>OY978215.1:15540853-16767095 GCA_963854785.1 Vaccinium vitis-idaea
AAAAAAAAATTTGCAACACAAAAAAAACCAATTTTTTCTTATTTCCGGGAGGTGTGGATGTGAAGTTTTCCGTATATATATATATATATATATATATATAGGCCAAACTTTATCCACACTCCCGGATTTAAGGAAAAAATGGAGTTTTTTTGTGTTGCAAATTTTTTTTGGAAAATCCGATCCGTCCAATGTGTTCAGAAGGTGTTTTCAAGGGTCCACCTGGAAAATCTTCAAAAAAAAATACGGGAAGGGGTTGATCAAGCAGTTTTTCGCAAAAACTGTATTTATATATTGTTGCGAAAACTGCTTGGATCAAGCCCTTCCGGGTATTTTTTTTTTGAATATTTTCCGCATGGACCTTGGAAAATGCATTTTAAAAACATTGAGCGGTTCGGATCGTCAAAATTTGATCCGGAAAGTCGAAAAATGGTGAGGTCCGCACGGAATTTTTGTTTGAGGGAGTCCTTAGTAGATCGGCTTCCTTTATATATATATATATAGGATAATGATCTACTAAGGACTCCTTAGCCAAATTTGGTGCGGACCTCACCATTACGGATCAAATTTTGACGATCCGAACCGCTCAATGTTTTTAAAATGCATTTTTAAAAGGGTCCACACGGAAAATCTTCAAAAAAAATACCCGGAAGGGCTTGATCCGATCAGTTTTTGTTAAAAACGCTATATGTAGCGTTTTTAACAAAAACTGATCGGATCAAGCCCTTCCGGGTTTTCTTTTTGAAGATTTTCCGCGTGGACCTTGGAAAATGCATTTTAAAAACATTGAGCGGTTCGGACCGTCAAAATTTGATCCGGAAAGTCGAAAAATGGCTTGGTCCGCACCAAATTTTGTTTGAGGGAGTCCTTAGTAGATCGGCTTCCTATATATATATATATAGAGGAATTCTCTAGTCCAGGGCCCTTCGGTCCGGAACTCATAGTTCCGGATCAAATTTTCATGATCCGAACCGTCCAATGTGTTCAAAAGGTGTTTTCCAAGGTCCACGCGGGAAATCTTCAAAAAAAAAAAATACCGGGAAGGGCTTGATCCACGCAATTTTGTAAATATGCAGTTTTTGCGAAAAATTGCGTGGATCAAGCCCTTCCCGGTATTTTTTTTGAAGACTTCCCGCGTGGGCCTTGGAAAACACCTTTTGAACACATTGGACGGCTCGGATCATGCAAAAACATCTTTTAAATGCTTCAAAACGCTTCAATCCGGGATTTCCGGGATCCTTGACAGGATCTCCTGGGTATATATATAGGATTTCCCGGATTGAAGCATTTTGATGCTTTTAACGATTGTTTTTGGGAAATCCGAGCCGTCCAATGTGTTCAAAAGGTGTTTTCCAAGGTCCACGCGGGAAATCTTCAAAAAAAAAACCCGGGAAGGGCTTGATCCAAGCAATTTTTCGCAAAAACTGTACATTTACAGTTTTGCGAAAAACAGCTTGGATCAAGCCCTTCCCGGTATTTTTTTTTGAAGATTTCCTGCGTGGACCTTGGAAAACACCTTTTGAACACATTGGACGGCTCGGATCGTCAAAAAACTATCGGGAAGGTGGAGTCCCGGATCCGGGACTCCCGGACTAGATAGTTCCTCTCTCTCTCTCTCTCTCTATATATATATATATAGGTTAAGCTTCATATCTGGACTTTTCATTTCCGGACCTCATGATCCAAACATTGTTTTGACGATCTGATCCGTCCAATGTGTTCAGAAGGTGTTTTCAAGAGTCCTTGGGGAAAATCTTCAAAAACAAATACCGGGACGGGCTTGATCCAAGCAGTTTTTGCAAAAAATATATATTTACATTTTTTGCGAAAACTGCTTGGATCAAGCCTTTCCCGGTATTTTTTTTTGAAGATTTCCAGCGTGGACCCTTGAAAACACCTTCTGAACACATTGGACGGATCGGATTTTCCAAAAATAATTTGCAACACAAATAAACCCCATTTTTTCCTTATTTCCGGGAGTGTGGATAAGAAGTTTTCCGTGTATATATATATATGTATACACCAATGTTCCAATCCACTACTCTTACCATCCACACTTTTCATTTCCCGATCAAATTTTGGTGATCGGAACCGTCCAATGTGTTTAAAACGTGTTTTTAAGGGTCCACGCGAGAAATCATAAAAAAAAAATACCGAGAAGGGCTTCATCCAAGCAGTTTTCGATAAAACTGTATTTAATCGAAAACGGCTCAGATGAAGCCCTTCCCGGTCTTTTTTATTGATGATTTCTCGTGGGGACCCTTAAAAACACGTTTTAAACACATTGGATGGATCCGATCATCAAAATTTGATCGGGAAATGCCTCGTCCGGACAATCCCGGACCGTAGCTATCCCGGATGAAATTCGAAAGCCATACCAAATGCACTCATCTCATCATTGATTATGCCGGCTAATGCTATGCTAGCACCCCTATCATGATTATTAAGTAAACTAAAAAAAATAGGAAAAAAAAAAAAGAAAAACCAATTAATGAATTCACGCTTTCTGCAATATAAGAGGGCAAAAAATTTGAACAAAAAACATTTACCATTCAAAAATTAACTAACCAAGGAATGAATAGATCTGATGAACACTTCTCTCCCACGTATTTTGGAAGCTTTTAAAAATGCACAAACTTTCTGAGACATCCCAAAATGGAATATTTGACAACCTTTGCAAAAGGGAATGAGTAATTAAACCTAGCGATTCATGCAGAACAAAAATTATATAATTTTGAAGGATCACTAAAAGAATCTTTCTTTCTTTTTCTTTATGATTTTTAAACCAGTAATCCAAATCATTTTAAAAGTAGATTGTGTGTGAGAGAGAGAATCTAGACTGTGTATTTTTTGTAATCCAGGAGAAATTTCAGAGAGAGAAAGAGAGGATTTTTCAAATTTGAAATTCGCATATGAATTAAAGGATGGTGCTTATTTTGCGAAATGAGATTCTTTCATGTGTTTTTTTTCTATCCGCTTTCTTCTTCTTCTTCTTCTTTTTCTAATTGAGGGAGAGAGAGGGGGAGAATATTTTGAAATTGAAATTTTCCTATGAAGGATTGGATGTTAAAGAGAGAGAAAGAGTGTTTTTTGAAATTCCCATATGAAATAATGGTTCTTTTAGAAATGAATTTTCTTTCATGTGGTATTTTTTTGATCTGCTTTTCCTTTTTCTGGATTGGATGTCAAAGAGAGAGAGATAGATAGATTTACTTTTTGAAATTTGAAATTCTCATATGAAATGATGACTTGGCCTTATTATAGATATTGTTAAAAGATAAATGAGAGATCTTTAAAACATGGAAATGCCATGTAGTACATTTTGAAAAAACCTTTGTGTAATGTAATATAGATGGTTCTAAAAGAAATGAATTTTCTTTC
The DNA here is from genome assembly GCA_963854785.1 of Vaccinium vitis-idaea. Taxonomy (NCBI): domain Eukaryota; kingdom Viridiplantae; phylum Streptophyta; class Magnoliopsida; order Ericales; family Ericaceae; genus Vaccinium; species Vaccinium vitis-idaea. The sequence continues at coordinate 15,544,232 of OY978215.1, forward strand.
ACGTGGTATTTTTTTTATCTGCTTTCCTTTTTTGGATTGGATGTCAAAGAGAGAGAGAGAGAGAGAGAGAGAGAGAGAGAGAGAGAGAGAGAGAGAGAGAGAGAGAGAGAGAGAGAGAGAGAGAGAGAGAGTTACTTTTGAAATTTGAAATTCCCATATGAAATGATGACTTGGCCTTATTATAGATATTGTTAAGAGAGAAATGAGAGATCTTTGAAACATGGAAATGCCATGTAGGACATTTTGAAAAAACGTTTGTGTAATGTAATATAGATTTTTTGTAATCCAGGAGAAATTTCAGAGAGAGAGAGAGAGAGAAAGAGAGGATTTTTCAAATTTGAAATTCGCATATGAATTAAAGGATGGTGCTTATTTTGCGAAATGAGATTCCTTCATGTGTTTTTTTTCTATCCGCTTTCTTCTTCTTCTTCTTCTTTTTCTAATTGAGGGAGAGAGAGGGGGAGAATATTTTGAAATTGAAATTTTCCTATGAAGGATTGGATGTTAAAGAGAGAGAAAGAGTGTTTTTTGAAATTCTCATATGAAATAATGGTTCTTTTAGAAATGAATTTTCTTTCGTGTGGTATTTTTTTGATCTACTTTTCCTTTTTCTAGATTGGATGTCAGAGAGAGAGAGATAGATAGATTTACTTTTTGAAATTTGAAATTCTCATATGAAATGATGACTTGGCCTTATTATAGATATTGTTAAAAGATAAATGAGAGATCTTTAAAACATGGAAATGCCATGTAGAACATTTTGAAAAAACCTTTGTGTAATGTAATATAGATGGTTCTAAAAGAAATGAATTTTCTTTCACGTGGTATTTTTTTTATCTGCTTTCCTTTTCTGGATTGGATGTCAGAGAGAGAGAGAGAGAGAGAGAGAGAGAGAGAGAGAGAGAGATACTTTTTGAAATTTGAAATTCCCATATGAAATGATGACTTGGCCTTATTATAGATATTGTTAAGAGAGAAATGAGAAATCTTTGAAACATGGAAATGCCATGTAGGACATTTTGAAAAAACCTTTGTGTAATGTAATATAGATATACATACATACGTACATACATACATACATACATACACATGAATGGGGATGCGGAGAGGGGTGGGGAGGGGAACGGGGAGGAGACTGACTATACCGTCTCCTACCCAATCTCTGAAATTTTAAAAAAAAAATTCTCATCCCCTACACGATCCCCGAAAAAATACCTGAATCCCCTACCCATTCGGGGAGGGGACGGGTTGGATCGGAGAGGGTCGGCCGAGATGGCCATCCCTAGTTATAACCTTCTTTTCAATTGGTTTGTGCATTTTTACTAGCTAGTAGCCCTTGCACGACAGGGTTTGAATCTCCAAAAACATATGAATGTCGATATATGAACGTGGTGACCGCCAATGTATTGCGATAGAGAACAAGATGTTTGGAGACGAAGAATCTCTTGCGGTGAATAAGTTAAACTCATACGCATAACAGTGACTACAATAACATAAAAAGTGAGCATGAAACGAAATGAAGGGGTACTATTTTCAAAGTGCTTGTCACAATCTAGATACCTAATTGAGTTTGTTTTTTATTTTCTCAACGCTGGTCGTTCCGAGAAATGGTGTGTCTTTGAAAATAGCAAATAAGTTCCGATTCGCATGAAACTTGTCGTAAGGTCTCAGGCATCATGTAAACAATAAATATAATTTGTGGTATGATTTGTACTAAAGTTGATGTGTGCTGGGATTTCTGAGCTGAAATCGTCAATTTTACCGGGTTCCGGAATAGGTTGGTGATGATCCAACGATCCGACGTCCTCCAATTCAGACGTGACTACATATAAATGTAATGGACACCAACATATAATTTTATTGACAAAAATATAGGGAAATGATTTTCACACCCCCCCATTTTACAATCCACACTCCCTTTTTGTCTTTATCTTACATGAATTTATAATATTGCCCTTTTTCAATACACATTTTTCATACATCCAAGGGTAATATTGTAAATTCATGAAGATAAAGACAAAAAAGGGAGTGTGGATTGTAAAATGGGGGTGTGAAAATCATTTCCCAAAATACATTATAATTTTAAGGAATCGTAAAATTACGTGTTAATTTTACTCGTTTTAATTTGTGCCCCACAAATGCATTTCTTACCCAGGTTAGGTGACCCTGGTTTCCACTTTCCACCATGTGGCTCCACCATTTTGTTTTTGCCAATACACGAATGGTTCAACCTTTTTCTTTCAAATTTTTTAATTGCGAAGAACGGCACACGAGATTGACAAAATCTTTTAATCTTTTAAGTAATGGAGTAAACAAAGAGAAAACGTCTGATCCTAATTACATCGAAAACGCCGAAGAGAAAACTTAGATAAGTTATTCTCCTCTCGTGTTTAATGTGAAAACGCCTGATCCTAATTACAAAGGGGGTTAATTGGGCGTTTGGTAATGCTTTTGTTTTGTGTTTTTTGATTTTGTTTTCAATGTTTTTCAAAACTAAAAAAAAAAACGTGTTTGGTAATTTATTTATATTTTGTGTTCATTAAAAACGTTTTCAAAATTTCTGAAAATTTTCATGACACAAAAAATGTGATTTGCCTTGTTTTTAAAGCATGGTCGTTTAATTTTTTTATTACCAAACATGTTTTTTCTTTTGTTTTTGTTTTTATAAACAATAAACATAATTCCACTTTTAATTTTTTAGAAAAAAAAACTGAAAAAAAAAAAAAGTTACTAAACGCCCCTGAGCAACTGTATTATAAATCTATCATAAATGATAAAATGACCAAATGGCCAAAATGACCCCGTCACGGTGCAATTCAAGTGCCGGTGGGGCTCCGCCCCCATACTCGGGCCGGACTTTTGCTCTCCATCCCAACAATTATGTTTCTTTTAATTGGACGTACAGAGTTTCTATCTGGGGATAAGGTTAGAAAATCGAAGTCCGCATTTGTCCAAAAGATTTGCTATAGTTTGCTTCCGAGAGTGAGAAAGGAGGTTTTTTTGTTGTTGTCAATCAATAGATGTATTATTGAAGATAGAAATTACGAAACATCCAAAGACACTATTCTACACATCCAGTCCGGGAAATCCCTTTCCCAAGTGGTAGGAAGCTCAACAGATAGGGCATACTTGGCTATTTCAATTTCAAGAGCCACCCTATTAAGATTACGATGAACAAAAGAAAACGAAATAGAATGAAATAGACGAGCTAAATTAAAAACATCTGCAATGACTACGCCCATACTGGAACTAGGACACTTCACTCCTTGAAGCATCTGAATGATCCCTTGCGCATCACCTTCCACCATAAAATTGTCCCCCACACGATCATGCACCACTTCTAAAGCACTCCGAAAATTAACTCAAAGCTTCTGCCATTTCTGCCACCCAAACATTAGAAAGACGGATAGCTGCCAGCTTTACAATCTGTCCCATCTCATCTCGCACAACAACACCGACGCCACCCTTGCCCCGACTCTTATCAAGAGCTCCATCCACATTAATCTTAAAAGAACCCCTCGAAGGAGGTTGAACAGAGATAAAATTACAATAATGCTAGGACATCACTGATCATGTTCTGCCACACACATGATTACCAATTATTAAAATTACCCATCATGCCCGATTACCGATGAGATAAGCATTTCAAAACTACTTTATAACCACCAATCACATGGTGTCAGGTAAGATGTTGTGGTGGAGTGTTTTATTTCTAACATTATTGATAGATAGAACTAATAATGGAAAAAACCAAAGAAAAAGAAAATGAAAGAGACGTGCAAGAAAAAGGCTAAGGTTGTCAAACCCTTGACCCTTTTTTCTGAAGGTTTTCTAAACAATAATTCTATTTTCACACTCTCCCGCTTACCCCGCTCATATCCATTGTGTGGGACTTACCTTGGGATCTTACACGAATGTTCGGAGTTGCTCAATTTGTTTAGAATATTTTTTTTAAGGGTCTTAAGAAAAAATCAACTCAGTTAGAAACCGGTAAATGCTCGATTTTTTTAGTAAAAGGCGAAAGAATAGTTCGCTTTGTGCTCCCTGCGTGGCTGCATCCGATAAAGGCTCGATTGATTTGTTCAAGTTTCAATTCCTGAATCGAACGGACCAATACTTTAACAAACTTATCAAACCTTTACCGATATCTGATTGAGCTGTTTTTTTTAGAACCCTCCAAAAATATTCTAAACAAATTGAGTGGCTCCGATCATTTGTGTGAGACCCCGAGATAGGTCCCACACAATGGGGTGTAAGTGAAAGGGTGTGAGAGTTGTTTAGAATATTTTTTTAAGGGCCATTGTAAAAAATTAGCTCAGTCAAAAATCTTTGAGCAGCTTCGATCATTCGTGTGAGACCCAAAAGTAGGTCACACACAATGAGATGTGAGCGGGATGTGAGCAAGAGGGCGTGAGAGTAAACTCACTGATGTCTAAAATAGGAGGTTGTTAGAATAATCACCACACGCACACAACAGAATACGTAAACAGTAAAGGAAATCAACACAGGAATTTACGTGGTTCCCCAAAACCAGGTACGTCCACGGGAGCACACAGAGTAGTCGTTTATTGATGAGACAACATCTAGGGTTTTACAATAGAGAGTATTTATATGTGGCTGCTACTCCTATTTCAACCCTAACTCGCATTATAGCCTGAATACCTATAATGCCCTTATAACACCGTTCACCGACCGATTTAAGTCTCTCGGTATCGATACAGGGAAATACCTGTATCGATACCCATACATTCTGTTCGCCCATTGTTGTCTCGGTATCGATACAGAGAAACACCTGTATCGATACCGACTCCTCCCAAAAGCTTCCCAGCTTGCTTATCGATTCCGGGAACTTCTCAGTGCCTCTCATACACACCATATGAGCCACAAGTTCCAACAATCTCCACCTTGGCGAATATCCTCGCCCATTCAGAAGACAACTACATCGATTCAACAAGTTGTTGGGAGGACGCCTCCTTTCTAGCATCTGGAGACATTAACCAAGTCCAAGCAATGCTCGAACTTGTCCACAGTCACAATCTTTGTCAACATGTCAGCTGCATTCTCAGAAGTGTGCACCTTTTCCAATATCAAATCACTCGAAGCAATCAACTCTCTCACCTTGTGAAATCTCACGTCAATATGCTTGGTCCTCGCATGATACACCTGGTGCTTCGCCAAATAAATGGCACTCTGACTGTCACAGTACAACTGCACTCCACCTTGATCTATGCCCAGTTCTTTCACCAAACCCTTCAACCACAATGCTTCTTTAGCTGCCTCAGTCACCGCCATGTATTCAGACTCAATAGTAGATAGAGCAACTAGAGGTTGAACCATGGATCGCCAACAAATAGGCCCACCCGCAAGTGTAAACACATAACTCGTAGTAGACCTCCTGTCATCCATACCCCCAGCATAATCCGCATCCACAAACCCTACAACTGAAACCTGATTCTGCTTTGCAAACATAATCCCACGGCCTACAGTACCCCTCAAGTATCTGAACATCCACTTGACTGCCTTCCAATGCTCTCTGCCTGGATTTGCCATGTACTTGCTGACTGTGCTAACTGCGTGTGCTAAATCGGGTCTAGTACATACCATTGCATACATCAAGCAACCAACTGCGCTGGCATAAGGCACCTTTGACATTTCCTGAATCTCTTCATCAGACTTCGGACACTGTGCTGTAGACAACCTGAGATGACTCGCCAAAGGTGTGCTAACAGGCTTAGCACTATCCATGCTGAACCTTTCCAACACTTTCATCACATAATCCTTTTGAGATAACCACAGCTTCCCTGCTGACCTATCCCTGCGAATCTCTATCCCAAGTATTTTCCTAGCAGCACCCAAATCCTTCATGTCAAACTATTTGCCCAACAAAGATTTCAACCTGTTCACCTCAACCATACTCTTTGCAGCAATAAGCATATCATCCACATAAAGTAGTAAGGAAATACATGAACCATCATCAAGACTCTTAACATAGACACAGCAATCATACTCACAGCGTGTGAACCCAATCCGAATCATGTAGGAGTCAAACCTCTTATACCATTGTCTTGGAGACTGCTTCAGCCCATAAAGTGACTTCTTCAACCTACACACAAGGTGCTCAGTCCCTGGCTGCATGAATCCCTCAGGCTGCTCCATGTAAATAACCTCCTCCAAATCACCATGGAGGAATGCCGTTTTCACATCCAGCTGCTCTAACTCCATATCATAGCTAGCCACCAATGCCAAGAGAATCCGGATGGAAGTGTGCCTCACTACTGGAGAAAAGACCTCATCATAATCAATCCCCTTCCTCTGCGAGTACCCCTTTGCTACCAATCGAGCCTTGAACTTTTCCTTTCCCTTTTCAGACGCAGCTTCCTTCTTCTTATAAACCCACTTGCAACCCACTGTTTTCTTCCCTTGAGGCAGTTCTTTCAGCTCCCAAGTCTTGTTCTTATGCAATGACTCCATCTCCTCCACCATGGCTTCCATCCATCTGTCCTTTTCAGGAGTAGTAATAGCCTCCTGAAAAGTAGACGGATCCCCACTGATAGTGGACAATGCATAAGCAACCATATCCTCAAACCCATACTTCTCCGGTGGCTTGATAACACGTTTGGGTCTCCCTGTGGCTATGCTCTCCTGCTGCGCCTTCTGCTGTTGATCAAGCTGTTCCTTTGGTTGAGAACCACCTGTGTCTCCACCTATATCTGTGTCGCCACCTGTGTCAGAATCACCCAGCTCAATCTGTATACCCAGCTGCTTGCTACTTTCCCCTGACTCGGATTTCTGTACCCCTTGATGTGCCTTGACCATTGAATCCTCATCAAATACCACATCTCTACTGATCACCTGCTTCCTTGCTTCTGGATCCCAAAGCTTGTACCCTTTCACCCCTTTTTCATACCCAATAAAGATACACTGTTTAGACTTCGCATCAAGCTTCGACCTCTCATTACCGGGAACATGAACATAGGCTGGACACCCAAAGATCCTCAAAACTGAGTAGTCAACTTCTCTGTCTGTCCACACCTCTTCCGCTACCTTTCCATTCAAAGCAATACTAGGCGACCTGTTTATCACAAACACTGCCATGCTCACTGCTTCTGCCCAGAACATTTTTGGAAGCCCTGCATTAAGTCTGATACACCGTGCTCTTTCTGCTATGGTTCTGTTCATCTTTTCTGCCACCCCATTCTGCTGCGGTGTCTTTCGAACTGTCCAGTGTCGCTGAATCCCATGCTCCTCACAAAACCTCAGAAAATCCCCATCCTTGTACTCTGTCCCATTATCTGTCCGGAGGCACTTAATCCACTTCCCAGTCTGATTTTCCACCTCAGCTTTCCACATTTTGAACGTTGCATAAACCTCAGACTTGTGTCGCAAGAAGTAAACCCAGACTTTCCTCGAATAATCATCGATAAAGGTCACGAAATACAGAGATCCCCCTTTCGAGGCTACCCTCACTGGCCCCCAAACATCAGAATGAATGTAGTCAAGAATGCCCTTTGTTCTGTGAGTAGCATTCCTAAACTGCACCTTACACTGCTTCCCCAGAACACAGAATTTACAGAACCCCACTTTGCACGATTTCACCCCTTTCAGCAGATTCCTCTTATGTAGCTCCAACATCCCACGTTCCCCCATATGCCCCAACCGCATATGCCAAAGAATGGTATCATCAGTATCAACCGTTGTGGTGGCAGCAGCTCCACCTACAACTGTACTCCCTGTCAACTTGTAAATATTACCAGGAACTTTGGAACCCTTCATTATCACCATGGCACCCTTTGTCACCTTCATCACTCCACCTTCTGTTTTACACCCACAGCCATTGGAGTCTAAGGTTCCCAACGAAATTAGATTTTTCCTCAACTCTGGAACATGTCTAACATCACCCAAGGTTCTCACAACACCATCAAACATCCTGATTTTAATTGTGCCTATTCCTATGACTTTACACGATGCATCATTACCCATAAGAACATTACCACAATTCACTGACCTGTAGGTGTCAAACCACTCCCTGTTAGGGGACATGTGATAAGAACATGCTGAATCCAGAATCCATGAGTCTGCCAAGTGATCCGGATTGGCAGAGATTGAAAGCATATCACCATCTTCAGAATCATCCTGCTCCACCACGTTTGCAGAATTCGATGGTCCATCTTTCCTATCCCCTGCCTTTCCCTGTTTCTTCTTCCAGTTCCCTCCTTTGCCCTTCTGCGGACAATTTTTCTTGAAGTGACCCGGTTCATGACACCTGTAACACTTCAACTCAAAACCTGCCTTCGATTTCGATCTCCCACGCTCAACAGATTTTCCCCTCTCCAACTTTCTGCCACGTTCCTCGTACCTCTTAACAATCAGTCCTTCACCCTGTATTGACTCAGTCTGTAACCTGCGCTGATTATAGGCCAGAAGGGCTGCAGTAACTTCCTCCAGTTCTAGGGTTTCTTTCCCCCAGAGTAGAGTGGTAACGAGATTATCTAGAGAACCCGGTAGAGAGGACAGCAACATCAGAGCCTGATCTTCCTCTTCGAATGTTACTTCAATCCGTAACAAATCACTAACAATCTGATTGAACGTGTTGATATGCTGAATTAGGTCAGAACCCTCGACCATCTTCAGCCCGAATAATTTTTGCTTCAGAAACAGTTTATTAGTCAAGGACTTCGACATATACCTGCTCTCCAGCTTCGCCCAAACCCCATCCGGTGAATCATCGCCAATCACGTGATACATAACTTCGTCTGCAAGACACAGACGAATCGTACTCACGGCCTTTGCCTGCAGATCTTCCCAATCATCGTTGGACATCTGCTCTGGTTTCTTGGACGCCCCGCTCAACGCCTTCGACAAACCCTGCTGCACCAGCAGATCCTTTACCCTCTGTTGCCACAGTCCGAAATTACCAGTCCCATCGAACTTTACAACATCGAACTTCAACACAGATGTATTCCCCACCATTGTTCTTCGTGTGATTCAATCCGCGTGAATAAACCCGCGCTCTGATACCACTTGTTAGAATAATCACCACACGCACACAACATAATACGTAAACAGTAAAGGAAATCAACACAGGAATTTACGTGGTTCCCCAAAACCGGGTACGTCCACGGGAGCACACAAAGTAGTCGTTTATTGATGAGACAACATCTAGGGTTTTACAATAGAGAGTATTTATATGTGGCTGCTACTCCTATTTCAACCCTAACTCGCATTATAGCCTGAATACCTATAATGCCCTTATAACACCGTTCACCGACCGATTTAAGTCTCTCGGTATCGATACAGGGAAATACCTGTATCGATACCCATACATTCTGTTCGCCCATTGTTGTCTCGGTATCGATACAGAGAAACACCTGTATCGATACCGACTCCTCCCAAAAGCTTCCCAGCTTGCTTATCGATTCCGGGAACTTCTCAGTGCCTCTCATACACACCATATGAGCGACAAGTTCCAACAGAGGTGCAACTGTGCAAGCAGCTTATATAAAACATGAACTTTGAAGAGAACAAAGGCAAAGCGAGGTGGAGGGAGATAGATAGAATAACCAGTTTTATGCAATCTTTGTATTTACCAATTTTCATTACAAATTAAGGTAACTCGCGTATGCATTTTTGGCACCTTGTTTCTCTCTCACATTCATCACAAACGTCTATGCATATGCATCACTTGAGCTTGTAACCTAAGGCTTCGTTTGGCTGTGCAGGGCAGGGCAGGGCAGGGGAAGCCATGATTATAACCTTCCTTTCAACTAGTATCTGCATCTTCCTATTAGTAGCTCTTGTAGGGTTCTTGCACAAGGTATGGTGGACCCCAATTCGAATTCAACACATCATGGCGTCACAAGGAATCAAAGGCCCTGCTTACAGATTTCTCCATGGGAATACAAAAGAGATCATCCAGATGAGAGGCGAATCTATTAGCAATCCAATGGACTTCTCATCTCATCATGTCTTCCCAAGAATTATGCCTCATGTTCATGCTTGGAAGCGGCTATATGGTATTATCAAATTCTTTATTTGTTTTAGGTTCAGCAATTAGCAGTTTCGCCAAGGTGGAGATTTGTTGAAATTAATTGGCCAAGGTGAAGATTTGTTAAACTCCCAACAAGCTCGATCTACTTCATTGTAATTGTCATCAAGACAGGTTTGAGGGTCGTCCGGACGGTTTTATCCGAGACGGGGATTTTTGGTTGTGAGTTCTGATTTTCTGGATTTTCTGTCTAGAGGGTTTTCAAATTCGTCCAAACGATTGAAGGCGAGACAGATGCGTATTTAAGTAGATTTTAGGTTTTTCTGTTTATTGTATTGCATACACAACAACATTTCTGAGAGAGAAAATAGAGAAACTCTGAGAGATCTTATCTATAGCCTTCGGGCATCTGATTTTCATCCGATAAGTGAAACCCTCGATCATTTGACTGCCCGCGGAGTATGTTTTCATTGTTAAACCACGTAAAATCTCTGCGTTCTCTTGTTTGCTCTCTCTCTCTCTCTCACTCTCTCTCTCTCTCTCTCTCTCTCTCTTTTCTAGCTTGTTCAATTACGTGGCATAAATCACATATGTAATCTGTGTTTGTTAATGCTTTCGCACAACAATAATAGCATTTAGAGAGTGCGTGTCAATAATCTGGATAACTAAAGCTAATTAATTTTTTTTTTGTTTCTCTGTAAATCAACCTATTGGGACAGGGAAAAATTATCTATTTTGGTATGGTTCTCAAGCCTATTTGGTTGTCACTGAACCTGAGTTGGTTAAAGAGATATTGAACAATAAAGATGGAGCATATCTTAAGGAAAGGGTTGAGGGTCTCATGAAGAAGTTATTTGGAGATGGGATCTTGGTAGCTGAAGGAGAAAAGTGGTTGAAGGTACGCAAAATAGCCAACCACGCTTTCCATGGAGAGAGCTTGAAGGTAAACACTTTCGATATTCTTTCCCAATAGTACCTTGATTCATCTCGTGGAGTACTATGGGCTACATCATATTACTCCTTCCGTCCCAAAATAAATGTCCATTTTGACGCTTTTTGCTGTCCCAAATTCTGTCCATTTTGAAAAGTTGAAGGCACTAAATTAATTAGTTTTCACTTTTTCCCTTCTCTAAGTAATTAAAATATTTTAAAAAAGCAAAAAAAGAAGTAATCATTGATGGGCATTCTTGGAGAGCTATAACTTTAAAAGGGTAATGATTGTGTCTATTTATGGACATCTATTTTGGAACAGAGAGAGTATTACATGTATCATTTCCATTGTACCTTTCATTAAACTTTTCTTCCACCGTAATCAAACATAATTTTTTAACTTGTATTAGTAGTCTAACTCAAGCTTGGTTAATATTGTCTAGAAGCTATTACTTATAACCAATTAATTCTAGATTAGAACCTCCAAGAAATCTAACATGGTATCAAAATTAGGTTTGGATAGCCTCATCGATCTCACATGGTTGAGTCTCTAGTTCTTTCACCTCGTCAATCCATACCTCCATGTGAGGGGGAACTCTAAGACTTTATTTCACAACACTCACCTTAGTTATGGAAGCTTGATTAGTATAGTAAAACGGCTACCCCACCTATTGCCAATTAGTCCTAGCTAGGTTATAACGCTAAAAGAAAGTGTTTACAAAAGTTTCAAAGGTCACTTGCATATGTAGGGGATGATTCCCGCAATGATTAGGAGTGTGGAAACAATGCTAGAAAGATGGAGAGAACATGAAGGAAATGAGATCGAGGTATATGAGGAGTTTAGGCTCTTGACGTCAGAAGTTATTTCCCGGACAGCTTTTGGAAGTAGTTACTCGGAAGGCGAGAACATCTTTGACATGTCGTTGAAGTTGGGAATGATTATATCAAGGAATGGTTTTAAGATTCGCTTGCCTGGCATCAGGTAGGCTCCCTCTCTCCTATTTCCTTCCTTTCTGAGTTAAACTGATTTTGAAAAAACTATCTTAACCAGAAGCTATTGCCAAATTGTCTCTAATTTATCCATTTTTGTTCGCAGGAAATTTTTGAAATTGCGTGATGATCTTGAGGCAGATAAAATAGAACAAGCGATTCGTGAATCAATTATAGGGATGATCAACAAACGGGAAGAGAAAATGCCGAGAGGAGAAGAAACCAACTATGAGATTGATTATCTTGGATCACTTATGAAGGCTAATCATGATCCTGTTGAGAAAATGATCAGGATTTCAGTAGATGATATGGTAGATGAGTGCAAGACATTCTACCTTGCTGGACAAGAAACAACAAATGGGGTATTAGCTTGGAGCGTTTTCCTTCTAGCTATCCACACAGATTGGCAGGAGAAGGCAAGAAAGGAGATTCTTGAATTGTTTGGCCAACAGAACCCAAATGCAGAGGGTATTACAAGATTAAAGATTGTAAGTGTCATTATCTCTCTCTTATCATCAATTAATATTTCTACTTGCAATAATTTCAGAGACAAAGAAAGTTTTTTTTTGAACAACAAAATTTTTATTAACCTTTGAAAACGAATTACAAATATTAAAAGGATCCAAGCAACAAGGCCTTAAGATGAGAAAAGGGCAACTCACAAAGAAAACTCCCCTCACACCAAAAGACACAAGCTGCTAAGAACCAGAAGGGAAAACACAATCTGATGCTGGCAATAAAACACGCCCGAAAAAATAAATTGAAACCAACGTCTCAAAAAAACCAACCATAACGCCTCAAACAGACATCAACAATCTTAACTTGCAACAGAAAAACCGCTAATGATCTCATCATCATCTCCCAAATAATCTTCACCCAAGATCTTGCTAATAGACCGAGAAGCCTGAGCTGTATTAAGATGAAACCTGTTAATGCCATCAGAAGAAAACAGATAATGCAGCAGTAGCTATAGCAGATCTGAACACAACGCATTTTAACTACAGAACCTATTGCAAAAGCGTATAGGTAACCAGGATTTTATAAATTGAACTAGGAGGATTTTTTTTTTTCAAAACTGCCCGTGCATATACTTTCTATGACCAGTTTATGTGTCCATCAAATCATTCTTTCACTTTTGAGTTTTGCTAGGATAGTAACAAGATACAAGGGAGAGCGGCGTACTCAAACCTGAAGCCTTAGTTTGTACTATTTGGTTTAAATTAAATAGCGTCATTCTTTGTGTTAGTTATGAATATTGTGGGGTTGAAATTAGATCAAAACAAACATTAAATAGAGAAATCGCATAAGAACACAAAGATGTTCTTGGACTGCACAAGAATATCATAGTAAGGGTACAAAATTTAATGAGCTAACAATATTCTGTAACTCTCAAGACACCCTTGGACCGGTGATTGTGGATCGTGTCTCATTAGAAATCCAGAAATCTTAAATAAGCCGATGTAATGACAACTCAAAAAAATACTGAAGTCGGTCAAAAGAGACCTACAACCAGAACAGCTTAAACGAATCGAGACACGTGGGTGTTAGAGAAATCACCACACACACAATAATGGAATACGAAAATAGTAAAGCAATCAACACAGGAATTTACGTGGTTCCCCAAAACTGGGTACCTCCACAGGAGTGAGCGAGTCTGTTATTATGATAAAATTCTGCTAGGGTTTTTACAACAGAGAGTATTTATAAGTCCTACTCTATTTCAATCCTAATTATTTCGCACCCCCACCCCCCCAAAAAAAATAAATAAATAAATAAATAAATAATAAATAATAAATAATAATAAATAAATAAATAAAAATTATTTGGCCTTACGGTCCACTGTGACAACAGTTAAACCCGTGATGGCCCACTCCGCTCCATTCCACTCGACATTTGGCCTTCATTATAACTTCTCGGTACCTCTCCAGAAGAGCCACAAGTTCCAACAGTGGGCCACCAATTTGGTACAGACACAATTTGGGTAGAATTAAACGCCATAAAGACAATTTTATGTCCAGCGATATAAATTTAGGACATAATTTTTCTCTCACCTTTTCTTGTAGATGACCATGATCCTTAATGAAACTCTAAGGCTATATCCACCAGTGACCAGTATGAGGAGAAGAGTTGAAAGGGAAGTCAAACTGGGGAAATTGTTTATTCCAGCCAAAACAAATGTGGTCCTTCCAATTCTAGCAATAAACCAGGACCCTGAAATATGGGGTCAAGATGTTCACTTCTTCAAGCCAGAGAGATTCGCAGAAGGTGTGGCTAAAGCAACAAATAGCAACATTACAGGATTTATTCCATTTGGTTTTGGTCCTCGAATTTGTGTCGGCTTAAACTTTGCAGCCAACGAGACCAAGATAGCACTCTCAATGATCTTGCAGCGTTATAAGTTCACTTTGTCTCCAAATTATGTTCACGCTCCAATTCAGATTCTCACAGTTCGCCCCCAAAAGGGAATTCAAATCATGTTGAGTAAGTTGTAATTGTGAATTGTGGCATTGCCATTTCATGTTGGTGATTTTTGGTTTTTTACCCATGGGATTGTTTGTGTTGATTGTAGTGTCGGCGTTTTAGGTATTGGTTTTATGATGTATCTGTTATTGGCCGGTTTTTGGTTTAAAAAAGGACAAAAGGAGAGAAGGTTCCAAATGGCACCAATTCTCATTATTATTTATGCATGATAGTGGATTCACAGAATGGTTATGTAGTTGGCCCTTAATTTTTTCTTTTCAAAGAAGAGTAAGAACTTCATTGATAATAAAGATTACAATCCACCGTGTGTATGTATACAATTCGAAAAAGACTTATTGTACACGAGTGAGACAAATGGTACATCCAAATCAAATGAAAGATACACCAACAATAAAATGATCAGACGAGTACATTCTGGAGCAGCACATGCAGGACCATTTTCTTCAATAGAATACTTCTATTATTACATGATAATATGTTTTAACTCTACAAGGGGCTAAACGTACACTTGGACTACATTGACGATGAAACCTCACGAATTTTAATGATTGATCTTGTGTATGCGATTGATTTTACGTGTGTTCAGTTATATATGAATGAACTTGGATATGGATTCAATCAGAATAAGTTTTGAAAAAATTTCAAAAAAGCCACATGAACTTTCTTTTATTTTAATTAGACACCTAAACCAAATCTCCTGTTATTAAATTGGACACATGATGTCAATTTTCGTCCATTTACTAACGGAAACTGCACGAGTGGCATATTTGCTAACGGATTTATGGCTTTCGAACAAATCTGTCTCCACCCGCCCATACGACACCCATCATCACTCTCTCACTAAACCCAACACACTTAGCGCCATCTGGTCACTGGACCGAGCCTCTCCACTACATTTCACGACCCTCTGCCGCTGTCGCCTCGGCACTTCTGCGTAAGAAATCAAGGGATTCTGGACAGGGCAATTGGATGATTGAGGGTGGGATTGTCGGATTGAAATGTGAGTACTGAAAGGTGTTAAGGACTCTAATTCCAATTCTTTACCAAATTCCACTTCTAGTTCTGTTTCTATACCTTCAAGTTCTATCCTTTCACGTCATCCTATGCAAACTAGGTCCAAATCAGGGATCTTTAAACCTAAACATCCTCTGACCCTGTTCACATCTCCCTCAAATTCTGTGTCTGAACCTAAAAATTTTCAAGAGGCTGTCACTCATACAGTGTGGCAAAAGGCTATGGCCGAGGAATATGAGGCTTTAGTGAACCAAGGAACCTGGATTCTTGTTCCCCCACCATCTCATGGTAATGTCATTGGATGCCAATGGATCTACAAGATCAAGAAACACTCAGATGGTTCCATAGCTAGGTACAAGGCAAGGCTAGTGGCAAATGGAAATCAACAGGCCCAAGGTCTTGATTTTTTAGAGACCTTTAGTCCTGTTGTAAAACAGCCAACTGTCAGGATTATTTTGAGTTTGGCAGTACATCATCATTGGCCACTGAGGCAGTTGGATGTGTCCAATGCATTTTTGCATAGTCTCATTACTGAAGATGTGTTTATGAAACAACCCTTAGGCTACAAAGATCCTGATCATCCTCATTGGGTTTGTAAACGCACAAAGGCATTGTATGGGCTACGTCAAGCACCTAGAGCATGGTTTTCTGTGTTCTCCACCTATTTGATTGATCTTGGGTTTAAAGCTACTAAGGCAGATACTTCTTTATTTGTTCTTCATCAAGGGTCACACATTACTCTGATTTTGGTATATGTAGATGATATCATCGTGACAGGAAGTGATACTGACTTTATCAATACTTTGGTGAAACAACTTGGGTCAAGGTTTGTCATGAAAGATCTTGGACTCTTGCGTTATTTTTTGGGAATCGAGGTCACTCACACTTCCACTGGTTTATTTTTATCTCAAGCTAAGTATGCTACAGAGGTGTTGCAAAAGGCTGGGATGTCAGACTGTAAAGCCAGTACTTCACCTATTTCATCCAAGAAACCAGTGGATCCTGCTGATCCTCTGTTTACTGATGTTTCCTTATTTCGAACCCTAGTTGGTTCACTGCAGTATCTTACCTTGACACGTCCAGAAATTGCATTTGCAGTTAATTCTGTATGCCAGCATATGCATAGTCCCAAATTGAGTCATTTTGTTGCTGTCAAAAAGTTACTCAGGTATGTCAAAGGTACACTGCATCATGGGCTTCATTTGACATCTGGATCCCTTTCTTTAATGGCCTACACTGATGCTGACTGGGCAGGGGACCCATTAGATAGGCGATCTACTACTGGATTTGTTGTGTTTTTGGGTCCTAATCCTGTTTCTTGGTGTGCAAAGAAACAATCTACTGTCGCTCGATCTACAACAGAGGCGGAATACAGAGCCATGGCCCAAACTGCTGCTGATTTGATTTGGATCCAGCAAATTCTAACAGAATTACATGTCCCAGTTTCTACTCCCCATATTCTTTGGTGTGACAACAAGTCTGCCATGGCATTAGCTAGCAACCCAGTCTTTCATGCCCGCACCAAGCACATCGAGATTGATTACCACTTTATTCGAGAACAAGTCTTGGCTCAGAAGATAGCGCTCTACTACATTAGTTCTCAAGCTCAATTGGCAGATATTTTCACTAAGGGACTTCCAGTTTCTCATTTTACTGAGTTAAAATCCAAACTCATGGTTGGATGCCCTCCCATGAGTTTGCAGGGGAGTGTTAAGGACTCTAATTCCAATTCCACTTCTAGTTCTGCTGGTGACTCCGCTGGATGATGTGCTTATGTGGTTCTATTTCATTTTGTTTGTAATTATGTTATTAGTTAGTTAGGAGGGATTGACAGGTCAGCAATCCACAGCTGGTCCTGGCGTCCAATAGGAATTGAGCTTCTGAGTTGTATATATAGACCATGAGTCTCTGTTGATACGAGTAATGAAAGACAAACACATTCACTTTTCTCTCTCTCTAGAATTGGTAGTTTTCAGTTTTCGTTCAAAAGGTGGCTGTGTCAAACACTTTATCTAAGGTTCTGTCCTTTTTCCTCACCATTTTCTCCTCACAACCAGAGCGCACAGCAAAACCCCCACAGGCTGCCCTCACTTGTGCCTTTCTTCGGTTGCTCTCAATCTGCCCACTCTCACTTTTTCCTTCTCTCTCACATGTCACGCAAACCACTACACATTTCGCGTCAATTTTTACCTTCATTTTTTAAAATTATACTCCATTTTTACCCATTAAGATGTGTTTTGGCCTAAAAAATTAGCTGGCTTATTTTTTCGTCTTTATTTGATTTTTTTTTCGTGTTTTTTAGTTTTACATCAACTTTTTGTGTATTATTGGTTCGTCTCGGCGAGAGGAATCAAAAAAGTAAAAAATTATGATCGAATCATAAATTTTTTTTAATAAAGACAAAAATAAGCCAAAAAGTCGGCTTTTTTTTTACATTTTTTTCGATCTTATTCAAAAAATTGAGAGTTCTAGTCATAATCTTTTACTTTTTTGGGTTCCTCTCGCCGAGATGAACCAATAATACTCAAAAAATCGATGCAAAACTAACAAACGCAAAAACAAATCAAATAAAGACAAAAAAATAAGTTAAGTTGGCTTTTTAGGAACTCCTTTTCCATTAATTTTTCAAAAGGGTAAAATAATAATTACACAAACTATTACGCATTAACTTTTCAAAATACACATTTATTAAGAGATAATCCAAAATATAATATTCAACAATTAAAAAAGGACGAAGAGAGTAATAATTATCTCAGGATTGATACCTTGCTTCCACTACGAGTATCTTCTAGGAAATCCACATCCACATTTTAGTATAGATAATTTAGATTTTTTTAATATTTTGTTTGTCAGGTGCCTTGCATATAGACTTCCAACATCAATTTCAAGTATCATTTGTCAAATACATAGAAGAACAAGTTACTATATACGTAAGATCAACCACATCAGCCTCAACAAATCTTCTCCTCTCCCTAACAAAATAGAAAGGTGTATAGTAGCTCTCCAAATCCCACCCCATTTGTTTAGCCACTGTTCACTCCCTGCCTATTTTTTAATTATTTTTCCCCTCACTCTTCTCTCTCCCTCTTCCCCTTCTCGGTATCTCCTGCACCAGATCTTGGCCGACGGTGATGGGTTTCGTTTTACAGCGACGGTGACGGGTTTCGTTCTACTTGGCGACGGCAATGGCGAGATCTGGGTTTCAGTGTCTGGGCTTCATTCGACGGCGACGGGTTTCGTTCGACTTGGCCGACGGCGATGGCGAAATCTTCGTTCGACGGCGACGATGAGTTCTTCCGGTATATGGGTTTGGATTTCGTCCGACGGGATCAAGGTTTGAGTTTCGTTCGACGGGATCTGGGGGTTTGGGTTTGGATATATGGGTGTGTATGTATATGTGTTAATATGTTATATTATTTTGGCAAAGTAAAAATCAGTATTTTAATAGTAGAGAGGTAGTATAGATAGTATTGTTGGAGTGTTGAAAATGACATTGGTAGATAAAGCACTATTCAGTAATTTATTTGGCTCAAAATTTGTGGAGCCTTGTTGTGGATGCCCTAATGACAACTCTCTAATTTTCAAATTTATGATTATGAAAATGACTCCACAATGATTACCCCGCCCGCCCGCCCGGGAGCGGGAGGTGGTTGATGGAATTAGCTAGTCAGGTGGGCCTTTTTTTTTTTTTTTTAAATTAGCATTTTGTACTAGTTTACACATACCTCGACGAATTTCTAAGAGGTCACTAGTATAGGCCCATTCAAAGCTGTAATAAAACCAGATAACCCATAAGAGTTGATAACACTAGATAAGTTTCAAATTTCAAACTCAAGCGGGATCGAGTAAATCCCTAAATTTCAAACCATTGCCATCTGACCAATCCTGTTGCAGGTAAGGTCAGAGGCGGACCTATGTAGGGTTCGATGGGGCACGGTCCATCACTCAATTTTGTAGAATTACATTAATATTCTTACATATTTCGATTATACTCATAAAATTTATGATAACCATATTCCAATGAAATTACTCATAATTCCCTTCATGCTATGTTTGTTAAATCTATTTCTTGGAGTGTCAATTTTCCGCACCATATTTTTGTAAGGGTAGGTGATGATTTTACAAATTTGGGCCCCCACTAATACAAACATTTGAGCTCATCACCGGGTAAGGTGACCTTGGTTTCCACCATGTGGCTCCACGATTTTCTATATGCCAAACACGAAAGGTTCTAATATCGAACCGCACGCGAGAGTGATAAGATTTTTAATAAATGATGATAGCTGATGTTACCGAGATTTGACCCTTGATCTTATGCATGTGTATACAGTGTCTATCAACTTGGTCTTGTGTGTTTTTTCATACACTTATTTGTAGAGAAAAACTTATTCACGGTTGATCCGTGAATTGAGTTTTTTGCCAGTCCCCAATGAGAGCTAGTTTGCCAACTCACCCTCTCCTCACCTACCACGGTACGAACACTGCAACAGCAACGTCGCCTCTTTTGGGCAAGTCTAAGGGCTTCCAAACGTGGTCTCGTGGGGCCCACTTCGGGGTCCCACACAAACAATCCAAACTATTAAATAATTTTAAAATAATTATTTGAGTGACCTTTGAAAAAATCAGGTCCATCGGACATGTTTACATAATTGATCTAATTTGTTATATTTTCATTCAGAATTCAGGACCCTATAATTTCAAAGCAACTTCAAGAAAAGTTACACAATTGTGCGATCAACTACCCATTGATTTGAACTGTAGGTTTTCTAGGGCTCATTGAGGAGAGCATTTAGTAAAAATATTATCTTGATCAGACATCAATAGGTATCAAAACACTAAAAATATGAATTTTTTAGTGCCAGCATATCCCCAAAACAATTGACAGCATATCACCCCAAAACAATTAACTTCCAGATAAAACACAAGCCGTGTCTATTCATTGGCTTGACCCCATCCTTCACTCCCAACCTCCTCTCTGCCTCTCATCGCGTCGCTTCTTATCTTCACAACACATTACACATATCACCCCAAATCCTGCCCCAACCCAAGCACATCTTCAAATCCATGCCAATCCAAACCAGAAGCAATCCATCGCGGCATCGCCTAGTAAAACCAAATCCCTTTTTCTAAGCTTTTGTGAATTGACCTATTTTCAAATATGTTATTTGGTTTTGGTAAATAATGACAAAAGACAGAGAAAAGGAAAGAGACGTGTAAGAAATAAGCTGGGTTGTTAAACCCTTTTTCTAAGGCCTCGTTTGATTCGCGGACTAAAATAGGTGGGATTGATAGTCCCAGGATTGATAGTCTTGGACTATTTGTCCTGGGACTATTTTAGTACTGAATCTCACACAATTCCCTGTTTGATTCATGCAAGATTAACATTGGGATATCCCATGTTTTGATCAATCCCATGTTTGGTTCCCTCAACTAAATTTCAGGATTAATATTAACATTATCTCTTTCAGAGAGGATTCCAACCAATTAAAATTTTTTAAATTAAATTCAGAGAGGAATCACAGTGGTCCAAACTCAGAAAACCCAGTATTTCAAAAAACCCAGTAGAAACAAAGAACAACGTGGTCCAAACTCAACTCATCGAGGTCGTCGATTATGAAGCTACCCAGTCAATTTCGAACACAAACAAAGAACGTGGTCAATTTCGAACACAAACAAAGTCAATTTCGAATACAAACAATTTCGAACACAGTAGATTATGAAGCTACCCAGTAGATTATGAAGCTACCAGTCAATTTTGAGGTCGTCGGTCACTTACCAGATGTCGTCGGTGGTCGCTAAAGGTCAACAACAGTAGGTTCGAAAATCGATCTCAGAGCAACGAGTAAACCCAGTGATTCTCCATCGTCTGGTGGGGAGGGAGAGGGAGAGGGAGAGAGAGAGAGAGAGGAGTACCTGCGTTAGATTTGGGTAAGTGAAAGAGAGGATGGCAATTTTGTAATATGTCAGACTTCCCTCCGTGTGTTTTTATCCCGGACTAATTAGTCCCACACCCCCCCAGGTATTACACAATACCATACGTATTGTACTAAAATTGTGCTGGGATTGTTAATCCCATGCGTTTTTTCAGGAACCAAACAAGGGATTACGCGGGATTGGATACAAATAGTCCAATCCCAGGTACTTAATACCCGAATCAAACGAGGCCTTAAAAGGTTTCACTTTTCGGTACTGAGAAGGGCCCGGTACGAATTTTGTTATTTGGACGATTCTGGGAGAGTTTGGAGGTCTCAGAATTACGACCGCATAGGATTTTTCCTAATCAAACGTTCCCCATACAGCCTCCCATATATTCAAATGTCTATATATATGTGTCCCACTTGAGCTTGTAAGCTAGTTGGTTAAAATTTCATAGTCAGGAAAATTAAGGCTTTGTTTGTCTGTGCAGGGCAGGGGAGCCATGATTATAACCTTCCTCTCAACTAGTATCTGCCTCTTCCTACTTGTAGCTCTTATAGAGTTCTTGCACAAGGTATGGTGGACACCAATTCGAATTCAACACATCATGGCGTTGCAGGGAATCAAAGGCCCTGCTTACAGATTCCTCCATGGGAATACAAAGGAGATAATCCAAATGAGAGAAGAATCCACCAGCAGTCCAATGGACTTCTCATCTCATCATGTTTTCCCAAGAATTATGCCTCATATTCATGCTTGGAAGCAGCTATATGGTATCAAATTCTTTGTTTTACATTTCATATATATGATATATGGGACATTCGGTGATTTTTTTTTTGTAACTTTAGGTGTCTGACCCATCTTACGTATGCATATTTTAATCCAAATATTCATGTCCTTCTGCTGTATCGGTATTACGTGTGACCGCCAATGAATAAGTTAAACTTGTACACATATATAACACTGACTACAAAACATGAAAAGTTAGCACCAAATGAAAGGAAGGAAGGGAATAACATTTAGAGAGTGCTTGTCAATAATCCAAATAACTAAGTTTAAGCTTTTTCTTTTCTTCTGTAAATCAACCTACTGGAACAGGGAAAAATTATCTTATCTGGCATGGTCCTCAAGCTCAATTGGTTGTAACTGAACCGGATTTGATTAAAGAGATACTGAATAATAAAGATGGAATGTATCTCAAGGGAAAGCTCGATATTTACTTGAAGAAGATACTAGGAGATGGAATCACAGTAGCAGAAGGAGAAAAATGGTCGAAGCTACGCAAAATAGCAAACCATGCTTTCTATGCAGAGAGCTTGAAGGTAAAACACTTTCTATTTCTTCAGTACATCCTTACACTAAAAAAAATTTCACCATACTTTTTAGGGTGGTAGTACTGCTTAATCTATAATAATAAAGTGTCCTCACCATAATATTCTTAATTTATTAGGGAAAATATTACGTGTGTATACACACACACACAATAACTCCATTATATTCTGGGTAAATTACACTGACACCTCCTGAGGTTTACCTTAAAGATAGATATCTCCACATATGAGAAATGACTATAAATCTCATGGGTTTTAATGTTTATTTCACCGACAGTACCCAAGCAACAACTGTTCAACCAAACATATGATACGCTTAGCCATAAGTGTCTTATATTGACAATTATATCCTTTTTAATGATAGAATAAATGACAAAAAGCTCTCAATTCGCAATTTTTTGAACCAAAGGTAATAAATTTGTCCGTTTTAATAAAAAAAGGCTCTTTCAAATAGTACAAGATAAATAGTCAATATATTTACCCTTTTGATCAAAACGGCTCCTCTAATGAGTAAAAAAAATCATTTTGATTTTAAATAAGTGAGCGATGATAGTTTTATTACTTTTTATTATCACTTTTGCCTCATTCCATCTTTTTTTCCCGATAATTATGCCTCATAAGTTGATGAAACCTCAGTGAAAATTTTCTTGTATTTCCATTATATTAATGCTCCTGCAACATAATCAATCGTAATTTTGAGCTACTTGTGTATATGTAGGGGATGATTCCGGCAATGATAATGAGCGTGGAAATGATGCTAAAAAGATGGAGGCAAAATGAAGAAAAGGAGATCGACGTATACCAAGAGTCTAGGCTCTTGACAGCTGAAGTTATTTCTCGAACGGCTTTTGGAAGTAGTTATTTAGAAGGCGAGAACATCTTTGACCTGTTGAAGAAATTGGGAGTGATTGCATCAAAGAATGTTTTTACTATTAGCTTGCCTAGGATCGGGTAGGCTCTCCTCCCTCTCTCCATCATGAGAAAAAAATTGATAACTTAAAAGCTATTGCCAAACTTGTCTCAGTGCCGATTTATTAACTTATGTTTGCAGAAAGATTTTGAAATCGCGCGATGATCTTGAGTCAGATAAAATAGAACAAGCAATTCGAGAATCAATTATAGGGATGATCGACAAACGGGAAGAGAAACTGATGAGAGGAGAAGAAAACAACTATGGGAGTGATTTTCTTGGATCCCTTATAGAGGCTAATCACGATCCTGATGAGAATAAAAGAATTTCAGTAGACGATATGGTAGATGAATGCAAGACATTCTACATAGCTGGACAAGAAACAACAAATGGGGTATTAGCTTGGAGCATTTTCTTTCTAGCAATCCATTCAGATTGGCAAGAGAAGGCAAGAAAGGAGGTGATTGAACTGTTTGGCCAAGAGAATCCAAATCCAGAGGGTCTAGCAAGATTGAAGACCGTAAACATCATTGAACTCTCTTATCATCATTAATATTTTTTTATATATATTTACGGGAAAGGTTAAAAGGTGTCGGGGCCAACTTACACACCTCAATTAATTTTTGGAGAGCAACCCCACCGTCGACTAATGGGTGACCCATTTAAAGCCAAACCAAAGCTCTGTATGGACTCTGGACTCACAAGAGTTTAACACTTGAGAGTTTTCGAACCCAAAATTTTAGTCGGGAGCAAACCTTTGAATCTCAAGCCTTGACCAGTAGACCAATTCCTTGGATTTTGTCATCTATTTTTGCTTGCATTAATAGTATTTCAGGAAAAGAAAGTGACTAGCTACAGAATTGAGTACAGAAGGCCAGGGTCCGGGTAACTTGGAGGTTTTTTTCAAGGCAATCATTTAAAGCCAATTTTATGGACATGGGGTTCTTGTTGTGCACCATCCAAGCAACGGACGGTTCGGATGATGCACAACAGCTGTGCATGGGCTGCACAGCGTCAACCCCAAATCCCAATTTTATGTTGCACGAATATTAGGACATAACGTTTTTCTTTTTCCTCATTTTTGTTTCTTATAGATGAGCATGATTCTAAATGAAACTCTAAGGCTATATCCACCAGTGATCAATTTGCTGAGAAGAGTTGAAAGGGAAGTCAGACTGGCAAAATTGATTATTCCAGCCAATACAGAATTGTACCTTCCAGTTCTAGAACTGCACCACGACCCTGAGATATGGGGACAAGATGTTCATCTCTTTAAGCCGGAGAGATTCGCAGAAGGTGTGGCTAAAGCAACAAATAATAACATTGCAGGATTCATTCCATTTGGTTTTGGTCCTCGAATGTGTGTGGGCTTAAACTTTGCAGCCAACGAAGCCAAGATAGCACTCTCAATGATTCTACAGCGTTATAAGTTCACTTTGTCTCCAAATTATGTTCACAATCCGCTTCAGATTCTCATAATTAGCCCTCTGAAGGGAGTTCAAATCATATTGAATAAGTTGCAACTTTGAGTTATGGCATTTCCATTTCCTTTGATGATTGTTGGAACAAGCCATTGATGCCTTTTGGGTGAGGCTGTCTTTCATGTTACCTTTTCCGCCTATCTATGTTTGTTATACGTGTTGATTGGTTAGACCAATCCGCTTCAGATTCTCCCCCAAAGGGAGTTCATATCATATTGAGTAAGTTGTAACTTTGGGTTGTTTTGGGGTTCTAGTGAGGCTTTGTCCCTCCTAGTTGTATTGTCTCCCATTCTTCCCTTTTAAGCTTTGTTATATGTTTCAAAGATTAATAAAAAATTTCGCCGTTCAACAAAAAAACAAAGTTGTAACTTTGAGTTATGGCATTTCCATTTCCTTTGATGATTGTTGGAACAAGCCATTGAATATCAGATCTATAAGAAAAGTGATAGTAACTACTAATTCTAAATATCAGATCTTTTTTTTTTTTTTTTTTGGTGTTTAGGCCAAGAATGGTGGATATTCAATTTGTGTTCTATTATACATAGAATGATAGTACAACTTGCGGTGATTGCTACCATGGCTCTTGAGTTGACACGACATGTTGGCGACATGTTTGAAAGAATATATTCATTTTGAATTATGATATAAACAAAAATTAAAACTATAAAAGAATTAATTTTTTTTCTTTTTTCACTTCGACAACAAAAGATAGGGTAAACGGATACCAAGTGGTTAGGGTTTCTTTTTGGGCGGGAGTGAGGGCAAAAAGTTAAGTTTGTCCCTCGTAAAAACCCCAAATTGGATTTGCCGTTAACTTTGTTAACTTCCGTTATCTATTGCGCTCAATTCGTACAATATCGAAATACATGGTTCGATTGAGTGAAATTGAAAATAGAGGGACCAAATTGAGACATGGGTGAAACTAGAGGGAACATTTCAATAAATTTCCCGTTTGATAATTATTCAAAGAAAACAACCAAAAAAGAGTCAATCAATGATCCCTCAATTCAGACTACTCAAAGGAACTATACCCAAATACAAAGCAGAGGAGGAGTCAAAAGTTAGAACATCCTACAACTAGAGAGTGAAGTCCAACAAACTTTAATATCATGAGTATTAACATCAAAATCTTTCAGTGTAAAATCAATATATGAACTAGCAAACCAAAATGCTCTAGTTGTCAACTCTGCTTTTGATCTCATCTGGAGGAATATAGCTCCTTACAGAGTCCAATGTTTCGGATGGCTAGTTCATCTTGGTAGAATTAAATCTTCAGAGTATCTCTTTCGGCTTGGAATCATTCGCAATGAAGAGGAAGCTTGCTGCAAATTCTGTCTTTCAGAGTTAGAAACAGTTGATCACTTGCTGCTCCATTGCCAACCTGTACGGCAACTGTGGTAAAAAATTATGTTCTGGTGGGATGTGAAATGGGTCTCCCCTAAATCTGTGATAGACCTCTTCTTTTGGTGGAAAGGTTGGACAATGAAAAAACAAAAAAGGTTGATTTGGGAAGCAATTCCTATGGCTGTTTTGTGGACTGTGTGGAATGTGAGAAACAAAATTGTGTTCGAGAATGAAGCTCCAAATTGGGACAGGTCCTCTAATATAATATTATCCAGAGTTGCTTTTTGGATTAAATCCAAAGAAGCTAGGGAAATCTGATTTCTCTTTGGACACTTCCTCTTTAGGATAAACAGTTTATTGGAAGTTTTGTAGTTGTATCTTTGCATGTTTTCCTGTTCCTTATCAGGGTTTGCCCTGGTGATTTTATTTTGGTTGGTACCTTGCTAGCCTTTCTTCTCTTTCAGGGTCTGAGGTTGCTTTGTTGCCATCGAGTTGTGATGCAATTTGCTTCTCTTTCCTTTTAATCTTTGTTTTCTCAGAGATTAATAAAATTCTTTGCCGTTTAAAAAAAAATTAACATCAAAGCAAAATACAATACAATTGAAAAACAAACTATCGTCCGGACAGAATAACTCAAAATAACTTGTACTCTTAACCCTACATTCCAAGAATATATAACCCGTGCAGCAGTACCATTGGATCTGTAATTAAGAAAGAAGCAAAACAACCAATTCAATAAGAACCTAGAGACCGACCTTGTTTGGCCAAGTAAAAGAAAAAAATGAGTTCAGTTTAGTCATAGATTCAATACAGAAACCAAATAATAGTTCCATACATACATTTCAGAACTCTATTTTTTGACGTGGGTATCCAAAATTTCTTCATACGGTGACATGAGCCCGTGTTAGGGGCCAAAACCACAATTAGTTGTTCAAGGCCGAAAGAAACTAAGTTTATGTGTCAATACTTGATAAGTATGATATGATCTAACTCATATTACATCTATCTTGATAAAAAAGATGCATGAATCCACCAGCTTATGAGACCATTTGACAGAAATTTAAACAGAAGATCACGATTCAAATTTGATTATACCAATCTCAGCGTTAATGGGAATTCTTCTGTTTAATCCTTACCAAGTATATATAGACACAAGGAAGTATTAAGACAATAATGCCAAATTGGAGATTTCATACCTCAAATGTTCAAAACATTTTGCATGGAGAATATGGCCAAAAAGGTAGAAGGTTGCTTAATTCATTTGTTGAGATGAATCGAATTGGAAGACATAGATGAAAGGTCATCGTCAGATTTGTCGAGCAAACAGTCGAGATGTCAGAAGGCAAAAACTCAATGTCGTCATCAGATTCGTCCTGGAGAATCTGGAAGAGGAATCCAACAAGAGTTAAAAAATAAGGAATCCCCGTAATAATTTAAAACTAGCTACTATTTTATTCGCCAATAGCTGGATATTATATGTAACAAAGTAAAAGCAAATGGGACTCAGCTTCGTAAAGTCATTTTTAGACGGTCTAAAAGTAATAAAAGTTGGATATTTAAAATAAATAAATAACATGAGGTAAAAGTCATGATATTTTACTTTTTAATTCCTCTCGTCGAGATGAACCAATAAGTAACAAATGTTTGACACAAAATTAACAAACGCAGTTTTTTTTTTAATAAAGACAAATTTTAAAAGTGACTTTTTTAGCACCGTAACTTATTTTTGAGAAAACCAGTGCTTGACCGTTCGGGTGATTAATAATTAACTAGAATTTCGTCCCAAGCGTAGGACTATCGACCGGTGCAGCACAATAAATCCGGAAGTACCGGAGTCGAACCACAGAGACGGTCTACGGTGCTTAACTCAAACAATGTCGGCTCTACGTTTGTAATTGGCTCTCAGATAGCCACCCCTTGCTCAAATGATTTAATTAATTAACTAAATTAAACTGATTTAACTACTGGACTCTGAATTTAAAAAGGAGAGCACAGCCGTGGGCACTACGGTGTCCGCAGCTAGTCTAATTCACATTCACTCGGGCCACAATTATTCAATTAATAGATTTAAAAATATGAAAAATAGTTTCCAACAAATGCGCACCACTTGTCACCAATTTCTGCGCGCATTTGGAATTGGCAATGCCCAGGTTTGTTTGCTAGAAAAAAACTTCCGTATTCAAAAATTGCGCATTGATTAAAATGATTCGGCACCAAGGTGGAACATAAATTAGCCTAGCCACGGGACACCTTCATCCCGCGGCCGCACTCAATACGACTACTCACTCATTATTAAAAACGCAGCAAAAATAACACGAACCCTAGATCTAAACATGATTAAACAATGGAAATAATAACAGAAAGTAGTACCGAAGATTGCGCAACGAAAATAATCTTGATTTATGAAAGAAGAACGTCAATCCACGTTGAGAATCTTGAAAACGAAACGCTGAACAAGGAATACGAGATCTGTAGCCGAAAACTTGAAAAGCTAAAACCTAAGTAAAAGTCGTGGAACCCTACTCTGGGTTAAAACATAAATATATATATTAATCCTAATAATCCTAATGAAAATCTAACGAAATTCGGAAACTATTCACGCGAAATAACCGAACGGCACCGTTTAGTGAGCCCAGATAGCCATCCGGTAGCGCTACACTGAAATCCCAGTAGCGCTACCGAGCCCCTTATGCCGTGCGTTGACCATGCCTCCTCGCGTTGACCGTAGCCCAATAATGAACCGGTAGCGCTACACTCTTTTTGGTGTAGCGCTCAAGAACTTTCTGTTCAGTTTTTGCACCTTCATGTGCCCACTTTGAGCGCTCCAAGGAAATGGGGTAGCGCTCCCGACGGGTTTTAATCACTTCCATGCAAAATCCGCTCGCCTCCAACTCCTGAACGACGTGCATGCCCTTCCAACGCATCAAAATCACACTTACGCCCCTCAAATACCTGCAAATCCCTTTCAACACCAAAAATACCACGTGCACATATTAATTGGAAAATAAGACTCAAAACGCACGTCTAACTTGCTAAAACCCCCTACTTAGGCGCTCGCAAGCAAGCTTCCCACGCGCCTATCAACCAGCCTCAGCAATTCATACATATTAATATTTGAAATTACCTTATGGAAAAGAAAAAAAAATCTCATGGATTGCACAAATCAACCACGTACTTATATTTTCTTAGGGATAAGAGGTTGCAAGTTCCATGCTAGACATAATTTTTTGTCAACCGAGATTCTGAGAACATGCATAAAAAAATATTGCTAGCAAATTAGAGATACTGAACTATAAATGTTTTGATGCCAAAACAAAAGCAAAAATACTTGGTTCATGAAAAGCATACAGTATTAATTGCTCCAGGTTGGCAGCCTCCAAGGGTTATTGATGATCAGATCACTTTGACAAAGCCCAATAATTGTTGGGTTAAAAACAACACAATGAGCTGGGGGGCCAACACCACTTGGAAATGGCTCAGGAGCCCCAAACTTTTGAATTGAAAATTTTGCCACAATCACTGATCATATTTCATACGACGCAATGATATTTACCTCTACATTTTCTGAAAAAAAGGCTGAAGAATGGTTTTGGTGAGGTGATCATCCCATTCTAAAGACTCCCACCATTCTTAATCCGCTTTAATGAGCTTGAGGGAAGGTGGTGGTGTTGCTTTCTGGCTATCCGTATGCAGAGAAATAGGCAGTTTCCTTACCATCGGACATTTAGCTACATCCACTCTTTCTATTGATTGACACACCATTACGCCATTATATATGCTCTTCAGTCTTGGTAGGCCTCATAGTTGTAGGCTCTTGAGTTTTGGGAGACTGATTGAGTTTCTATCATCTTGATGATTTATCTCTTCTTGTTCTACTATTATATCCTCCACGTTCTCACACGTCCGCACAAAAAGTCTCTCGAGGTTTGGGAAGTTTTGCATAAACTGGACGGCGAAAATATTCTTCATAATGTGACATTCACTATCCAGTATTAGAGCATGCAAATTCTCCAAGTTGGAGATGGACTCCGGCAGCGACTTTATGTTGTAATTGAAAGTTAAATCCAAAACCTCAAGACAACGCATATAGGTGAAGAAAGAATCCGGAATCTCCTTTAAGTGAATGCCACTCAAAAGTAATGTGGTAAGCCGAGGGCAGATTGGTGGTGTAATTGGAAGTTCAGTTATCCCACTGTACATAAAGGAAATCTTCTCAAGATCCTCAAACCAGTGTTCATATGCTACGCTATCTATGCTCTCTCCAGCTTTTACCATGAACCGAGGACAACTTTCTGTTATTTTGAGAGCCATATCTCTGATTAAATCATGAATTCGAATGAAATAATCCCCATTCTTATCCATAAAACTCTCCAATAAACTAGTATTTGTTAGTTTGGCCAATATAGTGTGACCCTTGTCAAACTGTGCTTCTACACTGTTCATATCAGCAATTAACTCCTCGGTTATCCAATACTCTATCAGCTGGTCCACAGGAATGTTACAGTCTTCCGGAAACAAGGAAACATACAAGAAACAATTCTGGAGCATCTCATTTCCTAGGCGACTATAACTAAATTGTAGTTGCTCAAAAACCTCACTTTCACGATCGCTGGCATCTTTTGTCGAGTTGATCAATTCTGTTAACGCATTTCTCCACTCACGGATTCCTTCTAGTCCCTGCAAGCTTCCAGCTACTGTAACAATTGCAAGCGGCAAACATGCACATTCTTTGGCAATTTGAGTTGCAATATATTTTACTTCTGGAGCAAGCACCGTGACATCTTCAACGGCCTTGCTAAGAAATAGTGTCAATGCTTCTTCCTTCACGAGACGCTCCACTTTAACAGTTTTGCACCCCATCCTTCTACATACTTCAACGATCACGTAGTTAGCACTAGTTTACACCCGTTATATCCAGTTGGTTTCGGAATACCCACCCTCTCCAGAAGAAATTCCACCCATAGATCCTAACAACATCTTTAAGCGCCATACTCCATCCCTTCACTTCCTCCACCGTCACTTCCTTTTCGCCGAAATCTAGATTTTTGACTTGCTTCTTAATTTCCTGCGGATCCACCTCATAGAACACAAGCAAAACGAAATGATCCAATGCCTTCACGCGTTCGAGAATCAGTTGGAGTTCAAACAAGCACGCCGTCGAATTGGCATAACTTTTACACAACACGATGACCGACATCCTCGAGTTCATAATCGCTTTCCGCAACTCAGGTTTTATAAATTTACCCTTGGGTATCTCGTCGTCGTCTCTGAATGTATGAAACCCCTCATCCTTCAAAGCCTTGTAAAGGTGATCAGTGAATTTTTTGCGGGTGTCTTCCCCCCTAAAGCTCAAGAAAATGTTGACTATACTTTCGAAATCAGAATTCAAAGAGGAAGCCATTGACAATGCAGTATTGATGCAGAACAAGTAGCGGCCCAATTCTATGATCAATTGGACCGGTCAAAACCTAAGAGGCCCAAACAACTTCTAATTGAAAATTGTCAATTTAGGCAATTTATCGACGAGCCCGGAATAAGCCCAAACTTGGTGGGTTGAAGCAGAATCGCGCTGCGATCAAGACTCACCACCCTAATCGTGACTGATGGTGGATTTCGGCCAAATTCATTCGTTTAGGCCTTCAATTTAGTAATTTTGTTATTTTAGGTAATAATTAGATTACGAATTACTCTTAGCGTGTAATTTTCATTGTTTCCAGTTGGGAATTTCTTATTTTTCTTTCTAGTTTTCAACTTTGGAAGTTTCCCGAATTTTCGGGATACTTTATTTTTTGTAAGTTTTGCTAGGGTTTGCTAGTTTTCCCTATAAAAGGGCATGTAACCTCTATTATTATTATTTAGTATTTAATCAAATATAATTCAAAGTTATTTCTCTATTTTCTTGTGGATTGAAGAACCTCGTGGATTCGAGACCTATTTTCGTTTGAACTAGTACGCAACTAGTTTCTCATGAATTCCGCTGCGTCAATAGCCTGAGCTATGAGATCCAATTTTCTGCAGACATATCAATGCTACGGAACCCTATGTTTTGCAGAAATCATACAAAAATGCTCAGAAACGTCATGAGAAAGGAAAAGGTAAAAAAGATATGAATCCAAAAATGAAGAAGAAAGAGTTGTCTTACCTAGAGGCATAATAATAGCAAGATATCAGGAATTCTAGATTAAAAAAAGACTAGAGGCCAATGGCGCGGTAAACCAAAATGCTTTGCAGTTCAGCAGGTGCGCACAATTGGGCATCTTCGAAAAAAATAATCGCATTAGGTGAATAAAGTACTATTGTTCTTGTAAATACTCCATGCACGACCAGAATGATTTTTAATATAGGGGCCCTTTTGAAACTATACTTTCAGACATTTTTGCTGATGAAATAGCACGAGACAGAACACCTACCCTTTGTCCCTGAGGCCTGAGCCTTGTTTATTGTCATTGCAAAGCATAATCTTATGGGGAGTTGTTTACTTGTAAATTCAACAGGACATGACTTTTGATGATGAAGTAGCACGAGACAGATTTTAGTCTAAGCATCTAAGTTAGCATAATCAAGAATTCATCTAATGCATGAGAACTTATAGCCGTTATGCTCGGGACAAAATCCCAAGCCAAACACACGCACCCGGCACATGAGTTTGAGAGAAAAATTTCGGATTATATTAAACCAATACAATCGTACAAAACAACGCTCCCGGAGGAGGATCCTCCCAGCCGGAGCTCAAACTCTACTCCCCTTGATTCTCTCTCACCTTCACACACAGCCTTTCACACTCTTGTCTCAACAACACACATACAAGAGTATTACAACGAATTTATAGGACAAGAATTCACGAGGCTCCAACGTCCGGATATGGAACACAAACAAAGGCTTGTCTTCAATCCGCTGAATCCCTGCTGCTGCCCTTGATTCCTGCTGCTGATCTCAGCTTCCAGAAGACAAGGTTTCCCTTATTTTGTGAGCCAACTCTCACAAAAGCATATACAGAAAGAGTAAAAAAAAACCTCAACGTCACTAATGCAAAAACACATCTATATGAAAGAACAATCAATATCTTAAACTAAGAAGACAAAGCATGCCAAGTTTAAACAAAGTAGAAGTCCGGAAACAGGGTGTTTCTAACCTTATCAGCTTTGATTTCTTGAAGGAGGAGGTCAAACAAAAGCTTCCTCAAATTATTTTTAAATGTCAATAGCAGTAAATGCTGCAAGGTATTGGGTATAAAATCTTGACAATAAAAACATTTAATGAAAAGCATGGATTTACTGACTTTTGAAATTAAACAACCTGCAGAGATGAGTGCCAAGACCTTGTTCTTCTTGTGAGATCAAGTTCAAGTGCAAGTGACTGAATACAACCGTAATCCGTAAAATAAAAATATCACAACTGATGCATGCCTTTTAAAGAGAGATGTAAAAATAATTTGACGATTAGATTTACCTTATTCCTTGTTTGCCTCGGACTTCAACACGTTGTTCACCTACTGTTGTTGTTCTCCTGGTTTTTGTGCAGAGCATCAAGCACAACCCTAAAAAAAACAGCTAAAACAGTAAGGCTCTTTGTTGCATGCATTTATGTGCTTCGACGTCACCCATTTTTTGCTCAAGCCCAGCCATAAAATTGTCTGCCTAAGTCTGCTGAGTACATGGCTGATTACATGAATACATGATTTCATTATCATTATAACGCTATGGTAAACCCCATTTTCAGGGACAAAGATAACAGCATACAATTATAACTGTAAATGGGTACAAATCTGCATATGTGTGTCAGGTAGTATGGAGGCTTAGTACTTTGTTAGATGAATATAAAATTGCAGCTCTTGATCTTCTGCAATTAGGATTGACTACCAGTCAAAAACTCTGTTCCTGATTAATATTGTTTCTGATCAGCAAAACTAGAGAGAAAACATTACTCTAAAATTTCCTGAAGAGCTGTTACTAGTTGTAATCAGAGATTTTAAGACATCACAAACTGTTCCTGATCAATATTTTAGCATCGCCAACTCCAATTCCGTTATTTCTTTTTCACCTCTGTACATGGCTTAACCAGACCTTATTCTTAATGAACTAATATTCAAAAGCAATCTCCACTGATTAAGAAAAAGGAGAATTGAAACAATGTGACTCAATTATCCTGTTTCCTTATAAATGATTCCTTTATAAATACAATCTGTACAAAAGGGCTAGTTTAACCAGCCCTTGTTTTCAATTAGCTAATTTTTACTCTTTATATCTATCTAATAGTTGGTAATAAAAAATAGACACAACACTCATATCTCATTTATAAACCTAATTTTTACTTAACTCGCCCAAAAAGTGGGATTCCTATCGGATTCCCAAAAAGTGGCATTTCGATTTCATTTTGACAATTGTTGGAACAAGGCATTGATGCCTTTTGGGTGAGGCTGCTTTTTATCCATAGAATTAGATGCAATATCACAATGCTTGTCCCCTTTTCAAAGTTTTAATTTTTAAATGAATATGTGCACTTTAATTCAAAAAAAAATTATTGTATTGCCTCCTCCAACATTGAACTGACCGATGCCATTATTATTATTATTATTTGATCGGATCGAAAAAGAATATTTGTTTGTGTTTTTGCCCATTATATAATGCATTTGAAAAAGAAAAAGAGAGAAAATTTTAATGGCATTAGTTTGCATAGGAAATCTGAATGGTTCAGTGGAGATAAATGGCTTTCGGTTGTGCATTTTCAATGTCCAAAGGCCATTATGTTTTGAGCAGTGGAATGGGTTGGTAGTTTGGTCAAAGCCGAAGTCTCCTTCAATGTCTTCAAAGAGCTTCTTTAGAAACCACTCAAGAATTTCAAAAGCCTCCAGCTCCTTTATATAAGAAATCACCTTCCTCCAAGTGATCAAGAGCATTGATCCTTTCCACTATCTAAATCTCCTTCATTTCGACAAATTTCTTTTGCCTTTTGAAAAAATAATGGGTAAATAGTTATTGGGTAAATAGTTAATGGATAAATTTACCCTTGGGTATCTCCTCGTCGTCTCTGAATGTATGAAACCCCTCATTCTTTCAAAGCCTTGTAAAGGTGATCATTGAATTTTTTGCAGGTGTCTTCCCCCCTAAAGCTCAAGAAAATGTCGAACGTACTTTCAAAATCAAAATTCGAAGAGGAAACCATCGACAATGCAGTATAGCCTGAGCTACGCGATTCGATTTTCTGCAGACATATCAATGCCAGAGAACCCTATGCTTTGCAGAAATCGTAGAAATTAAAATCTCAAAATGCTAAGAAACTTCACGAGAAAGGAAAAGGGAAAAAACATATGAATCCAAAAAATGAAGAAGAAAGAGTTGTCTTACCTAGAGGCATAATAATAGCAAGATATCAGGAAATCTAGATTAAAAAAAGGACTAGAGGCCAATGGCGCGGTAAACCAAAATGCTTTGCAGTTCAGCAGGTGCGCCCAATTGGGGCATCTTTGAAAAAAATAATCGCATTAGGTGAATAAAGTACTATTGTTCTTGTAAATACTCCATGCACAACCAGAATGATTTTTAATATAGGGGTCCTTTTGAAATTGTACTTTCAGACATTTTTGCTGATGAAGTAGCAGTGTAGCACGAGACAGAACAACATATTGCTGCCCAAGGGGAAAAACTGGTTCTAGGAGGTTTATACGCACAACATCTACCCTTTGTCCCTGAGCCTTGTCTATTGTCATTTCAAAGCATAATCTTATGGGGAGTTGTTTACTTGTAAATACAACGGCATATATATGTTTTTTCATCTGAAGGATGTAGTGGGATAAAAAGTAAATATTCACTAAATCGATTTTAGTCTAAGCATCTAAGTTAGCATAATCAAGAATTCATCTAATGCATAAGAACTTATTGTTAGGATTTTCGGAACACCTGTTCAATCCTACAACACCTCTACGGATTTTGGAAATAATGAATCACCAAACGAAATCACAAACAGACGTGCGCAATAGAAAAACGAGACACAAGATATACGTGGAAAACCTCAATGTGAGGAAAAACCACGGGAGCCACACCAGTTCATTATGAAATCGAAATCAAGAGTACAAGTCCTCGCAATCTCTCTGAGATTTGCGTTTTCTCTCGCCTCTCTCTATTCTCTCTGAAAAACTGATAACCCTAATTATTAGCAAACTGCAAAATAAATAGGTCGGGTCCTATGGCCGAAGTGTGGACGGTTGGATCCACGCGGCTCGGGAAAACAGAAAATGTGTGAGTCGCCACCCGGGATTTACATGGAAAACTTTTGGTACCCGAGAAACCGTTTTGGAAAATAAAAGATGACTCTGGTGCCGTTTTTGGAAAAGGATTTGATCTGCGAAAAGATTCTTGGATTCGGAAGCCAGGTTACGAACGGGGAAGGTTTTGTTGAAAAGCACCCCGCTCGCCTGGGAAATTCCCGGTCTCTACTAAATTTTTGTGGGATTTTAGAAAAAAAGTTTTATTGAAAACTTTGACCATTAAACAGATAAATAAAGAGAAATAATAGTACACAAAACCATAACGGAAATAAAAATAAATAATAAAATAAGACTTAATAACAATAATAAGAGAATCGGGGGACGTAAGTGTAATAAACATATCACAGGAAAATCAGAAAACAGAGCATGAAAAAGGGGAAAACAGAGGAGGTTTTGTGGCGCAAAGGTAAGCCGCACGGCTTACCTGAGTGGGCCGTACGATTCACTAGGATCAACCGTACGGTTCACCGTTTGGGAAAATTTCCAAAATTTTGATTTTCGTACAGTAGATCATTCTCGTTTGAAAAACCTGATTTTCTTTGTAAAAGATTCAACCACCCGAGCCTAGAGATGACTATCGGAGTCACTCTCGACTCGGGGGATCCCCTCAAAGGCCGAGGTTTCGAACCCGGTTAAAAAGATACTACTTATACCTTTACTAGAAATTTTCGGACAGTCGAGGACTTCAGAAACTTCGGATTTGGACTCCTTGAGAATGAATTTGATACACACAGATGGGTCGTTGGAGGTTTTTGAATGACGGAAATGGAACGGGTTTAAGGTTTCTAGGGGAGTTTGGACAGAATTTCGAACGAAAGATGACTGGGGAATGTATCAGCGTGTCGCCGGAATAGAGGGAGTTACTGTGTGTGAGAATGGGGAGAGGAGGAGTGTTTATATAGCCGAAGAAGGAATAATAATGAGTACGAATTTCTGCCAAAAAATGATGAGATGCTTCTGTAGTCAGGAAAACGAATATTTCTTGAGATATGCCGTACGGCTTACAGGGTTAGCCGCACGGCTGACATGGATAAACCGCACAGCTTAATTGTGGAAAGGTGAACCGCACGGTTTGCACAGTGAACCGTACGGCTAGGAATATTTTTGTCCGAAGTTTCTGACGTTCACAATGGCTGTTCCAAGCTGTTCCAAAGTACCGTTGAGCATTTCTTTCATCATTGGGGATACACAAGGATTTAAAATTGGGGTGTCTACACGAAGTTACACACCTAGGTCCAAAAATATAGTTTTCGCCGCAGTTAGGATTGCGGGACGTTGTCCCTGTGGGGGCTCTATCCCCTACGCCCCCGAGCTAGACCACTGTTGAAGGTTGTCTGCACCCCAATACTTATAGCTGTTATGCTCCGAACAAGATCCCGAGCTAAACATACGCACACGGCACACGAATTTGAGAAAAATTCCGGATTATATTAAACCAATACAATCGTACATATTAAGACTTGTCCCATATTGCTCACCTAAGCCACCCAATTCCTTCTCTTCCAAGATGATAGTCTAGACTTAATTTTATCAATTATTCCAAGTAGATTTAAGTCTTGGACTAGCTCCCAGTGGCATTCCTAAATACATGATTGGCAGTTTTTGTGGATGACATCTGGGTGCTTTCGTTGGGATGTTACACTCTTGTTGTGATGCCGTTTTTTCTCTCGTCCTTTTAATCCCTTGTATCTTTACTTGTGATTAATAAAATTCTTTTGCCGTTCAAAAAAAAACCTATGGCCAACTGGTTTTAGGTTGGAACCTTCCAAAAAAATCTAACATGTTATCAGAGCTAGGTCTTGGTGGTCTTACCTCGCGTGGGAGAGTCTCAATATTAATCTCATCTTTCCGCCCAAGTTGCTTCTTGGTCTCTTGGTCTATCACCTCCACGTGCATCCGGGCTACACGTGATGGGGAGTGTTAAGATTTGTCCCCTATGATGCACAGACACGGACACGGCGGGGGACACGCCACGTGTATATTTATTTATTTATTTATGTATTTATTTACATATATATATATATATAATATATTTTAAAACTTTTAGGGGTCAAATTGAAATTTTTTTTAAACTTTCAGGGGTAAAATTGAATTTTTTTTTAACTTTGAGGGGTAAAAATGAGTATTTTTAAAACTTCCAGGGGTAAAATTGAATTTTTTTTAACTTTAATGGGTAAATTTATAATTACTCAAAAACTTAGGGTAAAAACTATCATTTAGCATATATATATACGGAAATTTTCTAATCCGGGACTCCCGGAAATAAGAAAAATCGTATTTTTTTTGTTTTGCAAATTGTTTTTGGAAAATCCGAGCCGTCCAATGTTTTCAAAAGGTGATTTTAAGGGTCCACGCGAGAAATCTTCAAAAAAAAATACCGGGAAGGGCTTGATCCAAGCAGTTTTTCGCAAAAACTGTATATTTTACAGTTTTGCAAATAAAATTGGATTTTCATTGTGTTTTGTTGGATTCAGTTTATGATTTGTGAGAAATGGGTAGAGACTATGTTTTGATGAATTTAATGAATGTTTTGATTTTGTACTTCCGTTTGGTAAAAGAAGAACTATTTTCTAAAGCTAGTAGAAAGGATTGTCAAAGAATTATTTTCACATTAAAATAGCTTTGCCGCCAGCTTATTGTGCAGAGAAATTGGAGAATTAAGGAACATAAATATTATAGATACGGCGCAGGTAATGGATTCCACTGCCCTAGTATTATGTTTACTTGTTTTATCCATCTTTTATATTTGAAATCACAAACCCAAAAATTGTTCAACTATATAGATTAGGATTTTTTTTTTTAATTGATTGAGTTATTCAATCACATCACACTAGTCCATATGGGTTAGACCTCGCTCTTTGTAAGCTATACTTCGGTACGATTCGTGCACTTGCAAGTAATTAAAATTTCACAACAAGTTTTTGACAAACCCTAGAAACCCCCAAAGCCTCTATTTATAAGAAAGTACAAAAATTAGGTCAAAACCCTCTTGAAAATGCGCAGCCGCACAAATTCTTCATCGGTGGTCCGAATCAAAGTCCCGCTAGTTCAGACCAGAGAAGCAGAAACCTTCTAGAACAAAACAGACCCGCTAGTCCGGACCAGACTTTCCCTAGTCCGAACCAGAGAAGCTACAACCGACTCTGCACACCGAATTTCATTTTTTCTACGAATGTCTTGAATTCAAGGCACATCTCCAAAATTGATGTTAACTATTTTTTGGCTGATTTTTCCAATTGCGCCCCTTGAATGTTGGGCTTGGTGTTGGGTATTTTAGGCTTTTCGCACAGGATGTTGACATTTTTCGCAATTATGAAACTACCCTTATCAGACTTTTGAGATTTTACATTTGGATCCATTTTTTGTCTTCTTGTTGAAGGGGATTTTGGTCAATACAACAAAAGTAGCCTAATACAACCAAAAATAAAGTAGCCTAATAAAACAAATGTTGGTCCACCCAAAATGTTTGGGTAAAAGTCAGAATTTTTTTCCGATTCCTTTCATCGAGACATACAGATTATCACAAAAAATTCAACGCAAACTAACAATCACAAAAAAATTAAAAAAGGAGGAATGCGATTTTAGCCCTCTCCAAATTGATGTTGGTACTCCCGAAATTAATTTTGGCACCTAAGCTCCAAATAACAGGCACGATACGGGTGTTGGACACGTGGTATCGCACCTAGTATTGTACCATAAAGATGCATGTATGTTTCCATAGGCTTAGAAAAATGAAGTGGAAATTATTGGTCCAAAGGATTTGGTAATCTGGGAGATAAAAAAATATGGAACAAGACAAAGAAAAGAAAGAGACGTGAGAGTGTAGAATGGCTGGGTCAAACACTTTTTCTAAAGGTTTTGTCTTTTTAGGAGGTGCTAGTATACTAAAAGAAAAACTTTGAAGGCAACAAAGACTAAGGAAGATCACCGTGGGAGCTCAGAGCCGAGAATAATGATCAGTTTATGCAATATTTGTATCTCTCAGTTTTGATGATTAAAAGTTAAGGTAATTCGACTGGTATATATGGTAAATCTCCCGAGTGCTTTCTTCGCTTTTGTTTTGTATTACTTTTGAAGCTATTCGTTGGATTCTGTGATATCTTGCAAGAATTACGATATGAGTTATGCAAGTCGATATGTGGCGTGGAACTGTTTCGTACATGAGCCGAGTAAATTTGTCATAGTTATGCCAATAGCTAAAATAAGTCAGAATGGGTTTCGTGAGGATGGTCACAGTCTTGTTTTGTGGACAATTTTATTTGTCTTCGGGATTATAGTTGGTTGATCTCGTCTTTGAGCATGTTCTATTCTTGTTTTACTGTATATCCAAATCAAAATCAGTCATCAAAAAGTCACAGTTTCATTTCATCACAAAGATGCCCAGTATCTTTTTATGTCCATATGCACACAAATGTCCATATATAGATCATAGTTGATCTGAAGTTTGAGTAGGGAAAAATAAGGCTGTTTTTGGCTGTGCAGGGCAGGGCAGCCATGATTCTAACTTTCCTTTCAACTGGTCTCGGCATTTTTCTACTTGTAGCACTGGCAAGGTTCTTGCATAAGGTATGGTGGACTCCAATTCGAGTTCAACACATCATGGCATCGCAGGGAATCAAAGGACCTGCTTACAGATTCCTCCATGGGAATACAAAGGAGATCGTCCAGATGAGAGGCGAATCCATCCACACTCCAATGGAATTCTCGTCTCATGATATTTTTGCAAGAATTATGCCTGATATTCATGCATGGAACCAGCTATATGGTAAAAAATTGTTAGTTTTACCTTTCATAGTAGGTGTCGGTGATTCTCCCTCTCCAAATTTCCATGCCCTTCTCTGTTGCGTTGTATTGGTAGTCGCACGATGACCGCTAATGCATTAGGACAGAGAACGAGATGTTTGGAGAAGGAAAAGTTAGACGTTGATCCACAATAGTGACCACACACACACACAAAGCGAGCACATGATTGAAAGGAAGGGAATAGCATTTAGAGAGTGATTGTGAATAATCTAGATAACTAAGTTCAACTTAGTTATCTAAGCGAGCACATGATCGAAAGGAAGGGATAACTCAGCTTTTTCTTCTTTAAATCATCTTGCTGGAACAGGAAAGAATTATCTAAACTGGTATGGTCCTCAAGCCCAACTGGTTGTCACTGAACCTGAGTTAATTAGAGAGATAATAAACAATAAAGATGGAGCATATCTTAAAGGAAGGGTTGATGATTTCTCGAAGAAGTTACTAGGAAATGGGATCTTGGTAGCCAAAGGAGAAAAATGGACGAAACTACGCAAAATAGCCAACCACGCTTTTTATGCAGAGAGCTTGAAGGTACACATTTTTTATTTTTAAAGTATTGCCGCAGACAAAAAGAAAAATTTACCATTGCACTTAGTGTGATAGTAATCTTGTGGGATCTGGGCTCCATACAGAATGATAAACTGTTGTCCCCACAAAATTATTAGTTTGCTAGAAAAACAAACTTAGTGCATACATTACCTCCATTATATTTTTCATCACATTCCTCTGGCAATAAAATCAAGCATTATTTTGCGGAATTTGTAGCCGACCCCAATTGATTGGGACATAAGGCTTAGTTTGGTTGGTTATTATTTTGGGGAATTTGCGCATATTGTTACAAAAGTTTGAAGGAAGGCCTTCTGTATATGTAGGGGATGGTTCCAGCAATGATTGCGAGTGTGGATACAATGCTAGAAAGGTGGAGGCAACACGAAGAAAAAGAGATCGAGGTATACAAAGAGTCTAGGCTCTTGACAGCAGAAGTTATTTCCAGAACAGCTTTTGGAAGTAGTTACTTAGAAGGCGAGAAAATCTTTGACATGTTGATGAAGATGGGAATAATTGTGGCAAGGAATCGTTATAGGATTCGCTTTCCTGTCGTCGGGTAGACTCCCTCTCTCCCAATTCCTTCCATTCTGACAAAAATTAATTGAAAAAGATTTTGAAACAAACTGTCTTAGAAGCTATTGCCATACTTGTCTCT
The DNA here is from genome assembly GCA_963854785.1 of Vaccinium vitis-idaea. Classification (NCBI taxonomy): domain Eukaryota; kingdom Viridiplantae; phylum Streptophyta; class Magnoliopsida; order Ericales; family Ericaceae; genus Vaccinium; species Vaccinium vitis-idaea. Next base: position 15,586,885 of record OY978215.1, read on the forward strand.
ATGTCAATTTATCAACTTTTTGTATGCAGAAAGTTTTGGAAATTGCGCGATGATCTTGAGTCAGATAAAATAGAACAAGCAATTCGAGAATCAATCATAGTGATGATCAACAAGCGAGAAGAGAAAATGATGAGAGGAGAAGAAAGTAAATATGGGAGTGATTTTCTTGGATCACTTATAACGGCTAATCATGACCGTGATGAGAAGAATAGAATTTCGGTAGATGAAATGGTAGATGAGTGCAAGACATTCTACCTTGCTGGACAAGAAACAACAAATGGGGTATTAGCTTGGAGCCTTTTCCTTCTAGCAATTCACACAGATTGGCAAGAGAAAGCAAGAAAGGAAGTGTTTGAATTGTTTGGCCAAGAAAGCCCAAATGCAGAGGGTATTGCCAGATTAAAGATTGTAAGCATCATCTAACTCTCTTATCATTGGCTATTTTTTCACGCAATCACCACATGTGGGTCGCATATTGGCTACAGAGATAACACAGTTAAAATTTGACCTGACACCACAAAGCCAATTTTGGTTGCTTGAAGGTAGACTGTAGGGCATAACTTTTTTCTTTAAGGTTGAATGTAGGGCATAACTTTTATATTTTCCCCTCTTTTTTTTCCTTGTAGATGAGCATGATCCTAAATGAAACTCTAAGGCTATATTCACCCGTTATCAATTTGCTGAGAAAAGTTGAAAGGGAAGTCAGATTGGGTAAACTGATTCTTCCAGCCAATACATATGTGTTGCTCCCAGTGCTAGCACTCCATCATGACCCTGAGATATGGGGGCAAGATGTTCACCTCTTCAAGCCAGAGAGATTCGCAGACGGAGTGGCTAAAGCAACAAATAACAACATTGCTGGATTTATTCCATTTGGTTTCGGTCCTCGAATTTGTGTAGGCCTAAACTTTGCAGCGAACGAGCTCAAGATAGCACTCTCAATGATTTTGCAGCATTATAAGTTTACTTTGTCTTCGAATTATGTTCATCATCCCATTCACCTTATCACAATTCGCCCAAAAAATGGGATTCCTATCGTATTCAATAAGCTGTAATCTTGAATAGCTGCATTTCGATTTCATTTTGACAATTGTTGGAACAAGCCATTGATGCCTTTTGGGTGAGGATGCTTTTTATCCATAGAATTAGGTGCAATATTACAATGCTTGTCCCCTTTTCAGAGTTTTGTTTTTTTAAATGAATATGTGCACTTTAATTATAAAAAAAAACTAATCGTATTGCCTCTTCCAACATTGAACTGACCGATGACATTCTTTTTTCTTTCTTTTTATTATCGGAAAAAGAATATTTGTTTGTGTTTTTGCCCATTTTATAATGCATTTGAAAAAGAAATGGAGATAAAAATTTAATGGCATTAGTTTGCATAGGAAATCTGAATGGTTCAGTGGAGATAAATGGCTTTGGGTTGTGCATTCTCAATGTCCAAAGGCCATTATGTTTTGAGCAGTGGAACGGGTTGGTAGTTTGGTCAATGCCAAAGTCTCCTCCAATGTCTTCAAAGAGCTTCTTTAGAAACCACTCAAGAATTTCAAAAGCCTCCTGCTCCTTTATATAAGAAATCACCTACCTCCAAGTGATCAAGAGCGTTGATCCTTTCCACTATTTAAGTTTCTTCAATTTCAAAAAATTTCTTTGCCCTTCTGAAAAATTAATCTATAAATAGTTAATAGGTAAAGTAGAGGATAATTTTGAAAAGTGGAGGTAAAGTTGATGTGAAAGGTATAAAGTGTGGTTAAAAATTGACGTGAAAAACATAATGTTGATGTCTCTTTTATGAGTTGCATTTATGAAGCAACACACCTAAAAAGCGACGGAGAGAGTAGTTATCAATTTGGGAGAGGCCGTTTGCATGAATTAGCTGATCAAGTGAACCTTTTTAAAAAATAAAAAAAAAATCCAGGCTAGCTTACGTACGACTCCATGCAAAATCGGGCCACCTTCCGACCATGGGCTCTTTTAAATCTTGGATTAAAGCCCCCTGTGCAATGGCTCCACTAGAGTTGATAGCACACATGAGAAGTTTCAAATCTGGATTTGAGATCTAGAAAAATAACAATTTTCTAAGTCTCGAGCCCTTGACTACCGGACTAGTCCCTCGAAATTGCGGGTCAGGTGTGACCCATCTTTCCAGCATGTGGCTCCATCACCATCTTTCTGCCAAACATATAAGGTTTTACTTTGTTTCATTAAAACATTTTTAGAAGGAAAAAAAAAGAAGGAAGTTTTCTTGTCTTAATATGAAAAAGTATGGGATTAGGCTTAAAGTGTATGTCGAGTCAGCTGGGGTGGACATCTTTATCACACCAAAATTTGAATTAAATTGAAATGAGTCAAGCCAACGTCCCTTGCCCTCTGTGCCCAAAACCCTATGCTTCTGTGCCGAAGGGTTTTGGGCCATTGGATTGTAATTTTTTTTTATGTTCTAATATTTCTGGGTGATCCAACGGCCGGAAAATCCCTCAGCACAGAGGTACGAGAATTTTTCGGCACAGAGGATCTCGGCTCTCAAGCCAAGCAGTCTGAGGCTTCGTACGGGTTGCCCTTTGCACACAGATTTCGATGCACAGTTTCGGATGCATATGTGTTAGGAACGGTCGGATGCATGATTCAATCGATTATGTTTTCTCTTTGGAAATCATTTTCGCACTTTTCTTTTATCCTTTTGGACTCCTATTTTTGTCTTTATTCAAGTGAAATTACAAAACTATATATTTTTACTTCTGAATTCACTTTTCATATGTATGAAAGGTAATTCTGTATTTCACATAAATTATTTCCCAATTTTTTAGTACTTTTTACTCTCTCTCTCTCTCTCTCTCTCTCTCTCTCTCTCTCTCTCTCTCTCTCTCTCAGCTTTTTGTTTTATTTTAATTACTCTCTCTCTCTCCTATTTTTTACACTTTTATAATATTTTATAGAGATAGAAAAAGTAATAGAGAGTAATTGTTGGAGTGTTGAGAGTGATGGGGTAGCTAAATGCACGGTGCACAAACTTTTTTTGCTCAAAATCTACCATACTTGTTTTTGCTCTAAAGGAAAGAACTGGTTAGCCAAAATTGTCGTTAGCCATTTTTTTGGCTGATTTTTCCGATTTGCACCCTTGAATGCTGGACTTGGTGTTCGGATTTGATGGGTATTTCAGTCTTTTCATACAAGATGTTGACATTTTTTACAATTACGAAACTGCCTTATCAGACTTTTGGGATTTTCCATTTGGATCCTTTTTTTGTTCTTTTTTTTTTTTTTGTCTTCTTGTCGAAGGTGATTTTGGTCAATACAACAAAAGTAGCCTAATTGAACCAAAAAAAGGTAGCCTACTAAAACGAATGTTCGTCTTTCCCCCAAAAAAGTAGCCATTTTATTATTTATTTTTCGGGAGAACATTCTTTACACCAGCGGTGTAAACTAAAGTTTTATCCAAATCTATTACATTGCACCATGTGTCCAAACAGTGGTCCCAAAATGTAGAACATGGACAATTGGCGCAATGCAATCTACTTGGAGGAAACTTTAGTTTACACCGCCAGTGTAAATAATGTTTTCTCTTTTTTTTCATGGTCTAATATTTGTGACCATTAATTAAGATTTGTCCAAATCAAAATGGCAAATGGGTTTCGTGAGGCTGGTCACTGTGTTGTTTTGTGGACAATTTTATTTGACTTCGTGAATATAGTTGGTTGATCTCAATTTAGGGATGGCAATTCCGGCCGATCCGATCCGCTCCAATCTGTCCCCGCCCCGTTTGGATTGGAGTTTCGGGAATTTTTTTGGGGTTCAGGTCGGATTTGGAGGAAAAAATAAAAATAAAATAGGGGATCAGGTTGGAGGCGGTTCTACATAACCCTGATCCGTTCCCCGACCCGTCCCCGACCCGTTTTTTAATTACACATCTAATATGTTATTCACCTTTAGACCTCTTGAATTATTGTTAATTGCTAAGGTTTTCTCAAAATATATACTATTAGTTTATAATAAATACACTTCATTCTTCACTTCTTAAACATAAACATAATTTAGTTGGTAATTCCAGCTTTCAAGGTTGGAATCCTTTACTATTATGTAATTCTATTTGATTGGTTGAGATTTTTGGTGAAAATTTGCAAATTGTTGTCTTGTTTTTCACTCTTTGGTATTTTTTTGATTTTTTTATTTTTTTATTGGTTTGGTAACTTTCAGATCTTGGCGGGGATCGCCGATCCCCGTTAGGAGTGGGGATGGAGGGTGGAGATGATTCTCCGTTCAGGGATCGGGGCGGGGACAGAGGTAGATATGAGGTTCGGGAAGTAGAGGTGGGGATGGCCAAATCCGTCCCCGATCCTCCCTGTTGCCATCCCTAGATCTCATCTTAAGCATTCTATTCTTGTCTTTATTGTATATATTCTTTATTATTTTTCATCGTCTAAGATTTGTGACCATATATAAGACTTATCCGAATTAAAATGGCAAAATTTGGTCCACCAATCATCATAATGTCCCAGTGTCACTCCAACCTCATCGCCTCTCAAATGATGAATCCATATTTGGCACCTAGTTTCTGTCTTACATTCATCACAAATATTCCCAGTATCTATTTATGTACACTTATATTCAAAGATATCCATATATAGACCATAGTTGATCAGAAGTGTATGGCTGTGCAGGGCGGGGAAACCATGATTCTAACCTTCCTTTCAACTGGTCTCTGCATTTTTCTACTTGTTGCAGTGGTACGGTTCTTGCGTAAGGTATGGTGGACCCCAATGCGAATTCAACACATCATGGCGTCGCAGGGAATCAAAGGCCCTGCTTACAGATTCCTCCATGGAAATACAGAGGAGATTGGCCAGATGAGAGGCGAATCCATCCGCACTCCAATGGACTTCTCATCTCGTCATATTTTTGCAAGAATTATGCCAGAAATCCATGCATGGACTCAGCTATACGGTATCAAATTGTTAGTTTTACCTTTCATGTTGGCGTTGGTGATTCTCCCTCTCCAAAATTCCATGCCTTTCTGTGTTGTGTTGCGTTGTATTGGTAGTCTCACGATGACCGCTAATGCATTAAGACATAGAACGAGATGTTTGGAGAAGGAAAAGCACATTAGTGATTGTTGGGATCCATCCCGTGTGGGCTGGATGGGCAAAGGCCCAAGGGTTAGGGTTTGCATTGTGTAACCCTAGCCTTGGTTTATAAATACTCTCGTTGTGCTCTTTGTGAGTTAGAGCGGTAAGCAATGTGAGAGGGTGAGGCAGAGAGTGTGAGGGGAAGCTGGTTGTGGCTCCTTGGAGAGGGAGCTTGTTGTGGCTCCCCAGAGAGGTTTTTTATGTTTGTGTCTGTGTGTGTGTACACACACACATATATAATACAAGACGGAGTTTTCCTTAATGATTTTTCGTGTGTGTGTGTGTGTTGGTGTGCGTGCGTGACCCCAAGCAAAGCTAAATTGGTATCAGAGCCCAGGCAGGGCGAGAGAGTCACCAGAGTCGCGGTTTAAACACGCAGGTTTGAAATCGAAAAAAAACGCAGTTGGTCAAAAAAAAGTTTCGACCCCGGATTATTGATCGTCTCACCCAGACGATCTCAACGATGTATGTCCACGCCGGAAAAGATGTCGGAGGAGGCTTCATGCGCCTGGAGAAGATGTCGGAGGTGGCGCGTGGCAAGCGAGTGAGACCTACTTGCGGCGTAAAGTCCACGCATTGCTGGAAGAAGAAGACACGTGACCTCAATCGCACACGTGTGGTGTACGCGCCAGGTCAACACCACGCGGCGCTAAGTTAGATGCCATGGAGGACGGTCAGCAGATAGGGGTCAAGTCGTGACCCTTTTGACCGGTTTAGACCATGAGTTGGATGGTTTGACTCTTTATTTGGACGTTTTAACCAGTTTGGCCAGTTCAGATCCAGGTCAGGGGTTCAGAGAGTTCATGAACGGGGGTCAGCACATGTTAGATGGGTCTGGAGCAGGTCAGAGGGGTGATTGTTGGTCCAGAGGGGTCCATAGATGTCTTTGGAGAATGGTCAATGGTTACTCCCTCCGTTCGGATTTGTTAGTCCACAAACATACTTTTTCAAGTCCGAAAATGTTTGTCCATTTTCAAAAGTCAAAGGATATAGTAGAGGAAAATTGCTTTTGATGATGTGAAAACAACAAACACAAAAAGTAATGGAAAAAAAGTTGGAATCCCCAAAATGGACCAACAAATCCGGACAGAGGGAGTATTTCGTTAGTTTGGAGCCGTTTCAACTCCATTTTGTGCGTGTGAGAAATCAATTTTGACTATCTCGACATTCCGGATTTAATCCCGTGCTCCATTTTTCGTGATGAGGCTCCTAGGTTGATGACGATGGATAGTGGAGCAAGAATTGAATGTTTGGAGGCTGATCGGGTTGTGAGGAGGCTTGTTTCTTGATAATTGAACAGTTCTGGATTCAGTGGTGGACTCTGATTTATGAAATTCGAGTCAGATTTTGCGGTCCTAAACACATTCAGAGAGATCAACGAGGATCGAACATGGTTAAAGTCGATCGAATGGGATGTTGTTGAGTCGAAGGCAAACTAGGGATGATCAATCAAGGTCGGCAAGCAAGGATACACTCTTTTGGATTTTTTGGTTCCGGCTTGGGGGTGTATGGAAGCTCGTCTAGTAAGTGATATAGGCGCTTGCTAGAGCGATAGATAATGGAGATCCAATGGAGTTCAGGGGTTGTTGGGTAAAGCTGGGAATGGAATGCAAATTAACAACGAGGCTGGAGAGACCCGGGAGAGATGACGAGAGTGGCAGAGGTCCAGCAAAATGGCAAGGGAGGCGGACAGTGCAGGATTGCTACCCACCGAGGAGGATTGGACAAACTTGGCAGAGATCAGAGGTTGATCAGGGCAATCGGGTGATTGCAGATTTTACGACCATCGAGTCGTGATTAGTTTGAGATTAATGAGCAAGGATACATTCTTTCGAGCAGTTCATCCCGATTTTCGGGGTGCGGATGAGCTCGTCTAGCAATGACCCAAGCGCTTACTAGGGCAACAAATCGAAGTTGGTCAATGGTGATCGGAGCCAGTCTAGTTCAATCGGGCTTCAAAGACCTATCATTTAGAGATGTAGTGTTGATTTGGGCTGTAGGAGGAGCTGATCGGATGGTGATTTCCGGTCTAACGAGTGAAGGGCCACAAATACAAGCTTGTAGGAGTGCAGTGGCAAATGGAGTTGATATCAGGCCTGGTCAAGCGGTATGGGTATTTCGTGATGGTAAACAGGAGAAGCAACAGTTGCAGAGACGCACTGGAAAGGGCACAGGAGTACAAGCAGTTGCAATTGAGATGTACAGGTGTGCCGAGTACCAAATCGGAGAGTTTGTGATATTTCTGATCTTGTCGCGAGCAACTGGTTGTTGAGGAAGGTTGTTCACAGAAGCTCCAGGCAGAGGAAGTGAGACAGTGACGAGGCAATGCATTGTGGAAGTCTCTTCCTTCTGTGATTTTGTGACTAGATCCACTCCGGGATATGCGGCCGCATGATGTGGAGAGATGGAGTCACGGATTGTGTCTTGTGATTGGGCACATGTGTTTCATGGTTTGTCAGACGCGGATGGAGGCATCTCGGTTAGAGGTGCAGGTCATCCGAGGTCAAATGTGAGTCATGTGACGAGGCATTTTGGGTTTTTTCAGAGACAAGTTATGGATGTTGACTTGGTGTAGCTCCGTCGAGTTTTCCGCTAATGTTGTTTCTTGGTTGAAGAGGGATGTAAACGTTGTTCTTGTTAATGGTGGACCAGAAGCATTGGGGTGTGGATGCTGGCACCCCAGGTGGGGGGTGCGAATGCGGAGCCTAACAGTGAAAAGCGCGGGACATCTCGATTGGAGGTGTGGGCCATGCAGGTGGTACATGGCAGATACAGGCACTTCGGTGAGGGGGTGCAGGCACTTCTATTAGGGAGTGCAGAATATCAGCGATAAAGTCGATATGAGCCATGAAGATCTAGCAAGTTATGAAGACTTTTCGGAGTCTGCGTATCCCGGTTTTGGGGTGCAATGATGTTCGAGAGGGAATGCGGTGTGTCGATAGACACGGGTGTCAGTCTCTTCCCAGGCGGTTTGTAAGATTGTCTAGTGGAATGAGCCTCTGGTGTGAGCAGAGAGATGTTGTGTTGGTTCTCTGGACAGATAAATGCTAGAGTGGCGGATGTTCAAATTTGTCTAGTGGGGTAATCTTTACGGGGTTATCGACACTAGAGGATGGAAAAAACTACCATGGTCGCCAAGGAGGTGAGCCTCGGGTGGCACCCCAGTGAGGGGTGCGGGCGCTCCAATTGGGGAGCACGGACACATCGAGAAGAGAGGTGGGAGTGGAGAGCATCCCAAGCGAGGGGGTGCGGTACTCATGCTTTTTCTGAACGGCTGCGGATATTAACTTGCAAGGACACGTTCTTTCGGGTGATGTATTCCGGTTTTGGGGGTTAGCTCGAGCTGTTAATGGCACAGGCGGTTGCTAGTGGTGGCAGATTGAAGATGGCAACATGGTGGTGATGCAAGGTCAACATTTACCCACTCAGGGTGGAGGGGGTGATTTGTTGGGATCCACCCCGTGTGAGCCGGATGGGCTAAGGCCCAAGGGTTAGGGTTTTCATTGTGTAAACCTAGTCTTGGTTTATAAATACTCTCGTTGTGCTCTGTGTGAGTTAGAGCGGTCAGCAATGTGAGAGGGTGAGGCAGAGAGTGTGAGGGGAAGCCAGTTGTGGCTCCCAAGAGAGGTTTTTTTTATGTTTGTGTATATGTGTGTGAATAACAAGAGAGTTTTCCTCAATGATTTCGTGTGTGTGTGTGTGTGTGTGTTGGTGTGCGTGCGTGATCCCAAGCACACCAGTGACTACACAACACGCACACGCGCACACATGCACACAAAAAGTCAGAACAAGATTGAAAAGAAGGGAATAATAGTTAAATAGTGCTTGTGAATAATACAAATAACTAAGTTTAGCTTATTCTTCTTTAAATCATCCTGGTGGAACAGGAAAGAATTACCTAATCTGGTATGGTCCTCAAGCCCAACTGGTTGTCACTGAACCTGAGTTAATTAGAGAGATAATAAACAATAAAGATGGAGCATATCTTAAAGGAAGGCTTGATGAACTCTCGAAGAAGTTACTAGGTGATGGGATTGTGGTAACCGAAGGAGAAAAATGGACGAAGCTACGTAAAATAGCCAACCATGCTTTTTATGCAGAGAGCTTGAAGGTAAACACTTTTTATTTTTTAAGTACTGCCTCGGACAAAAGAAAAATTTACCATTGCACTTAGCGTGGTAGTAATCTTGTGGGGTCTGGGCTCCATACATAATGATAAAGAGTTGTCCCCACAAAATTACTATTAGTTTGCTGGAAAACAAACTAAGTACATACATTACATCCATTATATTTTTTATCACATTCCTCTTGCAATACAATCAAGCATAATTTGGATTTGTGCATATTGTTACAAAAGTTTCAAGGAAGGCCTTCTGTATATGCAGGGGATGGTTCCAGCAATGATTGAGAGTGTGGAAACAATGCTAGAAAGATGGAGGCAACATGAAGAAACAGAGATCGACGTATACAAAGAGTCCAGGCTCTTGACAGCAGAAGTTATTTCCAGAACAGCTTTTGGAAGTAGTTACTTGGAAGGCGAGAAAATCTTTGACATGTTGATGAAGTTGGGAATGATTGTGGCAAGGAATCGTTTTAAGATTCGGTTGCCTGGCATCGGGTAGGCTCCCTCTCTCTCAGTCCCTTCCATTCTAAAAAAAATGAAAAGATTTTGAAACAAACTGTCTTAGAAGCTATTGCCAAACTCGTCTGTGTCAATTTATCAACTTTTGTTTGCAGAAAGTTTTTGAAATTGCGCGATGATCTTGAGTCAGATAAAATAGAACAAGCAATTCGAGAATCAATCATAGGGATAATCAAAAAGCGAGAAGAGAAAATGATTAGAGGAGAAAAAAGCAACTATGGGAGTGATTTTCTTGGATCACTTATAACGGCTAATCATGACCGTGATGAGAAGAATAGAATTTCAGTAGATGAAATGGTAGATGAGTGCAAGACATTCTACCTTGCTGGACAAGAAACAACAAATGGGGTATTAGCTTGGAGCATTTTCCTTCTAGCAATTCACACAGATTGGCAAGAGAAGGCAAGAAAGGAAGTGTTTGAATTGTTTGGCAAACAGAACCCAAATGCAGACAGTATTGCAAAATTAAAGATTGTAAGCATCATCTAACTCTCTTATCATCAGTTATTTTTCCTTGCATATTTGCAATCACCACACGGTTACAGACGTAACTTTGGTTTCTTGAAGTTTGAATGTAGGGCATAACTTTCATATTTTCCCCTCTTTTTTTCCTTGCAGATGAACATGATCCTAAATGAAACTCTAAGGCTATATTCACCCATGACCAATTTGCTGAGAAGAGTTGACAGGGAAGTTAGATTGGGGAAACTGATTCTTCCAGCCAATATAATTGTGTTCCTCCCAATTCTAGCGCTCCACCATGACCCTGAGATATGGGGGCAAGATGTTCACCTCTTCAAGCCAGAGAGATTCGCAAACGGAGTGGCTAAAGCAACAAATAACAACATTGCGGGATTTACTCCGTTTGGTTTCGGTCCTCGAATTTGTGTAGGCCTAAACTTTGCAGCTAACGAGGTCAAGATAGCACTCTCAATGATTCTGCAGCGTTATAGGTTTACTTTGTCTTCGACTTATGCTCACCACCCGATTCAGCTTCTCACAATTATCCCAAAAAATGGGATTTCTATCGTATTCAATAAGCTGTAATCTTGAACAACTGCATTTCAATTTGATTTTGGCGATTTTTGGAACAAGCCATTGATGCCGTTTGGGCGAGGCTGCTTTTCATCCATAGCATTGGGTGCAATATCACCATGCTTGTCCCCTTTTTGTTGGGAATTGTAAACTTAATTGTGTGTGGGACTAAAGGAGTTGTGTGATTAAATGAGAGGGGCCAAGTAAGTCTACGGATTGGTATGGAATTATGTGAGGCTGTTAAGAGACAAAGAAGAAGATGGGATTGGATTGTAAGGATGTCCAAGCCATCACATTAAGTTTCTGGGTGTTTGTTCAGTGAGTAAATGGGGAGGCTGAGAATTATGAATAAATATGTTATTTGTATTGTTGTAATGTGTGGGAAAGAGAAAGAGAAAAAGTAGAGAGGGCAGTGAACGTGAGGGAGCCCCTTTGGGGGTCTTCCCCCACCAATGAAGTTGTGTGTGCATGTGAGTGTGTGTAAGATGTGCGAGTAGCCTATGTTTGTATTTGTTGCGAAAGAAATAATAAAAGTCAGTTATGTTGTGTGTCTGAAAGTGTGAATTTCTCTCTTTTTACCCACCAACACTTTTCAGAGTTTTATTTTTTTAGATGAATATGGGCACTTTAATTCAAACAAAATTTATCGTATCGCCTCTTACCGTGACATTGAACTGACCGATGCCATTCATTTTTTTTATCGAAAAAAGTAGATTTGTTTGTGTTTTTGCCCATTTTATAATGCATTTGAAAGGAAAAAGAGATAAAAATTTAATGGCATTAGTTTGCATAAGAAATCTGAATGGTTAAGTGGAGATAAATGGCTTTGGGTTGTACATTCTCAAAGTCCAAAGGGCCATTATATTTTGAGCTGTGGAATGGGTTGGTAGTTTGGTCAAAGCCAAAGTCTCCTTCAATGTCTTCAAAGATCTTTTTTAGAAACCTCTCAAGAATTTCAAAAGCCTCCAGCTCCTTTATATATAGGGATTGTCATGGGTTTGTGATGGTGAGTACGGAGAGAAAACAGTGAAGTGTAGGATTGCTCTCTTTCACCAATGGAGTAGGCATTAAGGCCGTACTACGTAAACTCTTGCATGTATATTTTATGTGTGTTTTATTTTTGCGTTACGCTTTCATTGCGAGTGGGAGTAAAGATTATATGAAAAACTTTAAATGGTACACTTAGAGAGGGATGACGTTAGCAATTAAGCCTCTCTCCCCTAATTTGTCCACATGATAAATTGCTATCTACAAGCAATGGGAGTATCTTCCAGAAAATCCCAATGGATTGGACTGAAGTCAATGTTTGAGATTTCAAGGTTGGCTTCTTACTAAGTCTCACGTTCGAAAGCTCTTAGTTTTTATTAAATTTGGAGAAAAGTTAATAGGAGACCTTCTCAGTCGTGTCCCACTAGTGAATATTGGGATTGATCCTTCCATGACTAGTTGACATGCACGCATCCAATATCATTCAGCATATCCAATATTCAGCTGGCAACTTCCAAGTCTTCAAGACAATAACCAGCATTAGTAAGTATATCTGGATATTGATTAATTGGACCATATCCTTTTTAGCTTTCTCCCTTCTAATTTCATCAAAGCATTGACTAAAGTCCCACAACCAAAAAAACAAAAAAAGGAAAGAAAGAAATAACAATTGAACTAAGCATTGGTCAAAGGTCAAATCCTAGTTTATGTTTTTTTGATAAATTGCTTATAAATTGCTTTCAAAATGTTTGGACTTTGGAGTCATTCGACGTGTGCGGGTTACATACTTTCACATGCATTGGATGGATTTCACTTGTTTCTGATGATGTCGGATTCAATACTGTGTTAATCTATGCCCGACTATTTACACGGCGCCTTTTGTATGGGTTATATATCCCCGACTTATAGGCGAAATTCAAGTTAAACTAAAGATGCGTGCATCCCAGTAATTGTTCGACGCTCTTGAAGTACCATGTAACATTTTTGCGTGATACTTTGGAAATTTTTACTTTGTTGGATTGTTGGGACATAATGAATGACTCTCATCGTGTGTGTTAAGATGACTCTTTAATAGAGAGTATCATCTGTGAAATTCCTTTTAGTACCCCGAAGGTAGCTAAAATTAGTCCACCCCACAAACTATTAGTCCACCCACAAACTAATCATGGGTGTATGAGACTATCAATGCTAATTAGAAAACAAAAATTTGGGGACAGGTCCCTCTACCTTGGTCAGTCATCAAAAAGACCAAAAAAATGCCACAATTTCATTTCAAACTTATACGTCCTCACCTCTGAAATGACCGAGCAATATAAATTTGACACATATTGTTGTAACGAAAGTTATGAGTGAAAACAAACAAGCAATCACACGAGACACAAGATATACATGGTTTTCCAAGATGGGTACATCCACGGGCGAGGAGAGAGAGGATTCACTATCAAACATGAAGAAGAGATACAAAAGAGCCGGCTATGATCTGTAACTCTAGAGAGGCTACAATATGAGAGGAATAGTTAAAGGATAAAACCCTAGAAACCCCCAAAATTGCTTTATATAAGAGAGTACAGAAAAATAGGTCAAAAAACCAAAATGCATAACACATCGTTAAATCCCATGCTCGACCGTCCAGATGGACCTCACTTCCGTCCGGACGGGAAATCCAGAGAGCAACCCGAGAACGCTGAAAGCAACCTGTGCACGACGAACTCTGTACCCTTCACCCAAAAGCCAAATTCAAGGCAATCCGAACAATCCAACACCTAGTTTCTTTTGAGATTTTAGTCCCACTGACAAGAGAAACACGTTGGGAATATATAAATCACACAGAGCGAGAGAGAGAGAGTGAGGAAACATAGAATGACTAAATTGCCTACGTCAATGGCTAAATGAGAATTGCACAACATTAAACGAGGAGAATGAGAAAAAGAATACAAAACTCCAAACCCTTACTCAGTGTATATCTTTTTTTTTTGAACTGGTACTCAGTGTATATCTGAGTTTATATTCTTCGTGCGTTTAGTGTTGTAATCTGAACCGGACATCTTAAAGACTCACATAGTAGTATATTTAAGCAAAAAATTAGTTTGATCAGACATCAATTAGTTTAACAAAAATTGAATTTTAATCCCATTATATATATAATTATATTTATTTATTTATTTGACTTCACGATCTCTCTTACCACTCTTTCCCTTTTTCTCAATTGTTTTTATATTTTTCTCAGCCACTCAAAGACTAGCAATGGAATACAGAAGCGTGTCCATACGTTAATGATCATTCAGTTAGATATGTTCCACTTTTGTCCTCATCTAAAACCCCGAGTCTTCGTCGGATTGTAATACAAGTCTTCACCTGGGCCGAAGTTGTCAATTCTGATTCATCAGTTCCCTATTACATTTTGTCCTCCATAACCTTGATAGCAACCATCACTAAGTAAAATGTGCTTTTCGTTCAAAACCTTTTAGTTTTTGTTTTTTTGTTACGACATGAAAAGGTGCACTTCGACCAACCTCCTTTTCAATCCAATTCAAGGCAGGCTATCCACGGCAGGACTAGAGGATTTATACAAAAAATTACTTTCTTGGGACCTGGCCCCAAGAATCGAATTATGGTCATATTATGTGTAGGAAAGGTCAGCGCGTCGGGTGATGTGGCGGTTGACCAGCCTATGAATGAATAGCCACGTGGCTCGAGCAAAGTTGCAGGAGACACGTCAGACGTCGGTTAGGTTTAAGAACCTGCGAATGAGACACCGCGAAGAACGGCCCTCGCGGTATTACAAATCTGAAATGCTATTACTTTCAGAAAGGGATGCCCTCTACAGGGGAAACATTACTTTAGGAAAAGCTCACCCCTCGCGAGACCCTTAGCAAGGATGATTGACGCGACGGGGAAGAACGAACACTCACGCGAACACGCGAAGTAGGCTCGCGACGGCACCTGACCAAAAGGCAGGGGAAGGGAAGTCGATACGAGCTCGAGTTAAGTCTTGGCGCGATCCAAAGGGCTCGCGGCCACGACTAGCACAGCGGGAATAGGGGAGATACAAGTGGCTTGGTGGCTTTAAGGGATTAAGGGTCGCTGCGAGGGAAAACGATGCACTGGAATGACCTAATGGAATCTTCCTAACGGCCAGTGACATCACCCACGTCGCCTAGGTATGCGGAAAGAGCACGTGTCATCATATTATTGGGGAAATGTCTGCAGCCCAATGATTGGGTGCAGATTCCTATAAATATGGGACATTCATTCACAATTTCCGAGAAAGATCTTCAGATTCGTCCTTGGAGCACGGAAATTCTAGAGAGAGAAAGTGCCTCTGAGCTCTGGAAACAAGAGCATTGCTCTTGCTAGTGCTCGCGAGTCCATACTTCATCTAGAACTGTGATTTCTTAAGACGATGATGATCTTAAGGGGAATGGATTGAATCCTGCTGCCTTCTCTTTCTGTATTTCTGGCTTAATCCTTTACCCCTACACACACCCTCTCATTTCTGTTCAATCGTTAGCTATTGTTTGCCTCTCCAGGTTGATTTTGTATCAAACAAAGAACCCCTTCCTACATTATGTGTAGAGCAAATCTATCAACCAACCGAACTAACCTTGTGGCTGTTCAAAGCCTTTTAGCCACCACAATTGTTTTTTTTTTTTTTTTATCAGAAAAAGAAAATATATAAAAGAAACTCGATAAGGGTACATCGAGAAAAGGAGGAGGAGACATCCAACCAAGGTTGAATGAAAGAAAAAATAAGGGGAAAGAAGAAAACACCAAAAGGCGTCAAACCCAAAACAGCCACCACAAACCCCTAAAAAGCCACCCCCTACACTATCCTGGCGCCTACTGCACAACCCTAAGCCTCTATAGCCCAAACAAACAACAAACCCTAAACTAACCCCATCCAAAACAACCAAAAACCAAAAGGATCCAAATCAACATCGGAGAAACAACAGAAAACCTTCCAAAGGTCAACCATTAGAGAGAGTTCTTTTGAGATCAACTTCAATCATTTCCTTTAAGATTGTTTCATCCCCGGACGAAGGGTAATATCGAGAATTTTCTCAATGGTTTTTGATGCAATAGTTTCTTCCTCCAACCTTTTCTCGAAGCTACTAACTTCCTCTTGAGTCATATGCATGGGCCCAAAATCTGAAGGACTACTTTTCTCTTCAGGTGGGTAGAAAACGCAGCAGTTTCATCACAAAGACTCCCAATATATGGTCATAATACTGATATATATCACTTCATCTTGTGACCTAGTTGAATCAAAGGTTATTGTTGCGGAAGTTAAGGCAGTGTTTGGCTGTGCAGGCAGGGGAGCCATGATTATAACCTTCCTTTTAACTAGCCTAAGCATTTCTCTACTTGCAGCATTTCCTTTCAACTACTTACAATACTCCACAACAATCTCTCCATCTTTGACCAAGTCATGGATGAAATGAAACTTGATCCTTATTGCTTGCTTTTGCCATGAAAAACAGGGTTCTTTGTGAGTGAAACAGCTGAACTATTGTCACAATATAGCGTTGTGCCTTTCTCTTGATGATGCTTGAGTTCTTCTAGGATCCATCTTATCCAAAGAGCTTGACAAGATGCTAAGGCAAGTGAAATGTACTCAGATTCTGCTGTAGAAAGAGCCACAACTGATTGCTTCTTTGATGCCCAAGATATAACACCTGAACCAATGCTAAAAACATAACCAGAGGTGCTTTTGCAGTCATCAACACTTCCACCCCAGTCACTACCACAATAACCAACCAAACCTGAGTCTTCCACTTTTCTATAAAATATCCCTTCAGTAACAGTACCACATAAATATCGCAAAACTCTTTTCCCAACTTCCCAATGACTTCTTTTTGGTGATTCCATGAATCTACTAAGTATGCACACTGAGAACATAAGATCTGGTCTTGTTGCAGTCAAGTATTGTTGCAGTCAAGTACATAAGACTACCAATAAGACTTCGATAAATAGTACCATCCACATCTTCTTCATCATCACATTTGCTCAACTTTAAATAAACTTCCATTGGAGTGCTTGTTGGTTTAGCACCTTCCATCCGAAATTTCTTCAGCACATCTGTGAACACCCCGCGGAGCGATGTCCACGAAAATGGTTTCGGTTTCGAAAAATGATTTGATTGGTTGAATGGAGTCGCCACTCGGATTTGAGGACTGCACCCGAGAAACCTTTGAAAAATGACTCTTTTGCCCTTGAAAATGGAAAATGCTTTACCGGTTTCTCAAAAATGAGATTTCTCGGGTCCGGGAGCTAGGTTACGTGAGGGGAAGGAATTTAAAGCACCCCTCACGTCCGGTATAATTACCGGTCTCTACTAAATGTTTAAAGGATTTTGAAAATGTTATTTAAATGGACTTTAAACTCAAATTCATGTCAAAGCATGACAAACGCATCAAGAATATCAATGAGATATGAGTGAATGCTTATGCAAAGTGTTATGAGTGGATGATTCATGTACAAAAAAAAAATTGTTAAAATTTCACCAAATAGCCCTCAAACTGCCTTAAGATGCCCCAGAAATTGATCACATTCATTCAAAACATCACACCTGGATTGCAATCTGGGCGCCTGGATTAGACAGATCCAGGCGCCTGGATGGCCTTCCAGACAGAAACTCTAAAATCTCATTTCTCACAATAGAGATCAAATGCAATGTTTTGATTAACTCACATGCATTATAGGTGATATGTAGCAACACAGTAGCAAGCATGAAACTTCAAATTTAACTCAAATACAATGAAATGATACTAAAATGCAACAATAATGCAATGATAATACTCATTTCAGACACCTACAATAGGGTATGCTTAAGTATCATGGAAGATCTCATCTTGACACCTTCAAGACTGAGTGATCAGAACCTACAAATGACACACAAGCTCATATGAATACTTCTCTCTCATGTAATCCCTTTTTAAAGCATGATTGCACCCTCAAAACACTTTAAATGATCATCTAAATAAGGATCAGAACATGAAATGTAAAGAATCATGGATCAAGGCATGCAAATGATGTACCAAAAACTGATCAAAATGCAAAAGTAAGAAGAAAATATGATAAGGGAAAAGGGGATCCAGGCGCCTGCATGGAGTTAATCCAGGCGCCTGGACTCAATGCAGGCGCCTGGAATGTGATGATCCAGACGCCTGGATTAAGTATTGATGCACAAAACTGATTTCTTTCTTGATGATCTTTCAAACCTCTCTCAAACCCTCTATTGGTATAGAAGACCAGTGAGGACTTGATTGAGTTCCCCTCAGGGCTTACTTGAGCATGTTGATAGAGAAACTACCTCTTTGACTTTATCAAAGGGTTTGAAATGGGTTTTTGAATGAGTTTTATAGGAATGTAGCTTCTGGTTTTTTATTTTTCAGAGCTATAAGGGGTAGTTTGTGAAAACTTTGATGGAGTTTGGTTGATGGGGATGAGTGGATGATGGATTAATGGAGCAAAGAAGTGGTTTTGGGGGTTGAAATGGGTTGGGTTTGAGAGGTGATGGATGAAACTGGAAATTCTGAAGTTATTTTGGCAGAGTAACAGCAAGAGAGTGATCAGATTTTTCAACCTCTAAAATGGAGGAGTGGTGTGGTTTTTATAGGCAAACAAGGGCTCAAAGTGGGCCCTTTTGAACCCTTAGAAAGGTTGAGGGGTCACCTAGGGGTAATAGCTAGATGTAATGATCTCCCTCTCACTTCCCTTCAACTGATTTTGCAGAAAATCTCGAGCAAATCTCCTTCCCGCCCACTAACAACTTAAACCACACTCAACCTGGACTGATATCCAGGCGCCTGGATTGTGCAATTCCAGGCGCCTGGATTGGATCCAGGCGCCTGGTTTGGCCAATCCAGGTGCTTGAAAGAGTAATCCAGGTGTATGTGTTTTAAGGTTTTGGGCTGTTCCAGGGGGTTCAAGGGGGTATTTTGGTAATTTTTTGGGAGATTATTGATGGGGGTTTTTCAAGTCTTTGATCAAACCTTGAGTGCTCTCAATAAGCATTTTCATCATCGGGGAAGTTTCGGAATTCCGAGGGTCCAGATTGGGGTGTCTACAACATCCCTTGCATATTTCTTCTGACAAATAAAAATTCCATCTTCTTGTTGTTTAACCTCGATGCCAAGAAAAAAATGGAGAAGTCCCATGTCAGTCATTTCAAATTCTTGCATCATAGCTCTCTTGAATTCTTCACACATTCTTGAACTTGTTCCGGTAAAAATTATATCATCAACATATAGACAAACAATCAAATAATCACCATTCATACCTTCTTTGATGTAAAGAGTATGCTCAAAGGGACACCTTTTGAAATTGTTCCTCATAAAATAGCCATCAATACGACTATACCATGCTCTTGGCTCTTGCTTGAGCCCATAAAGTGTCTTTCTTAAACGACAAACCTTCTTTTCTTCACCAACCTTCTCATAACCCGGTGGTTGATTGATAAACACCTCCTCTTCAAGAAAACCATTCAAAAAAGCTGATTTGACATCCATTTGATAAACTCTCCAACTGCTTTGAGCCGCCAAAGCTAACACTGTTCGAATTGTCTCAAGACGAGCAACGGGAGCAAACACTTCTCGAAAATCAACACCATATTTTTGTTTGTAACCTTTGACAACAAGACGAGCTTTGAACTTATCAATCTCACCATTCACGTTCAATTTTGTCTTGTAAACCCACTTCACATCAATTGGCTTTTTCCCATTTGGAAGCTCCCAAGTTTGATTTTTATGTATTGAATCCATTTCTTGATCCATGGCTAGCCTCCACTTCTCTTCTTTAGAAGCATCCTCAAAACTGATTGGGTCGGCATCAGCAAATAAAGCAAAATTAGTCAAGTCTTCTTCTAAAACATTTCTAGTACATTCATAGAGTTCTCTCAGGCTTCTTGTCTTTCCAGGGGCTGCACTAGAACTTGATTTCGAAGATGACGACGACGGAGAAGAAAACGGAGGAGTAGGAAGTGGAGAACTTGGAGTATTGACTTCTTCATTCCCTTCAACCTCAGTATTTTGTTCATTGAATTCTTCCTCCAATTCAACACAACCTGATTTTTCATGCTCATCATCTCCATCCCAGCTCCAAGATTCTTCTTCATCAAACTTTACATCTCTACTGTCGACAATAACCTTCTTTGTGATCGGATTATACAATTTGTAAGCCTTCGAAACTTCACTATACCCCACAAAGATGCATTTTTCAGATTTGTCATCCAACTTCTTCCTTTTCTCATCTGGCACATGTGAATAAGCAATACTTCCAAAAATTCTCAAGTGATCAACATTTGGTTTGTATCCACTCCAAGCTTCTTGAGGAGTCACTTTTGCCACACTTTTGGATGAGACACGGTTCAAAAGATAGACAGCACAAGCCACAGCTTCAGCCCAAAAAAGAGTAGGAACTCTCTTGGCTTTCAACATACTTCTAGCTAACTCCACAATTGTTCGATTTTTCCTTTCGGAAACCCCATTTTGCTGAGGAGTGTATCGAGCAGTAAACTAATGTTGGATGCCATTTCTATGAGAAAATTTTCAAATTCTCCATCAATGTATTCACCACTACGATCGGTATGCAAAGTTTTCACCAAATAACCACTTTGTTTTTCAACCAAAGTCTTGAAACTTTTGAAATATCCAAATACTTCAAATTTTTCCTTTAGAAAATAAACCCAAGTTTTTCTGTTGTTATCGTCAATAAAAATGAGAAAATAACGATTACCTCCAACTGAAGTAACATTCATTGGCCCACAAAGATCTGAATGTATCAACTCGAGTGGTTTTGTTGCTCTTCTTGCTTTTCCAAACGGGAAAGACTTTCTGTGATGTTTCCCAAGAACACATCCTTCACAAACTTTCTCTTGCACATCAACAATAGGCATTCCATTCACAACCTTTTCTTTGCTCATTATAGAGAGAGTTTTGAAACTCAAATGTCCAAAATGAAAATGCCACAACCAACACTTATCCTTGATAAAAGTGTTGAAACAAGAGCCAAAGTGATTTTGAAACTTCAATGGAAACATCTTACTTAGAGTCATGCCCACCTTAGTAATGAGAACACCATTCTTATCTTTGATCTCACACATGTCCTCCTTGAAGTTGACTTCATAACCCTTCAATAAAAGTTGTCCAACACTCAACAGATTGTGCTTGAGGCCTGGAACATACAAAACATCAGAAATTCGCTTTACCCCTTTCTTTGTGTGAACAAGGATAACACCGCTGCCCTTTGCGGAGAGCCTCTTATCATCACCAGTTCTTACTTCACTTTGAGTGGATTGATTTAACTCCACAAATGCTTTCTTATTTCCAGTCATATGATTACTACATCCACTGTCAACATACCATGTTTCACCCAACTAAGCATCTGTTTCACCATATGTGAGAAACAAAGAATCGGCTTCAGCTCCTTTGTTTGGATCTTTCTCATGCATAAAACTGGAATTGTTCTTCTCTTCATCCACAATCCTTTTCTTGCAATATTTCTTGATATGCCCAAATTTTTCACAATAATGGCATTGGGTATTTTTCAAAGAAGGCCATCCTTTCCCTCTTCCTCTGTTAGAAGACGAGTGACTTGAATTTTTCTCACCTTCTTGTTGTCTTACACCATGACCTCTTCCTCCATTGTATGACTGACTTTCATCTTTCTGACTATGACCACTTGCTTCTTTGTTCCTTCCTTTTCCATGAGAAGAACCACGTCCTCTACCGCTTCCGAAGCCTCCCCTTAGAGAAACTTGTGTTTGGAAAGCCTGCTCAAGAGGAGAAGAATCATATTGCTTTCTCCGAAGTTCATGAGACTGTAGTGATCCTATTAAACTCTCCACAGACAAAATAGACACATCTTTTTACTCTTCAATTGCAGCAACAATTACTTCAAATTTGTAGGTTACGCTTCGTAGTATCTTCTCAACTACTCTTTGATCATCAATCTTTTCACCATTCAGTCTCAATTGGTTGACAACGAAAATTACCCGATTAAAATAATCTTCAATGCTTTCATAATCCTTCATCTTTAGTGAATCAAACTCAAACCTCAGGGATTGAAGCCTCACCATCTTCACTTTGTCATCACCTTTGTATGAAGTGAAGAGTATATCTCATGCTTTCTTAGACGTTTCTGCTACTGTAATCCGTTGGAAAACAGTTTCAGTCACTGTTTGATAAATCATAAGTAAAGCCCTCATGTCCTTCCTACGATTTTCATTCAGCTTGGTTGTTTGAGCTGCAGTAAGAGTTACTCCTTCAGCTGGTTCTTCATACAAGTCTCCACAATATCCCACAACTTTTGAGTACCAAGTAAGACCTTCATTTGAATGCTCCAATAGTTGTAATTCTTCCCATCCAAGCGAGGAAATTGGGGTAATTGAGACATCACAGTATTGTTGTTAGTGTAAGCTCCATAGGCTGAGCTCCTTTTTCGGTTGGCAATTCCATGACACAATATC
The DNA here is from genome assembly GCA_963854785.1 of Vaccinium vitis-idaea. NCBI lineage: Eukaryota > Viridiplantae > Streptophyta > Magnoliopsida > Ericales > Ericaceae > Vaccinium > Vaccinium vitis-idaea. The sequence goes on from OY978215.1 coordinate 15,609,143, forward strand.
GCGTTGTACTTTTTATTTTCAATATTCTAGATGCGTCTGTTTAGGTTGTGGAAGGAATCATGTTGTATTTGTACTAGTGCTCGAGCAAATTGTTCTCTCGTATCAAGCACATTGGCAGTTCTAGCATAGTGCTCAAGCACTTTCATGCCTCGGGTCCAGCAAGTAAGCTGTTAGGAAAATGCTCGAGCAACTTGAATGTGCTCAAGCAAGCGATCAAAACATCCTATAAAAGGGCAGCAGCTAGGGTTACGGTTGTTTTTACATCTTCTGCAGCCGATTTTTGATTTTAAGAAGCAAGGAGAGAGACAAGGCTACGGGTGGCATCTTTGTGGTATGGCTTGGAGTTCTTGCATGAAGTTTTGAGCAACCAAATCAAATACTCCAAGATCTTATTCAACCTTTGATTCAATCGTTCTTCCGGTGGATTTCTGGAAGTATCTCGGAAGGCTTGAGGATTCAAGGCTTGCGGCAATCAAACACTTGGTGCGATGAACGTGGATTCGGCAATCGGGTCTTGGGTCAATTGAGAGGATTTTCAATTGTGAGTATAGGTCGATTGTAATCGCACAACGTTATTTTTTAGTGTTTTGATTCCTTCCCGTGGTTTTTACCCTATTCGGGGTTTTCCACGTATATCGCATGTGTCATAGATTATTGTTTATTTTCTGTGATTTCATTAATCATCGTGATTAGCTAAATAAGTTTTTTCAGGTGGTATCAGAGCGGGTCACTCCCGTTAAGTAGGAAGTTGTTTCCTCGAGTGGATCCTTGCTTTCACAATGAATATAAACATGAATCACCCCTCTAGTCGTATCCCTATTTTGGACAGTGAAAACTTCGATTACTGGAAATCGAGGATTAAAGCTATTATGAGATCAGCGGATGAAGAAATTTGGAAGTCATGTGTTAATGGATATACATACCCTTCTGTTGAAGTGAATAATCAAGCAGAACCCAAACCTAGCTCCGAATTAACTGCCACAGAAAAGGCAGAATTACAAGCAAATAATAGAGCCTTGGATATTTTATTTAGTGCAGTGGATGTGATTGAACACCGTAAGATAGCAAACTGCGAAATAGCGAAGGAAGCGTGGGATATTTTAGCCACTTCTCATGAGGGTACTGATGTTGTCAAGCAATCCAAATTGCAAAGGCTTACAACCGAATTTGAGGTTATTAGAATGCAAGAAGACGAGACATTCAACCAATTCTATTCTAAGCTAATCTCTATTGTTAATAGCTGTGAAACTTTAGGTGAACCTATTCCTGCGTTTCGAGTTATTAAGAAAATTTTACGTTCGTTACCTGAAAGATTTAAAACTAAGGTTACAATGCTTGAAGGAAAACGAAAACTTAAAGAAAAGTCTATCGAAGAGATAGTCGGTCTTTTGCAAACTTATGAGGCAGACATGTTACCTCCTGAATCTCAAAAATCTAAAACTAAACCTTCGGCGAAGCCGATTGCATTTTCTAGCTCTCAGAGCGAGTTAAGAGATTCAGATTGTGACGATGAGTATGACCTTCAAGCTATGGCCTTGTTTACAAAGAATTTTAAACAATTTTTTAAAAAGAAAATGACTAAAAATGATTTCAATGATAAAAAGGTTGTTCGCAAAGGAAAAGGTGAGTTTTCATCTAGCAAAGAGAAAAGAGGAGTTAGGGGACCACCAGCCGGACCTAAATGTTATGAGTGTCAGGGTTATGGTCATCTTGCCCATGAGTGTGTTAATAAGTTGAAAAAGAAGACCAACTTCAAAGCCAACATAACATGGGATGATGATAGTGAGTCTGATGAGTCAGAGGAAGAGCAAGAGGATAACACAAATTTTATTGCTTTTGGAGCATCCTTGAAGTCACATCTTAGTGAGAATGATTCGTCTGATGAGAGTGAGGATGGAGAAGAATTTGAGGTTGAGAGTATTGGAGAATTGAAGGCTTCCTATAACCACATGTACAAAGAGAGTATAAAGATTAGTGAGACAAACCTCAAGCTAGCTGAGAAGTGCAATAAGTCTAACGTGGAGTTGGTAAGTGTGAAAAAACAAGTGGTAGAATTGCAAGAACAGTTGAGCAAGGTCACTAATGAAAAAGACAGGCTGAGGAAGGAAGTTGGGATACTCCAAGAAAAGAATAGATTTTTGACAGATTCAAACACCGTCTTTGAAGGTAAAATAGAAGCGTTAAATGCTGAAATTTCTAATGCTAACAGTTTGTTTGAGCGTATGAGTGCAGGTTCAAAGACACTTGATCATATTCTTGGTATCCAAAGATCAACAAGTGACAAGTCAGGCCTTGGTTTCAATGAAGCTTCATCCTCAAAACATCCGGAAGTCATCGTGAATAAGGTAAAATCAAAAGAGGTACTCTCAAACCTTCATTCTACAAATGTTGACAACAGTGGTAAACAACATAATAAAATTAAAAAGACTAATAGCGATAAATTTATCCCTGTGTGTCATTATTGTCAAGCTCGAGGTCACATTAGGCCTAAATGTTTTAAATTACATGGTTATTCTGAGGTTGCTCGAAAGTATTTTCATCAGAATATTAAGTTTAATAATTCTAAGTATATTAATGCCAAGAACATTGAAAAAGATTTCCGTCCTAACCAGAAGAGGTACTTTGCTCAAGTTAGAAACAAAAAGGTTTGGATTAAAAAGAGCGATTTGCATTGTTTTGTTGCTCATACAGCTTTGAAAGTTAGAGATTCACAGGTATGGTACCTTGACAGTGGTTGTTCTCGTCACATGTCTGGAGATAAGACATTCTTTGTTAGTCTTGAAAAATATGATGGAGGTATAGTGACTTTTGGTGATGGGAATACCTCTAAAGTTGTAGGTAGAGGAACCATACAAGCTCCAGGCATAACCTGCCTAGAGAATGTGTTACATGTGGATGGTTTAAAAGCAAATCTTCTTAGTATTAGTCAAATGTGTGATTCCCATCATGAAGTTCGTTTTTCTAAAAATGATTGCTATGTGTTAGATAAACAAGGGAAATGTGTCATGCATGGTACTCGTACTTCTGATAATTGTTATGGTATATTACCCTCTGATAGCTTAACTTGTCATTCTATACAATTGAGTGACACTGAACTTTGGCACCAACGTCTGGGCCACATTAACTTTAAAGATCTGTCTCTATTGACTAAAAGAGAGTTGATCAGAGGCGTGCCTAAGCTCAGCAAGCCAAAAAATCACATCTGTGGGCCATGTCAACTTGGTAAGCAAATCAAGGCTCCTCATAAAAAGACAACTGGAATAGCTACAAAGAGACCTCTCGAGCTTCTCCACATGGATTTAATGGGACCCTCCAGGGTAGAAAGCATTGCAGGTAAAAGGTATATCTTTGTCATTGTTGATGATTTTTCTCGCTTCACTTGGGTAAGATTTCTCCGTGAAAAATCAGAAACTATATCTCTATTCAAAGCTCTTGTCAAAAGTATTCAAAATGAGAAAGGAATGAAGATAGGGTGTATAACTCGTATTCGCTCAGATCATGGGAAAGAATTTGAAAATTCTGAATATGCTAATTTTTGTGATGATCTTGGTATCCGGCACGAATTTTCTGCTCCAAAAACCCCACAACAAAATGGGGTCGTTGAGAGGAAAAATCGTGTAATTCAAGAGATGGCTCGTGTAATGCTTCATGCCAAACAAATTGCTCGTAGGTTTTGGGCTGAAGCAGTTAATACTGCATGTTATGTTATAAATCGAGTCTATCTTAGGCCTGGTACAATGAATACTCCCTATGAACTTTGGAAAGGTAACAAACCTAGTGTTAAATATTTCAAAACTTTTGGGAGTAAGTGTTATATTATGAGAGATAAAAAGCAACTTGGAAAATTTGATGCCCGTAGTGATGAAGGGATTTTCTTAGGATACTCCACGGATAGTAGAGCTTTTCGTGTGTATAACTTGCGTACTCAAAATGTCATGGAGTCCATAAATGTAGTGATTGATGAAAGTCCATTGGATGATACTAACATCATTACTAACGAAGTGTATGAGTCTTTGATTGAACAGGATACAGATCATATGCTTGAGTCAAACTCAGATGATGACACTAAAGACACAAATTCCTTAAAAGAAGATGAGCAAGAAGAAGATGAGGTGAATCACGAAAATCATGTTGAAGTTCAAGAATTGGAACCATCAGCACGAGTTAAGCTCCATCATCCTACAAGTCAGGTGATCGGGAAAGTGACAGACCCACTGAGAACTCGCAAACAAATGCGCGATGAGGTATCGTATCTATGCTATGTTTCCTTAGTAGAGCCTAAAAATATTAAGGAGGCTTTAATTGATGAGTGTTGGGTTACTGCTATGCATGAGGAACTGCATCAATTTGAACGTAATAATGTGTGGGAATTAGTCCCTAGACCGTTGCATACTAATGTAATTGGGACAAAATGGATTTTCAAGAACAAATCTAATGAACAAGGGGTGGTAGTTAGAAATAAAGCTCGACTTGTAGCTCAGGGTTACACTCAGGTTGAGGGAATCGATTTTGAGGAAACGTTCGCTCCAGTAGCTAGACTTGAATCTATTCGTATTATGCTCGCTACTGCCTGCCACCTAGGATTTAAACTTTATCAAATGGATGTCAAGAGTGCTTTCCTTAATGGTATTATTAAAGAGGAAGTGTATGTTGCTCAACCTAAGGGTTTTGAGGACCCTCATAAACTCGATCATGTCTATCGGCTTAACAAAGCTCTTTATGGTTTAAAGCAAGCTCCTCGTGCCTGGTATGATAGATTAACTACTTTTCTTCTAGGAAATGATTTTGTTAGGGGAAGTGTCGATAAAACACTTTTTGTTCAACATAAGAATTCTCACTTGCTTGTAGTTCAAATTTATGTTGATGATATTATCTTTGGGTCTACATCTCCTACTCTTGTTAAAGAATTTTCTGATTTCATGCAAAGTGAGTTTGAGATGAGCATGATGGGTGAACTTACATATTTTCTTGGGTTTCAAGTTCGTCAACTTGAACATGGTATTTTTGTTTCTCAATCTAAATATGCCCTTAATCTAGTTAAGAAATTTGGTCTTGATACGGCCAAACACGCTAGGATACCCATGAGCACTACTACTAAACTCTCTAAAGATGTTGATGGGGTCTCTGTTGATGAGACTTTATATCGTAGCATGATTGGTAGTCTTTTGTATCTTACTGCGAGTCGTCCTGATATTGCTTTCAGTGTTGGAGTGTGTGCCCGATATCAAGCTAATCCCAAAGAATCACACCTTACAGCAGTTAAACGTGTCATTAAGTACGTTAGCGGTACCATGGGATATGGTATTTGGCTGTCTAGAGACACAAACGCGGACTTAGCAGGGTTTTCTGACGCTGATTGGGCTGGGTGCGCGGATGATCGTAAAAGTACTTCTGGGGGCTGTTTTTATATTGGAAACAATCTAGTTGCCTGGCTGAGTAAGAAACAAAACTCTATTTCTCTATCTACCGCTGAGGCTGAATACATAGCTGTTGGTAGTGCATGTACTCAGCTTCTTTGGATGAAACAAATGCTCGCTGATTACGGTCTTCCTCCGACTAGTATTACTCTTTTTTGTGACAATATGAGTGCTATAAACATTTCTAAAAATCCTGTGCAACACTCTCGTACGAAACACATCGATATTCGACATCATTTTATTCGGGATCTTGTGGAAGATGGCACTATCACTCTCGATTACATTGACACCACTCATCAAAAAGCTGATCTTTTTACTAAACCTCTTGACTATCATCGTTTTGATTTTCTTCGCAAGTGCGTTGGAGTGTGTCTCATTGATTGAGTATTTCACTAAGTTTGTTTTTATTATTTATTTATTTATTTATTTATTTTGTTTTTTTTTGTGTCCATTGTGTGTGTGTTTTTATTTATTTTTATTTTTTATGTCATTTAAAAAAAAAAATGTTTCCATGCAAGTATCTAAGCATATTATCCTTGTCAGTGTGAACGCCATACGGTTTGAACTTGATGCTATGGGATTTGAGTATCGAACTATCTTTGATGGTGCATGCGCATATCATTAAAATTCTTCTGTGCATCGTATTTAAGAATTAAAGGCGTCATGCCACATGACTCTTGTGACCACCTCCTCTACACCTCTATACATCAAAGTTTAAGAGATTACTTGACAAGCCTAGTTTGATTCTCATTCACTTGGATATGTCCCGCATTTTTCCTAGCCGATTGACCATTTTTGGCCTCATATCTGGATACGTTGTTTTTTGTCTTTCTATGCAAAAGCAATAAAAATATATATCTAACAAGTTGTGGGTGAGATAAATGTTTATCCGGGTGTTCACTGAGTAACCGGACAATTGGGGTGAGGTACTCTCCCTCTAAGCGTTCGCGTCAAAAGGTGGATAGACCTCGTGAAGACATCTGTATTGGACCACTTGCCTAGTAACCGGGTCATTCGGCTCTATCCAGTCCGAATATTCCCGTCAAACGGTAGTGGGGTAAAAGAGAATTACAGCATTTGTGATTGGACCATTTGCTTAGTAACCGGGCATTGGGTATGAGGTACTCTTACTCCCAATTTTCGCGTCAAACAGCGATGGGGTAAAAGCAAAAACACGACTATGAAATTCTATCTACTATTCAGTATTAAGTTGCGGGGGAGTTATTTTTTTTGGAGACATAATTAGTATCAATGGGTGCTTGGTTTGACTTCGTGAGGGGGAGAGTGCGTGACAGTCCAATGGTACCACTACTACAAAAAGGTATAAAGATCATGCCTCAAAAATAAGAAAGATCTCAGTTTTTGTAAAACCGTGATTAAAAAATAAGAGTTAGATTTTTTTATCACGGTTAAGTACCTAAACCGAGATGAAAGACAGTTTTAATCTCGGTCATCTATAAAACGTGATTGAAAATAGTAATAAAATTAAGCTTTAATCTCAGTCATTTAAAAAGTGTGATTGTAAGTAAGAGTTTTAATCTCAGTTATTTAAAAAGTGTGATTGTAAGTAAGGTGAGATAATTTCATTTTCATTTTTAATCACGTTTTATAGATGACCGAGATTAAAACTGTATTTCATCTCGGTTTATGTACTTAACCGTGATAAAAAATCTAACTCTAATTTTTTTATCATGTTTTTACAAAAACTGAGATCTTTCTTATTTTTTCTGTCTTGTTAAAGAAAGCTCAGAATGTGATGGATATTGGAGAACGGTTGGGAGTAAAATTTTATGGGGAGAAAAGTTTCAATTTGATGAAAATTATTGAGTTGGAGGATCATAATTATGCTGAGAAAGAGAAGAGGGATTTAGATGTTTTGATGGAAGGAATTTTTGCTGAATTGGAAGATGGGACAACCCTTTTAAACCAAAAAAAAAAATTGTTGTCAGAAACTCATAGAATATGAACAAAAAAAATTATTTTTGTAACCAAAAATTAAATTTTCTCAAACAAGATTGGAAACTAAAAGAGTACATAAAGCCTAGAAAATCATAGTCAATGTTCAAGCAACTAATATGGGCAAGTGAAAGACCTACAAAAACTATTATATATATTAAATAGTTCAACAATATAATGAAATGCATAATTGGTGGGGTGGATAGGTGTTGCTTGTCTTGTGCAAGAGGTCAAAGGATCAAATCTAGATGGAAGCAAGATTTGCAAGATAAAGCAATTTTTGGATGCCTATATTAGCGAGAAATTTTTTTTCATCACGGTTTTTTCCATTTTTTAATCATGGTTTTACTAAAAACTGAGATCTTTTCTCTGTAAACAATCACGGTTTTTAGGAAAATCTGAGATGTTATATTGTCAAAGATCACAGTTTTTTTTGTTGTTTTAATCACAGTTTTTTATGAGTTTTTATCACGGTCTAGAAGCGTGATTGAAAGATGGAGACTTTTAATCACACTAGGTAAGATCACGGTTTTTCGACCGAGATTGAAAGTACAAGATCACACCAAAAGACCGTGATCTTTATGCTTTTTTGTTGTAGTGTACATGAGAATTTTCGTCTACTTGGATGGTGATCTTAATTTCTTATGACGTGCATCACACACTCACCGTTGTCACAAGTTTCATGTGTCATGCTGCATTTACTTCTTCAATGGATCTTCGATTGAATTTATTTGATTAGCACATGACTGTTAATTATATTTTGCAACTCACGTCCTATAACCATATACCTTTACCTGAGTCCATTTGATACGGTGATACTGCGTTGGTGTTTATTTTAGTCTTGCGGCCTTGTCGGACCACACTTTACAAAAGATTTTTATTTAAAAAAAATATAAAAGGTGCTTGACAGTCTTCTGGTGTGCTTGAGCATGTAGTCTAGCACCTCCACTGTTTTTTTGTTCTCCCTACCAGCTCTTTAAAAATTTGCTTAAGCACTCTTTCCAGCTCTTTAACTGTTTTTTTTGCTTTGCATCTTCTCTTGTTGCGGTGTTTTTTTTTACCAAATAAGGTGCGGGTACAGACGTGGCAAAAAGGGTAGTGATTAGTCTTTCCTTGCTTCTATTCTTTCCTTTTTTCTTTACTTGGCAACACTCACAATCGTGCAAAACAAAAAAAAAAAAGGGAAGTTTTTAGTATTTGTTTATTGCCTTGTTTCCTTGCTTCTATTCTTTCCTTCTTTCTCCACATTTCCTTTCTTTTATTTGGAAACAATCACCAACACAAGACAATGTTTAGTTTTTGGAATCTTTCCAATAGAAGCCACTCTAACAGCAACGGTATATTTTGTTTTTTTTCCTACTTCAGATGATCCGACAAGATCAGATTCGTCATGAGGAAATTTTACTTGATCTTCAAGCTTCTCAGAAACTGCTTGCTGAAAAGTTTGAGGCACACATGCAAGAAATGCGGAAGTTCTTCCCAACCCCTACCTTCCCTTAGTGGTTTCTTGGCTATTTCGTTTTATATGCTTTAGTATTGTTACTCTATTAAATAATGCTCATTTGTTTCGTTCTATGGTTGCCGTGTGTGGCATTTGGTATTGTTTTTTTTGGATCGTGGTTAGTTGGTATTTTTGGATAGTGGTTTGATGCTTATGACTTTCTGCAAGTTAAGTTTTGGCAGTTTACGTACTGGTTTAGCTCTCTCATATTTGTGCTATTTCTATTCTCATCTCGCCCTTGTTTCTGGCTTTTATTCACTGTTTATTTTTTTACCTTTGTCCTTCCGTGACAAAAAGGGGGAGATGTTTTCTGCCATGTGTTTTTCTAGTGTTTGTTTTGCAGCTTCACAGGACGGACGCCTTCACACCATTAGGTTTTTTCTTTTAATGCATAGTGTGTTTCTGTTTTGTCATGGAAGTGCCAAAGGGGGAGATTATAAGCTCCATAGGCTGAGCTCCTTTTTCGGTTGGCAATTCCATGACACAATATCGCGTTGTACTTTTTATTTTCAATATTCTAGATGCGTCTGTTTAGGTTGTGGAAGGAATCATGTTGTATTTGTACTAGTGCTCGAGCAAATTGTTCTCTCGTATCAAGCACATTGGCAGTTCTAGCATAGTGCTCAAGCACTTTCATGCCTCGGGTCCAGCAAGTAGGCTGTTAGGAAAATGCTCGAGCAACTTGAATGTGCTCAAGCAGGCGATCAAAACATCCTATAAAAGGGCAGCAGCTAGGGTTACGGTTGTTTTTACATCTTCTGCAGCCGATTTTTGATTTTAAGAAGCAAGGAGAGAGACAAGGCTACGGGTGGCATCTTTGTGGTATGGCTTGGAGTTCTTGCATGAAGTTTTGAGCAACCAAATCAAATACTCCAAGATCTTATTCAACCTTTGATTCAATCGTTCTTCCGGTGGATTTCTGGAAGTATCTCGGAAGGCTTGAGGATTCAAAGCTTGCGGCAATCAAACACTTGGTGCGATGAACGTGGATTCGGCAATCGGGTCTTGGGTCAATTGAGAGGATTTTCAATTGTGAGTATAGGTCGATTGTAATCGCACAACGTTATTTTTTAGTGTTTTGATTCCTTCCCGTGGTTTTTACCCTATTCGGGGTTTTCCACGTATATCGCATGTGTCATAGATTATTGTTTATTTTCTGTGATTTCATTAATCATCGTGATTAGCTAAATAAGTTTTTTCAGTTAGTAACCATGATTCCTTTCAAAACAAAGCTCTGATACCACTTTGTTGGATCAAAGAAACAATCAAGAGAAATTGTGCTCTCGAAATGAAGATACTCTTATAAATAACTGAAATGTTGTGTAAACAACTACCTTACAAATTGACTCAAACACTTAACCAATTTATAGAACTATCCTAAGATGTATCTTGACAAGTACACAAAACTAGACAATAAATAGGTTCATGAACAAACCCTTAGACTCTATACATGAATAACTCTATATATATGAATGACTCTTGATTTATATTCGTGTACCACTACACATACATGAACCATGTGTAAAAAACTCTTCATATGCCAATATCCAGGTACGTTGTATAGCTTAGAATTCCAACAAAAAATAGGTCCATCTAATCAAGCCATTTGGCCAATGGGCTATAAACATGATTCCCAACAAATTATGACATACCAGAAGAAAGATATATGTCGTGCAACTATTAAATCTGGGACATTACTTTTCTCTTTTTTCTTGTAGATGAGCATGATCCTAAATGAAGCTCTCAGGCTATATGGACCAGTGCTCAATTTGTAGAGAAGAGTTGGAAGGGAAGTCAAATTGGGGAAGTTTATTGTTCCAGCCAATACAGATGTGTTAGTTCCAGTTATAGCACTCCACCATGACCCTGAAATATGGGGACAAGATGTTCACCTCTTCAAGCTAGATAGATTTGCAGAAGGAGTGGCTAAAGCAGCAAATAACTACATTACAGGATTTATTCCATTTGGTTTCGGTCCCCGTACTTGTGTGGGCTTACACTTTGCATTCTACGAGATCAAGATTGCACTCTCAATGATTTTGCAGCGTTATAAATTCACTCTATCACCAAACTATGTCCATTCTCCATCGTTTTTGAATTTCACAGTTCGCCCAGCGAAGGGAGTTCAGATCATACTTAAGAAGTTAAGAGTTTTGAATTGTGATATGTCAAATTTATGTGGATCACTGTAAGAACAATCCATCGATGCCTTTTTGGGCGAGGCTGTGATTATTGAATATCGTCATTTCTATTTTCTTCGCAAAGCCAAATCTTAATGTCTTGTGGACACTATCAAGGATTCAAGAGCTATAAGGCAAGAGTTCTTGCCAATTTAACTAAAGATAAACCTTCTGCAAAACCAGCCGTGCAGAAGCAAGCGTTCGCCAACCCGGTTAAAAGAAGCCAATTCAGCAATAAGTGAGGCAACCAGCTTTGTACCTGACCATCCAACTAACTATCTATGAAATCAAGGGAGAAAGGCAGAAATGGCAAAACAGAGTTCAAGGCAACTCAGCAAGAGCCACCAATACAATCTGCTGGTGGGTTCTTCTAGCCAAATACCTTCTCCATTTCGTGTTCTTTTACTTTGATCAGGTTAATTTCATGCAACCATATACCATACCTAATATAGTTTGGGAATTGGGTTTTGGCTTGGGAGATAATTGGTTATGGGCATGAAACCAATGCCTGTTTTCCCCGGTGCGAAACGATATTTGGTGCTTGTGGGTTGATTAATTTGGTTAAGATTGGGGGGTTTTTACATGGATTTTAGTGTTTTTTAGGTCATAGGATTATAAATCCAAATACATACTCCACTTCTTATTCCTATACTTTCATCCTTTGATTTCCTACTAGGCTTTTTTTTTTCCTTTTCCCTAAACCCTGAACGTGATTTTAACTTTGCTATTTTTGTAATCTAGAATTGATATGGGACCCACATCGAGTGAAGGAGTTGATGTAGTTTGCTTTTTCCGCAACTATTTGGAACAACCAATATATACTGATTTTAGCAAATGAAAATCATTGGAAACAACCTAAAAATGAAAGATTTTAGCAAATGATTTCCTCATTTGCTAAAATCAACCAGTTGATTTTATGAGATTTTTTTATTATAGCAAATGAGAAACAATGCCTGAATCTGAATAAGAGGCGATTGAAGTAGACTTTGCTTGTAGTATAGGGATATTGCCGCCCGAGTTATCGAAAGAAGCAAATGCATGTTGTGAGTCGCCCAATGACTGTGATTCCGTGTAAGGCAACGACGCGCTTGAGAAAAGAGGACAGAGAAAAAAAAAAATCATGCTCAGAAAAACCTTATTGATGTGCTTAATGAACCTGATGTGCCAACTAAACAAACAATGGTTGTATTGACTCAAGAATTTGGTGGTAATTGCAATGTTGGTTGTGCCACAATGGAAGCCCAATGACACATGTCAGAGGACAGGTCATAGCATGTGTGGTTAACCGCCTCGATTCCTATCATCAGGTGTGACCTTAGCCAAGCGGTTATTGCGCGTGCTAGGCATGACAGTACTTGGAGGACAATTCAAGCATTCACTATAAAAGGTGCAAGTTACAGCTCTGAAGGAGACTCCTCATGCCTTTTTCCACTCTAATCAAGACCCTAAACTCTTGCTTGTATATTTCTTCTTCTTCCTCCTCTCACTAGACCATTACAGTGCCTTTCCGGATGAACCACGGTCCAGTTAGGCACTAACGTCGTTGTTTCGTACGCAGAGAAGGAGCTCTGGTGGACCGGTTAGAATGAGAATGCTCAAGCAGAGGCAAGGTGAAGTGCTAGGTGGAGCGCTCGCCCTTAGGTGGAGCTCTCAAGCGTAGGCAAGACGGAGCCCTCAGGCTGAGTGCTCAAGCGGAGCGCTCAAGTTGAGCGCTCACCCTTAGGCGAAGCTCTCAGGCCAATCCTCCAAGGGAATCAAAAAGGTCAACGAAGGTTCAAAGTGCGAAGAAACTAGGTGCGAAGATTACTTCTTTTTTTTTCACCGAATATGAAACTAGTGTTACGTTTCTCTCTCTCTAATTCCAGTGAGAAGAAACTAGGGTTACTCTAAACAAATTTCCATTTAATTAGATTTCGATTTCGAACCAAAGTGAGAGAGACAAGACCTTCAATTTTGATTCCAGAGTTCTTCATCTAACGTGATTTCTTCTTCTTTAGCGGATCGATTTCTTCTTCTTCTTTGTTCTCTCTCTCTCTCTCTCTCTCTCTCTCTCTCTCTCTCTCTCTCTCTCTCTCTCTCTCTCTCTCTCTCTCTCTCTCTCTCTCTCTCTCTCTCTCTCTCCACACATTAGAATCCCACATTTTGGCTTGGTGTGGGATCCCCTCAAAAACTGCTAAAATCAAGCCCTTCCCGCATTAAACGGTTCAGATTCCTTAGGGGATCCTACATTGGACGATTCGGATCGTTGAAATTTGATCAGGAAAGTTGAGAATTAGGTGACTCTCGCACTTTAAGCGAAGTGTTTGATCCCTCACTGGAAGAAGCGAAGTGTTGGATCCCTCACTGGAAGTGGGGTGTATATTAGGGGGTATATATATATACAAGAATTTTCACATGAGGACTTCCTCACTTTGCTACGATGAGGGACATTCATTTCCGGATCGAATTTCGACGATACAAACCGTTAGATGTGTTTAAAAAGTGTCTTTAAGATCCAAGGCGAGGATTCGTAAAATAAAATAAAATAAAATACCCAGAAGGGTTTGATCCGAGCAGTTTTCAATAAAACTGCACAGTTTTAGGAAACTGAGTTTTATAGAAAACTGCTCGGATCAAGCCCTTCCGGATTATTTTTTTTAACGAATCCTCGCATTGGACCTTAAAAACACATTTTAAACACATCTAACGGTTCGGATCTTTGCAATTCGATCCGGAAATGAAAGTCTCTCACCGTAGCATAGTGAGGGAGCCCTTATTGGATATTTGGGGCTCCCTCACTTTCTACGGTGCGGGAATTTTTGTTCGGGATCGAATTTCGACGATCCGAACCGTTAAATGTGTTTAAAATGTGTTTTTAAGGTCCAACGCGAGGATTTGTAAAAAACAATACCCGGAAGGGCTTAATCCAAACAGTTTTCGATAAAAATGTATATGTACGTTTTTATCGAAAACTACTCGGATAGCGCCCTTCCCAGTCATTTTTTTTTTTTACGATTCCTCGACTTGACCCTTGAAAATACGTTTTAAACACATTGAATAGTTTGGATCACCAAAATTCAGTCGGGAAAGGTGAGTTCCGCATTTTAGGCCATATGCAGGATCCTTTATTAGAAGGGGTTTGTATATTGATGTATGTAATTTGTCCCTACTATCTCTCTACCACTCTTTCCATTATTCTCAATTCTTTTTATATTTTTTCTCAGCCCCTCAATGACTGAATATATAAAAGCAATGAAAAACAGGAGTGTCCAAACGTTAATGATCATTCAGACTTGGATATGCTCCACTTTCGTCCTCATCCAAAACCCAAAGTCTTCGTCGGATGATAATTAAGTCTTCACCTGGGCCCAAGTTTGGCAATTCTGATTCATCAGTTCCCTATTAGATTTTGTCTTATGTAACCTTGACAGCCACCATCACTAATTCTAATGTGCTTTTCGTTCAAAGCCCTTTTGTTTGTTTGTTTAGCTTACATTCACTTTGACTAATCTCTTACACAGTCCAATCCAAGGCAGGCCATCTACGTTAGAAATAAGAGATTCACAAAATTTACTTTCTTGTGACCCGATCTCATGAATCGAACCATGGTCAAATGGTCAATTGTGTGGAGAGCAAACCCACCAATAAACTTGACTAACCTGGCGGCTGTTCGTAGACTTTTAGCCACCACAATTGTTAAACTCTATCAAAGACTATTTTCTCTTCACGTGGGTAGAAAACGTAGCAGTTTCTGTCCACATATATCACTTCATCTTGTGACCTAGTTGAAGGAAAGTTTATTGTTGCGGAAGTTAAGGCAGTGTTTGGCTGTGCAGGCAGGGGAGCCATGATTATAACCTTCCTTTTAACTGGCCTATGCATTTCTCTACTTATAGCACTGGTAGGGTTCTTGTACAAGGTATGGTGGACCCCAACTCGAATTCAACACATCATGAGGTCGCAGGGAATCAAAGGCCCTGCTTACAGATTTCTCCATGGGAATACAAAGGAGATCATCCAAATGGGAGAAGAATCCATCAGAAGTCCAATGGATTACTCATCCCATCATATTTTCCCAAGAATTTTGCCTCACGTCCATGCATGGAAACAACTCTATGGTATCAAATCTTTAGTTTTAGCTCTCAATTTGGTTCTCTGCTTCTCTTTTTTCCAATTATTTGTTGGGGTGCAAACAATCTTCAGCAGTACCGGGGGTGGGGACGAGAGCCCCCACGGGACACAAGTGTCCCGCAGTCTGGAGTGCGACTTTAGGAGCATTCCGGATTGCAGCGAAAACAACATTTGAGGGACCTCGGTGTGTAATTTCGGCTATAGGCCCGACCTAATTATTTCGTTGTTAGCTTGTAAGAGCATCACTAGTGGTATACTCAAATATGGATACTCAAATATTGCCACATCACATTTTGAGTATTTATTTAATGGGTTTATAAGTTTGAGTATCTACCCTTCTATAATGGTTCATTTGTGTCCATAATCAAAAAAGTACTATTCACTCTATTTTTATTCATAAAATGGACACAACTTTAAATTTGTACATATTTTTTTTATAATATTAGTACCATTTAAAAGATATTCACAATACGTTTAAAATGAGATCAATCTTGAACATATTTTGGTAAAGATTAAAAATTGATAATTTCAATTTTTGAGAGAAAGTGCAACAAAATTGAGTTTTGAATTAAGTATTTGAAAAATGGAGAGAGAATGTAGTTACTTTTGATAGGGTGTGGTCCCCAAAATTTGGTTATTGAGTTTTGGTTATTGAGAAAGATCGGTAGTTTTGAGTATCCAAATGCCAAAAGTTGAGTATTTGTAACAAATGTTGTTAACTTTGAGTATTTATCCAAATACCATTGTGAGCCTCTTTTGTGTATCAAAATACTCATCTTTGAGTATTTTTGTGTTTGAGTATACCACTAGTGATGCTCTAATTAGGTTAACATGTTTTTAGAGAAAACATAGATAGAGAGGCGAGAGAAAACGCAGATCTCAGAGAGATTGCGAGAAGACTTGTACTCTTGATTTCGATTTCATAGTGGACTGGTGTGGCTCCCGTGGTTTTTCCTCGCGTTGAGGTTTTCCACGTATATCTGTGTCTCGCTTTTTTTTTTCTGTTTTTCATTACGCACGATTACTTGTTTTTCTGTTCTGTGATTCATTGTTTCCAAGATCCATAGAGGTGTTGTGGGGTTGCGAAAATCCTAACATTATTTATGAAATTAGGATCGTTTTTTACTTTCAAATATTCGGAATTTCGGAAGTACTTTAATCGATTTTGAGACAATTACTACTCTTTCTCCGTCGGGGTGAGTTTCCACTGTATTTTTTTGCCCAGTGTATTTATTGTTTAGTCTTTACACTTATTCATAATTTTTACTTAGTTTTTCGTTGCAATTTTGGTGATTGATTCTTAGTCTTGACGAGAGGAATAAAAAAAATTATGAAAATTTGAACCAAAGTTGAAAAAACTTCCTATAAGACGACACATTAGACAAAAAAACACCTGTTATTTGGTAATTTTTTTGTCTTTATAGTATTTTTTTTTGTTTGATTCAACCTACTGGAACAGGTAAAAATTATCTAATTTGGCATGGTCTTCAAGCTCAATTGGTTGTCACTGAACCTGAGCTTATTAAAGAGATATTGAACAACAAAGATGGAGCATATACCACAGGAAAGGTCGATGTTCTCATGAAGAAGTTAGTAGGAGAAGGGATCCTGGGAGCAGAAGGTGAAAAATGGTCGAAGCTACGCAAAATAGCGAACCATGCTTTCTATGGAGAGAGCTTGAAGGTAGCACCTTCACTATTTAGTGTGGCAATACAACCATTCCCATTTGGAGTAAATATACTTCTGAGTTCTGACACCACAATATCCTGTCAATTATTAAAAGGAATTTATATAGATAATTTTTTCATTAATCTTCTCTTAGGCATAATTAAGCAAAATTACTGTTATAGAAGTTTCAAACGAAGCCTTCTTCTACATAAATGCAGGGAATGGTTCCAGCAATGATTGCTAGCGTGGAAGCAATGCTAGAAAGATGGAGCCAACATGATGGAAATGAGATCGAGGTATATGAAGAGTTTAGGCTCTTGACATCGGAAGTTATTTCCCGCACAGCTTTTGAAAGTAGTTACTTGGAAGGCGAGAATATGTTTCGCACGATGATGAAGTTGGCAACAATTATAGCAAGGAATAGTCTCAAGATTCGCTTTCCCGGCATTGGGTACGCACCCTCTTCCATAGTACCCTTTATTTTGAGGACAGAAGAAATTTAAAACGATTTTCAAATTAGTTGCCTTTGTAGATCTTACCAAACCTGTCTTAATTATGTCAATTTACCAACTTCTGCTTACAGAAAGATTCTGAGATCACGCGATGACATTGAGTTGGATAAAATGGAACAAGCGATTCGAGAATCAATTATGAGGATTATAAACAAAAGGGAAGAGAAAGTGATGAGAGGAGAAGAAAGCAACTATGGGAGTGATTTTCTCGGATCACTTATAAAAGCTAATCATGATCCTGATGAGAAGAATAGAATATCAGTAGAAAATATGGTGGGTCAGTGCAAGACATTTTACCTTGCTGGGCATGACACAACAAATCTGGCACTAGCCTGGAGCTTTTTTCTTCTAGCAATTCACACAGATTGGCAAGAAAAGGCGAGAAATGAGGTGCTTGAACAGTTTGGCCAACAGAATCCGAAACCAGAGGGCATTGCAAGATTAAAGACGGTACACATCATTTAACTCGCTTATCATCATCTATTACTTGCAATACCGACAACGAAAGCAATATGGATGACCAGGATTTTGATGGAAAGTAAACTTAATTGTGCATGTGTTAAATATGTTTGGATAAGGCCAAAATGAGATTTGGCCGGTGGTATTAAAGTGTGATAGGTATATGCTTTAATTTATTGTGGAGTTAGGCCATTTGCTAGGCCATTGCCTACTTAGTCAAATATGGTGGCTAGCTTAGTTGTATAAGTATGTGTGTGTATTGGCTTTGCAAGGTGTGGGAATAAGAAGAGAAAGAGTGAGAAAAGAGAGAGGAGGCAGAGAGAGAGGTAGAACGTGGGGAGCCCCTAAGGGGGTCTCCCCCCACCACAAAATATAGTGTGTGCTTGTAGATGTGTAAGAATTCTATTTGTATTTGTTTGTGAAAAGATTAATAAAAGGAGTGAGTTTAGTTGTGTGTGAGAAATTTATTTCTTATTTCCATCAGATTTCACAACTAGTAACTTTTCTTAGAACACAAACAAGATATATGCGAGCGAAGGCTCAATCAACCCTTGAGTTTCGGTTTGTTCAATTACACATTAGTTTCTCATTATCTTTAACTTTTCCCGTTCTTCTTGAAAACTTTTAAGATGAAATAAGAACATAAGAAACACTTAACAGAGAAAGTTCAGAACACGAGTATGTAATTGTTACACTTAGGTCCACATCCAGGTGCAAGATTGGCACAAGACTATCAGTATGGAAAGAGAGAATTTGAAGATCTCGAACAATGTAACTCTCGACAGACCATTGGACCATAACATGTTTTTCGCAACTCTCATCAGACATCCTAAGATCCTGAACAAACACATTACACAAAACAACTTGAAGAGTAGTCAAAATACACCTGATACTAAAATAGGTCTATCTAATCGAGCGATTTGGCCAACGGGCTATGAACATGATTCCCAATGAATTAGACATGCCAAAAGAAAGATTTATATCATGCGAATATAAAAAGAAAGATTTATATCATGCGAATATTAAATTTGGGACATTACTTTTCTCCGTTTTCTTGTAGATGAGCATGATCCTAAATGAAGCTCTCAGGCTATATGGACCAGTGCTCAATTTGCAGAGAAGAGTTGGAAGGGAAGTCAAATTGGGGAAGTTTATTGTTCCAGCCAATACAGATGTGTTAGTTCCAGTTATGGCAATCCACCATGACTCTGAAATATGGGGACAGGATGTTCACCTCTTCAAGCCAGAAAGATTTGCAGAAGGAGTGGCTAAAGCAACAAATAACAACATTACAGGATTTATTCCATTTGGTTTCGGTCCCCGTACTTGTGTGGGCTTACACTTTGCATCCAACGAGGCCAAGATAGCACTCTCGATGATTTTGCAGCGTTATAAGTTCACTCTCTCACCAAACTATGTCCATTCTCCATCATTTTTGAATTTAACAATTCGCCCAGAGAAGGGAATTCAGATCATACTCAAGAAGTTGCAGTTTTGAATTCTGATATTTCTAATTCATATGGATAATTGTAAGGACAAGCCATTGATGTCTTTTAGGCAAGGCTGTGATTACTGAATGTTGTTTCCATTTCCTTCACAAAAGCAAATCTTGGGAAATTCAATAACATGATTTTTAGAAGGAAGGGTTCCAGGAAACGAGGCAAAAAGGAGCAGTTTTGCAGCTGCGGTTTCTTGGGATTAGAATGAAGGTGGTGGTCGGTGTATCTATGCGTTATACGTGTTTCTCTTGGCACGTGAATGTCACGTGTTTCGAATTCCCTCCAAAAACGAGTGGTAATTCCCTCCAACAGGAGGGCCCACAGGATAGGCAAGCAATTTCCGTTAGTAAATGGACGGGAAGTAACGGCGTGGGCTTAATTGATTAAAATGTGTGAAGTTTGGAGGTGTAATTGAAATTTCGCAAAGTTTGGAGGCCTATGAAGCATTTGGGTGAAAGCTCAGAAGCTTTTTTGAAATTTTCCCTTTAAATAACTGCCACCCCATGTTCACTGCCTATCATCGTCCTTTCTCCCTCCCTCCTTCAAGTACACCATTTTCTCCCTTATTGCACACTAATGTGAGACTTCTCCTACCAATTTTCCGAACAATGATACATGTACAATAAAAGTTTCCAACAAGTCTCCACCAACACACTCACATGTTGTGTGGAGCCCACACACACTTCACGCTCAAGTGTGTGTTGGCTCCACACATTATGTGAGTGTGTCAAAGACTTGTTGGAGCTAGTTGTTTGGCCTACTCCATGCTTTTTTACTGTGTCCCTCTTCTTCTTTCTTTTTTCCCCTGATCGACCAAAAAAAATTAAAAGAAAAAAGTT
Source organism: Vaccinium vitis-idaea (assembly GCA_963854785.1). Lineage (NCBI taxonomy): Eukaryota > Viridiplantae > Streptophyta > Magnoliopsida > Ericales > Ericaceae > Vaccinium > Vaccinium vitis-idaea. The sequence goes on from OY978215.1 coordinate 15,629,284, forward strand.
AATGTGACTACTTTTTCCGTCACTATATCTCAATTCCCAGTAATTTCTAACTGAAGTGTGTTAATTTTGAATTGTATTAATTCTAAAATACGACAAGTTCACATTGTTGGGTGAAATGGTAGGATATCATAAAATTACCCTAACAATTTTTACCTTCTCTGATTACAATTTTTTTTTTTCATGCTTTCTTATCAATTTGCTTTTACATGATCTCACATCAAATTTACCCTCTCTGATTACATATTTTTTTCATGCTTTCTTATCTATTTGCTTTTACATGATTTCGCATCAAATTGAAAGTTCATGGATTCAAATAATCAACAACCAACTGATCTCCAAAATGGTGACAATCGACCAACTGAATCGACCCAACAAGTAAGACAAGAAAACCGTGTGCGACAACAAAGGCACTGACCAAGTCTAACCTGAAATGCATGTGTGCAACAAAGAGAAAGGAATAGACACGGAGAACAATTGCGACTCCAAAATATGACAACTAATCAAGTTGCCCACAGGTTAGAAAAAAATTGATAGAAGAGTACTTAGGTATTCGATCGTGAAAAAATCGGAAGTGACGGCGGCGGCGTTAGCATGGTAATGTATTTTTTATTCTGTGCAATCTATCACTATATATTGCTTTAATACGGAGTATCTAAAATGTAGCTTATTACTGGGAAAAAAGAGTATACAATGCACACACGATCAAACGATGTGCCAGATACTTTTGTGCATACTTTTTGGTTAAAATCCAACTTGCACACGTATTGTGTGCGCCCCGGCCTCTAGTGGGACAACCAATCCAATAAAAACGAGCCAACTCAGCAACAAGTGGGACAACCAGCTTTATACGTGGCCATCAAACTAACCATGGTTGGGTATTGGTCAATATGCAAACCCTATAAACGAAATCACGGGAAAAAGGCAGAAAAGGCAAAACAGAGTCCAAGGCAACCTAGCAAGAGCCACCAATACAATCTGCAGGTGGGTTCTTCTTGCCAAATATCTTCTCCATGGGTTAATTTCATTTACTCCCTCCGTCCCGTAAACTTAGTCCCCTACGAAATTACGTACAATCTTCATCCTAAAAAATAATATACTTACCGAAATATTTTTTTGTGCAATATGGATCTTCTTTGATAGTTTTCGATGAGATCTTTTGAACGGTGCAAAAAAAAAATCAAAAAATTATTTTAGCAGATACATTATTTTTAGGTTTAAAAATTATATGTAGTTTAGTAGAAGACTAACTTTATAGGATAGTGGGAGAAATATACTATACCTAATATAGTTTTGGAATTGGGCTTCGTCTATAATTTGTTATTGGCATGAAACCAGTTTTGGGTCACGGATTGGGGCCTATAAACACTTCAACAGAAGAGGGAAATGGGTCACGGATTGGGGCCTACAAATACTTCAATTGAAAAGGGAAAAAGGGTTACAACACGATAAAGTCCAGCGCTTGTATCCAAATTACTTTCCAGCAAAGTACATTTGTAATTTTCATTTTTACTCAATCCGTTGAGTCTATGTCAATCTAGCCTAGCCAAGTTTTATTTCCATTTCTCTGTGACCCAATCAATTCATTTAATCCGATTTAATGGAGTTTGATTAGTTTCTTTTTTGTTGTTCTCTTTTTCCTACATGGCTGGGAAATTATCAAGTCCTTTGCGGTACTTTTTCGGAAGAAACAGATTCACATAAGCTTTCACGCTCACGCATACGCACGCAGTTTATGTGACTTAGTTTGTGAGTGTGTGAGATTGTGCATCATTTGAGACTCACTTACATCAGACTCATCTATGTCTAAATCAGACACGTATGCAAAGCATATGCTCTACATTAACATGGCTTTTTAAATTTTTTGGGCAATCCAAAATTGATTGAAGACTCAGAAAAACCAAGGCATACCCTCCATTATACAATCATGCCTACGTTAACAAATTGGAAGCAAACCCACAAAAGTACAAGAAACAATAGATTGCATATTAGCTAGACCCAAAAAGCCTAAGACTCCTCCTTTCTTTTTTTTGCAATCAGGGTGTCTGGACCAGCTTGCATGCATCTCAACTAATTCCCTTTCCGGTTTGGCCAAAGGCAAGCCATTCAAGTCAGGACTAGGGAATTTACAAGAGAAGCTTCCAGCATGGCCCAAAGAGGTTGTCAAGTGTCGAACTCTGGATTTCTAGGTTTATAACTCATCTCTATTACCACTTGAGCTACCCCTTAGGATTGAACACTTATCTTAGTTATCTACCAAGAATTACACAACGCAGAAATAAGAGGGGAAGGTTCAACATTTAGGGAAGGTTCAACATTTAGGAATTCAGAGGCCTTAGTCATAACATCAAACTTGATTTTCTAGAGGCCTTAGTACTGACATCGAACGTGATTTTCTGGAGGACAAAGTGCCAGGGGCCGAATATTTTAGTTACTCGATCATTATCAGTTATGGGCCGAAGGTAATCAGATGCCGATTGTTCAGAGGCCATGGCCATAGGTCCTGCTATGGCCGAAGGATAACACAATCGACGATGCGTCATATGCCTTATTAAGGCCGAAGGGCGCAACACAGTATCTCCGGATCAAGGGGTAAGCGACCCGGGCCAGGGAGTATCCGGGCGGGCGGTGTAGCCCGACCCATGAGCTGGCCCGAACGGGTCAGGAGGCGGTTACAAGGGACACGTGTCGTGGGCCACCTGGCATCGGGAAAGGGGCTTCTAGAAGCCTCCAGATGACCACGTGGCGCCCTGTTATTGGCCGTGTCACGTGACCGAGGACGTCATAAGACTTGGAGAGCAAGTACATAGAGACCTATAAATACCAAGAGATAAACTCTAGAGGTACACACACAATCTCAGATCTACTACTCTATTGTACTCTCTCTCTCTCTCTCTCTCTCTCTCTCTATACTAACTTGATCGTCGGACTCCTTGGGCAAGAGGCCCAAGTGACACTAGTCTGTGCTCTTTGGTGTAGGATCATTGGGTAGAAGGAAAGAGTGTGTCATCAGGAAGTAGGTACTCCTCGCTGAATCTTCCCACCACACAAAGTCACGAGATCTTTGGATGCCTGACTTGCACAATGCAAAAATTAGAGGGTAAGGACAGAAAGCAGTATTCGGCACCAAATCGTGTGTATCGACTGCAAAACGAAAAGTTTCACTATATGAAAGAGTTACAGTAAGATGAGAATACACAACCCCGAGCCTTGCTTGATGCTTTCCACTTAATTTGGTGATCATGGAAAAACCGGCCGAAGTCATCATCAGATTTCGTATCCATGTCTTCCCCTAGGCCCAGTTAGTGGTCGAGTCTAATCCATCACTTACAAAGCTCTGTAATGCACTACAAGAGTGACTGGAAATCCAATATCCTTTCTGCTCCTTTTAGCCACGACAATGATTGCACCCCATCAAGACGTACATGTTTCCTTTTCAAGAGGGTAGAAAAAGTTACAGAACCCGGGGGCCGGGGTTTGTCCGGGTACGTGGTTGGTGGCTGTGATGTCCACACAGCTGTCAAGGTTGGCTCTTGAGACAAGCAGGGGCGACGCCAATGTATCCATTAGGGTTGTCCAGTGGATCGCCCGATCTTTTCGATCCGCTCAAACCGCCCAAATCGATCCGTCTGTTTACTCACCCAAGGTACGTTACGGATGGATACAGATCCTAATATTTTTATTTTGACGGATACGGTTCAGTTCGGTTAGGGTTCGATCCGCCCAATCCGCCAAATAATCCTTCTTTGATCCGCCAAATTCGTCCGATCCGCTCAATCTGCAACCAAACCGATCCATCCGTATGTCACCCACGGACGGTTGCGGATCTTAAAAATGACAATCCGTCACGAGCGGATTGGATCGAGAACCAAACCGATCCGTGGACAACTCTACTATGTATAGGGGGGTCAACTGACCCCAGTCAACAAAAATTTTGCAAAAGTTACCGAGCATAGAGTACAGGTTTGTAGTTTAACCAATGGTAATATGACACCACTTCAAATACCCACTGAACCCATAGATCTATGGTCTACGTGTCTACCTCTCGTGTCTAAAAGCAATTGAAAGATCAAAACCTACCAAATCTAATGAGATAGGCTGCTGGCACCTATCCTTTTTACAGTACTAGTACTGTATTTTCCAACCGTTTCCGAATTCTTTACTCATTTTTATTTCTTTCATAGATGCATTAAAAAAATAGATGTAAATGTATTAAAAATATAATAGATGCATTGGAATGCGTGCTTTTTGTATTTTGTGTGTTTATTGTGATCCTCCAAGACCTTTGTTTTATTACTTGAATGAAACAAATGAGTATTTTTGCACTAAGTATAAAGAACTGATGAAATATTTAACTTGGCGTAGATAAAGTCAAAAAATTATGCAACAATAATTTTTATTTGAGAATATAATAAAAATAAAAAAAATAACCTTTTGTCTATGATTTGAGATTTGGTATATTTAGCTTTCAACTCTATCAATATTGCACGATATGGTATATGACAAGTTTGATTTTAAAATAAAATTAAAATTATTTAATTAATGACACCACTAATCAAAAAATCTGGAGTCGCCACTGGAGACAAGCCAGTAAGAAAATAGCTTTTGTGAATTCCCAAGTCCCAGCATGGAAGATATACCTTTGATCGTACTAGTGAGGCGATTAATCGAGGTGCACATGAGCATCCCAACCCATGATTGCAAATCCTACGTGGACTAAGAAACGGTAACTTTTGACATCGGATCCAACATTGACGTCAAATAGAGTGTCAAATCTAACTTAGATTTGGCTCCACACTATTTGCTTCAAATTTAACTGCTCTGGCCAAATCTATTTTTGGCATTTTGGAAATCAAAAAGTCGGTGCTTTGTACCTTAATACTTGGAATTTGACATTAAGGTTAAAGATGGAGGTGTTTTGATGTCAAATTTAGGGGTGCCAAAATGACACATAAGCCTTCAAAAAAAGTTGACATCCAATTTGAAGCTATGGATTTGAGATGCTCGCCCAGACACCCCTTACCGTCACTTTAACCAAAAGAAGAAAGAAAAAAAAACTTTAATTGTTTGTGCACATTCATCACAAAGATTCGCAATATCCTATATGTGATATAGACATACATTAAGGCCTCTCTCATCATTTTTTTTTATGGCACAGGTATCCGGAAAAACTTACGCGCACCTTAATCTAAAGTCTAATTCCTTGGGCATGCTTATATATTCACTTGATAAAAATCCGTATCACTTCATCTTGTAACCAAATCGAATGAAAGTTTATTGTTGCCAAAGTTAAGGCATTGTTTGGCTGTGCAGGCAGGGGAGCCATGATTATAACCTTCCTTTTAACTAGCCTATGCATTTCTCTACTTGTAGCACTGGTAGGGTTCGTGCACAAGGTATGGTGGACCCCGACTCGAATTCAACACCTCATGAGGTCGCAGGGAATCAAAGGCCCTGCTTACAGATTTCTCCATGGGAATACAAAGGAGATCATCCAAATGGGAGAAGAATCCATTAGAAGTCCAATGGATTACTCATCCCATCATATTTTCCCAAGAACTATGCCTCACATTCATGCATGGAAACAACTCTATGGTATCAAATCTTTAGTTTTATCCCTCAATTACGTTCTCTGCTTCTCTTTTTTCCAATTATTTATGAAATTGGGATTTTGTTTAAGTGATTTTGTTTTTATTCAACCTATTGGAACAGGTAAAATTTATCTAAATTGGCATGGTCTTCAAGCTCAATTGGTTGTCACTGAACCTCAGCTTGTTAGAGAGATATTGAACAACAAAGATGGAGCATATACCAAAGGAAAGGCCGATGTTCTCATGAAGAAGTTAGTAGGAGAAGGGCTCCCGGTAGTAGAAGGCGAAAAATGGTTGAAGCTACGCAAAATAGCCAACCATGCTTTCTATGCAGAGAGCTTGAAGGTAAACCTTTCACTATTTCATTGATATCTCAAAGGAAAGGTATTTCTGCCGTAGTATTTAGTGTTGCCATACTACCATTCCATTTTGGAATAAACATACTTCTGGCACCGCAATATTCTGTCAGTTTTAAATAGGAATTGATACAGTTAAATTTTTCATTATAGGCATAATTATATAAATGCAGGGCATGGTTCCAACAATGATTGCTAGCGTGGAAGCAATGCTTGAAAGATGGAGCCAACACAAGGGAAATGAAATCGATGTATATGAAGAGTTTAGGCTCTTGGCATCGGAAATTATTTCCCGTGCAGCTTTTGGAAGTAGTTACTTGGAAGGCGAGAATATATTTCGCATGTTGATGAAGTTGGAAACAATTATAGGAAGGAATTATTTTAAGATTCGCTTTCCTGGCATTGGGTACTCCCCCTCTTTCCTAGTACCCCTTTACTCTAAGGGCATTCACAATGGCCTCTTAAAATGGCTCCTAAGTGAAGTCCCTAAAATTTAGCAAGTCATTTGATCAATTATGGTCTTCAATGGGCTCCCAATACAAGCTCCCAATGGTGACTCCTAAGCATGGCTTCTAACCCATTAGCTAAATCTAAGTAGCCTTATAGCTAGCTCCAAATGAGACACAAGCCCTTTTAATCTTTTGTTTTATGGGACCCACACTTTTTTGATTACTTTTTTCACAAAATAGAAAATTTTATTGCTAGTCCATTGAGTGCACGTATGCTCTCTATATTTAGCAAACTCTAGGAATGTAAAATGGACCCCAATTAAGCTTATGTGTACACCTTAGTAGTCAACTAAAGAGCCATTTTTAGGGAGCTCACTATGGATGCCCTAAGGGAAAAGAATATTTAAAACAATTTTCAAATAAATTGTCTAAGGAGCTCTTATCGAACTTGAACTTATATAACTTTTACTTACAGAAAGATTTTAAGATCGCACGATGACACTGAGTCGGATAAAATAGAGCAAGCGATTCGACAATCAATTATGGCGATGATAAACAAAAGGGAAGAGAAAGTGATGAGAGGAGAAGAAAGCAACTATGGGAGTAATTTTCTCGGATCACTTATAAAAGCTAATCATGATCCTGATGAGAGGAATAGAATCTCAGTAGAAAATATGGTGGGTGAGTGCAAGACATTTTACCTTGCTGGACATGATACAACGAATCTGGCACTAGCTTGGAGCATTTTTCTTCTAGCAATCCACACAGATTGGCAAGAAAAGGCAAGAAATGAGGTGCTTGAACAGTTTGGGCAACAGAATCCGACACCAGAAGGCATTGCAAGATTAAAGACGGTACACATCATTTAACTCGCTTATCATCGTATATTACTTGCAAAACACACGAAGAAATAGGCTGAAATACCTACTAGGAAAGCAATATGGATGACCAGGATTTCACAGCTTGTAACTTTCATTAGGACACAATCAAGATATATGCGAGTGAAGGCTCACTCAACCCTTGAGTTTCGGTTTGTACAATGACGCATTAGTTTACTGGACCTGGGGTCCCATTAATGCCCAATCTCAGCAGTCCAAAATTGTTACTCTTAACATCTTTTAAGACGAAATCAGAACATAAGAAACACCAAAGAGGGAAAGTTCAGAATCCGAAGATGTAAGTGTTACCCTTAAGGTCCATGTCCACGTGCGAGATGAGCATAAGAGTATCATTATGGAAAGAGAGAATTAGAAGAGCTAGAACATTGTAACTCTCAAGAGACCCTTGGACCCTCTCAAAAAAAAATGCTAACATCCTGAATAACCCATTATACTGAACAACTCGAAGAGCAGTCAAAATACACCCAACACCATATAGTAAATTAATTTACTTTTCTCCTTTTTCTTGTAGATAAGCATGATCTTAAATGAAGCTCTGAGGCTGTATGGACCAGTGTTCAATTTGCGGAGAAGAGTTGGAAGGGAAGTCAAATTGGGGAGATTTATTGTTCCAGCCAATACAGAGGTGTTAGTTCCAGTTATAGCACTCCACCATGACCCTGAGATATGGGGACAAGATGTTCACCTCTTCAAGCCAGAGAGATTTGCAGAAGGAGTGGCAAAAGCAACGAATAACAACATTACAGGATTTATTCCATTTGGTTTCGGTCCTCGTACTTGTGTGGGCTTAAACTTTGCATCCAACGAGGTCAAGATAGCACTCTCGATGATTTTGCAGCGGTATAAGTTCACCCTGTCACCAAAGTATGTCCATTCTCCATCGTTTCTGAATCTCACAATTCGCCCAAAGAAGGGAATTCAGATCATACTCAAGAAGTTAGAGTTTTGAATTGTGATACTTCTAATTCATGTGGATGATTGTGAGAACGAACCATTGATGCCTTCTACGTGAGGATGTGATTATTGAATGTTGTCGTTTCTATTTTCTTCACAGAAGCAAGTCATAATGTCATGTGGACACTATCAAGGATTTGTTGGAAATTAGAAATTATCAAAATAAAATGGGTTTTTAGTTTGGGTTTTATCAAATTATTCTGTGTTCCTTGAGAAAGCTTCTAAAAGAATTTTGGGTTTGTCCCACATTGGCTATTTGGGAAAAGGTTGAATGGTTTAAAGATGGGAGCACATTTGGCAAGTCAGCAATTGGGTATTGATACCACTAAAACTCGGTATTGCTACCTATTATTTTCGTGATGAACAGAATGTCTGGGTATAGATACCCCAAAATTGGGTATCAATACCAATGGGTTCTATTTGGGAACAGAATGTCAGGGTATAGATACTCCAAAGCGCATCAGCGCGCGAATTTTAGAGGTGAATCAGGCATTGCTTCACGATTGGTTGTGTCTCTGTTTGTAAAGGTTGTGACTCAAAACCAAAGACCTTTTGATTAATGGGTGCAAGTCTTGATCAATGGGTGCAACCCTTCATGAAAGGGTGTAACCCTTGATGATAGGGCGCAACCCCATGCGAAAAGGTGCGTTTGGGTCTATAAAAAGGGCCCAAAGTACATTCATTCGACACAATGCTTAGAGCCGTTACTCTGTCAAAATTCCTTTAAGTTGCTCGTACATTCATTCAACACAATTTTAAGAGCCGTTACTCTGCCAAAATTCCTTTAAGTTGCTCTCTTGTTCTATAACACTGTTACTCTCAAAAATGGTGTCAACAGCCCCTTGGTTCTTTTGATCACATTTTATGCTCGGTATTCTGTCTGTTCTTTATTTGTGCGGACTCAGGCAGAAGGTCTATAGACTGGGCATTGTTATATCCTCGAATAGATTCGCTATCAACCCAGTGCACACCAAACAGTGGAGGCGAATACTGTTTTCAGAAAGCGACATCGTAACGTGCCTCGAAGAAAGTTCCATCATCAAGGCATTCAATTTCCTCGAAGACTCCTGGATTTTGCACCAACAGGATTCAAGAATCAAGAGCTCTAAGGCAAGAGTTCTAGCCAATTTAACTAAAGCTAAACCTTCTGCAAAACCACCCGATTCAAAGCAAATGTTCGCCAGCCTAATCAAAACAACCCAACTCAGCAATAAAGGGGGCAACCAGTTTTATTCTCATTGAAAGAAGTTCATTAAACCGGGTATCTAATTGGCTTTTTCACTTTTGTAAATGTGGAAAGTCATATGATTCAGCGAAGTTGATGTTTCACTGGATTCATGCATGAACTACAAGCAGCCAAGGGAAAGTATCGTTCCTGTTTTCGTATGAGAGAGAGAGAGAGAGAGAGAGAGAGAACAGAGGAGTGTATGTCATTAGTATCAAGGGGTGTGGTAGCAACATGCTCAATTTGGGCAGCAAAAGAATTATGCCTACGGAGGGCCCGCCAAAAGATTCTTTAGCAGGAAAAAACGAACCATTCGCGCGAGTTTTAAACTTTTCTTCTTGAAATTAGGGGGATAACCATGCTTCTTATTACACTTTGCTTCTATGTGCCCATCTTGATCCTCAATATTTGCAATGAGGTCTGCGAGATCGATAAAAAGGATTATAGGACCTTTTGATGTATTGGAACTCCTATTAGCAGTCATAAGAGCATTTGCTTCAGGGACCATAGCTGGAGCATCTGCTCCGGCATGTGTTAGTTTTGTTGGCGTTTTCCGGGTTATGTCAAGTTTTTCAGAGTCTGTAATTTGTTTATTTCACATTTAGGATTTGGGAGTTAGAGTCTTAGGGTTTGAGTCTAGATACTCTACTCAAGTGATTTCAATCTTCTTTCTCAAACCGATGTTGTGCCAAGTGTTGTGAAGCTCAATTCGGAAAGGTATAATCATGCATATCATGTTTGCATTTAAGATTTATCCTGTTGGTTTAGGTTGCATGATTTTTTCTTAGTCAAGTGCATTGGTTCATTTCTTAAATCATGTTTTTGTCTAAGGCATTTGATTTCTAGTCTCTTATCTCTCCTTGAGTCTTCCCTTGTGTTTACAAGCAGATAACTGCCCTTGTTTTCCCTTAAGCGTTTGTAAGCGTCTGGTAACCCATGTTTAGTCCTTGTCTATAGCTTTCCCTAGCATTTACACACGTCTCGTAGCGCTTTAAGCGACATGTGTCTTGTTCTAAGTGGCTAGCTTGGGGGCTACGAATTTAAGCACTATATAAGCATCATTTTCTCTCATTTAAGGTACACTTTTAGAGAGAGAGAGAGTTCTCCCCTCTTATTCCTTAGTGTGCTTGATTCTCTTGAGATGATTTAAGCTTGCTTTGATCATCTTTATTCAATCTAGTGCTTTCCTCTCAATGAATTGACTCTAGATTGATTTTGTTTTGCAAAAACCTTCATAAAAATCGAGTCTTTTTTCATTAGTCATGTTTGGGTGCCATCAAGTTTATATACTTGGCTAGATGATCTCGAGCTGTTGCAATACGGAAATCGAGATGGTGTCTCTCGTGGTGTCTATAGATTCAAGAAGGAGAACGGGGTGCTAGTTGGAGTAAGGAATAGCAAGGTGTTTGTGGGTAAATTTCTTACCGTTAACTTCTTGTAAACCTTTTGAATTATGGAATAGAAGTAGAGTAAGGTCGTGGTAAGCTTAGGGTGTTGGACCCTAAGTAGTTTCCACGTATGTCACGTGTTTTGTCTCATTAGTTTAATTTCTCCATCTACATTGAACTTGTTGAGTTGCTCGATTTGCCATGGAGTTTGGTTGATTTGCTTATACTAGTTTTCTTGACCTTATTCTGGTATTGCATAATTTCATCATGTGAATTAATCACGTAGTTTTTCTTCTCGTAGAATAAGAGAATAAATCTTCTAATCGGAATTCGGACGGCTTAGGCTTGATGAGCAATAATTGATTCCGCAAGTTCGAATAATAGTTATTCAAACCTTGCAAAAATTGCAGAACCCGGTCTTGGTGATATACATCTGATACTGCTTTGATGGCTCCACATTTACATGCTGAAAGCGAAATATATGAAGATCGACTACTCATCCTAAAGAGTTATGAGCCTCGCGAAATACGACGACACGGACATGTTTTCTTGATTAAGAAGAGATGTTTCTCTCTTGAGCATGGACAACATCGATGCATTGGATTGGGAAAATTTGATCGTGAAGATCATCCCAAACTTCCTTTGAAAACGCGTAAAGGATACTGGCACAAAGTTCTAAAGAGATAGATGTCGGGGATTCGAGCGCTCAAACCCACAGACAAACACACACAAACAAAGAACAAACCAATAACTGAAAACAATAAGAAGCAAGAAAAGAACAAGACAGAGATTTACGTGGTTCCGACTTAAGCTGATTGCTTAATCGTACTCTACATGGTGCTGGATGTTTCACTATGATGAATGATAATCAAAGTTACAATGGGGCTGCCCTAAGTGTTCCTTTTATAGAGTAAGACGACACAATACATCAAAAAAAATAAATAAATACTAAACAAAACCCTTCCTCGCTTATTGAAAGAGTTACAGGTAAGATGATCGAGAATACGCAACCCCAAGCCTTTGATGTCTCATACATATTTTATCTCATCCTCTCAATTCTCAAAGACTGAATATTAACAAGCAAAGAGAAATAGAAGCGTGGGAGAGTACATTAAAACAGATGTACTTATAATTTGGTTATATCTTTCAAAAACCGGAGTTTCCACCAGATTTCATATCAATGTCTTCTTCACCTGGGCCCAGCTAGTTGTCGAGTCTGATCCCTCACTTGTTAATTAGTCTTTGTAATGCGTTACAAGAGTGACTGGAAAGTGGAAACCAATTTGATGCCACCATCACTTTATTCAAATGCTTGTCCTTTTCGCCACCACAATTATTGTACCCTATCAAGACGTACATGTTTCATTTTCACGAGGGTAGAAAACTTTACGGTAACTCAGGGTTAGTCCAGGTGGTTGGTGGTTGTGATGCCCACACAATTATTCAAGGTTGGCTCTTGAGGCAAGCCAACAAGAAAATAGCTCTTGTGAATCCCTTAGTCCTAGTATAGAAGTCCTATCTTTGATCGTACTGGCGAGGTGATTAGTCGAGTGCACGTGAGCATCCCCAAGTACTCAAGGCTTCAAATTTTTGTGGACAAAGAAACGGTAACTTTTGACATCCTTCTTTGATCCAATCTAACGTCAAATCAAGTGTCAAAACTAACTTGGATATGGCTCACACCATTTGCTTCAAATTTGACTACTCATACCAAATCTATTTTTGTCATTTTGGAATTCAAAAATAGGTACTTTGTACCTTAATACTTGGAATTTGACATTTAGATTAGAGATGGAGAATTGTTGATACCAAATTTGGAGACCCCAAAATGCCACATAAGCCTTCCAAAAAAAGTTGGCTTCTCCAATTTGAAGCCAAGGATTTAAGATGCTCGTCCCATACCTCTTACAATCATTTTAACCCAAATAAAAAAATAAAATAATAATAATAATAATAATAAAATTTAACAGTTTGTGTGGCACATTCATCACAAAGATTCGCAATAGACCCATATGTGATATAGACATACACTAATGCCTATCATGTCACTTTTTTTATAGCTCAAGCATCCGGATTATCTTACGTTGCACCTTAACTATTTCTGACCTCAAGGACCAATACCATCATCCACTAATAGGAAAGCCCAATTAAAATCGGAGAAAAGTCCCGTATGGACTGGCTTCAAAGATTTTAATAGCAACTGAGAGGTTCCGAACTTAAGATCTCAATAAGGACTGGGATAGCAAACCCAAAGTCTCATGCCTGACAACCAGGCGTGCTTTTCTATATTCACTTGATTAAAATCCCAGAAATGTTATATGCAAGGAAAAGATTTGCAGGGAATCACGCAAGGAAGGCCCTGCGGGGCTCAGTACGGATCCCGAACAACCAATCCGAGCCGCTCAAGAATTTTAGAAACGCATTTCGAGTGGGCCCGCTAAAAACCAGCTCCATCCGATATGTTTAGATGCTCGATCCAAACTTTCATTTTTTCTTTTTTCATCCGAGCCATTCAAAAATAAAAGTTTGGATCAAGCATCCACACATACCGGATGGAACTGGTTTCTCGCAAGCCCACTCGAAATGTGTTTTTAAAATTTTTGAGCGGCTCAGATCAGCCGTTTGCGATCCATACTAGACCCCGTAGGGCCTTCCTTGCGTGATTCCTTGCAAATCTTCCTTGCACATATCATTTTTTTATTTTTTATTTTTTGACAAGGAAATTGTAGATTTTTCATTAACACAAGATCAGGTTACAAGAACAGATTACACATCAGACAAGAACCAAGAATAACTTGGACCACGATGTGCCAATAACGCACAACCCAATCCGACAATGGAACAACGCGATGCCAACCAAGCAAGGAATACCACGAGCCGATCTGGGGATGTTGCCATTTCTGGACATTACGATCCCCTCCAAAACGGCCGTGGCCGGCAACGCACGACAAAGAAACTACAACACCGGCAACGGAGAACCTCCGGCCAAACAACAACGAAAACGAAAACGAAAAAAAAAACTTTATTTCCCACCATCCCACCCACCGGATCTGGGAAAACCAGACCGGGACACGACATCCGGATTGGGGAAACCAACCGGGCAACCAGAAAAACACCCTAAAACACCTGCCTCCTTATTAGTTCCGCCACGGACCATATCAACCGGGAATCTGAAAATAGATCAAGGATGAGTACATATCATTTTTGTTAAAATCCATATCACTTGAGCTTGTAACCTGGTTGTTTGAAAGTTTACAGTTTAGTTAGGAAACAATAAAAGGCCGTGTTTGGCTGTGCAGGTCAGGGGGGAGCCATGATTATAACCTTCCTTTCAACTGGTCTCTGCATCTTTCTACTGGTAGCTCTTGTAGGGTTCTTGTACCAGGTATGGTGGACCCCAATTCGAATTCAACACGTCATGGCGTCGCAGGGAATCAAAGGCCCTGGTTACAGATTTCTCCATGGGAACACAAAGGAGATAATCCAAATGAGAGAAGAATCCACCAGCAGTCCAATGGAATACTCATCTCATCATATTTTCCCAAGAATTATGCCACATATTCATGCATGGAACCAGCTATATGGTATCAAATCTTTAGTTTTACCTCTAATCGCTGATTCTCTGTTTCAATTGTTGCTGAGTCGCACAAGATAGATTGGAATCTTGAGATATGATAGACGGGGTGTTCCACTAACCCAGTTTTTTGAATAAATTAGTTTTTCACGGTTTTTTATGTGATGTGTTGTGAAAGAATGACTTGTCTCAGTATTTGAAAAAAACAATTTTTTGTTAGTGGAACACCCCCAGAGTATTGGGTTAGAGAAACCGCGATATATTTGGAGCAAGTTTTTGAATCCTGTACTCGGTAGCGGTACCATTTTTTTTATTGGTACAGTACTTACTGAAATCGGTAAAATTTCTAGTACAAAACTTTTAATTGTGGAATTAACTCAAAAGAAAAAAATAGTATGACCAGTATTGTCTAGTACTCACCCAGCACAAACTAGGATTGTCAGGTATGATCGGAACCAGTATTTGAACCGGAACGAAATTAGGGGTTGGCAAACAATTTTAGGCAAATTCAGTACGTACCACCGGTAAGATATGGGATTCAAAACCTTGATTCAAAGACAGATAATTTCATCCTTCAGATTATTTATGCTCCCTCTGTCACATTTAAATAACTGCCATTGAAATTGTGATTCTATATTGTTTCTAAGATTTGGAATTGGAGCCTACTGTCGGACCGTTTCTAAAACCAATTAGTGTTAGAAAGGGCTTTAATTAAGTAGTCTCTCCTAAAACCAATTGGTTTTAGGAAGGGCTTTAATTAAGTAGTCTTTTATGGCATTCAACATCGCACCCGCAAGTCTGGTTTTTGAGCGATCGATGGGAGTGGCATTGTGTAACCAAATCCACGGGGGCACTCCAAGCCCAACAATCTCTCCCTCACGATGACGCTCTCATGACTCGAACCAAACCTCCTGGCTCTGATACCACTTGTCGGACCACTTTTCCACCAACTCTCCTAAAACCAATTGGTGTTAGAAATAACTTTAATTAAGTCTTTTATGACATTCGACATCTCACACACAAGTCTGTATTGAGAGCAGTCGCAGGGAGTAATATTGTGTAACCAAATCCATGGAGGCACTCCGGACCCCACAACTATGAAACATGAAAATTGCTTAATGGAAAGGATGGAGGAATGTGTTTAGGGTGCTTGTCAAATAACTACGTTAAGGTTAAGGTTTTCTTTTTCTTTTATAAGTTAAGGGCTCTTTTGTTTTAATCAACGTATTGAAACAGGCAAAAATTATCTAATCTGGCATGGTCCTCAACCTCAATTGGTTGTTACTGAGCCTGAGTTGATTAAAGAGATACTGAACAACATAGATGGAGTATATCATAAACGAAAGGTCGATGTTTTCTTGAAGAAGCTATTAGGAGATGGGATCACGGTGGCCGAAGGAGAAAAATGGTCGAAGCTACGCAAAATAGCCAAGCATGCTTTCTATGCAGAGAGCTTAAAGGTGAACACTTTCACTTTCCAAACATATCTAGAACGAAGGAAATTTTTACAATAGTATCCAGTGTGTCGATACTACCATCAAGGTTTTATATCGGCCGCTACGTATCGTACCGGATGTTAGCAATGGTTTTTTAGCCTTGATCTAATATCGTTGCACCCAAACAGATGAAAAATTGAATGTGTATCGGTAGGTTCCCTCATGTATCAATCCGTTTTCCACTCTCACAACTGACGATACTCTAACTGTTACAGAGGATTTAGGTAGTTTAAATTTTGTTTTTCGTAACGATTTATAAAATTCACAACCACAACGTATTGTTTGATACTCTTGCTGATAACATTACACCGCGGTAGTACCATCTAGAATAAATATACTCTTGGCAACACAATATTCTGACAGATATTAAGAGGAATTTATATACTCCTAATTAAATTGTTTAGTAATCTTCTCTTGTACATAATTAAGCATTAATTACTGCTATAGAAGTTTCAAAGGAGGCCTTGCATATTATGCAGGGAATGATTCCAGCAATGAATTTGAGTGTAAAAACAATGCTAGAAAGATGGAGGCAACACAAAGGAAATGAGATCGAGGTATATGAAGAGTTTAGGCTCTTGACATCAGAAGTTATTTCCCGGACAGCCTTTGGAAGTAGTTACTTGGAAGGCGAGAATATATTTCGCCTGTTGATGAAGTTGGGAACAATCATAGCAAGGAATAGTTCCAAGATTCATTTTCCTGGCAGTGGGTAGGCTCACTCTCTCCCAAAACCCTTCAGGTTGGAGGTACTCTTAGCAGCTATTGCCAAACTTGTCTCTGAGTCAAGTTATCAATTTTTGTTTGCAGAAAGATTTTAAAATCACGCGATGACATTGAGTCGGATAAAATAGAACAAGCAATCCGAGAATCTATTATGGCGATGATAAACAAACGGGAAGAGAAAGTGTTGAGAGGACAAGAAAACGACTACGGGAGTGATTTTCTCGGATCACTTATAAAGGCTAATCATGATCCTGATGAGCAGAACAGAATTTCAATAGAAAGTATAGTGGATGAGTGCAAGACTTTCTATGTTGCTGGACACGACGCACCAAATAGGGTACTAGCTTGGAGCCTTTTCCTTCTTGCAGTCCATACAGATTGGCAAGAGAAGGCCAGAAATGAGGTGCTTGAACTGTTTGGCCAACAGAATCCGAAACCAGAGGGCATTGCAAGATTAAAGACTGTAAGTATCATTGAATTCGCTTATCATCGTCAATTTACTAGCAATAATTGTACGCACAGAGTCGACCATAGTACTGTCACTGGAAGCAATATCGATAACCAGGATTTCAGAAGTGGTACCGGTAGAACCTCGGGCTGCAAACGAACCGAGCTGCTCGTGGCTCGACTCGTTAAGGCTAGGTTCAGCTCGGCTCGTTTAGTAATTGAGCCGCGCTCAAGCTCGAGTTTCAGGCTCGTTTAGTAAACGAGCTCGGTAAAGCTAGACTCAGCTAGGCTCGTTTATATAGGCTCGGCTCGTTAAGTAAATTTCCCGATGTGGATACTAAGTTTAGGACATAAACTCCTCTCCTTTTTCCTTGCAGATGAGCATGATCCTAAATGAAACTTTGAGGCTATATGGACCAGTGCTCAATTTGGTAAGAAGAGTAGAAAGAGAAGTCAAATTGGGGGAGTTTATTATTCCAGCCAATACAGATCTCTACCTTCCACTTATAGCACTCCACCATGACCCTGAAATATGGGGACAAGATGCTCACCTCTTTAAGCCAGAGAGATTCGCGGAAGGAGTTGCTAAAGCAACTAACAACAACATTACAGGATTTATACCATTTGGTTTCGGTCCTCGAATTTGTGTCGGCTCAAACTTTGCAGCTAACGAGATCAAGATTACACTCTCGATCATTTTGCAGCGTTATAAGTTTACTTTGTCTCCAAATTACGTCCATTCCCCGTCGTTTCTGAATCTCACAATTCGTCCGGAGAAGGGAATTCAGATCATTCTCAATAAGTAGTCGTTTTAATTGTGATATTGTAATCAATGTGGATGATTATAGGAACAAGCCATTGGTTCTTTTTGGGCGAGGCTGTTTCATTTAGTTCAACTGACATGACTGTTGAATGTTTTCTTTTCCAATTCTCGTGTAAACCCTAATTCCACCTCGTAGAATTTGCATTGTCATGCAGATACCATACTGAGAGAATTTTCAGAACTTGTCATAGTTCTTCATGATTGTTGATATCAAGTGACTTGCTTAGTTGGAATTGGAAATCTTGCTCGAACGGAATCAGAGGACTCTAAACTCTCCAGATGAGATGTAGCTCGTAACCATCGTCATCATTATCAAATTTAAGGCATGTCAGCTTCTTCCAAGTTCCTCGGGAAAGTTAAAAACGGCGACCCACATGCCGTTGATACGCTACTCTGACTATGCCCAATTTGTCGGCCAAGTTTGTAAGAAATTTGGGCTGGAAACTATCGTGCACTAGTTCCCATAATACAATCTAGATTGACAGCAGCATGCCCCCTTGTAACGCTTTCGTGGAAAGGATGATCCTCGAATGGGTCCATTCTCCATTTTCAAAAACCTCGAACCAGGGTAGCTTCATGCTGGTATTGGACCGCTGTACCAACCCGATGCCACATACATCTTAGAAGCAGCCCAGAATGCCAAAGGGCACAACTTTCCGGCGTTCAATTTAGGAGCGTCCTTCAACAAGGTGGTGGTATCGAACATGTAGACATCTCACTCACGGGTACCGGGACTCTCAGAACTCATCATACTGGACAAGTACTCCGCCAAGGAAATATAGCTTCGAATCAAACTCAACGCCACACATGCCAAGCGGATACTTTGCAGAAGTAAATTCAACAAGGGGAGAAAACTGTGGTGGTTCTTCCACTACTAGTGGGTTGCGGGGATCTTTAGGGGGAGGGAGGGGGTCGGGAACATCAACAGCGTATCCATGTGCTCATAGAATTTCTCTTCAAGTTGTTTCTATTTTCTCAAAGTTCAATTGCAGAATGGCATACAACTTCAACTTTCTACATTAATATGCCTTCCACAGAACAAAAGTTAACAATCAAAAACAAGAAGAGAAAAAAAGGTCATGAGAATCGACCATCAACACAGAAAGCAGCAGTTTGCACAAGCAAAACCTGCATTAGCCTAAAACTCCACCAGGGGACACCTGTGGGATCAAAAAATCACTGCTCCATCTATGCGCGTTAAATTACAACTGACATACAAAGAAACAAGTAGTCCTCCGAAGCGAGTGAAAACAGGCTCTTCTCTATCCTCTGAGAGCGGACTAAGTAAAAGGTAATACTTGTCTTAGAGAAAATCTAAAGCATGGGAGGCCGATTCAACTCTGTACTGAAGATTTACAGGGATCGTATAAGTTACATATTATGACAAAAACTTCTCTTTCATACGTGAAATGAGCTTGAATTTTTCCTCGGCTTCGACCAGCTGGCGAAGGTCGGACCCAGAAGCTCTGTCTGGGTGAAACTTTAGCAAAGCTCGTTTATATGCTGCCCGAACCTGGGATAGTTTTTTAAAACCCAATGAGCGAGGAGAAATATCAGATTAACCAGTTAGGAAAGAATCACAGTAGATAAAAACACGAAAATAAATATAATCAATCTCACAAGCATAACACCAATCTACATAGGTCCCAACTCTGTTACACGACTCTTAGTAATGTATGAAGTAGAGATGCCGAACAATGAACATTTACATTCAAGTGCGGGATATGTAGCCGACACTTGTCTTGGAAATTCGCCCAGCACGGACGTTAGGAGTTCAAGCTTCTCAAATCACAATTCATATAATTCCATTGCAGTACCGAAAAGAACTTTAAAAAAAAATGGTTATTTCTGACACTTGGACGCATACTCACAAAGCCAATATCTTCAAATCAAGCACTTCGCCTTCACGGCATATTATCTTGACAGATTTGACAAAGTAAAACTGAGTTGGTGAAGCTGACCAAGTAATTTAACCTTTTTAGCTGAACTCTTCCACTAAAAAATTGTCCCACGAAGTACACAAGCAAAGTTTAGAATTCTAGGAAAAGGCGGCTCTTGTGGATGAACAACAATGAATCAAATTTGTACACAAACTTCCCTCCACAACCACAGAACAATGGCTACACCTACGTGGCACAGACACTTCATCGGAGGCCACGTATCGTTGTCGGACACGAACACTCTACGGACACGTGTCTGACACTCAAATCAAAAGTGTCCTATTTTTTTCCCAACGTTTTCGGTTCGGACACTCCGGGGACACTCTAAAAAATGCTTTTGATGCTATCAGGAGTCGGGACACTTGCAACACATGTTAGGGGGTGTTAAATAATATAGTAGAAACTTGTTAAAGCTTGGAAAAGTCTTCTTTTGGGGGTGACATGAGATGGTTTATTAACTATGGGGATAAACTTTTTGTTGGAATACTTTGGTGAATGATGTAATGATAAATAAGATTTAAGGTACATGTGGTGTTACATATTTATAATTAGAGCCTTTTTTTATTTATACAACTGAATAAATAAATTTTTTTAAGACCCATCCCCAACGTGTCGTGTCCTCCAATTTTTTGAAATTTGCATGTCGGAGTGTTGGTGTTGTCGCGTGTCCGTGTTGGTGCTACATAGGGCTACACTAGCCAATCGTTAATATACAGGAGTGCAAATAGATTATGACAAAACTACACAAGAGTTTACGAAAGGAACATCCGGGCAGGCAGGACACCCCAGTACAAAAATGAGAAAAGCAATGAAACAATCTGAATTCATGACTGCGACGAATCGTAGTAGTTAACAGGAACTTTGAGCTTTCTGAGTCATCAGAAAATCAAGGCAATTCAAGTAGAAGTGGAAGCAACACAAAGGCATTTCAAGACTTGCTATAGATAGATCAGTTCAATGAGATATTTTAAGCACCAAAACTACTTGCTCGGCCAGTTTCGCCTCTCATGCATATTGAACCACTAAAAAAGACAAGTTATCTCACCTCGTGTGGCGGGGAATGAAACCCACCATCCACTTGGATTCCTAGGCCACGCAACAAGGAAGCCATATCTTGACACATAATTTCCAACAGTTTAAGCTCCTTCCTAACTTCAGCACGAATTTGTTCTTTTAAGTTCATCTTCTCTTCATCCTACGCATAAATAAAAGCAAAATTAGACCATGGCAAACATGTACCCATCTCTTGCTATCCTGAAATGGGGATGTTAAGATGGATGTCTGTAAGACTGGAAGAGAAAATTCGAGGCAAAGCCAGTCATAAAATGGGAAGGGTAGTGCCATGGAAAGAAGTTGAGATGACATAAAGTAAGGTAGTTTGGTAACATACAAGTAAAGCAGAGTAACAAGATCATCGTAAATGGGAATCCTACCACCCAGAGGCCAGAGTAGGGAAGGGGGACAAGGACAGACCGAATTTGGAACCAAGAAATTGTCCAAAAAGAGGCTATGATTTTGATCAGTTTAACATTACAAAGAGCCCTTGACAGAACATAATCGTGACAAAAAGGTTTCCGTAGCAAGCACCAATTGATTGGGGTTTGGTAAGAGAGACAAAAAAAAATTGTTAATATGTTCAAATAACATTAAAGCTAAGTCAATAGAAGGTAACAGATAACAATAACTTGTTATCTCGGTAAAAAGAAATGTAAGATTGCATACCTGCTTTTGAACCTCCCGTATTTCTTCAACCCGTTGCTTTTGTCTTCTCTCCATGTCTAATAAACGCAAACTTTCAGCTTTCATCCTCTTCCGCAGCAGCCGCAATTTTTGTGCTTCTTCAGCCTGCAAAAGACCAGGCATATCAACTGCCAATGACGGTTCATCCACTCAACAGCACAGATAAAATGACAAAATATTTCTCGGGGCCTGACCATCCCTATGACGTGCAAAATGTTTCACTTGTGGAAAGCCTGAGTCATTACCATTTCACTAGCATGCAGGTAAGAGTCAACAGTAAACCTTCGTGTGGATGTGACTCTGGAGTTTTCACCCGAGAAGAGACGTGGGGAAAACGTTTGTGATGGATACATGTGGCAGCAACCTGTTTAAGTGTACAAGAGGTGTGGAATAGATGTTTCGAAGACTCGACCTTTGATTTTCCATGCATTCGATGAGCTTAACCTACCTGGCAGTTAGCTTAATAAATGATTTAGTCCTATCGAGTCTTTTTTTCAGTTCTATTTTATATTCTATATGTAGGTCAGTTTTTCCAGGCACGCGTATTTTGGTAAGTCTGTATTCCATGGATATGGGCTGTAGGGGTCACCCATGGGTTGTCTTGTGGATCAATTTGGGTTTTTATCACGTCTTATTTGGGTTTAGATATTCAGAAGTCAAAAGTTAAATACTTTCCCATTTACATCAGGGAGGCTCTAGCCTACGCATAAAGATGTTATGCCTCAATAATAAGGGAGATGAATACTACACTTTACAGCCTCTTTGATGGATTGCGTGATGCAATCAAACCTTTGATGTGATGGCAAACGTTTCTAGGAGCTCTTCCTAGACCTATCTAGTTGTATCTTCTATTCTTCTGTTTTTATTGTTGTTTTCTGTTTACAATCAGCCCCTTTTACCGTCCACGGAGTACTATTCACAACCCTAAACAATATAAAATAATTTTGGAAAATTGCCAAATCACATCACAGCTTCAAAACACTACTTCTTAGTTTCCCTGACAATTGCTAAAATCCTGCAATTGTCCTACATCCGTTTGAAAAACATGGAAACCTAATAAATGTAGCATATTTCTTTATATTCTCTCCGTCCCAAGTTGTTTTTCCATTTTTTATGTTCGTGTCATTTTTCAATTGCTTATATTTCACTCTATAATATTTTTCATGATTTTGAAAACTTTGTATAATAAAACTAATCAATAACTATCAAAAAAGATCCATATTCCATAATTTTTGGAGATCCAAATTAAAAGATAAAAGCAATTGAAAATTCGCATGAACACGGAACATCAAAAAAGGACAAGCAAACTGGGACGGAGGAAGTATAAGATTATCAGAGTTACTCGCAAGAGCATTTTATCTATTTCATCAAATGGATTTCAGATGTGACTGCCATGTCCTGATGCATCTGAATTCTGAACTAGGTCACCTCTAATAGATATACCCACGTTATTAGGTTATTTTCAGGAAAGATGCCTTCCTAGTTCCTAATAATAGCCAGGGAAAAAGTTTTCACTTTTCAGTGCTATTTTGAGCTCTTACTGTATGTTAAGATCTTCTAACTGCTGCATATCCGATTCTTGCTTCTTTGGCTATACATGAGCTGTTGTGCCAAGTTATAAAGTTTTCAAACTTGTAGCTTGTACTATCATTTAACATTTCTAATCAGGGCAACTAGAGAAGCTACACAAAGATTCACAAGCATACAGCCGAAAGATTCACAAGCATACAGCCGCCACAGAGCCATAGCAGCACAAAGTAGTAACAGCTGTAGCAGCCTGTTTTGGCCCTGTCGATTCCAAAATTCTGTGTGGTGGCAATAGTTTACATGCCTTTTCCACCATATTTCATTTTTCAAATTTATTTCAAGTTCCCCTCCCAAATTCCTTCTAAGTTATATCTCACATCCTAAGCCATGATTGTACAAGTTTTATTGCTAGACCTTAAACCCCATAACACTTCAAATAGTAGGGGAAATTGTCATTGCATAACAGACTACCCGTGGACAATCACAAATTTCAAGATAAATATCAATTTTCCGAAGTGATATCTCACATCCTAAGCCATGATTGTACAAGTTTTATTGCTAGACCTTAAACCCCATAACACTTAAAATAGTAGGGGAAATTGTCATTGCATAACAGACTACCCGTGGACAATCACAAATTTCAAGATAAATATCAATTTTCCGAAGTGATAAAGAAAAAAACTTTGATTTAGGATATGGTCATATAACCTGAACTAGACTTGTCATAAGATATAGTTACTGTTAAACTAGACTCATTGTTTTCAGATAGCAATGTTGGAAAATCTTCCTTGGATTTCCAATTTCAAAAAATTGTGTCTAAGTTTTGCTTACATGACTAACCAAAGCTGAGCTATGAACATGCGTTAGTAACTTGAGCAACATATGCAGAAATACATGCCGCAGGACAAATTTTACTTCTTACGAGTAATGTTATATTACAAATCTCGATTAACTAATTCATGTCTTTAAGTCCTTGTACTATTTTTAAGGCTTCTAGATAATGCTCTAAACCCATGCAACAATATAGAATAACGAAATCTGTATTTAAAACCTAGCTGCCCTCTCATGACTAACTTTTTCACAAAGAAAAGTTGATAGACAGAAAGGACTCAGCTACGCAGTCAAACTCTTGTTATTGTAAAAACTAGGAGACGCAACATGTAATCTTGAATACAAAACCATAAGTCATTAATCAGCAAAGATATATACTGGGCACACCTGAAGTTGTAGCTCTCGCTGCCTGGATGCCCATTCTTCCTCTATTGCTTGCTTGTACTCAGCGGTCTCCTTAAGCTTTTCCCGTTCGTTTATTATACAATGGTTAACAGTATTCACAATAGCACCGTCTTCAGTATGCAATGGACCATCCTGTTCTCCATATTGATGGTTAGGCTGTGCTTTTTCCTGACAGCAACCGTTTCTGTCTTTTAACCCTGCCTTTCCCAAGGGAGGATCTTCACAGTAGGTTCCCACTGTAACAGTTCCAACTGCATTATCCATAACGCCACCATTATCCTGTGTTTCATTCGAGTGTCTAATATCGCGAAATGAAGGTCCTTCCTCTGCTGATTTCTCCTCATCCGGAGAAGTACTACTTCCACTTTTGAAATCATTAGGATAATGAGTACTGGAACTACGAGTCTCCTGTATATTTTCTCTGCCACCACCACCAACTTCAGCATCAACTGAATGGTGGAAACTGAAGTAGGAACCCACTTCATCTGGTAAATTAGCTTTACTACTACCAAAGTCTGATTGAACAGTCGGCTCTGGATTTGATACACAACATTCAGCATGCCGTGTTTTCTTTTTGTCACGAGAAAATCTAATATCATTCTTAACTGGTTTACTACCGTGTTCATCACGATAACTGGAATCACCAGACATGCTTCCTGAATTTTCAACACCTGTTTGAGAAAAAGGAGACGGCTTTCCTTTATGAAAACTGGCATTGCGTGAAATAGAAACGTTAGCTTCTGTATGTTGGTTAGTCATGCTTTCTACTTCAACTTCGCGCTGAGTGCCATTACGCAACTCAGAAGTAGAAACCTGATCACGTCTTCCAGATTTACCATTGGGGACATCAGATTTTTTCTTCATGTTAGCTTTTTCCCACTGTTCACGAAACTTTCCAAAGAAATCTTCCATAACCTCACAATCAGGAGAATCATCATCAGATGAATCACTATCAACGTAACAATTTCCATTGGAAGCTTTTCCAGAATAAGTTCTTTTGCTCTTCGATAAATTTACTGGGGAGAAATTATCTGGAACAAACTGACAATCATCACCAACTTCATAAGCTGAATTTCGATTGTGACTTGAGGTGGGGCACCCTGTAGAGGATGCGTCGGAACTTTCATCATCGTCAATGCAGATAACAGCCCCAAGTAAACATTTTTTGCCTTTCCCAAGCACACTGGAACCTTTTAATTTCTGCTTCCAAAATTCGGGAACATCGACGATAATTACATCATCAAAATTATCACTATCAACATCAATGGGGACAACATTATCAGTTTCCCCCTTGTTCTTGCACCTTTTCAATGTCTTCCTTCCAGAACAAGTTCTAGATATAGAATGAACTACGGATTTACCTTTCCCACGCATTGCCCCTGCAATCAAGCACCCACCAATTGATGATGAATAGATGAAACCATATACTGGAAATTCTACTCTTTAGATAGGAATGATAACATAAAGACATCGCAACCACATAGACCCTAAAAAGCTCAAGCCTACCTAATCCCCCCATCCCATCCCCCAACGTGAACCCAATAAAGAAAACAGTGCAGAGGTGAATCCTGCACTAATGCATCACATTCTACTCAATAAATTGTAAAGAAATTCATATATTTTGATAAAGAGGTGATATTTCATCTGGGTCATATCAATGAGAAAGGGGTAAAAATCCAGCTATCGAATCTTGATTATTGTACGCAACAAAGAAACAAACCCAATAAAATAAAATAAAAACGAGCGTAGCAAAATTACTTACCTCAATGGGAGTAAGTTAACAAGAATACCATAAGTAGCACCAACAACCCACAGTTCTGTTTAACAATTTCAAAACGCTGATTAAGAACCCGAAAAAAAAGTGGAACTATATTTGTGCCCTAAATTTAAGCAGGCAGAAGAGAAATGAAAGAATCGATTGTACTCATCTCATTTGTTTTCAAGAAAATAAAAACCCAAAATTTGAAGGACAACCAATGAGGTCATAAAAATATAGCAATTGATAATTTCCACGTTGGACCCGTTAAAAGTGAAAACCAATACCTAAGAGAGTGTGACACAATCGCTTAGCTCAATTGAGGTAACTTAAAATTTACACTATAAGAAGCCCCAACAACCCAGTACAACTTATTTCTACCACGCACATTCACGCAAATTTCCAAACCCTAATGAAACCACATAAAACAATACTCCCATTTCAACAAAGTATAAAAAAAATTCCCTAACCTAGTACAACACCTTTGCCCGGCTCAATTGAGGTAACTTGACATTTACACTATAAGAAGCCCCAACAACCCAATACGACTAAGTTCTAGTGTTCTACCACGAAAATTCACGCAAATTTCCAAACCCTAATGAAACCACATAATACAATACTGCCATTTCAACGAAGTAGAAAAACAATTCTGCCGACCCAAAAAAAGAAAACAATTCCAAACCTAGTGTAACACAATTGCTTAGCTCAATTGACAAAACCTAACACTTATGCACAAGAAGCCCTAACGACCCAATACAACCCAGTTCTATCACCGCAATTCCCGAAAATTTCCAAACCCTATCGAAACCACATAAAACCATAAAAGCCCAAATTCAACGAGAGGAAGAAGAAAACCTTCAAATGGGAGATCTGTTCAACTACTGCTCTGCAACGTCTTGACTTGCGCGATACTTTTTATTTGTGGGTTTGTTGAAAGTATTCAAAATTTATCATGTGGATCGATGCATCGAAGGGTTCACCGTCAGAGGAAATTGGAATAACTGAGAATAGAGAAACGTTGTACGTTAAAAACCCTACTCGAAAAACTTCATAGAGACCCAAACGGATTTCCAATAGGAAATTTGAAAGCGACGGAAGGCGTTACCTGCCGAGAACGGCGGTTGGGATGGAATGGAGAGAGAGAGAGAGAGAGAGACAAAGCGCGTTTGAGGAGTAGAGAGACTCTAGAAATTCACAATTTATTGTAAGTACGGTCGTGGGTCCGCAGCAGAGGCGGTGACGCCAGACAGAGACAGTGGCGACTTTGATGGAACGGAGCGGAGGTGAGCTCCAGCATATGGCGTGATTTCTCCCACTTCCTCTCAGCAAGCAAGAGTATTTTCATCCCTTGCTCAAATTTTTACTCATTTAAATTTGATTAAAAATTGGATAAAACTCAATTTGGTACGGCTATTTCTAACACTTACTTAAATTGTACGGTAGAGATTTAATCCAGAGCATTGAATGGCAAAAGGATAAATATCAGTGTGATAAAAAAGCCTTGAAAATTTTGGTTGAAAATTTGGTTCACATCAAATTTGGTGAAATGTTTCTTTTTGTTTTCTTTCTTTTTTCTGAATCTTTTGGATTCTTTGTTATATTTGTTGTTTTTAGGTATAGGGGGTAGCACAATTCTGTAAGTATATGATCTTATCAATAAAAGTGACGTTTCCTAAGCAAAAAATTATTTCAAAAGGATTTGGCTTTGGTCGTCCACTTGTAATTGAATCTCGGCCGTTGACTTTTGATCATTTACTATGATTCAAATAGTATCTTTTAGACAAGAGATAGTATCAACAAATTTGAACCATTAAAACACTTTGAAACAATTGGCAACCGTAGACAAGTCATATTCATTTTAGAAATGTGTCTAGACTCTGGAGCCTTTGACGAGCGGTTTTCAGGATCTTAAAAAATATTATTATTTAATTTTGCCTTTTGTGATAATCCAAAAGTCACTTTCACATTTGACATTTGATGCCAATTTTGAAGCAAATTTGTTATACTATCTTCAAATCCATGTACAATTTGACTTTCATATTTGAAGGTAAAGCCTGGGGGATGAGAAGGTTATTTTTATGTTTAAATTCGTGTTCCTGACATTGCTCTCCGATAAATAAGTTATTTTCGGATTGTCGAATTGTTTGAATCTTCTAATTAAAAAAATGGTAGAATAACGACTACACAAGTGAAAATGTCATATGAATTATAGCGTGCTGACCCAAAAAAATGGATTTTGTTTGATAGTTCTCGATGAGTTCTATTATACAAAAAATTTATAATCATGAAAAATATTATATATTAAAAGTTATACACGTTTGACTGATAACACGGTCTTTGAAAATTGACAAACAAAATGAAGCAGAGGGAGTAGTAAACTACTAGTACTATAATTGCAGCATGAAGCTAAGCTAACGATTGGTCAAAGCCGCAAATAATAGTGTATACGCCACCTGACTTTAATTTTAGGATGAGAGAAAAGAGGTTTATTGGGCAGTTTGTGCACATTTCGTCTAATTCCAGCGCTCTTGAGTTAATGATCGGATAAACCCTCTAGTGGTCCCAAGGATTTGAATACTTGGCCCCCGCTGAATTCGAGCATGCGATTTCATGGAGGACGAGTACTTATTGTTTTTTCATAGATAGTAGATGTTTAGTGTGTTTTACCATTTTGTCTTTGTTTTTTTACGCGGGATTCGAGCATGCGATTTCATGAAGGGAAAGCACTTAATTATTTTTCATGCAAAAATGTTTAGTAGTATGTTTTACCTTCTATCTTTGTTGATTTTTTTTTTTCTTTTGTTTTACAAAAAATTTAACTTCCGATCAGTACTCTTTTAGGATATTATCTACAGAGTATTTAGATAAAGCCCACTGGACAAAGCCCGGGGTGTTTGGTTGGCAAGACTGTTGAGCTTTTTTTTTATCTGGGATTGTTGGGCTTAAGCTAATTTATGGGCTTGAAACCTACAAACCGGGAAAATTTTGGCCCTGTGTACTGATTTTATGGACTTGTAACCAATTTACCAGCAAAGGCTAATTTGTAGCAGTAATACATGGGAGGGAGTGAGGTGTAATACCTGTTTGTCCACCCTCGCCTTTTTGAGAGTAACTTTACCCATATTCGGTGTGATATGTTGCGGATTTCGATTAGATAATCAGAACAGTTTATTTTGTATGAGTAGATTTGATAGGAGACCACACAAAAATTCAAGTCTATTGAATATCGGTAAGCATTTGATCGAAAAATCTCCTTGGGTTTAGAACTTCATAAAGCAAAAAAATTTTTTTTTTTTTTTTGCTATCTAGTACTTACAAATATTCAATTGATCTGAAGTTTTGCATGATCTCATAACAAATCAATTCAAACAAAGAGTAAGCAGTTTTGATTACTGAATTGGCACCCCAAATATACTTTACTGAATGTGGGTAGAGTTACCCTCACTTAGGGCGAGGATGAACGAAAATTTTCTAGTGGTACTTCTTTTTTCTTTTTTTTAAATCAGATTCTAGTTGTATGGCCTCATACTTGTATATTCTTTTTTATACACATATGATAACTCAAGTGTTCGGGTTTGCTATGCGCACCCCGACTAATATTGGAGGGTCTGAATCCCTTCGTCCACTAATCGGGAGCCCAATTAAAAGCTTGTATACTCCTTTTGATTGGCCCAATTTCATGAATATATATATATGGAGATTTTCTAGTCCGGGACTCCCGGACTAGAGAAAAAACGTATTTTTTTGTTTTGCAAATTGTTTTTGGAAAATCCGAGCCGTCCAATGTGTTCAGAAGGTGTTTTCAAGGGTCCACGCGGAAAATCTTCAAAAACAAATACCGGGTAGTGCTTGATCCAAGCAGTTTTTCGCAAAAACTGTAAGTTTATCTGAACACATTGGACGGCTCGGATCATCAAAAAAATGATCGGATCATGGAGTCCCGGATCCCGGAGGAGAAGCTCTCCCTATATATATATATTGTGTGTGTGTACGTATCACCCTTCAAGGGAATTTTCTTTAACATCTGTGAGATGATATATAGATGTAGGATCTCTTCACCCAATATTACAAGTTTTGCAGCGGGGTCCCTATAGGGCAGGGAAAAAACTACACTATGCAGCGCATCAAAACGACATCATTTTGATGCGTTGCAGCCCCAAAAAAAAAGAGAAAAAAAAAATTGAAACGCTGTCGTTTTTGGTTCCCCAATCCCCCAAATCATTAAACTCTGATTCTCCCCCAAATTGACGCTAGGTTTGGGGCATCAGATCTCCCTCAAATCAACCGGTGACCATGGAAACTCAACACCACTCGTCATCTCTGGCACCACCTGGAACCGCTAATGGCGCACCAGCACCGACGCAGCCCACAACCGTTGATGGTGCTCCACCGTCGCAGCCCACAACCTCTTATGGCACACCGACCTCGTCGAAACCGTAAGCTCGTTAAACTTTGATTCTCGCCCAAAATTGAACGTTGTTTTGTAGACTTCGTTTATCCCTGGTTTATTCATATACTACGAGTGTTGTTTTGCTTGAAAATTGAAACAAATGCAGAGATAGAAAAGCTTCTTTTGCACTTTTTTTTTTTTGTTGAAGTGCTATGTGAAGTCACTAGAAATCACAGGGGTGGAGTTTGGAGTTTACTGTGTGAAGCACTGGGGTACAGGGGCAGCAAAACGACAACGTTTCATTCTTTTCTTTTTTCTTTTTTCTTTTTTTTTAGGGCAACAACACATCAAAACAACATCATTTTGATGCGCTACATGGTGCAGTTTTTCCCCTGCCCTACAGGGACCCCGGAGTCGGAGTTAAATATTTCAACAGTTCAAAACCATGCTTATTTCACCCCACACCTCACAACAATGATAGATCCTAACAAATAAGCTCCTTAAACAGGGGGAACAAAAAAGACTCCTGATGAGGAGATTTAAGAGTATCTTACACTGTTTTATATGGAATGTGTCTATATAGGAAAGTAAGAAAGTTGCATCGTCACTTGCAGACTTCAAAAAATAAAAGTTGAATTTAGATAACTGGTAGCCGAATTCTGATCGCATAATTGTAAATTAATAGTATTAAGGTAATAGGATTAATGAAGTGCACCATGGGACCTATAATACATGTAATACAATATTTGAACGCAAACTTCAAAAAAAAAAAAAAAAAAGGTTAAATTTGATTACCTATCCGTTGAATTTTGTCCACGTAAATATAAATAATATTAGAAAAAACTAAATACGTAGCATTCGTAAAGTGGGGCCAACGGGACCCGCCATAATAAATAATGCAATATATAAATTGTCATTTGCAAACTTCAAAGGTAGTTAAATTTATTTACTTATTGGTTTGAATTTTGACCGCGTAAATGTGAAATATTGTTCATAAACCCCAATGGCATTAAGAAAATGGATCCCGCATGATACACAACAATGAATAATGCAATTATATACCATATAAATACACTATGACCCGTTCATATAAGAATAGAGGGTATGGACCGATGATATCAAAGTATGAAACAATTAATAATAGGTAACAGAATGGACCCAACAATATATACAATAATAGTGAACAACTAAATCAAATGAACTTGAAAAATATAGTAATAAATCAAATGACTAAAATGTTGATCATGCGGAAATAAAGTAGGAAATATATGAAAAGGCCACTAATAGATGCAATTGACAATTTTAATCAACCAAAATCCTTATATAACTCAAATACATGAGGTAATTTGATTGAAAAATTCAGTTTAATCTTGGTGAGGACCGACAATGAAATGAGAAAAGTAATAATTTTAATATGAAAGATGATGGTTATAAGTGACGATGTTTTTCCAATATATGCCTATGATATTATTGACAATGTTAGCGGTGGTCGAAGGTGGTGTCAGAGGTACTTTTAAAACTTTTATATATTTCTCTTAATATCTTTACTATCAAAGAGCAATTGATAGTGTTGACGTAGGAAATTGACGCCAAAAGATAGTTGTAGATAATAACTTTAAAAAATGAAATAATTTTCTTCCATTTTTGCAAACACTTTAATAATCATTAATAGTACTCAATTTCAAAGCATGTAATGATTGGTATTTACGCACGTACCCGAGGCTAGATGCACAAGAATCAAAAGTACGCAAGTGGTAGCTAGCTCATGCGGCAGAGCTTTTGGATATCTCACACTACATCTCGGAATCGAGTTTCATTCACCCCTCCCCATATCTCCACCATTTAAGCAGTTAAGCATTAGCCCAATTTCCGGTTGGCAGACCTAAGGGCTTGTTTATATAGAAGCGAGGAATATAAGTATAATCTCATTGAACATTTAATCTTGCATGATAATATATAATCTCACCAATTTAATAGTAAGATCACACATTCTCAAGTTATGTTTAACTCAAGTCTCAGATAATTCAGAGAAAGGTTACTATTGTGTTTGTTCGAGCAGTGGATGGGAGTAAGAATAATGTTGTGTTTGTTGGCCGGATTTATTTACCCTGTTGTTGTGTTGCTATGGTCGGGTTTTTGGTTGGTGGTGCGGCAGTCTTAGGTGGCATGTTGTTTTTATTTCAGGATGTGTAACTGTGTTCTGTTTTGTAGGCCGAAACTAGGTAGTGACAGCTTAGTTTCCTTAGGCCTTCGCCTGTCGCCGACGTCTTTCTTATGTTATGGCGATAACACAGTTAATAAAAATTCTATCTCTCCATCGGAAAAAAAAAAAGTCTCAGATAATTCATCCAAACATCTAACCTTGGCCCTGTATGTTGAGAAAATTTTGGGTGCAAATAGAGTACCACGTGGCGCCTTACATGGTACTTGCAAAGCTGTCTTTCCGGAACATCCAAATTTTGGACGGCTAAGATGTGCTACGAGTATTGCCACTTGTCCGTCCAGCACCCAAGTTTTTCTCATGTTCGTTAATATGCATACTTCTCCTCTTAAGGGTTGACCATCATACTTGAGAAAGGATGGGCTAACATGAGCATTGAATCCGATTCCCAAACTGCTGTGATTTTATTCAATGAAGGAGCCAACCCAAATCACCCCCAGAGTAATATCCTTAATGATGGGAAGTACTTACTTGATCGAACTGGATGCACTCTTACCCACACGTACCGAGAAGCAAATCAATGTGCTGACTTCCTGGCCCGTTTAGGTGCTGAACAAGATGAGGAGCTAGTCGTGACAGCCAATCCTCCCCAGGAAATAAGGGAGTTCATGACAAGGGATAGACTTAACATTCGGCAAATTCTAGATTAGCCTTTCCCCTGCCTTGTTGTGTCTGCTTTAATCTGCTTGTGCTTTGTTTATGTTGCTGAACCTTATGATGTACCCTAGCTTTGTTCTCTAAGTTTTATTCCAATTCCGATTAACCAAAAAAAAAAAAATACTTCTCCTCTTAATATACACACTATGGGGTCTAACTATTAAGTACTTCCAAAGCACGGTCTCGTGGTACCTCAACACTCTCTAACACCACACATTCTCGTGAAGTCCACAACCAAATGTATGAGCCCCACATAAATTTGTGGTAATTTATTCAAAAAATATATATATTTGTAGTATTTGTTAGTCTTGCACCAATTTTTTGTGGATTATTGATTCGTCATGACAAGAGAAATCTAAAAAGTAAAAAAATATTATAAAAATATTAAAACAGTTCACTAAAGACTAAAATAATCCAAATTTTTGTGGATTATTTTTGTCTTTATCCACACAAATTTTGGTGTAGTTAATAATTTTTTACTATCTAGATTCCTCTCGTCGAGACAAATCAATAATTCAAAAAAATCGACGCAAAATTAGCAAAGACAATTTTTTTTTAAATAAAGGCAAACAAAAAAAAATGCCAAAGTACCCCTTAATGATTCGGAGTATTTCGTGGCCATGTTCCCAGACTACTGAATTACTCCACTATGGGTGGCTCAAAAGACAAAAACAACGGCTGGAAAACCAACTCTCCCAATCCGTTGACTTTGTGCAAACCAATGGGTTAAATTTGGCACTCGTGGGCCGCATGGATCCAAGAAATTTGATGCAAGCAGGTGTTTGACACTATTTCTGAGGGAGTCTTTCTATAGTTGACATTTCTTAATTTGGTTTCTCTTTAAATTATTTAAGGCTGCATTATACTCCCAACAACAAAGTGGAATATTACATAAAATGTTACTAGAAAATGGTTTCAAAATTGTATGACCAAATTCTTTTGTGGGTGGGTCCTAGTGATAATATGTTCATTTTCTTGTGGAGATAAATAAGGGAATGTTTTTGGTTAGGTAAAAATATGCACATGTGGATTAGAAATTGAATTGAAAGTAGATTATGAGGAATGATTGAAAGAGTGGTTGTACCACATTGAAGGATGAAGATGAACTGGTTTTGAAGACAAGTTTGGGCTCAAGGGATATCCAAGTTTGTTGAAGGATGGGTGACTTAACTCAAGTTGAGTTCACCACACGAGTCGTCATCGAGCAGGGAATATGTCAACCGATAGTCGGATACAAATATTATTATGTACGTCCAAAATTTACTTAATTTTTTCAGTTAGATAAATAAATAATGGATAATGATTGTTGCACTCCGGGATTTTATGAATGCACTCTAAAAGTTTTCTTCAAAATTCACAAAACAAAAACACCAGAAGAAAAAATTTATAGCCATCCATTTTTGTAAAACTTATGTATATATGTCCTCATCCTAGTTGGTTTGAATAATTATGATGGCATCCTCAAACTCAAAATGAACCCTAACTCACCATTTCTCTCTCCTAATTTTCTACTTATTTTTCTCTCACAATCTTTCCTAATTTATCTCAATCTCTCTTTCCTATCTTTCAAATCTTCTTCTTTCCTAGTCTTTTAATTCTTTCCTCTTATTCTTCTCTTCTCTGGAATCTCAAAACAGAATTTGATATACTAAAATACTAAACAAACTCGGCAACCCACAACATGGTAAAATTATTTCCGTTTAGGATTTTTGGGTTTTAGGTTGAGAGAGAGAGAGGGGGGACGGTGTTTTTGGGTTTAGGTTTCGTGAGGAGAGAAAGAGTTTGTGGATTAAAAAGGGTGTTGACAATTGGGTAGGAGAGGGAAAATGGAGTAACAAATAAGAGTAGTGTAGCGTTTTCTTAAATTTCAGGATGCCAACTTAGACATTTAAGAACATTAACTTCAATAAAGTCCCCAAATATAATGGCTATGTAATTCTCTTTTAAAAAATGGAGTGCAACTATTATTTTTTACAAAGGGTAGATATGGTGAAAATGGTTTGGCTTAAGAATTCTAAGGCCAGGGAGAGAGAAGAAAATTTGACCAAAAAAAAAAAAAGGAGAGAGAAGAAAATTATTGGCGGTTCCTCTTATGAAACCAAAAAGCAATCAGATTTTTTTTTTTGATCAGTAAAAGCAATCAGATTCACTCATGTAAAGTGCATACGAAGTCACGTAATGCATGCATAGATATTGTGAAAGAGCCTTCCCCATAACCTTTCATAATAAATATTTCAAAATTGTTAAAAATTTGTTAAGGCGATGTTTGAGAACAAGTGCGTGGTATACAGATTGGGAGCGAAAACCAAGAGCATTACCGGAATGGTGGAATATATAAGACCTCCGTCCGGATTTGTATGTCCATCGTTCTATTGTAATCGAATAAAAAATTAGTAAGTAATTATACGTCCAATATGGATATTGTTTGATAGATCTAGATTAGTTCTATGAAATAATATTTTTAAAATCACATAAATTATTATAAATTATAAAATATAATCATTTGAAAAGTGACACATGTTAGATTTTTTTTCCCAATTAGGGTGGTCCACTAGCCTCCACGTTTTGCATAAAGTTTGTTACAGTTGGGACTCCACTAACAGATAAGTCAATTAATGATAAGGTTCATTGTGATGACTAATTAGAATTATAAATGAAGGAAAACTCTGATAATGAAAGAGTCCTTGATGGATTAAAAGTCTTTTATGATTATCTCTAAGGCCCTCTCCTCTCCTCTATAAAAGGTAGAATACCAACCCCTTATACATACAGTTTTTCCATCAATTAAAGTACTTGGGTATTTTGTAAGGTTAGAGACAGAGAGAAGAAGGTGAGCCAAGAATTAAGGTGTTTCTAATTAAGGGGTTTGTTCCTTCTAATCTCGATGTTTGTCACAGGTATGTTCATTTTATCATTCTTGAGATGTGTTGAATTCAAGATCTTAATTATATCTGTTTTCCCCATAATATTTTAAATACAGATATAAATTTTACAGTAAACTCGCAAAATGGACTAACAAATCTAGATGAAGGGAGTATATAATTGGGAAAAGTAGAATTGACAGAAAGCGTGAGGGTTTGACTATAGCATTTTGAATAGTGCACAGTGGGATCAAATATAAAGTGAAAGGTGCAAGTATAGTGGAGTATAAAGTGGGATCAAATTTCCCCAAATATAGTGGAGCCCACCGTTATCAAAATTAAGGCTCCTTCAATTATTACATTCACGTTGTTCTCTCTTGAGATTTTAGATTCAAAATATGCGTTATCAACTCATTTAAGCTCGATTCATACTGAATTAGTTTTTATGAAATCTACTTGAGCTATGGGTCGTGGAAGGTGAAATTGGTCATTCACAAATAATCGAGGTTTCGACACCCTAATAACTAAATTATAGAATAAAAAACTTCGGATGAATGATAATTTTTACAAAAACGATATGGATACAGATCCCAAATTTGTGCCCTCGCGCACAAAATTGTTTTGGACCCATTGTTTTTTTTTTTTTTTTTAACTAGAAATCCATTTCATGAAATCGCTCAGTGGCACTTAAAAGATTGCATCCAAAATACACTGAAATTAATCTAGAGAAACAATCCAAACACAGAGGATAAAAACGATAAGGCCCAAAGTAAGAAAGTCGTTTCAAACGTCGTGAATTGAGCATTGCGCTCTCTAACCCATACTGCGGCCTGCGCATCGCAATTAAATTGCGTGGTCAAACCGAATCAAAGTCGGGTTTAGGGTGATCCAGGAAAGAAAGAGATTAAACTCCTTACAGTTTGTGAAGATCAAGATTAGATGTGTAACTTAGCAAGTAAGGAGTAACCCGGACTTATTAGCCCACCACCAACAACCACTGAACCTGGAAAAACCAGATTGGGACAACATCATACTGGCAAGCTGGGAGTATCCTCTGAGCAAGACAGCCAGGAAAAAGGAAAGAAAAACCAGAAGCCCACTCCTACCTCAACTCGTTATTTGACCCTTCGCCTGCCGCCGCTCACCGTACCACCAAACACCGCCACGGAAGTTAGATTGACTTGAGATGCCGGATCTGCACTCCTTCGACTTTGGGGTCTAGACCACCAAAACAAAACAGATTTCGCATTGAGGCGAAGCAGGGACAGATCCAAAAATCCAATCCAGTGGGGGCACCTTATTAATTGTAATTGTGCAAATTTTTTTTTCTAATTGACAATTTTGCTAAATTAAGACATTTATTATGGATTATAATGCATACTTTTTATTTAAAAAAATACAAAAAAAGAAGGGAGAAAATTAAAATTCCAGAAAAAATACTAGGGGAATTATTATTACCATTATACGTTCAGAATATATAATAAAACTATAGGATTGTTATACAATGAATGTTGTTGGTTTAGTGGCAAGAGGGAAGACATTGGTTTTGGAACCGGAGGTAGGGTTCAAACCTCAACAATACTCTTAATTGATGACCTTTTAAATTTTGTGGCATAAAAAGAAGAGCTAGGAGTTGAACATGCGACCTCAAGAATACAAGCAGAGTACCTTACCACCAAACAACACGCGGATTATATTAGTAAATCCCAACACAAATAATATATATACAAAACTAATTTCCCGATTATTTTTTTTACACTGAAAAGTGGGGGTTAGCGGGGGCACGTGCCCCCGCGTGACCCCCCTTGGATCCGTCCCAGAGGCGAAGGATATGGTTGCGTGAGAGAACAGACTTGGAAAAATAGAGGAGAAACCAAAAGGGAGGAGGGGAGGGGAGAAGAAGGGAGGAGGAGGAGGAAGGGAGGGGGTGGGGAGGCGAGGGAGAATAAGATAGAGAGAGATGCTTGCTGTTTTGGACCCATCTTGGGTCTCACAAAAATGATCGAAGCTGCTTATTTTGTTTAGATTTTTTGTTTTAGAGACACTATAAACAAAATTAGCTTAGTATAATATTAGATACGGGTCATCTCGATGATGGATACTCGGATTTTAATTCAAACAATAAACGGCATGGATCAGTTGAAATTTGAATTAAATCCGAGTCGTCGTCGTTCAAATGAACGGCTGAATCAGACATAGTTCCATGTATCGTTTTTCGATTTTTTTCGCACCAAATTAAAGTACTCATCGTGTACTTTAATTCGGTGTGAAAAATTAAAAAAATAATACACGGAAACAGTTAAATTTTTATTTGAAATATCATGATTTTAGCACCTACTAAACTCATTTGCTTAAATTATGGTAATTTTAGCAACTGTGTTGTTAAAATCTTTTGGAATATCATTTCTTTTCACACGGGAGTAAAGTGGGACTTTGACTCTCTTTTCTCATATTCTCTTGGGTAAGTGAAAAAGTGTGTTTACCGAAAGAAAAAAAAAAAGTTTACCGAAAAAAGTGAAAAAGTGTGAAGCTGTTGGGCATTAATGGCAGATCACACGAATGCTCTGTTCCATACGGTCAATACCCAATCAACTACAAGATCCAAATATTCTACCCAAAATCCCTTTCAAAATTCCCATTATGCGAGAAACCCAATACAGAGTTAAAAACGACGTCGGACTCTGCGGCGGGAGGGCAGTGGGATCACCGCCCAATACGGCGGAGTTGACTGTACTCGTGCACGGCGGACGAAACAGAGGGTGGCGTAGAATGGAAAAAGGTTTACAGCTAAGCAGTGAGAGAGGGTGGGAGACATATCAAAATGGTTGGTTGAGCTTGCTTCTGTGATATATATTAAGGAAAAAGCTAGTATAATACACACCATTCATTTGGATTATACACACCCCATAAAAGTTAAAGTACAATTTTTTTTTTATTATAAAAGTTACGAGACACACCAAAATGCTATGAATTATATTGCTGAAAAGTTACGAAAAATTAAAAAAATATTACGATTGCCCGTAAGGTGACACAATCTGAACCATACAATATGTGCATATTGTATACGCAAATAAGGGGTATGCATTGTAGCCATTTATCTGCAGGCCGGCCCTGAGCTAAGGCGCACGAGGCGGGCGCCTTAAGCCCCCAGAATTTTGGCCCAAAATTAGGGCCCCAAATAGGTATAGCCAGATATGTAATTTATATTTAATGTAACACCTATGCAACAAATGAGCGAGCTAGTTCAGCGGAAATGGTTGGTTTTGCTATCCAATAGGTACATGGTTCAAGTCCTTATGCCTCTCTTTTTTCGCTTCAATAAGAACATTTTTTTCTCCTCACAAGTTTGTCTTAGGCCCCGAGAATCTCAGGGCCGGCCTTGTTTATCTGAAATGGGTTTTGATATTGGGTTGCCGACTTAGGGCATTCTTATTTGGCACACAAAAAAAAAAAAACCAAATTTAACCTCAAAAACACTTTTTATAATTTAGCAAGTCACTTTTAAAAAAATTCACAAAATCAGACTATCTATTCAAACTTTAGCAAGTCACTTTATAAAAAACTCACAGAATCAGACTCTCTATTCAAACTTTTACTCTTCCCTCCCTCATCATCTTTTGATGAGTGAACAGTAGGTCACCAAATTTGTTAAGTTACTGTAGTAAAGTTAAGAAATCATCAAATTGGGAGTTCGTTTGGTAAGGCCGGTTTTTGAGATTTTAGAGGAGTTTACTATTTACTTTAAATTTAAAGTTAAAATATGCTCTCTACTTTAATTTTAAAGTTGAAATAGAAATACTGATATTGATGCTCTTATTATTCTCATATGGAGTAATATTAACTGCTGTGATGGAAGAATAGATATGGAAAGACGAGAGAGAGTGTGTCCATTATTAGTCAGTTTAGACAGAGAAAGAGAGCGACAGTTGACCATTTTTAGTGGTTAGAGGTCACGTTAATCTTTTGGCAAACTTTAAAGGTAATCGAGGGACCGGGACACTGTGTACTTTTTGGCCGTCCGATCGTGTATTATATGGTTCGGATGCGGTCAATAATTTTGACTTTTGATTTTGATTTATTTTTACCGGTGAAAAATCAAGGGATGCGTTCGGCAATTTTGATTTATTTTTATCAGTAAAAAATCAAAGCATATCTGGGTCATTCAAAACACGATCGTACGGTCGAAGAGTGCGTGACACCATGCGCAGAACCCCGGATTAGTAATTGAGAGTGTGTTTCTTATGAGTAATTTTTTGTTTTAAAGTTACAAATAAAAAAGTAAGGTTGTTTTTCATATTGTTACTTTTTAGGATTTTTTGTGAGGAGATTTTTTTTTTTAATTTTTTGAGCAAAGAGCAAAAAAAAGTCAATAAAAGGAACATTGCCTGATTTTGACACCCACATTCCAATATTTGTTTCCATGAACGTTCATTTAGATTAAACTAATTATTATTAAGATAGTTAGTCCTATTGATACTAAGTTAAAAAAATTTATTTTTTCAATTCTTTAAAATTAATCATTTATCTCAATTAGCTCAACAAAAAAAAGTCAGCAAAGTATGAAAACATGAACCGAAGCAGAAAACAATACAGACAGGACAACACTGCCTGGTTTGGGTAACTGAAAAAACTGGTTTTTTGGTTTTTTTGGTTTTGTCCTTATTCAATTTTTTTTTTTGCATTTTGTTAGTTTTCGGTCGGTTTTTCGTGGTTTCTTGGCTTGTCTCGACGAAAGGAATCTAAAAGTATAAAATTATTAACCAAACTTAAAGTTTGTGAATAAAGACGAAAGTGACATCCAAAAAACCGGTTTTTTGGATTATTTATTGTCTTTATTCACAAAACTTTGAATAAGGAAAAAACCAAAAAAACCAAAAAACCAATTTTTTCAGTTTACCCAAACGAAGGCATTAGGTCAAAGGTCAACCAGTTTTTTTTTCAGTTTTTTAGATAATAAAACACTTACTTTGACCTTTTATTATCTACCGTGTTTTTTTGTTTTTAAATATGTTTTTAAACTATTCAATTTCAACTTGTTGATTCGAATAAATAAAAAATTGTTAAAAAAATCCTGATACGAATAAAAAATCAGATAGAACGATGTGTGATGTTAGACATTTACCCAAATGTAAAGCCAAACTGAAGTCAAGTCTGTTTTGGCTCTACAAAAATAAACCAAATTATTACTTATTGGTTTAAATTAAATTAGCTTACTTTTAAAATAAAAAAAAAAACTCTAATAATCCCAAACTTGGGAATAGGTCATCCTGTAGTCCGAGTCGTTGATTGCGCAATTAACGGCTCATCGCCAAAATGAAATCTGAACCTTTCATTGCCGAGATCAATTGCTCGTGTGCCACACTATAAGGTTGTAGTGCGGCACCGCACTACACGGATCCCCGGATCCCCAAACTTTGCCCCTTCTTTTTTTTTTCTTTTCTTTTCAAACACACCTCTCGCTCTCTCTCTCTCAGGTGCGAGATATCTCACTGTGCCCAAACTCTATGTGTCTCTGTGCAGAGAGGTTTGGGTCATTAGATTGTATGTATTTACTCCCTGTGTCCCTGTGCCGAGGAGGGGTTTGAACCATTAAATTGTATGTATTTTTATTTCCAAGTGATCCAACTGCCGAAATTCCCTATACGTTTTTCCAAAACATAGGAGTTGTGTTTGGTTTGTAGTTTAGTTTAGTTTTGATGATGTAAGCCGGTGTAATGAGTGAGAGAGATAGAGAAAGAAATGAGTGAAATGATGATGTCAATAAAATCAAAATTAAAACAAAACTCTAAACCGAACAGGACCAGGATCCCGGCCTCTCTCTCTCAGGCTCTGTTCTCGCTCACACACATCTCTATAAATCTCTACAGAGCCCATCAAACGGTAAAATTCCAATCTTAACCGTGTCTCTGTCTTTCTTCATTACTCCACAACCAGCCAAGCTTCTCTCCCCCCACACTCTCTCTGTACGCACACATACATATCTACTCTCTCTCTCTCTCTCTCTCTGATCATGAAATTTGATCTTCTTGTAGGTTTTACTTACCGATCCATTCTTTTTCCAATTAAAAAAAACTCTGGGTTTTTACCATATTATCTCTCCATCTATTTTTTTTTTTTTGTAAATAAACATTTCTATGCCAATTTATTTGATGATTTTGATTGATTTGCAGTGCTACGCCAGCCGATTGTTTCTCCTGAAGCTATAAAGAAAACAGGGTTATATTCCATTTCTTGATTAAACAGGTACCATAATTGTTGTTTTATGAATTTCGATAGAACCCCCATTTTATTTTTTTTTGTTGTTTTGTGATTAAAAAAACAGTTTTTCTTTTTCATTTTTGTACTATTTGGCTTTTGTGTCGACGATGATGTGAGTTTCTGGGATCTTCCGTTTAAGATCGTCGATTATGTCTGTTTTTTTTTGCCAATTGGACGCGTGTGCTTGTCAAAAGGGTTGAGAGAGAATCGTAGATACTTTTTTTTTTTTTTGGTCTGGCAGTCGGATTGGATCGTCGGGCCAACTTACATGCACCTGGACCAGATCCTCTCCGGGTTCGGTCAAAGACAGGCTGTGGATACAAAAGGGTTGGATCTAGAGAAAGCTAACAGACAAAAGAGAATGGTGGGGATTGCTGCAAAAGGGAGCCCCACTTTAGGGTTTAGATTCAAAAGTTGACATATTTTAATGGATGAAGGGTTTGTGGGCAGCTCTTGTAAAGAGTAACGTTCATTCTCTTTTCCATGTTACAGGTTACTATATCCCTTTGTTTCCAAATATTTTTTACGAAAAGTCCAGGGCAGTAAAATCTGAACATTACGAAATCCTTCCATTGAAACTTACGAAAAGAATGAAAATTTTAAAAGCAGCTTAAGTTTTTATTTTTGTTGGCGGTGAGAGTCAAACGTGTGAGCTTGAGGTTGTACTCTTGCTCGCTTGTCCTCAAAAAGGAAAAATCTTGGAACTTGCTCACATGCTTCCACCCGACGAATCCTTGGAGTATGTGCTCGTTACACATGTTTTGGTTTGGTCACTTTTCTTTTTCTAGTGATACAGAGTACCATTTAGTTCTAACTCTATCCATTGATACCATTCCTTGAAATTCTTATCCTTACCTCCTGGTCTAGTGGTTGATCAGGTCTCCCATGTATGAAAATTGCCATGTATTTGGTTAATAATTGGGGGGGGGGGGGGGGGGGGGGGGTGTGTGGAAAGGAAGAAGAAAGGAAATGTAAAGAGTGAGAAAATAGGGTTGAGAAAAAACTAAGTGAACTTCGTAATAATTGTCAAAGATGGACCAATTTATCCTCCGTTTGCTCCTGACTTGCCCTGCATAATAGCACAAGTGTAGTGTTTGCTTCCCCCCCCCCCCCCCCCCGATTGTGGTAGGCGAATAGCTTCTCCTATTGTTTGACTGAACAAATTTGATTAGAAGTGGCCTTGGGCTTACTATTTCATTTATTTGCTTTTTTATGTACGGCTTAAAGCAAAATGATACGGCAAGTGACAACAAGATTACATTCTATATAGTTTATGACTTGAAGGTGAAGTCATTTAATAATTGGATTTGGATTTGATAAGAGGTGGGTTTCCAGAAAGGTCTCAGTTCTAAACAATTTCATAGAGAAAGTGGGCTCTTGAGCATATTTCTGTGGATCTATACTCTCGTGTCCATGAATGTGCTGTTGTTTATTTTCTCAGATTATTCATTATAATCAGTTCAAAAATAAAATAAAATAAAGATTGTTCATTATAAATATCAGATCGGCATCTATTCCCTAGAAATTGATAAATTCTTTACAATTTAGTCGATTTTTTTCAGCGATTTTAGCATAAATGGCTGTGGCTATGCTTTTAAATGGGCACTAAGATTTTCTTATTGTGTTTATTTAGAACATTGGAACATCAGTATGGTAAAATACTGAACATGAATAGGAAGTCTTTAAGTCTCTCAGATGGATAACTACTGTCATATGTTGTTCAGTTAGACAATGTGATACACATAGCATCAATTAGAGTTGTATGTAGTGCTTTTTCATTTACCTTGGAGTATTTGAATTTCTTTTTAGGTATTCAGATGCTTATAAGAATTTAGAATTTTATCGTACATGCAGATGAGGAACGTCTATTCCTAATACAACTCGTCTAAGAGTGATGCTTAGCAACTGGATACAACAACCGCATGTATGGCAAAGC
Source organism: Vaccinium vitis-idaea (assembly GCA_963854785.1). Classification (NCBI taxonomy): domain Eukaryota; kingdom Viridiplantae; phylum Streptophyta; class Magnoliopsida; order Ericales; family Ericaceae; genus Vaccinium; species Vaccinium vitis-idaea. The sequence continues at coordinate 15,673,731 of OY978215.1, forward strand.
TGGGCTGAAGGATATTATGAAGGAAAATCGGAACTGGGTCTTGACTGATCTAAACCACTGTGGAAAACAACACAGCTTCATTAGCGTCTGAATAATACTCCACAAACTGAATGTAATATGGCTGTGGAGGATGTCACTTGTGGTAATGAAAATGAAGCCAGAGATTTTGTTGCCATAAGTACCATTCCTTCCAGCAAAATGGAATCGGTCGAGGAAAGAAACTTCTGTGCTGACCGGAATGGCAATGAAAATGCAGTAAATGAAGAAAATGAAGTCAAAGATTCTGCTTCCCAATTCAACATTCCCTGTGGAAAAGTTGAGAACACAAAGTTATATAATGACAAGAATGTCATGCAGGGTGAACTGCCCAAATTGATGGTTTTTTACAAAGAGAAAGATCACGTTGCCAAAGACATTTGCATTGATGAAGGAGTGCCTTTTAAGGATAAGATCGTAATTGAAAGCGGAAATCATGATGGTCTTTGCACCTTCTTTCTGTCTGATGAAAATAAAATTGGTGATGTGACAAAAGAAAGGGAAGATAGTAAGTTACTTAGCTCGAATGGGTCAAAATCTTCATCAGAAAATGATTATAACAAGGACGATATTCAAGTATGGGGGACCAAAGAAGAAGAAATTGATATGGATTCGCTGCTTGCAGATGCACTGAAATCTTTATTGGAAAATCATTTGGTTGATGATATTGGTAATGATGACGGATCCCTCGCCTTTTTGCACCCAGGTGTAGTAAAATACGCTGCAACTGACACGATAGTGGACAATGTCCCTGGAGAGAAATCGCTTAAATCCCTCCTTGAGTCTCCTAATGCTGATGGCAATGAAATTCAACAGCAATTTGTTCAGGTTGGTATCTACTAGCACATATCTGTTTATAATCTGTATAGTACATGCTAAGGCGAATATAAGACTGAAATGGTATAGGTCCCACCAAAAAGTGATGTCATCCCCCCAAAACTGATGTCATCATTACCAAAAAGTGTATTGTAGGGGTGGGTTTGGTGATGTCATCCCCCCCAAACTGATATCATCATTACCAAAAAGTGTATTGCAGGGGTGGGTTTGGTGATGTCATCCCCCCAAAACTGATATCATCATTACCAAAAAGTGTATTGCAGGGGTGGGCCTACACCATTTCAACCAATAAGAGGGAGGGTTTTGTTCACCCTCTTTTAAGGAGGGTGGACAAAATTGCACTCTGCTAAGGCCGCTTCTGAAATCAGTTGACAATTAGGAGTCCACAAGTTGTAACACCACTATAATTACCCAGTCAATTGACCACTCTAAGACGAAAATACTATAGGACTTCTAGTGTTATAAATAAGATTTTTTTTGGCTAGTTGGTGTTCTCCTTTCTTCAATGTCTGCCTTCTTCTCTGATTTGTCTGTGGACTTCAATTTGAAGTTGATAAAAATGGGTGTAAATGCATGGGAGAGTTTTCCTGCCCTGGGACTTGACGCACATGCGCTTGTTCTATTACAGATTCCATGTTCCGTATCAGAGTGTAAAGCCGCCCCCTCTTTGGTTTCAACAACTAAAGATTCAAACAAGAGCAGTCCAGTTGATGACTTGTCTTACAATAGCAAGGCAGAGTGTGCAACAATCACTTTCGACTCTTCAAAACCAACAGCTAGCAACAAAGATGATGATGTTGCTCCCCTTAAGACTGATAGTGTGCCAGCTAGTCACGAAGGTTCCATTTCTGATATTTCTGCAGTTGGGAGTGAAATACAAAAAGGTCAAGGAGAGTCGAGTTTTTCGATGGCAGGTCTAATAACTTACTCAGGGCCAATGACATATTCCGGTAATGTCTCACTTCGATCAGACAGCAGCACAACCAGCACACGATCCTTCGCCTTCCCAATGTAAATTTCCAGCAAATTACCTTGTATTTCCATTGGCTATTAGCAGTGATATTGTTCTTCAATGATCTTACGGAAACAAAGCAATACAAAATTTTCTTCTGTAGTTATTTTTCTTCATTTTCACACAATCCTAATCGGAACTAACATTTCGATTTTGGATAATGGTTTTGTTTTTGCAGAATACAGTCTGAATGGAACAGCAGTCCAATAAGAATGGCAAAAGCTGATAGAAGGCATAGGGGTTGGAGGCAGGGCCTTCTATGCTGTAGATTTTAAATCCGCCTATTTGATCGCAGGTAGCTTAGGTTACATAAATAATACACTTTTTATTTGTATTTTAACCTCGACTAAGGATCGTAAATATATTTCACGATCTTTTCATAGGCTTAGTGAGTCTATGGCGCTGTGGATAGAATCTCAATTTCATGCCTTTATGGTTAGAAGCCTTCATGTTCAGATGTGAACAGTTACTTCTATTTATTTTCGTCTTGTGTTTCTAGCTTTTACTTGGTAATCACTTGTGTTACTATCCGTAATCTGTAGACTGTCGTATTGATAAATACATTAATAAACAAGTGAAATACATTCTACAAGTGTGGGTTGTTGAATTCGAAACAAGCTAGTCTTTCCGCCAAGTGAAGTACGTAGCTCGTCAACTATGACACATTGGTGCACCTAGTATGATGGAAGAATTTATTTGTTTCATTGCAATCTTATCAATAGCTCAATCTTCTCTTTTCTTTTTTCCTCCTTGGGGTATGCCCCTTGTAGGCTGTATATTCGGTTATCCCTTTTTCTATTTCAAGTTGATTTACCCACACCAAAAAAGAGAGGATTGAGCTTTCGTTATTTCTCAAACATGCATCAGCATTTTGAGTTGATTTAAATGTGCGCGCGCCAATGTTTGCTATTAAAGAAGAAACCGTTGTCCCTACCTTAGTAGGTGACAAAGTCACCCCAAAATGGTGTACAAGGGTTCCCAGAATGGAAGTATAAATGTATGGGTTTGTGTTTTGGAACTCTGCCTTCTGTGCTCTCTCTCTCTCTCTCTCTCTCTCTCTCTCTCTCTCTCTCTCCTGGTTGTGCATTGGTATCTTCTCTTGATTGTTATCAAGTTCAACCCGCAACCACAAAAGGAGAATATCTCGTGCAACTGTCTTGAGTTATATTAATGGAGCTGATAGCAATCACTGCACTATGTATTACTCTCTTATTTTTGCTGACAACCTGTGCGTCTCAACAAATCTCGGTGCAACCATCCCATGACCAAGGTAATTGGAATCCCCCCTTCTCTCTCTCTCTCTCTCTCTCTCTCTCTCTAATGATATTGCATCTTCCAAACCTGAGCAGCCTTAAATCTCCGGGTTGGTTTTCTGATCCCGCCAAGGAAGCTCAGACTTGTTGACGAAGCAGCAACTGTACGTTAAACATTTCTTTATTCTTCACACTTCATGTATTCTTCGCAAGAATCAGAACCATTGGGTGTTTTTCCTAAACCGAAACCACTTGGCATTCTACTTGCATAGAATTCTAATCTCATTCAAAGAAATTTCCTGCAAAACAGGCAAAAGTTGAGGGAGGTAAAGAGTTATTATCCTGCCGTAAACTGCAGGAAGCCTCAGCAGGTAACCATCTGCGTAACTTGTTTATCATGTCATGCAGAAACCATATTAAAGAGAGCTTCATAACTAGATTAATCAAGTCTTTCAATTCTTCCATTTAAGTTTTTGACCTCTTGTTTCGTCATGCGCATCACCTATAAGTTTCAAGTTTGAAGGAGGGAAACATTTTCAAAGTTTTTGACTTTAGATTTTTCCATATATCGTAGTTATGATCGCAATAGTAGTTCCTTTTAGCGTAGTTATGATCGCAGTAGTAGTTCTTGAACGAGTATCCTCTTGTTGGTAAAATGGTAGTGGTTGTCATTCACATTGTTACTTATGTTTGCTGGTAGATGCGAGAAGTGTAAGGAGTTCTCCCTGAAGTTTTGAAATCATAGGGCCGCATAAACATTGCCTCCTAAGACACCCTACGAAAATTCCGCTCTGCTATTTTGTTGACTCTTCATTGTTCCGCTCTATGTTTATCCACTTTGGTACAAGTGGGTGAACGTGGATACGTGTTCAAAATTAGATCCATCGATTCCCAAAGTCTAAAGGACGACCTTAGAAACGAACTATATTTCAGCCAAAGGGGCGTCTGTGGGTGGCTTGACCACCCATTAATGAAGTTTTCAGTGCCTCTACCCTGGAAATTTAGAAGAAATAATGCGTAACCTTGTTTCGACTAACAGACCTCTCTTTTAGATTCCAAATTTACCAATTTTAGATAGTGGAGCAAGTCCAATGGTTAAGCCAAAGTGACTTGATCCATTGCCCTTTTTTGCAGTGAATAGTGACATTTTTCCGGAAAAATAACATTGTTGGTGCAATGCCATTTATAATGCCATTTCCTTGCAAAATCCCTTTTGCATATCTTTTTCAACCAGCTTCCGTCAATGGTGCTGTGCCATTTGGAATTTGGTGGTTGGGTTTGATGATAAAACATAAATGGAAAAACCAATTGCCATTTTTGGGAGGAAAATGGCACGAGGCCAAAGATGGCAGCACGAATGGAAAACCATTGGAGCACCAGGTTTAGCCATTTCTTGCCAATTTTTGGCAAGGGTTCAAGCCGTTTGCCAAGGAACAGGCGTTCTGAATCAATTAATGGAGTTTTTTTTTTTCTTTTTTTTTTTTATAGAAAAAACTTCTCCCTCAGTGATAGAGCCACCAGAAGGATTTGGTACCCTACTATTCAAACATTCTAATTATTCTTTCCCCACTGTGGAACTGATACGAGGATTCGGTACTTATTATTTAACCATTTAAATCGTTATTCCTGAAGTTGCTTCTGCATGCATCCAGGATATACATTACACTTTTCTTTATAGTTTTTTTAGTATTAATTTAAAGCTTCATGATGTCCAGGTAAACAGCAGCATAAAAAAGCGGGCACGACACATGCAAGACGAGGAACAGGGCAAGAATGGGAGGAAGGCGGGACCAACGCGTCACCTTTGTTTACGATGGATTATTCCCATGTGAGAAGACGACGTCCTGTAAATAACAAGGCCTTGCCCGTTATTCCATAAAACATGGGATTATTAATCCAGATTTTCTTTCCCTTTGGACAAAACAAAAATTCTAAGTACGATTGTCGGGAAAACAAAGGGTTATTTTTTATATCTGGGAAATGAGGAAAGTGTCGTGTGTTTAAGCTTAAGTGATGGCCGACATTCTGGAGCAAAACTCCAAGGTTTGTTGCTTAACCAGGACCCCCTACTTATGCTTTTGAGGTTGATCTGATCTCTTTGGTTTGTGAACATTTTTGTTGTTATTATGCAGCTTTTCTATGTTGAATTTTGTTTTTCTACTTCTTGTTAGCAGAATTTTTAGTACACGTTGCTCCAAAATCCAAATTAATAGATTCTCCATTTTGCGTTATTGCATTTTTGGGTGTTTAATTAATGCCATAAGTACCTAAGTGGTGTTGTGGCGACGGACGGCCTGTCTTCACAGACAGGAGCTATGGCTCGAACCGGACATTCCACGGCAGATTGGGAGCCCCTATGGTCATGCCTAAGGGGGTTGCTACGCTGGTTGTCTCCTCTCACCGTTTCTTCTGATAAAAAAAAGAAAATACAAAATTAAAGCCATTAGTAAGAATGCATTTCCCTGAAATGGATTCTCAAAATCACACTTTAGAGGCGCAATTTGATAAACAACTTTGGATGAGCTTTTGCATTCTAATTTTTCCCTACAGATGAAAAGACCTTGCCTTTTTTATTTATTTGTAAACCATAATATATGGCCAAAGGATAACATGATAAAAAAAAAAAAAACCAATTCATAATCTATTTTGCGGATAAATTCTCTCAAACATTGTTCTGTTGCAAAATTTATTCTGCACATATATCTAAAACACTATTGATTTATAATCTTTTTCTCACTACCAAGGACGGATCGAAGGGTGGGTGAGATCGAGACTGCCCTACCCACATTATTTTTACTAGAATATATAGTAGGTTTTTATGCCAAAACATTAAAATCATACGCCCGCCTAATACCATTCTGAATAACTCAACACCGCCAAACCAATTGTTTTGAGAAAGATAATGTTTTTATTAGCAATGCTAAGATTCATTATACATGTAAGTAATATGTTTTAGCCCATCTACTATATGTTGTGAATTTTTTTAGTCTTCACCCACCCAATTTTAAAATCCTACGTCGGTCCCTACTGACTACAATCCAACAATCTACTATTCAAAAATGCAAAAACACAAAAAAAAATTGGCTCCCAAATACCCCCTTAATTTTGCTTAAATATGAAAAAAGCATTTCGACCAAAGCCTTTATGTTATAATCTGGGTATAAAATTACAAACCACGTTCATTAAGTTCTAAAGCCCATTTTCCTGAAGGTTATAGATTGTGGGCTTGGACTAATAGTTTAGTGGATCCTTTAACCGTTTGTTTGGTTTGGCAAAGTTTTGTCCACAAAAAATTCTTCAACATAGAAATACGGATACGTGGGGTCCAGGTTTTTTTTTTTTTTTTTTAATACTCGAAACTCAAAAGGGGTATGAGGAGGAGATTGGACGTAGTCTGGGCGTGATCATAGAGGCTCTAGATTTGCTACGTGGTCCCTTGATGGAGATCCGAACCCATAAGTGCACACCACACCACCCAAGGCTAAAGAAGACAATTGGCGGATCATTGGTCCTGCTAAAATAGGGAAAATGTTAAAAGTAATAGTTGGCGGATCATGAGTTCGGCTATAAAGAGGACTATGTTGACTTTGTCTCTTTCTATTAGGATTTTGTCATATATTTTTGTGCGGTCTATATAGTACAAGCAGTAGTTATTCACTGTGATAGTATATTAAAAAGTAGTTCCAGCTAAAGGGCAAGGCCGCAAAATAAGGCCACTTGGAAGCCTAGTCATTGATTCAGGAGCCTCAGCCCAAACGTATCAAATAGTTCAATCTCGTCACTCCGTTCATCAACCATGGTGACCAATTCTGAGTTGTATTCGAAGATTGATAGCATACATCAAGCTTCTCCCTTTTCGAATCAAGATGCGCACAAGTTATTCTAGACATCCTCTTCTTCTTCATCAGTCTTTTGGCACAAGGCTTCAGAGATGATAGTAATAACTTACCGAAAGAAGTGCAAACGTTAGGAAGTCACATATGTTAACATAAGAGAGAACAAATCATGAACTATGATAGAAGAGCTTGTCCCACCACCCGTAAATATATTGACGTACAAGCTAAGTCACATATGTGCATGCATAAATAGGAGCGCGAGCGTCAAAGCGTCTCTTCAAATAACATCCCAAACTCGTAAAATTCGCAAAAACAAGGATTGAGAGCGAGCCAAGGGTCTTACTTGAGGATCATTTAACTAATAAGGGTACAAGTCTGACAACAGCAGAGAGAGAATCATCAATCGCCTATTTCCCATTCTCAAGTTCAGTGTCTTTGTTTTTGCAATTTGCAAACTCAAGAAACAAGAAGCAGATAAATAAAATAAAATAAAAATACTGTAAATAACTCAAGAAACAGCAAACCAAGTAGGCCAAAACAAAAGGAAATTGATAGATAAAGGTCTACATATTTATACAGACCATTTAAACAAATAGAATGCAGCACAAGTTTAAGACCAAAACAAAAGAGTAGAGCAAAGAGAAGCCAACAGAATCACTGATCTTGGCCAGTTCCAAAGCTCTCATGCAACTCCTGCTGCCACCCAAACTCTCTTCCATCACGGCCCATGTCATGATCTGAGTACGACTTATCTCGATTGTGTTGCATTAAATGAGGCGGGCCTGGTGGTGGAGGCAGCGGAGGAAATGGTATAGGCTGTGGTGCTAATATGCCTTTACCATCCCTTGGATCCACACCACTTCCACTCTGCACTGGTTCCACCACCATATTCATCGAAGAAGGTGGAGCCATATTCGAAGCAAGAACTCCCATATTTTGCCCATAATCCCCCTGAAAGAACATAGGCCTAACTTGAAAAGCATCCACCATTCCTTGACCTGAGGGCCCCATAATCCATGGACGTGGAAATCCATCCGAGAAATTCGCTGCCACCACTGGACCTGGTGGAAAACCCAAAAGCGACCCCTGTTCTGCTCCAACTTCTGGTGCTGACTCCGGCCGCGCCATCTCGTAGGAACCACCGTAAAACGGAAGACCTCCTTCGGGTGGAAAAGGAGCATAACCAAATGGAGGGGGACCCACAACCGAATTTGAGCTAACAGGAACTTGGAAATTAGGCAGCGGCGGATGGGACCCTTGCATCAGAGGGTAGTCAGTGAATGGGGTTTCTGGTAGATTTTGAACTTGACCAAAAAATTGCGGCGGCTTTGGCTGCATGATTGACCTGGGCGGTGGCTGTGTGTCCCTCGGTTGTGAGTCCCTAGGAGAGAAAACTTGCCTTGGCGGTGCTCGAGCAGTGGACTCAGTGGCTGTGGACTGTTTGGCACTGGCGGCTTCTGAATCATTTGCTCCCTCTTCTTTATCTGTGTTGCGCTGGAGAAGGTCAGCGTGGGTCCCGTAAATGTGAGATTCAAATTCGGTTTTTTTTAGGAAGGACTTGAGACAATGAGGAGCAGCACAGATGAAAATGCCATCCATCATTTTTATTGTCTGAATCTTTTGAATGCGCTCGTCACAGCTGTGTAACCGGAAGCACAATAAGCACTTGGTTAGATTATTCACCACAGTATTCATTGAAAGCAAACAAAAGATCACAACTGTTGACAGTTTGATTAAGCAGAGGACCTATAGTCATAAACTGCAGCACAAATTGTTAAATAGGAAGCAATTGAGCTAGAAATATAAGAAATCTTGCATCTAGACTGAATTTTTCTCAAAACAATTATCCTCATCAAGAATATACCACAAATAAGAACAGCAAAGAAGTCTTGCATCTGGAATTAATGTTTGTCAATTCATTTACTCCCTTCGTCCCATTTTAATAATCCCATTTGCAGAATCCAACTATTTCAGGGAACATAATGATTACATCAAAAAAGTGTTCAACTTTTCATTTGTGCCCTCTCAAAAGATGATTTGATTGATGTAGGTAGTAGTACTTTAATTAAACATAAGGCTAATAAAGTAACTTTACCAAGTTTCTATGGCTTATTTTGGAAAGTGGATGTGCATTTGGGACGTCCCAAAATGGTATATGGGACAGAGGGAGTATTAACATCAAGAACAAAACATAGAAGATAGCTAGAAAGAAGATACTGGGCATGGCCTTACAGATAGCAGATGGAATCACTCCTTGCACAATCGAGACAGAAGGCATGGTCACAAGGGCTCTGCAAGAATATAAACTTGTTAATTACTTTTCCATGGAAAAAAAGAACACGCAACTCTACAACACAAACGAGCGAGATACAGTTCCCCTCTAGTCCACTACAAGGTAGAAATATGGTTTGCATGTTGTGCCTGGTAAGAAATCATGGAGTTTGGGATTAAATTTGTGGATGGCCATGAAGGGACAGTTAAACTTGCTTTCAATTGAGTTTCTGTTTCACAAGAGCAAGATCAAGTGACGCCGCATGTGCAAAATCATCCAACGAAGGGGGTTACTTTTAAGGATAAAAGTATTTCCTTTAACCACTCCAAGTCAAATGACCCATTTTTCTTGGCGTAAAATGGAGCTCACCTTTAAACCCATTCCACTTAACTCCCTTAAGCAAGATTTCAAATTAACTTTTTAGCCTTTAAACAAAATTTAAATAAAATCATGCTTAGAGCAGGCAGTGAAAGAGTCAATGCACCTACCAGGCGTCCGTATATAGCAATGGGAAAATCACAGCGGACACAAAAATGAACTCGCTCGCCAAGCTGGCGACGGGACCTGCGACCGATAGTCTTAACAAGTGAAGTAGCAGTTGCTGAACCAAGGCCCTTGGCTACAGGAAGATCTGCAAGGATTAGGTGGTCAGGACATGCAACTGTCACAGTTTCCACTGGCACGGTCTTTCCCCCTGAGGACCCTTCTATGGATTGAACGCTTCTAAGCCGGATCTGAAGCATCTTCATAGAATCGATTCCCCTTATCCACTCTGTGCTGTTAGCCTAACCTAAATAAAATAAAATAAAAAAAGAAAGAGGTTCAAGCCTTGGAATGAGGGAGTGTAAAAGGATAGAAAAAACAAGATATTTAGTCCAAGAGTGTATTTTCTTAAAGATTAAAATCAACTATATCTCCAACTACAAAAGTTAAGCTTGTGTCTGCTAGATATTGCCAAGACATCGTTTGGATTTGATCCTCCAAACCACAATCAATTGCATATTTATTTTGAGTAAGATCACTAGCAGAGGAATTACAAAGCATCCACGCTTGGGGAAGAGAAAGATGAGCAGTTTAAACTATAGTCGCTACTGCTCCACTGATTCTAGTACTCACCCTAAAAGGCAGAAAATAAACTTCAACGCCCACAACGTGTGAGTGCTAGAAAGGAATCTTCCCTGGCTGCTAGCAGAGGACTTTAACGAATTTCATATGAACCTGAATAACCTAATCCACTACGTTAGGTGGCAGATGATGATGTGTCAACTTATTTCGCGTGTTGGTTTCATTGGAGCCAATTTGCAGGGAATTCCCCTTTCCAGCGCACCAAAACAGATCATATTGGTATGCTGCACTCGCTTTCCCTTGTTAAGGTGCTCCAAACACATCCCAATCCCCACTTTCTTTTTGGTAAGTTCATTTCATAAAGAAATCACTTGAAAAATCCGCAACACTGTTAAAAAACCTACAACACTACCTGAGGGAATACAGAGAACCAGAACCAGAACCTATACCATTTAGACTATCACCGCAGTTCAAAGACACCCAGAAAAGAGTGAGCAAAAATTAAAAATACACCCTTGATGAGTAATCCTCATCAGAACTATCATTTGTGTTCCTAAGAAAGCCCTGGACAACTCCCGAGACTCCTTTAATATACTATTCTCTTCTTCCATGGATATTTTAAATGCCTATTAGGCTAGCTTTTCCACTCACCTGGCTTTCTCACAAAAATCCACTCTCCTGGCTCTCACAAAAATTTCATCCTCTAATGAACCACTGATTGTTTGGTTAGAATCAATAAGGGCAGGAGAGGTTGGTCACCTAGGAAAGAGAGAGAGCATTTTTTTATCGGCCTCAAGATATCGACCCAAGCTCATCCGAACCTATCGTATCCAAGCTAACCCAATCATCCCACCCTAGCTCGGGTTATTTGAACCCAAAAATGGGAGGAGGGATGCCCTTTAAGTGTGCTCTGGTTAATGGTTTATTCTTGTTATGCGATGACTAACACATTTTATTCATCTTTTTCCTCAACAAAGATCTAATTGAACTTAAATTTTGATTACCAAGCTAACAACAATAGTACTTCATTAAAAACTCCTAGTGATCTAGAAAACCAACAGAATACAACAAATCATATTCCTAATCAGAATAATCAGACACTTCGGGATTGGATGCGTATTGCCGATCCCTCTTAGTCGCTCTAATCGACTCGTTGGGGTTGAAGCCGTTCCTTTCAACATCCCTCACGACCTTTGCTATCAATTCTTGTCGCCTTAACTGCCCGGTCGGATCTTTGATTTTTAAGGTTAACAGAGCTGACGAATCTGTTAAGTGTAATAATAAAAAAAATGGGAAACAGTTTAAAATCTATAGGGTGAATGACTTCCAATGTTGGATAGACACTTCAAAATTGGATACTTAGCTAGTTCTTAGCATTGGGTGTTTTTTGCTAACCTAACCTGTATAACAACTTTGAAGAATCACTCAGTTTCTCGACAAACAACAGTTAAACATTGCGAAATGCACCCGACACTACTTTCCATCAAAAGCTTTCTCAAAGTGATTACATATCAAGACAAACTAAAATCCAACGAGTCTGCCTATGGTAAATCTGCTAGGCATTTCAAATTCAGAGGAAAAATTCAACGGTGCTGGTGTAGAGAGAGAGAGAGAGAGAGAGAGGCATACTTCTTTAACTATTGTACTGAGAATTAATGCAAGCATGCTTGGCTTGGGGTGTCACAATTTATTCACCTTCAAACAGCACTCGCAGTAATTTCCTCTGTAAGCTATTATACTGAGCATTGGACAAAGTTCATTGTGGATATAAAAGTATGCCTGGCAATCATTTTTTTTTAATTTTAATCTCTATTTGCAAAAAGAACACTAAACAAAAGGGAACCAGTTTTGAGAAACAAAAACAGACAAAGAAAAGGGAAAAGAATTACAATGAAAAGATGATGCGTACGTGGCCCTAAGAGCTAATCCAAAAACTCAATCCAGAAAGGTTACGTAATGTAAATCATGCAAAAGATGTCATCCAAATGCCTATCATTTTGTATAGCATTAGAATCTGTTGTTGCTATGGTCTTCCCCTTAACATTCATAATGCCAAACAACACTCCATTTGATAGGCATAGATTTCAAATAATGGGATTTGGCACTATTATTCAATGAAAATAGCCAAAATTTCGGTTTGACAAGTAACATATGCATTTGAATTTCAATTATGAGTATTCTGAAATACTTCCTGTCAAGGACTTGATACAGCTCTCCTACCTAGTTTCACAAGGCAACTATAGCTAAGCCTCTCATATTTTATGCTGAAATTGAACATCAAACATTCACTTGAAACCCAAATCGAGCCTAAAGGGTGTGACAACTTACATTATACCAACTAGCAATGAAGTAGAGATATAGGGCGAATAACCAAGTAATCGGGTTCTCACACTGTCACACAGCAACTCAAATACTCAAGCACGGAGCTTTCATAATTCGCCAAACAAATTAAACAGCAAGTGCCCAAAATACGTTGGCAATGTGCAAAAGGATATAAAATTTCAGCCAATAAATTAAAGAGCAGTGTGATTGTAAATGTGAGACACTAAAAGTATACTATCTTGTATGAAGCAGACTCATTACCATAGGGTTCCATTTATACGCTATCTTACAAGCATAACAGAGACCTATTCCCCAATATCAATCACTCCTACATGCTAGATGACAACAGATGCAAGTGAAATAGTCAACGATAAAGCCAGAAATTGCAAACAAAGATATCAAAATCGAAACAGGCTTACACATCGGTGCACAAGAGAGAGAGAGAGAGAGAGAGAGAGAGAGAGAGAGAGAGAGAGAGAGAGACCTGGTCGGAGCAGCAGTGCCGGCGATTGGTCGGAGCAGCAGCGCCGGCGATCGGATCCCCACTTCCCAAGGAGATAGGGAGGTCGAGCAGAGAGAGGGAACGGACGAGTTGAGAGAATTAGGGCACCAATAACGATTTTAAAACGCGCCATTTTTAACTGCGCTTTTAAATTGGAGATTAACTTAATTTTCCGGGCTAAAAAAATTCTGCCTTACGGCCCTGGCTTTCTATTTGCTAAAATAGAAATCCCATGAAATCAACCCACTTGTTCCCATTTGCTAAAATCAACTCACTTGTTTTTATGGGATTTCCATTTTAGCAAATAGAAAACAAAATTTCCTGGATTAAAGAGATTTCTATCTTTGAGGCCCAATTTGTGGTAGCTAGGACGTTGATGTGCGTAGGGATGGCAACGGGGCGGGTTGGGACGGGTTTTGATGACCCCAGCCCTCACCCTAAAATTTATAGATGACCCCTAACCCGCTTCTAACTCGACCGGATAATGTATGGGTACCCCCGCACCCACCCCTATCGGGTAACGGGTTTAACCGCCCCGCCCATATATTTTTTTTATATTAAGAAAATATGTTTTACACTCCGCTAGTGAGCACGAATAATACCAAGTACACAAAATAACTATTACAACTTAACCAAAATCTACTATTTAGAAGAAAATGAAAAATAATTGCAAAAACTGTAATTTCATAATATAGGGGCGAGGGCGGGGCGGGTATCGAGGCGGGGTGACCGTTCCCCTGCCCCTTCCTAACCCTAGCGGGTTTTTCAAAATCACCCCTTGCCCCTTACTGTTACCCAAAAAAATGGGAAAAAATCATATCCTATCTGGATGGGGCTGGGCGAGTTCGAGGCGGGGTGGGCTCGATTGCCAAGCCTGGTTGTGCACCATATGCGCTGCATCGTGTAGCGCCCATCACAATCGTCCATCTTGAAAATCAATGGTCCAGATTCGCATACGCTTTCTTATTGGACCATTGAAAACACATTTAGACAGTTGAGATTGGTGCACTGCACAGTGCAGCGCATATGGTGCACGTCAGCATCCCAGCTTCCCCAATTTGTATGTCTTTTTGAACTCCTTTCATTAGCTTAATTTTACGGATTAAAGAGATTTCTACATTTGAGGCCCGATTTGTATGTCTTTCTGAACTCCTTTCAATAGTCATTAACTTTACATTTTAGAACATATTGAGTTTATAAATCAGGGAAAAAAATTATAACCATCAGATATAAGTTCAAAATACATTCATGTTGCGGAATATTGAAAAAAGTAAACTGTGAAACATTGAATCAAGCTCGAGATGTTTGAAAGATAAAGTCGCATCTCTAACCCATGTGTAATCAAGCTCAACCTTGCAGGTTCAAGTTGCGATTTGTACGCCGTTCCGTACGATGCCCAATGATCGAGACTGTTAATGTTTTAGGTTTTATTAAGTGCATTAATCACTCAAAATATTACATCCATTGACATATTTCGAAACAGATTTATGTTGTGGAATATTGAAAAAACTAAAGTGTGAAATACTGGATCGGAACACATTTATGTTGCGGAATATTGTGGACATTTTATTACCAGTTAACAAAGAAATTAACGCCGTTTGAGTGTATTTGGCGGGAAAGGGGTATTTTTCTGCTTTCAAAAAAAGCAAGGGAGGTCAGTGTAATCTTAGAATCCTCAGGGAGGTAAGTGAAATTTACCCTTTAATCTTTGTTAAATCTGTTGTTCTCTAATAGCTTCTCAAATCTGGATGGAAAGTGTTGGATAGAAAGTCTTTATAATGATTTGTGGTCCATTTGGTTGTCCAGAAATGAGGTAATCTTTGGTAGAAATTTTTTCTATTTTCTGTTTCTTTGCGGTACATTTTTCTTTTTCTTTTTTTGGAAAACATTCAATTACCTTATTGCATGTTTGTTTCTCGGGGTTGGGGAAAGCTTTCTTGCTTCCCTCTACCCTTATCAAGCTATATTGATGATTGCAACATGAGGGACGGAGCTAGAAATTTCATTACGAGGGGCAAATTTTCTTTCCAAAATATACTTTGCAGGAGCGACCCAATATAATTTATAGAGAAATTTTGTTTTTTCTACATAATACTAGAGGGTTTTTTTTTTTCTTGCAGGAGCGACCGCCCCTACTGTCCCCTCCCTTGCTCCATCCCTGTGCAACATACAGTAACATTACAAGGAGCATATTTTCCACCTTTGATTCGTCTTCTACTCTAGTTTCACACATCTGTTGAAATTGAACATAAAATCTATTGATATTTAAGGAATTCCCATCCACTCAAGGAATTTTCTATTTAAGAAACCAATATATAAAGTACTCTGGATGACAACAGCTATCAAGATTTGAATTTTTTTTGTTGGCGAGTGATAAAGTTGAGATTTGTGCAATTAAGCTCATCAATCTTTGAATGCCTCGTTAGGAATTGATATTCATAGTGATCTTCGAATAACTAGTCTTTTATATTTAACTCTACTATTATGATTGTAATAACTACATCAGAAGACTTGGTTAATAATTGGTTGTGGACAAAAATTCGACCCAATTTGTATTAATATTGTGTGAACAAGTTGGCCATGGTCAAAATCTTTTGGAGCGAATCCAATTAAATATTTCCCTCGACTAATACGTTGTGGTTGACAAGTTGGACAAAAAGGCCATATACACCATCATGTGAAAATATTACCAAATGAAAATGACTATTATTTCGTGACGGAGATAAAATAAAATAAAATCATAGATAGCAGAGATCAAATTCTTGCATAATCTCGCATAAGTACCATCCTTCATACAACATACAAAACATTAGACGAATTAATTAATCCTAAGGGTTAGAACATCAAGAAAAACATATTACGACAACAACAAGTAATAATATTAATAAGACCGTAATGCACAAACTGTTGGATTCTTCATCGACTGAATTTTCCGATGTTGTCGAGATGGGAGTCAAAGGCACAGAGCCTGCTTTTTTGTACCAGTAGAAGAAATCAAGATTATAATCTCATCCGTATATACCTACACTTGCAATTGTTTGCATCAGTATGTGTGAAATGTAAGTCTTGAATGAAACAATGTTGCAGAGTAAATTCTTTGACACCCTTTGAGAATAGCATTGCACTCGGATGGAAGGATTGGGTTGTCAATGATGTATAAATGCATCTTTTTATTTTGAGATAAATACCCATTGCTCCGTTAATGAAATAATGTTGCACTTATGAGTGAATTATTTTGTCACCCTTTCAGAATTGTCTTGCACCCAAATGAGAACGACTGGGTAGGGGAAAAAAAACTTTAATCCTTAAATGAAACAACATTGCATCTTGAGTGAATTATTTTGGCTTTGATAATAACATTGCACCCGAATGAGAGAGTTGCTAGTGTGATATATAAGTCCAACTTTTTATTTTGGAAAAAATAACAATTGCTCCTTAAATGAAACAACATTGCACCTTGAGTGAATTATTTTGGCACCTTTTGAGAATAACATTGCACCCGAATGAGGAAGACTGAGTTATTGGTGTAATGTCTGAATTCAACTTTATATTTTTAAAAAAATAACTATTGGTCTTTAAATGAAACAATGTTGTAGCTTGAGGGAATTAACTTAGCATTCTCAGAGAATAACATTGCACGAGAATAAGGATGACTGGGATTTTCAGAGGGGAATCAAGCTCTAGGGCTTTTAGTATTAGGACTCCAAATCCCCTTACGTAAAGCCAAATCAGACCCAATCGCCCAGCAAACAAGTAGTAACAATTTTAAGTGTCTGATACCAATTTGAAGAATAGATACATGAAGAAAATAGACCCATCAAATACTAGCTTGTCAAGGACAATGTCCATTGAACCCACTCGATCACACACCCAAATCTCCTGAAGTATGAACAATCACAACCAAATTTTGCTTCTGATGTGCCCTCAATAGCGAGAGAGAGAGAGAGAGAGGATCTACGTTGAATTGGGATTGGAGAAAAGAGTGTGGTTCATTTGTGAAATTTTTTAAAGCCAGGGGTATTTTTGTCTGCTTAGAGTTGGCATGCCATGAATTTGGAATTACTTTTCCTCTACCCATTGTCCCATGATTTCCAAAAAGTGTCATTTATGTGAAAATTGTTGCCCCTTATGACCCACTGTCCCGTCATTCCCCCATTTCCACAATCAGCTGAGAGATCCTTCACAGTTCTGTAACACTAACACATCATGTAATCACAGGCCCAGTAACTCGTTGAAACCCAATCGCATGGCTTAAAATGCATAAACCCAAATTAATACTAGTAGTAGCTTACATCGTTCGTTATATAATCAAGATCACCCATGTAAACTTCTGATGTGGGACGGGGTTTGCGGTTTCATTGGTTGTTTCACAGAAATCCTTACGACCTCTCTCTCTCTCTCATCAATCAAGTTACCTCTTTAATATGTAGGAGAATAGAAGAGAGAAAATTCCATGCCCAGATGAAGATTCTAATCGTCAAGCTTCATCCAACAGAATGTACCAACTCCATCATTCAGAAAGTACAATACTCGCGGAGAATGTTCAGACAAGGGAAACACATATCATGCGGATTTTGAGTATAACAAATGACAAAAAACAATAACATGATGGACCATTTAACTGGCAAATTTCAGAGCATCTCCTCAACTTCTATTGTTTGTTGGAAACCCGGGGAATGGCATCTACCAACCTAACTAAAAACAGCTCTGGACGTGAACATATATTCAATACGGTATACAAAGACCAAAAAAAAGAGAGAACGCAATATGTACAAGAGACGAGTTCATGACCCAGGGGACGAAATCAAACCGTGTTGAATGGAGATAGAGGGAAACGCCGTACTGATTATTTCTTCAGCCTCTTTTGTGCTTGACCTAGGTCCTCCCCATTGCCTGCATCCCCAAAACGTCCCATTGATGGTTGCGAAGGGCTATTCTCAGGATCCTGGTGAGGCACAAAAAAGAGAGTTCTACTCACCAATCAAGAGAGAGAGAGAGAGAGAGATCATTGAACCATGAAGCTAGTAACTTTTCATGATTTTCAACAAGTCGAGGAAAAACAAGAGAGTACATATGTTTGCCAACAAACATGAATTTACATCTATTCACCACACCAAAAAACAAAGAATTTACATCCTATCCAGTTTAGAAAGGTGTTTTCTTGCTTTTGCACTATCTTCTTAACTAGATTAATAACAAAATCTGGAATCACTATCAAATCGAAACATCAACTCCTTCCGTTGTGCTATCTTGTTAGTAAAGAAGAGAGTGACGATCATGTGCAAGGAAGACAGCAATATAAACCTGAATGCTTTTAAATTAAATGAGGATGAGGATGAGGATGATGAAACAACAGCAGTTTAGTCCAGCTTTGATGAAATTCGAATTTTCAAGCCGGGAATAAAACAAAATAGCTTTTACCTTGGGTAAGGATATGCCAGGTGTTGGTCCAGTATTTGCTCGTTTCCCTAGATCAATCTGCACTGAGATGGTGGCCTGGGACAGATCAACGCCCGCACTCTGCAGTGCTTGAGTCAGGTTACTCAGTAACCTGTTCAACACCAAATTCGCTGATTAAGCATCAGCTTCCCCACTTTAAAATAAAATTCTCCATAACAAAGGAAAAAGGTACTTGAAAAAACACTTGATACAATCCCCGAAATGATCCAGAGCTGCAGAAGCAATCGAACATTATAAAACTATTACTTTAGTGACTATGTTTGGATTCTCGTAATCTTGTACATGAATGAGCCCTCAATTACCAGGAATCAAATAGTAATAAGTAATCCAATACCTGATTTAATCCCCTTTACAATGATCGGATTACTTCAGATATATTATAAAGGCAAAAATATTACTAAGAAATTCATTAAACATTTTCCTTTTTTATGGATTAAGCTAGGATTCCAAGATTACCACAGATTAGGGGGTGGGAGATTAGATTCTTACATAGTTTGGGAATGCGATTCCTGGTTAGACGGGCCACCAAGAATCAACTTCCTATTCAAGTCCGTGCCAGAAATAGGAGTCATAGAAGTACGACTTCACATTCCCTTTCCCTAAACATTTCGGCCATCCAAACTAAGCCTACAAGAAACCAAGGTAACGGTACAAGTCATAAACTATTGTATTTGGCTCTTTGGGCCCTCGTTGTCCCGCTTCCGCCGAGCGTTGCATGTCTGAACAAAGAAAGTAAATCACCGCCAATGTCCCTCCAATAGCCTCAGCCCAGGTTGCTGCCAAAGAAGGTTTTCCGGCTGTTATTATCGTTTCGTTGATATTGACGATGGTTTGAACAACTGGTTGTGGGGGGCTTGCAAGGGACGCCTCATCACAATATTCACAGTCGTCGAGGGAACAGGTGGGATGAGGGAGAAGACCATGACAACGAGAATAAGGATGAGACCATTCATTTTTACAGCCCAGACCTGCTGCTGTAAAAGGCTGTGCCTTTGTGTTTCAGCTTTACCAGGTTATGTACAGTGACAGTCTCTCTCTCTCTCTCCCTCTCTTCTTTGGCTTTAGATCAGGTTATTTCCTCGATTAGAGTTGGGTTCGACGTCTTATTCTAGGTGATGATTATGGGTTTTGTTTATTGGGTCAAATTCCTCATCTAGATATGGACAATAAATATCTAGCCACTAGCTTTGCCTCTTTTGATTCTTATGGTATTCTATTGTCAGATAGAATGGTAAACTTGGGAAATTTGATTGGTCATTGTTTTTAGCATCGCGTATTTATTTTTTCCTTTACTATTTACATGCAAGTACAGTAACCCATTTGATATCCCGATAAGTCTGTCTGTTATATTTGTAGCCCATATCTAGATGAGGAATTTGACCCAGTAAACAGAACCCATAATGATCACCCAGAATAAGACGTTCAAAACCCATGAACTCTAACCAATGAAACAACCTGATTGAAAGCCAAAGAAGAGATAGAGAGAGGAGAGGAGAGGAGAGGAGACTGCCACTATACATAACCTGGTAAAGCTGAAACGGGGAGGCACAGCCTTTTCCAGCAACAGGTCTGGGTTGTACGTAAATATGAAAGGTCTTATCCCTAATCTCATTGTCATGGCATTCTCCCCCATTCCCACCGTTTCCCTCGACGAATGTGAATATTGTGACAAGTCATCTCCTGCAAGCCCCACCCCCACAACCAGTTGTTCAAACCATCGTCAATATCAACGAAATGATAATAACAGCCAAGAAAACCTTCCTCAGCAACTGGGCCAAGGCTATTGGAATTTGGACGGATATTGGCGATGATTGGCTTCGTGTACTTTGTTCAGACATGCAACGCTGAACGCTCGGCGTAGGCGGTACAATGAGGGACCAAAAAGCCAAATACAATAGTTTGGCTTGTATTGTTAGCTTGGTTTCTTGTAGGCTTAGTTTGGATGGCCGAAATGTTGAGGGAAAGGGAACGTGAAGTCGTGTCTCTATGACTCGTATGTTTGGCACGGACTTGAATGGGAATTTGATTCACGAAACACAAAACTAGAGGTAAACCGTGAAACCAAGATTCTTGAAGATACAACAGCTTTCACAAAACATGTAGTTGCTGTCAAAGCATGCCCCTAACTGAGCTACAACAATCAAGTATTGAAGTTCAGGCCTTGTGAATTTGAGGTGCTAGACAAAAAGCCAAATATAAAGCCGAAAAAAGCAAAGGAAAAGAACTTGCAATTTTCCAAAACCAATGGAGATCAAATAGGGTTTGAAAAATAAATATGCAACAGAAGAGGTGTCATACTTTTCGATGGACCCAAAGTACACATGTTTATAGTTTCAATATACTCACCCTTGAGAATAAGCACTTCTGATATTAATTGTTCCACCTTCAACCATCAAATCCTCTTGATGATTTGACCCATCAATCATTCTTGGGTACTCAGTGGATTGTGCATCAGAGATGGGCCTCTGAAGAGAATGAGAAAGGACACCATCGCCTTGGATAGAACTAGGTATAGTTGCCTGCAAAGGCATAGGCATGGCTATAGACTTGTTTGTTAATTCAGGTTGCAGGTCAACCATTTTGCTACTGGGATCACCACTAGAATCAGATTCAATCGAATTCTGTTGGTTTGAATGGATTGTTGGAGAAATACTGCTGTTATTCTCATCTAACCTCCCAGTAAAAGCTGAACCTGGACTGGAACCATTCGTTATCGCTTGAGGATGTCCAACAAAATTCTGCACGCGCAAGTGGCTATTTCTCTGTTTCAAGCAAAAGTAGAGAAAGAGACTTAATACAGCAGAAAAATGAGAAAGAGGGGAAAAGGCCTGTACTTAACTCGACAGTGTATTGGTACTACACTACTAAAGCACCCATTATGATACTAAAGAGGTCCATGAAGACATAGCTAATCA
The DNA here is from genome assembly GCA_963854785.1 of Vaccinium vitis-idaea. NCBI lineage: Eukaryota > Viridiplantae > Streptophyta > Magnoliopsida > Ericales > Ericaceae > Vaccinium > Vaccinium vitis-idaea. The sequence continues at coordinate 15,695,241 of OY978215.1, forward strand.
CTAAAACTCTTCAAAGTCTGGGAAAAATAATGAACTCCTCGAATAAAATAGCAAATGGCCATATACGCATTAGGCATAATAAGAAGTTGAACGGGATCGACTTTGATGGGTCCAAAACCATACCCTTCGAATGGTGGACTCAGATCAGACACTAATTTAAAACCACCTAAAACAAGTAAGTCAACTTCAGCTTTAAGCTCCTTCCCACTGTGAATCTATGTATTCTGTTCTCTCCCTAATTGTTTAAGGGGTTTTTCGGATGCTGACGTAAAAAAAACTCCCGTATTTTGTCCTTCAAAATTCAGGCTATGATTATGTGCAATCTGTCACAATACATTGTTTAAATATCTAAAAAAATAGCTTATTTCTCAGAAAAAAAGATAATACATCGCACACACAATCAAACGATAAACCGGGTACTTTTGTGCATACTCTTTTTTTGTCAAAGCTTGACTTGCACACGCATTGCATGTGCCCTGGCCTGTAACGTATATAAAGCTATCTAATCGTTGGACTCTCACATATTAAGAAACTTATTTGCTTCAATACTCTTCTCACTTCCCCTTTGGCTCTTTAAAAATTGTATCTGGCATCTTAAGTCTCAATATCAGAAGGTCAAGTGTTGAACTTTACCCATGGCATCAGCTTTGCGGGCTCTGAAACCCACCCTTGATATGATCCCTCATACTTTTGTACCTTTTCCTGCATATAATGAACATAGTCGATCACCTGCACAAAGATGAAAAAATTATCAGCTCACCGGAACCTTACCAAAAAATGCATATATTTCATCTTCCTGTAAATTAGATCTACCTCCAATAAGAATGATGCTGTATCTCTCTTCTGATCGCTGTGAGGTATCAGATCTCTCAATAACTGAAACCTAAAAAATTTAAACCAAAAAAAGGTTTATAAGGTTTTGTCAAACATAGGCTTATAGGAAATTACATGAAAAAGAACTGTGACATCTCATTCCAACATCTCAAGGCCTTTCTCCAACCCACCTTTGCAACCAGTAGTGTTTCAACTATGGTTACAACCTAACCTGTATATTCACTATTTCATTGGTTGAATAAGTAAGATATCATCGGCAAAAATTTGTCAACAATGGGGGACTTTTTTTGGATATCAAACATTGTAGTTTATTAATTCGAAGGAGTATCAGCTAAAGAAAGGAAAGCCTTTGCCAAAGTACATCCCCATTTTGACTACATAAGCCTACTTTTCAACTTCAAACAAACCATAAGCTATCCTACCAGTTGCCCACCCATGAGAGTGACTACGTAGCAGCAATTAACCCAAAAAAGCCTTTTAAGATTAGAATCCAGCTCCTACAGGACTTTTTACGTGAATTCCACGATATAGAGTATTCAACGATAAGAAAAAAATTTATTCAACGCCTAATAATAGAAGGTAAAAGAAATTACCCCATCAGTTTAATTCTATCAATAAATTTTAGGAACAAATGTCTCAATGGGAGCACAAATCTCAAATTAGTTTCAAGAGTCTTCACATCAAACCTTCATGATTTCTAAGCACAAAAACAAGGTTGCCTAAGAAGATGTCAGCAAAACTTTCAACCAAAGAGAGTATTATTAACCAATTATTTAAATCTGCTCATACCCAACAATGTCACCCCATTATATTCCATTGGAAACCAAACCAAAATGGAAATACATCGAAAGACCAGAAAAAACCTCTCATTTATCTTGCTCCTTCGGCGCTGCTCTGTAACAGAATGCTTCGACCGTGTAGCACTAGCTTTATTGTTGTTCTTCCCATCTGCTTCCACAAAACCAAATCTCACAACCATAACACACAATTCTAACATAGAACCCATTTGACAAACCAGAATCTGAAACATGTTTTTAAGCAAATTTTTCCAAAGTATACCATCATTGTGGAAAAGAAATACCATAATTACGTCTCCAAATCCTCAAAAACTACAATCCACATGAGCATGATTAGATAGCAACAAAAAAAAACATCGTTTTTCGGCAAATCCACATAAAGCAATAGATTTGTTCAAAGAGCAATGGTATACATACACAAGGACGCACATCCGTACCTTTAATATTGGAAGGGGGCGTTTCTTCCTCCTCCTCTTCTTCTTCTTGGTGACCCTTAGCTGATTTCATCTGGGTATGATTGCTAGTGCCTGAAATCCTACGTGAATTTCAAAAAAATGAACTTTTGGAGAAGAATAGAGAGGAACTCAGTCGGAATTTCAGGTGCAGAGACGAGAAAAAGAAAGATCTGTTGACCAACACCTGAGAGAAGATTATGATTGAGAAGATTATGATTGAAGTCCTCTTGATGCCTAAAAAGTAGTGTGATTCAGAGAGAGAGAGTATATTCGAGGGATTAGGTATGTAATCGGCCTCGCCGGCGACCTGCACCACCGCACCGCGTGCCGCTATTAACTAATCCCAAGGAAATGTTTTTTTTTTTGGTCCAGGAAAATATTTCAAAATTAGTCTTTGGGGCCCGTTTTGGGCCCAAAAGAGACAACAAAAAAATCACTCAAATTTATGTCATTTTGAGTCCTAGGAACATAAAAAATGAAAATTACCACTAGGCCAAGTGTTTTTTTATTTTAAAAGAACCGAAGCAACCACATGTATTATTCCTAGATCAATTTTTTTAAAGTTTAGGCACTTCGAGTATCATACAGTTTCATAAGGTTTAGAAGTTTAGGCACTTTCATGGAATTTTAGGGGTTGAGGCGCCGCACTTTCATACCGTTTAGGGGTTTAGACATTCAAATGAGATCGCGAGAAAACACATTGGTTGTGTTGGTTTGAGTTTGGGGTTTTAGTTTTTATAATGATTGGAGAGAGAAATATGAATAAAAATTAAAAATAAGAGTTAATGATTAGAGAAATAGAGAGAAAAATGAGAATAATATTTAAAAATAGAAGTAAATTGAAAAACCGGGGCTTGAAATCCAAAACTAACATGACCCATTCTTTTCTTTTCTTTTCTCAACAGGGTAGCAAAGGGGCTGCTAGCAGACGGAAACTCGACTGATTAACTGTTTTGTGTTTTTTTTTGTAACTTTATTAATTAAAACGTGCAATTTTCAATTTTATTCCAAAACTACGTGAAAACGTGTTTAAGAATCATGTTTTTTTTTAAAAACGTGTTTGAGAAACATGCCTTTTGCGTTAGTTAAGACCAATTAATCAAAAAATTAAGTTAATCCTAAAAGCGTGTTTGCATAAGACCCCTTCAGTCACGCTTTCACCTTTTGAAAAAAGAAAAGAAAAGAAAACATGCTTCATCGAAAATAGTGTATACAAAAAGTTAAAGTGGTACCAGAGTCATACTTTAAAGTACTGCTGTAAGAGCAACTCCAACACTACCTCTCCTCTCTAAAATGAGGAGTGGAAGTGACATATTGAGGAGAGATTTTGTAATTTATGTCTTTTTTTTCTCAAAAAGTTGTACTGTTTGGAGGGACCCATTCACCTTTTTGTCACATCCACTCCATAAATTTAATTTCGGCTCTCTAAAAGTAACTCGCTTTTTCCATTTTTTACCACAAGTACTCCGACTTCTTCTTCTTCAACATCGATCCCATTTTTAATACCCTTGCCTCCCAAATCAAGCTCTCAATTTGACAAATCAGATCCAGTGCCATCTTCCCAGCCCCTCATCGGACCCCTTTCACCTTGGCAACCACAGTAACTCTGTCAGTGGCCACTAACGGCGACAAACTCCGGCGAGCCCTGTTGAGCACTTATCTTAAATTGAATTAACCCAACTCATCCAATTTGAAGGACCATTTTAATCGATCAAAACACTTCCAATTTGGGTTTGGACCAGAGAGAGAAGATGAGCGTACTGGGTTTTAGTAGATGTGAAGACAACTAAAAAAAAAACACTTTCAGTTCTCCTGATGAGCATATGGGGAGCTCTGTGATGTCGACGAAGAAAGCGTAAAACACGTTTTCACGTATTTTGAGAATAAAGTACAAAAAGTTACTCCTACGTTTTAAAAAAACGTAAATCGGTTAATCAACCCGGAAACTCACTGTCAGTCAGTTGTGGAACCCTTGATAAACTACTGAGCTGGAACCCCTCGATCAAACTGCAGAGATCCAGGGAGAGGGACTGGTAAAGATTGGAGTGAAAATGGAAGGGGAGACAGAAGAATCAAGAGATAACAGCGAGAAGATCTGTGCGTAGAATATCCCCGAGATTGGAGGGAAAATGGAAAGGGAGACAGAAGAATCAAGAGATAACGGCGAGAAGATCTGTGCGCAGAATATCCCCGACGAACTCGTACTCGACATCCTTACCAGACTGCCAGTCAAATCCGTGCTCCGTTTCAAATGCATCTGCAAATCATGGCTATCCATGATTTCCGACCCCAAATTCATCAGAACCCACCTCCGTCTATCTACCGAAAGACTACTACTCAGAACGGAGCGATACCCTCTCTCCCCTCTCGCCTTCGCTTCCATCGATTTCGAATCCCCCAATCAAGATTCGAAATCGATGAATCATCCGTGGGACGACTCATCGGATGCCTTTATCCGGACCTTGTGCTCTTGCGATGGTTTAATACTCTTGTCTGTTCATGAAAGAGTCGTTGATGGACCTAAGCCTGGTAAGTCCTTCGCTCTTTGGAACCCATCGAACAGGAGGCACAGGAGAATATCATGCCCTTATATGCTTCCTTCAAATTCACTTTATGCCCATGGACTTTGTTACGATTCCACTGCTGATGATTATAGGGTTTTTATTGCCTTCCGAGGGAAAAATAAAACCTTGGTGGCGGTTTACAGTCTGAGAAACAATTCTTGGAACAGATTTACCGACAATTGTTATTCTTTTCGCGTGTCAGGACTATCAGACCGTTGTGAATGGAGCTGTTCACTGGGTAATGTATTCGACCGAGTCGAGTTTACCGGTCATTGTTTATTTTGATTTGGCGGAGGGAAAGTTCAAGGAGGTGCCGCCGCCATGCTCTTGGAATGAATATGATGAGATAAAATTGGTGGTATTGGGGGGATTCCTTTGTGCGTATTGTGATGGTCGTGTAAAGCAGATTGAGGTCTATGTAATGAAAGAGTATGCGAAGAAAGAATCATGGACTAGATTGTTTGTCATGCCTTGTGCGATTATAGGAAGAAGGGATAGTTTTATACATGTGAAGCTGTTGTGTCTTACAAAGAAAGGTCAAGTTCTGATATGGACAGAGGAAAGGGGGATAGGCATTTACGATCCGAAAGATGGTACGTTTTTACAGTATGACTCTATCCGTGGTCAGAACCCAATTGCATATGTGGAGAGTCTAGTTTCACTCAATGGGGAGGTGTGAAGTTTGGAGGCAAAACTATGCATATCCAAAGTGAAGAAACATGAAGAGCAGGTAATTAACTCACATGCTCGAGCAGGTGACTCACATGCTCTATCTTTCTTTTCTTTTCTAGTTGATGACAACTGAATTTTGCTGGTGTTAATGCTTAATTTATTGCTTTCCATCATTGACTAATAGTTCTTGGGACCACTCTACTAAAGTACACAATTGCCAATTTATTCAGATATAAGTCGAAAGTAATCCAAAATTGGTTTAAAGTTTTCATATTACAATTCTATTTGCGAAGAAGTCGTAGTTTGTTTTAGCTTATGAAGAGCTCAACATCCTTTTTGTCCACAAATAGTTAACTGTAGACCTGCTGCATTGCTTCCTAAAACATTTGCTAGAAACTTAGTACAACAGAATCAGTGCCACAACTCAACACCTTTGCGTTTACCTCAAATTCCACCACTACACTTCTCCCCCAAAATTTAAATATTAGTGCAATGTATCCTATGTAGCACTTGGGATTTCTAAAAAAGGGTTACGGACACAGCAAAAATAAATAAAATAAATGAATAATATTTATTTTATTCCAATGGACAATATAGTTATATGTGTAAGCATGAAGCTTCAATATATATGAACATGCATCAAATATACATCAGATTACACTTCTAATCCAATTTTTTTGAAGTAATACTCACTTACCCGTAAAAATTAAAAAAAAATTGCATGTTTGACCCTTGCCGTGTCCCCAAATGTGTACCCGCTGTGTCCCTCGTGTGTCCCCCAAAAAATTAATTAAGTTTATTGGACACACCACGTGACGTGACACATATGTATTTGATCGTGTCCCCCACGTGTCCCCATGTCCGACACGGGGACACTCTGACCTCTAGGAGTGTCGGTGCTACATAGGTTGTATTGCACTACAGTTGTGCCAAAATTACAAATCCACGCATGTTTTACGTTACATGTGGCAATACTGCTAAGCTACAGTTGGCACACACGTGTATCGCAATACAGTTGGCACAAGTAGGCTGCAGCTAAGCTACATAGGCTGTATCGCACTACAGTTGGCACAAGTAGGCTGCAGCTAAGCTACATAGGCTGTATCGCACTACAGTTGGCACACATGTATATATCGATAGTATGCGGCAATACTGTTAAGATATTAGTTTACAAAGAACTGATAACTTGGATTGCTTTGGCTTTGGTGTCATTTTCTTTCTTTGTATACGGGTATTCTTGGAACATGAAAAAAGAAAAAAAGGCTTTTTATGGTTAAAATATACGTAAGATTAATAGGTATACAAGTTTGTAAAATTTAATTGAGAAAAAGGGTTGGCTCCCCTTCCACTCTTTCGAGCGATGCAAAGTCGAGGGGAGTCAATGTCATCTCCCTGCACTCAGTGCTGTCCCACCATTGCACGACTAAGGTCGTCACCTGTAATTGTTCGTTGCTGGTCTCACCCAGCAATTTCACGAATTACTGAAAACATGCCCGTTATATTAATTTTCGCGAGCATGCCAGGAGATTTCTTTGCCATTCCAGCTCTTGGCAAAACCACCAAAGCCCCTCATAGTCACCTTCCTCCATTCAAAGTCAGACGGAAGGAGAATTAGAAAGCCAAAGACATGCAAGCAATTCACAAGTGGAACGACATGAAAGTAATAGGGCATGCATAAACACTTGGCAGAGTCACAAATTTTTAGTATCTCGTGGTTTTCGCCGAAAGAATATAAGCTGTTCCATCTATATACAAGGGTTGCAGCATATTAGCAAGAATTTTAATAACACGTTTACTGGGTACATTGAAGCAAGTAATTACCCTGTAATCTCTGAATGTAGCTGGGGAGTCAGTCTTAAGAACCTGTGGATATAGAAGTTGAATTCCAGTCGTTAGCATCACCCTTGAGGAGATGAAATATTAAACACCCTCCACCAATTTGCCTACAATTTCCCAGTTCTTTTGGTCAAATGCAGAATTCTGACCATCTCTTCCTGGTGTCTTATCCCCCTGAATAGATTTAATAGCAGCTAATACCTCCTCTTCAGTCCCAGAACTGACCAAGCTTGCCTTTTGTTTAGAGTTTTTTTTAAATTTTGCTCGAGTTAACGAAGGAAAAGCTGATGAAAAGCTCACCCTGAAAGACCAGTATAGTATTGAAGGATTTCCCTATTTACTGCTCCTTCCTCAGCCAGTGTAACGCCCTCTGATTAGGTAATCTCAGGATCTTACTTTTCATTCTGTGAGAACTCATTTTCTGGTGAAAAGTTCAGTGCTTTGGTTCATCAATGTCGAGTGTCAACGCATAAACCTTGATTTCTGTTTCTTAAAAGATTCCTCTCTGAGTTACTGAGCTCCGCAAACAAATTGCACAATTCTTTTTTCTTGCCTGAGTCGCCCGTTCAGTGTGTTATTAAAATATTTTCTTCAATCTCCATCAACTCAGTTGTAGCGTTCTGTACCCTCAAGCTAATATTTGAGTTGTATTTGGCATTCACATGAATGACATCTCTGAGCACAGGCTAGCCTTCTAAGTACATGAACTCACTGTAGTGTAACAAGTGCTGGGCATGTGTCATGATCTCTGCACCATGGCTTTAAAGTCCCTATGAAGCATCCAAAACCTAAATAACTTAGATGGTTTCTTCCGTAATGCGTCTGTTAAAACTGTGACCAATATAGCACAATAGTCTAAAATGCATGAGCCAAGAACAGTGATTTACTATTAGGGAAATATCCATCCGGGCGGCGTTAACAAGAGCGGTATCAATCTTGCATTTGTTCTCCCCCATGTCACCCCTCTTATTAGACAAAGTGAACCAAAACCTTCTAGAAGGCATGTCTTCCATTTCAATTTTGTCCACGCTAGAGTTAAACTCTGAGGCAGCATTCTGATCAAAGCACTCCAACCTGTCCCCAATCCTTGTTATCACATTGAAATTCCCTAACTAAATCCAGGGTTAACAAGCAATAACGGACTTCACAAATTCAGCAATCTGTTTTCGGGCATATAGAATAGAGACATAGAACAGTTTTTGGTTAGGTAAACTAACAACCCTTGCTAGGATCATTTGAGGGAAAGGGAGCATGATAGAAATATTCAGCTGTTGCAGCGAACAATCCTGGCCTCCTCCATCCCTCTCTCGATGTTGTACTTCTGAATAACCGGTCAATCCACAGGAAAACAAGCAGCTGGAGTTCTCACCATTTTTTCGCTACTCTTTTAGACAGTGTTGTTTAAGGAATATTGTGAGATGAATTCAATGAAATTGAACAAACACAAGAGTATCTTCTGTTTGATCACTATTTGGCCAGGTTATGTAAAGATTGTGACAGGAAAAACTAATATTGATTAGCTGCAAATTTATTTTCCTCTACGTAGTTAAAATTAATCATTCTGAATTTGTTGGTTTTGAGTTAATTTGTATGTTTCATAGCTTCTCAACACGGATAAAGATCTATTCTTGTATATTTCTTCAACCAATAATTGAGATTTCAAATTGTTTTGGAATATAGAGCTAAAGTTTGGACACAACCAACTACAAATTTGGCTGTTGTAGCTTCCTGCTTAATCTTTTTATACTGATTGATACTGAGTTGTCTGATTGGTTTGCGTCCCTGTAGGTAATGTCTTCTCGGTATTCGTACGATTCACATTGTAAGGGCTGTTTGAGAGTCCTATTTATACGGTCACTTATCAATTCTCTTTTGTGAGACAAGCAGACTTGGCTACAACCTAGTTTTCTTATTGTAGTTGTGTGACATGTTACATGTATGATACTTTTGTGTATTGAAGTTAGTTTTGGAGGTTATGTAATGCCAATGACTCTATGAGGAGCATCTAGAGCATAAGTAAATTTTCATGAAGCCTAAGTAATGTTGTGAAATTGGGAAATATATTTGTTCCTTTTGTCGTCTAGTCTGTGGAATTGTGCCCTGTGGGCTTGACAGGTTCTGGTTAGGGTTGGCAATTACCTCCGCTCCGTCCCCGCCCCGATCCAAGCAGGTAATTCCCGATCCCATAAGCAAATGGGGCGGGGATGGTATTTGCTTCCCCCGATCCGTTTTACCCGATCCGACTCCGATGATAGTTATTACTAATTTTTGTGTATATCTATATATATTTCATTATTTTGGTGCTATAAGAGCAAAATACCAGATAATAAATCACTATTTTGTGATATTTTTTTTAACTATCATTACTTATCAATATCTTGTTTTCTTGTCAAAATATTCTAAAGAACAAAGTTATCAAAATTTATACGGTAAATGGGGACCCGATTTATCCTCGAACCCGACACATCTCCGATTTCCCCTCGCTCCGAGTCTGGCTCCGAAAGGAACTGGGCAGGTACGGGGGAGGGAAAATCCGACTCTGATCCGACCCGTTGCCATCCCGAGTTCTGGTTAAATGTTAGTGTAAATTTCACTTTGGACCTCAGGGTTACCCAATTTTCGCTTGACGATTAATGGGTACATTTGATTAATAAGAAAGAATGGTGGATGATAAAAACAAAATAAATCAAGCGCAATAAATTTTTAATCAAAATAAAACATCTTTACTTTATGGAGAGTTCGAATACTTTTGTCACCTCTTAATTAAAATTCTGGAGCCATCCCTAGGACCGGAGAAGATCTCCAACTCATACGCTGCATCTTCCAAGTCATACTCTTAAACTGATGATGACCTTTGGTCTTTCAAATAGAGGATCTTTTCAAAACATAGAAGAGAAATTTTATCTATCTACTACTTCAACTTTTTAATTTTTACAATTATAGTTTACAAAATTGGTACTTTTGTACTTAGAATACCTTGGAAAAGTGGCCAATACTGACTATTTTCTAATAAACATTTTTAAAAAGTATTTAATTTTATTTCAGAGGGAAAATGTTTTTTTTTTTTTGTTGAAATTTTACGTAGAAATGAAGATTTTGAAGTGTAAAAATTACCTAGCACAGGTTGAGTTTCCACTAATTTTTTTGTCTTTACCCAACACCACAAGACAACTTATTTCCTCTAAAAGTACCATTTAGTCTATTTAGTTAGGAGGAATAACTTGTTTTCGATAGTGAAATAACAAATGCAAAATATTAAAAATACCAAAAATACCATTTAGTCAATAGCGGAAACTTGCTTCCCCGGAAATAAATTGTTGCATACAAAATAAAGGGCCCTGATGGGCCCGATATAAGTTACAGCCCACAGGCCAGACGGCAACTTATAGACGAAGCTTGGCCTTTCTTATCCATAGCTATGGTCTGTTGTGGATTCATATTTTTGTGAGTTTGGGTTTGGTGGCGTTGTCCAAACTTAAATAATTGCCAACCCTAACTTAAATAATTCGAGCCATTTTTATTTTCGGGGCTGGACGATTAGATTATTTGCGCGCAAATATTGCGATGATTTTAGACATCCATTACAATTACCGGCTTTTTTATTAGTTATACTCCCTCCAAACCTCAAAATTTGAATGGCTCGAATCATGTAGTTGAATCTCGGACGAGCTCCCATCGAACAGACAGCTCGGTGTGTTTCCCTTTGAGACACAACACCAACCCAAACCCTACGGTTCGAGTGCGATAGTTGTTTTACGACGAGACAATGTTCTTTTGTTTACAAGTGCGAAGCTTCCTTAGAATCAAAGGACAATAATATGTCTTTTGTTTTGGATAAGGGAGCACTTGGAATCCCTTGTAAAAGACTCAAAAATATAGTGCCATGTTTGGGACCGTTACAACCGTTACTTTTGCAACCATGATATGGACAGCAATCAAAATCTCCACCGTTAATCAAATTCTAATTTTTGGGGTCTTATAATGGGTAGGGTACACATCAGTGATTCAAACCATTTTTACTTTTTGCTGATAACACGTGAAAAAAATGAAACAACTCAATCCGTCGTCAATAAATACATAAACAGATTGGAGAAAATGGCCAATCCATGTTTAAAATTCTGTGAATTGTCCCCGGTTTATACAAATCGGTCATGTATTTGCCAGACGACCGATCAAACTAATTTTTTACAAAAATAGTGCTCTTAGCAAGGAGTACGAAATAAATGGTTTGTATCATTGTTGTGGGCCCATATTGGGCCCAAGAAGCAAAATTAATTTGGAGGGTTTAGTTTAGGTGTGAATAAGGTCCGAAGGTGAGCCGATTCCTCTTAATCCACGTGCAGTATGCATGGTACTGCATGTATTTTAGTACATGTACTGTAGTACACATCTGCATATACGTATTCGAATCAAGTACGCACACCTTACAAAGTAATACGTATACTTGGCCCAATTCAACACTTGGCCTCTTGCCATTATTCATCCTCTCACGGACAGTACTGTGGTATACACCGGTGTCAAAAAGGCAGATGAGGACATAGATATATACTACATATGAAATCGTCATTTGAATAAGGACAAAACGAAAAAAACTAAAAAATCAGTTTTTTTTTTTAATTTTGCCAAATCAGGCCTTAGTGCCGAATGCGTGTTTCTGAGTCGAAAATGGGCCGTAACACATGCATTTCTATGTAGAAAACGAAAAGTATATTTCAGAAATATATAGTGCTACTTGCGAGATCCGAGGAAGAGATAAGATTATGTGTATGTGCATAGCCTCCATTTAATTTTGTACGCACAACCTAAAAGGATTGATAACTTCAAAATTTTATGAATTCTTTTTCCACACACACACACAGGAATTAATATAAGGAATTCTTTTTCACTCAAGTTACTTACATGGACCGATCTCATGGAAATTTTCTGTAAGATAATATGTGAAAATATTTGAAGTTGTGCAGGGTGTTCACCGCTGCACGCATCAAATGACTACGAATACATTTGTGTCTAGATTTGTGTTCGGATATCTGTGTCCAAATCATTTCCGCCAGTATTATGTTACGTTTGTATGTTTATATTATTGTGTCCACCGCTGCACGCGTTGAACGACTACAAATACATCTATGTTTGAATCTGTGTTCGGGTATCTGTGTCCAGATCATTTCCGCCAGTATTATATTACGTTTGTATATATGTTTATACGTATACATCGCCCACAGGTAATGTATTGTAAACAACAGACCCGTTGAAGCCGTGGGCGGAAAATTAAGCATGCATGAACCAGTAGAGCACGACAACGCACAAACCCATGTGGCTTTCTCACCGCCCACCGGAATAACTTAACACACTCCTCTCCGACATCGTATAATAAAAAGTAGCCCAGGAATCATGTGACTCATTCTTCTATTTTCATATTCTCCCAAATCCGATAATTATGCACTACGCTACTTTCCAGAAACCATATGCACGTTTGCTGCTTTGTTTTTTCCTCTCAGAAAATTCCAAAACCCCACCCACTGGGCTATCGTTAAGGTACATAAGAATATGTGAAAATTGTATAAAAAGTTTGTAAAAATATATTGAAAAATATTAAAAAAATTGTATAGAAGTTTGTAAAAATGTATTGAAACGTATAAAAAAAATGTATCGAAATGTATTTTGTTTTCAATTTTTTCATTTTATTGAATTTATTTATTGACAGCTCAGTGGACTGTTAATGATAATAAAAAAAATTACACATTTTAATAGTAGTATATACTCATGGTTAAGTTAAGCACGAATCTTTCCTTTACGTGGCCCAAAAACTACATATTGACCTTTCTTTTTGTCGTTTAGGGGAGGTGGTCAATGGTCAAGCAAAACCCTAAGCCAACTCATGATCATTTGACCAATTACATCGGACGGTTCATACAAAATCAACTTTGTTCTATGAAGATCTATCTTTTAGCCATTCCAAGAATCTTTCTTCAAAAATGTTTAGAATTTTGGTTGCCCGTTCATTTGCTACATGTAGGTTCCATACCCGTGTATTACGCGAGATTCATATGCATGGGAGGAATTATGTTCGGTATTGTGTCCTGATATTTGTTTTCCTACTTCCTAGCATCTCTTGCCATGTAATACTGGTGCAATTTTTCAATACCGAGAGGGTAGCACGTGGTACCTCCTCGGCGCATCTAGACCGTCTATTTTGGATTTGGACGGTCTAGATTTGGAGAGAGAAAAAGGAGAGAGAGTGAGGAGAGAGAGAGTAGTTTAATCTTGACTGTCTAATACACTTTTGAACAGTCCGGATGCAACGTTTGGGTACCACATAGGCTCGGCCACGTGATACCGAGTAGGTACCCAAAAATGTTCCGCCCAGTAGGCCATAGATTAGGTGGGTTTGTCATTTGTGAATAAGAAAAACGGACAAAATAGATAAGAACACGTGGCAGGATAATACTGACACGTTGGATTAAAAAATGGGTCAGGGATGGTCCACGAGTCGCCTTCACGTGCAGTCTCTGCTTCTATATGATACTGTGTGCGGGGGGAGAGAGAGAGAGAGAGAGAGAGAGAGATCTAATTTGGGAAGTAGAGAGAGAGTGACAGAGAGAGTTGAGAAATAAATCCGGGAAGTTCTGAAAGGTACTTATTACTGGGGGACCAAGGGGGGTTTTAGCTTAATAATTAAGGGGTTTTAGCTTAATAATTAAGTCATACTGTTTTTTTTTTTGTTACATTTTGTTAGTGCTTTTTTTTGTTTTGTTTAATACAGTAAAGTTTTAGATTAAAGAAAGTAGGAGTATTCGTTTTTTAATAAAGACATAAATTCATTTATTAATAGAATAAAAACAAAAATAATCTAAAAAGTTTGTCTGTTTTCGATAATTTGGTCTTTAATGAATTCTTTAAGATTTTGACAATGATTATTTACTTTTTAGATTCCACTCTTCAAAACGAATTAATAATCCAAACAAAAGACCCAAAATTATCAACTGCAAAAAAATATGAATAAAAAACCCTACAGGATTATTGTACCAAAACGCACCTAAGTAAAATACTTGGGAGACAGATATTTTCAGATACGATTCCATTAAGAACATATTTACAATCGGATGAATTTAATGAATTCCACGCATATTATTTGGTTCAACTGTATCGAACGTAATTAACCAACATATATGTCTGTCTCCAGCATGATAGTCATATGTAGGGGTGTAAGCGAACCGAGCCGTTCGCGAGCTCGGCTCGGCTCGCTACGAGCTCGTTCGTTTATTACGAACGAGCTCGAGCTGATTTTTTTGGCTCGTCAAATTATCGAGCCGAACTCGAGCTGCTATATGCTCGGCTCAGATGAGCTCGAGAGCCAGGATATATACATAATATTTCTTTTTTATTTTTGTACATGTACAGAATAAATACATCTATACCCCACTGCAAAGGGGCAGCATGAGGACGCTAACGCGCACGGTGAGAACGCATGAGGGTTGGGTTGGTATCTTTCTTTATAGGAAAAGGAAGGGTTGGTGAGCATCAGTTTAGGCGATGTGGGACTTGTGAAATATGAAGTTGGGTACAATTCCCACCCTCTATTGTAGATCTCTGACTCTCAGCGACTATTATTTGATTGAGCTCCACAGATTTTCTCTCTCTAAAATCAGTCCTACAATCAACTTTCAAAGCCCCAGACAATACTTTCTGGAAATCAAGTGGGAGAATCCACCGAACCCATGTAGGAGTAGGGAAAAGAGAGACTGAAATACCATTTACATTCTTTGGGATCCAACGCAACAGAATAAAACGAGGGGTGAAATCAAGGGTTTAATGTGAAAGTCAGTTGGGTCAATTAAGTGACCACACTTGACCATATGTGGCTCTGACGATGAATCTCTCCGTCCTAATGTTTTTCATCATGCTCTTTCTATCAAGCAGTGTTTACCAGCTGATCATGGATGATGCATACAATTAAATAGCAAAATCTTCCCGATAACTCAGCACCGGTCAAACTCTCATACACGGGTGTGTATAGACGTCAATAACTGTGTGAGACTCATGTGCATCATTTCAAAGCGCTTGTGCTAGTGTTCTTAGTTAAAATAAAATTGTATGCATAGCCAGTCCCTTTGTTAATTAGTTCTCCACGTATAGTTAATTAGTACTTTTCTTATCTTTGCTTTCCCAACAAGACAAGTCATCTAACTAAAACTTTCAAAAAGTCGTATTTGTTGAGATAACAAACAAAATTACAAGGATTCACAGCCTCATAAGTCAAAATCAATACCAGAATTAAGTGTTTTGAAGACAAAAGTTTAGAGACTAAATTATCTTTGTCATGCCGTTTATTAAAAAAAATGATCTTGGTCATAATTTGGTCTCGTACGATTCTCAACAGAAGCAATCACTCTCTCTCTCTCTCCAATGAACCTAATCGATTGACGATTGCTTTCTCAATTCTACTAGAAGATTAGATACTGAAATCGATCCGCGATTGCTTTCGGGCACAAAACTGATTTTTTTGACTTTTCTGAACCATTTTTCAAGCACAAATCTCATGAGCGTGCAATATTATCTCTAGATCTCTCTGGCAACCAAAATTATGGCTTTCCCAACCAAAATGTTTGGTCCCAAAAACCCTTACCTTTTGTAGTGTAATTTAATATATAAGAGCTTGCATCTCAAGATCTAAATATTATACGAGGTCACACTTTCTAAGCTCAAAATTTTGGATCTGTCACGGCATCACGCTTGCAAATGTAGCATCAGGTCATATACAAAACGTTTGAACTTTGACAGCGTTGAACTATTCATACAAAATAAACTTTTGTAGTGTAATTTAATAAATTCTTTTAGTTGTAATTTGCACTTGACAACAATTGCATTCAATGCAGAAAGAAACAAAGACTTTGCCCAAAATACCAAACAGAAGCACTTGTGTATTTATTCACACAACAACATAGTATAATGAATAAAGTAAAATACTAAAGCCTACAATTTTGACTTCGCACCGGTCTTATTCTAGTCAATCAACACAGTTGAATTATTTTCTGACTACTTACGTAAACCATATTTTTTTTCCTGTAACATTGTCAATGCATTTTGTTGGGTGGATTTTTTTTTTTTTTTTTTTGGGGCAATTAATTTGTGGCCACACCAAATTGAACCGTGTGTTGTGGGTGTGCTGGAGGCGGCATCGCCTGACCGGCAAAGCCTTTCTGGCCGAGAGTATCGGTGGCAGGGATGTGGGTCGGGGGACCCGCACCCGAGGGGGTCACTGGACCCCTTTGCAGAGACTGTAAAAGCAAACTCCCTCTCTTCATCAACTCCTCTTCTTCTTCATCTAAGATTCTAGCTGCCTCAAGTGGCTTGAACATGGTTAGGAGAAAGAGGAGAGCTAAAATGGCTAAGGCAGCGTTTGTTGGTCTCATTTTGTTAGACAATAGTTGTTTGGAAAAAAAACAAAGATTATGGTGTTGGTAGATTATGAAGAAAGAATAGGTGGAGGGAGTTGGGGCTATTTATATGCAACAAGTTCAAATTCTCCATTCTAAAGGAATATAGACTGTTGACGAGGGAATTGAGGGTTTAGAAAATTCAAGGGTCGTAGATGAAGAAAACTAAGTCTTTAAAAAAAATTTAAGTTGAAAAGCATTCTATTTTCAACCTTTGCAAACACGTAACTCCTTGAACACAACGCAAGCATGTAAACATGAAGAGAGAAAATGTAGGAATCTCCGGTGGTGTTGGACGCAGAATTTGTGAGGTTGTATTTTTATATTGGTAGCAAGAGATATATTTCGCAAATATATATGTCCTGCTACTTGTGAGCCCTAAGAAAGAGATGAGATTGTGTGTATGTGTGTCGACGTTGTTTAAGTTTATGCATGTGGCCTAAAAATATTGATAACTTTTGTAAGAACCAAATTTCGGAGTTTTCTTGTTTTGGAAATTTCGTATGACAAAATACAAATTTATATCGAGTTGTAATTTTCTAAGTAACAAGTTTGTATAGGAATAGAGTGGAAGGAATCTCTTTTATGTAGTTCGAGGGATAGTAGATCAATCGGTTTCAGCTAGGATCAATCGGCTTCACAAAGAGGAACAATGCGTAGATCCAGTTCGGGTAGACCAATATATGGTCCGATGATCGGCTTATCAATTGGGCATTCCAGTTCTGAAAAGTCTATCGGTTCACCAATGGACCAATCAATCCGTTTATGATGCGATTGATGAGAACTACAACAAGTATAAAAACGTGGTTTCTTTTCGTTTTAGGGTAATCTACCGCTGCCTTGAAAAAAGACAAATCAACCGGTCGATCAATCGGGTTATCAGTCGGTCTTCTAAAATTATGTAAGGACGTGTTTTATTCTCTTCTAGGGTTAACGAGTGCAGCCTCCAAACATAACGTATACACTGTTTTGAGAGGAGAAAAACCCTAGACCTTTTTGGGGATTGAATCTTGGAACGAATACAAAGTTTATGAAACTTTAATCTTTCAATCGAAGCTCCAAGAGGTTTCTACATACTGTTAGAAAATCCATTAATATATAGTTTGTGTCTCACATGTTATAAGGTGAGCAAACATCACATGCAATTCCTGTTATTTTAGTTTACACATTCTTCTACCATTTTGACAATGAAAATGAGAGCAAGATAAAGGCTTGGTTGAGTGCTTTGGCTGTTTCACTTTCGGTTCCAATTTCCAACCACAGCGATTCTTAAAAACGATAGGTGAAAATTACCGTCCTCAATTCACCGTCCTTTAATTTGCTTCCATTCTCAAATTCTCCAATTCACCTTCGCCTTTTGGATCGTCTTTTTCCCAATGCGAATGTATCGTGAGAAGATGGAACTTTGATGATTCCGCTTCGCATAGGGCTCGTTCATGCTGGATTAACTTGTTCAAGCAAAGAGTAGACTCATCAATATTTAGGTCCGTGCACAGGAAAGCAAATAAAGAGTTGATAAAAGTATGACTTAGAGTTTTACGTGAATTTTTTTTTTTTTTAAATTTATTTGTTGGAAGGGATTTTGACTGTTGACTTGCTAATGGAGTTCAGATATTGAATGGGTCAGTCTTAGTAAATATTGAATCTTCAATTTCCATTGTTTCAACCTTTTTGTAAACACGTATTCCTTGAACATGACGGGAGCATGCATGCAGATGGTGACGTGAAATGGAAAACGAAAGCAATTTCGGGCCGTCCGTCTCTCTCTTTCCCCCCTATCCGTCTCCCTCTCATTTTTTTTTGAAAGGCGAAAAAAGACTTTAATACATCAGAGAGTCGGGGAAAAGCATCACAACGCAATGGTTGACAAGATGACCACCAAAAAGAACAATAGCTAAGCATAGCTAATACAATCAAAATGAACGCCTAAACAATCAAAATTTACTCCTTGAATAAAGCATCAGGATTCCTTAGACACAAGCTGCAGCAAAGATGATAACCTTTTTTCCGATAGTTTTTAAGGTTTCCCATGTTTGAAGTTTTTGTTGCAGAAAGAGCCAGCCCCGACTTTAGTTTTCGGGGGCCTAAGGAGAATATTGAAGATGTGGCTTTTTTTTGTTGGACTATTATAAGGGGTATCAAAGTAGGAGGAACTCCTAATATTTAAAAATTTGCGGGATCGTAAAACGACCGCAACCTCAAATTTTAGCTCAGGCCCAGCTCTGGTAAGAGAGTATATGCGTACTGCGTGCAATGGTAGTTTCCCCTCTCACAGGGCAAAGTCTCATTGCCTTGCAAAATGCAATATGTGTAAGCCCTGTCGGATTTGAAGGGAGAAATATGTCTCATTCTCATTTGCTTTTGAGTCCCTGACGTGAAGTATTAACCGCGGAAAATTGAATTCCATTCAGAGGGGGAAAAAAATTCTTGGTAAGTTTTAAGGAAATTAATTGTTCAAACAAGATAAATTGACGTTTTAAATTTTTTTCTTCCGCGGAAAAATCATCTATACGTCTAATTTGTTAGCAAGAGAGTGGTAGAAAGGGGAAAATCCGGACCACTCATATGTGGGCCCCACATATCTCCTATGAGAGAGTTTGTGAAAATGTTGGTACAAGTGTACGTGCCCGAGCAAACCTGTTTTGTTTTTCATCAAGCTCTTTCTATCAAGCAAAGAGTAGACCGTGTAAAGGAGAAGGTCATAGCTGAGAATATCAAGCCAACTGACTTTAGAAGTAAAACACATAAAACTACGCACTTACGCAGACACATGCTCACGAAGGAAGGTGGTCGACTCTCCTCCTTTGTGAGCATGTGTGGTTCTAGCATTATTGTAGTTAAAATTCGATCATTTCGATGTAATTAGTTTAGCTCATTGAGTTAGTTACTCTGTTTTTAGATAGAACAGTTAGACACAAAAGTTTGTTAGGATTCTCTTTTGTTAACTCATCATTGTCATCAAGAAGCTCAAGCAATGTTACCAGAGAAGTGCTCGAGCAACTCGAAATGTGCTCGAGCAAGAGAGTCTGCAGCTTATAAATATAGCAGCTAGGGTTTAAAAAAAGGGACGTATTTTACAGCCACCACATGAATGTGAGAAATTTAGAGAAGAGGGAGGGCTGTTCCTTTGAGTCTTGGAGCACAACTAATGCATCGTTGATCAACGCAATAAACTCCACAACGCAATCAACTCCAAGAAGTTTCTCCGCAATCTTTATTCAATCTTTTAATACTTTTCCAGTGGATTTCTGGAAGTATCTCGGAGGGCTTGAGTGATTCAAGGCACGCGGCAATCAAACACTTGGTACGATGAACGTGGATTCAGCAATCGGTTCTTGGGTCAATTGAGAGGAGTTTCAATTGTAAGTCTAGGTTGATTGTAATCGCACAATGGTTCCTTTAGTGTTTTGATTCCTTCCCGTGGTTTTTACCCTATTCGGGATTTTCCACGTATATCACGTGTTTATCGTTTATTCGTTTATTTTTAATTCCTGTTATTGCTTGATTATTCGATTGCATAAAAAAAGGGAAAATGACCAGCCTCGTACAATTCTCAATAGAAGCAATCACACACACTCTGTTCAAAGAACCTAATCGATTGACGATTGCTTTTAGTTATAGCTTTCGCATGGGGACGACTAATATAACATTTAAGGGCTACACAGCTCATAATTGCCTCATTTGTTTTGTTGGAAGTGGATCCTTGTGAAGATTTAACTAATGAGGACATTAGAACGGCTATCCAAAATGCTACTGGTCCTAGGAATGCTTTATTTGTGCCAGAGGTCATTGTTAATACAAGATGGCTCTACTTTGCATGTGTATTGTTGATCTTAGGCCTCACCAATGCGTTAATATTTTAGGTATGATAAATTATTCTTTTATACACCTTTCAGGTGCCATTTGAATTTTTGGTTAGAAGACAAATTGCTCGACTGTTAGATCCTAGTCTTCAATGTTTACGACTCGTCTATGACGAACGAATCAAGGTTAGGAAATTTCATCTGACCTTGTAATATTCAGCTGAGTGATCTGTGTGTGTGTGTGTGTGTGTGTGTGATCCAGCCAATCAATTTTCATGCATTTAACCCGTGCTTGCGAGGCAATAGAGATTCAAAGATTTCCATTATTACGAAGGCGTTTGGATGAAGTCATGGGCAAGTTCTTGCGTGATGGTGTAAAACCTGCTGAAAGAATGATTGGAAACATTATTGAGATGGAGGTAATGGTTGGCTTTTCCGGAGGGCAGTGGCAAAACTCCACACGTTAATCTCCATTGATGATTTGAAAGTTCAGATGGCAAAATTGGGCATTTATAATATTTTGGTTAGAGCGTTGGGTGGAAGATCTGTGATTTTAACTTGTAACAACAATGAAGATTTAGGAAATCTTCTTAAAGTTAGCTATTTGCAAAGGTGGTTCTCTGAAGTAAAACCTTGGGAAAGTCATGCAGCTTGCATTGAAAGATTTGTTTGGCTATGTTGTTATGGTATTCCTCTCAATGGATGGAGTTCCAGTTCGTTTAAAGCTATTGGTGAATTGTGGGGTTCTTTCATATCAACAGATGAATCGACTTTAAGGCTTTCCTCTTTTGTAGTTGCCAAAGTTCTAGTGGCCACCAATGTTTTTGATAAAATTGATGAGTGGATTAATATTGAGATTGAAGGGAAGAATTATAGAGTTAAAGTGATAGAAACTCCATGTGATCAGCCCTTTGGTACAGAGAATCATAGCCCCATTGCAAACCTTCATGTATCTCAGCAGCATGAAAGTGAGGATTCAAGAATTGGTATTGATAATAATAAGCTGGTTGTTCATGGGTCGAGGCCAGAGAAGTTTGCAAAAGGAGCTTTGGATGAAGTGGAAAAGATTGAGGTGGTGGCAGAAACACAATGGGACAAAACTGTTGAATCTCCACAGCTATTCGAGCTGGATCCTAATAAAGCTACTGAGTCGACAGAGTCTATTTCCTATGTTGGGGATTGCTTGCCATTTCCTGTTGTTCCCTTGTCTAACTATGGTGTTGGGCCTACTAAAAATCCAATTGATGATGACTCTTTGATGGGCGAGTCGAAAGAGGATATTGATTCATTCGAGGATTCTGCAGTTGCGAGGCAGCTAGAAAACAATTTGGAAGATGTTGATGAGGCAACAACTTCAGAAGATAAGGTATATTGGAAGTCTGATGAGTCGGAACCCCTTTCTAATGTAAACCATTTACCTATTCAAGCAACAGTCAAAGGGATAAAAGGGAAAAGAAATAGGAAGAGCATTAACGAAATACTGGGGTACTCTAGAATAAACACAGGTGAATGCAAGGGAAAGAGGAACAAAAAGAAGTGTGTAGTGTTAAGATCAACGGTGGCATCTGCATCTATTTCATCAGGGGATATTAACAATAGGAACAAGATTCTTCTAGATGAAGCTCAAGTGATATGGGCAGTTGACAAGCTTTTTGGGATTAGCTATGATGGTGATGATAACGAGGTCATTAGCAAGATTGCTGAGATGGAAACCCTTAATAAGGCAAGGGTTGATACTTAGCTTGGTTTGCTTTAGGAGGTTGTTTCAGGCTCTTCGTGGTCTTTGCTCCTGCTTTTGCGTTCAGGTTTGCTTATGGGTGAAGTGTTTCCTTTTTTTATGTTTGGATTTTAGGAGTTAGGCTTTAGGTTCTCGTTTTGATTGTTTGGTTGTCTTCTTGTCAGCCTCCCAATCTTTTGGGTCTTTTGGGTCTCGAGAGGCTTCTCGCTTTTCTCTTGCCCCGTTTAATCTTGTATCTTCGATATTTGATTAATAAAATCTTTTTGCTGTGCAAAAAAAAATTTATTGAGATGTAGGTTACTTGATTTTTCCCTGATCTTTTCTTTAGGTTCTGTTAATGTGCAAAATTAGTAAGAGGTTTTGATGGATACTTTAAACCAAAGGAAAGGCATGGAGCATCGATTTTCTAAACCTTTTTGTGTGGATATACGAGTTAACTTCTACATAAAGTAAGACCCCAAGATATTGAATTTTATGTGGAAATCTAGGGGTTGGTGTAAATTCTCTCATGCCGTTCATTGAAAAAAATTATTTTGGTCATAATTTGGTGTCCAAATGTGTGATTTTTTGAGCTTTTCTAGTTAATGTATGTGAGGAGAATGACCTGTTTCGTACGATTCTCGACGGAAGCAATTTCTCTCTCTCTCTCTCCAATGAACCTAATTGCATGCTTTCAGGCACAAAACTGATTGTTATTTGGGTTTTGTGTTTTTCTGAAGAAGATAGGTGAATAGGAACTTGGTTTCGATTTTACTAGGTTACAGAGATTGGGAAGAAAATTTGAAGTTATTTTGAAGGAGGAGAAAAAATAGAATGGAAGATGATGAAGATGAAGTGAAGGAAGTCCCACATCGACAGATTTTAAAAACTTATTGAGATGTAAGCTTATAAATGTAAAGCACAACCCATGCCACGCATCAGCACATGATACCCACGTGACGTTCGAGCCAATGCGAGCCGAGCCCGAGCTAAACAAAAATATTGCGAGCCGAGCTCGAGCCTAGGTTTTGTAGCTTGTGTCGAGTTCGAGCCGAGCTCGAGCCAATTAGTTTTCTTGCGAGCCGAGTCCGAGCAGGTCGAAATTCGGCTTGGCTCGATTACACCCCTACTCATATATATATTCGAGCATTGCTCCAAAAATTCTTAATTTAATGATATAATGGTCATCGTGTGACATTAGTTACATGATTTTTTTTAAGCAACAAGATACCTCAACACGTGGGAGACCAGGGATCGAGCCCCGCTGGGAGCGTTGGAGTTTCAGGGCTATGGATAGCCCCTGTACTCGTCTGTGGTCAAACATACTAACACCCCGCTAACCCCACTAACATTTCCTAAACTATGGCAAAAAAAAAAAAAAAAAAGATACCTCAACACGTATCATGCAGACTATTTTCTGTCTCCAATAATCTAACAAAAGTATGTGGTAATATATCACCAACTAAATTTATCCTTAAGTACTTTATTGAGTATACCTTAACAATGCTAATGATCTTCCTAAGGGTTCCTGAAGGGGGGACCAAAAAATCTATAGTGACCGATTTCCACGTCTTCTAAGCCCCTATCCAAAGGCTACATAATCCTACTCCCCTTAATACCAGTTTAAAAAGGACACTGCTACCAGTGCAGAACGGGGCACAGAAAATGTACCGATCGCGTTCGAGGACTCACTTTTGTTCAAACGGTGAGATTTTTGTTCGAGCACTTCCAACCGTCCGATTGAGCTAAAATTTTGTGGGGCCCCTCGGAAAAATGTTTTAAGAACAATTAACGGTTCGGATCACTCGTGTGGGACCCAAAAGTGGGTCCCCGAACGCGATCGGTACATTTTCGGTCCCATTTTTTCTGTACCCGTATCTTTATCCGTTTAAAAACATGCAATTTATAAAATAAAAAAAAGGATTGGATGGAAATGACATTTTGACCCCTACAGTACAATTTCCACTTGGTCTTTAAGATTATTATTTTTCCCTCTAGACAATAGGATGTTAGTATGTTAGTATTAGTTAGATTAGTACGAAAGCCAACGTCTTGTCCATAGGAATAAGACCCGCTTCACGCTCCAAGCAAGGATGGAGCCAGAGGAAGACAAGTGGTGGGGGCTGCCACCACAAGATTTTCAAAAAATGCAATTATTATATAGAAAATAAAAAATTAATTCTAAATTATATAGTTTCGCCACCACTAAATTTTTTAAGTGCATATATTTTCACCACCACTAAATTATATCGACAGTGGGTTTGAAGGAGAATATGGGCACTTGGATGCCCAGCCAACTGGAAAGTAGGGCTGTCCAGCAGATCATCCGATCCACCAATCCGACTAATCCGAACCATCCGTTGATCCATCCGTGAATGTTCGGTTCGGTTCCGGATCGAGAATTTCTTATCTGGCGGTTCCGGATCTAGATCGGATCCGATCCGATCCGCTCAATCCGCTCAATAATCCTTCTTTAATCTGTCAAATCCGCCAGATCCGATCCGTAGCCGATCCGTGAATGTTCGGTTCGGTTCCGGATCTTAAAAACCATAATCCGCTCTGAGCGGATCGGATCCGTATCCGATCCGTGGACACCCCTACTGGAAAGTGTTTTGCACCATATCCCTTGGGTGTCTAAATCCATTATCTATTTTTGGATCATGTTAATGTTACAACGTACCAGCCTTGAGATAATAGAAAAAAAAAAACCACAGGACCCACAGCTTTTGCTTTTTTCTGCTTTAGCATCAATGGTCGAGCATTAGATATTTTCTTTTCTTATAATCAAGTGTCCGGACACACTTATTTGCACCTCAGTTAATTTCGAAAAATCAATAACACCGGTCCTTCGCAAAAGGCCATTTAAAGCAAAAACAAAGTTCCGTATAAAGCTACCCTAAAGAAATTAATTAACACCTAAGAGGTTACGATCCTAGGAGGGAGCAAACACTAAGAAGCATGCATAGAATTGAAGTATTTATTCAGTCTTACTCGATAAACAATTCAGTGGTGGGGTCGTCATCATGTGATGGGGATATTTTTCTGCTCAACTAAGAAATGATTACGTGCAAATTTACCAATTTTTTACCTAACCCTACTTCAACTAATAAAATACTTGTTAATTTACTCTTACCAAAAATACAAAAGAAGTACTCCAAGAAACAAAACTACTAGAAAAAATTTAAATAAAGAAATTAGTAGTAGTTTTATACCCTTTGTCTTTCTTTTGAGAACACTTAAACCTTTAACAACATCTGCACAAAGTTGCTGCTTTTAAAAAGTTACTAATTTTTTACCAACTAAAATAGCGGCACTCCTGTACCTCCAAAATTTGAGGAACTCAAAGTGATATATTTTGTGTAAGCAATAGAACTGTGCCCTTTGATTAAAGCCGAAAAAATCAGAGAGGACATACCAAAAGACCCGATTCAATTTTTGTGCTCATTTTCTTACTTCTTTCATTTAGAATCCGGAGCATCACTAATGCACAATAGGGCCCTTAATTAACTTCAAGATCAGTAAACAGCCCTCAGCATGTCATATAAAAAGGCTTAAAGGCCCCTTCTTGTTGTCAATTGAAGTGGAATGAGTGAAGGCATGCGACATAAGGTTTTAGATCTTCTCCAGATCATGCTTTGGACCGGATGACAGTCAAGATCTAGACCGTCTATTTGGTAGATTCAATGGTTCGGATTTTCTCATAAACTCGTATCGATAAGAGTTAACTCTTTCCTTCTCGGTAAGGGTTTAAAAATACATCCAAACTATTGATTCCAACAAATCAACCGTGTAGATCGGGACTGTCTCCTCTTGTCCAAAATATGGACTGGAGAGGATCCGTTTTCCGCGACATAAAATGTGAAAGGGGAAAGAAAAACCAAGAACCACCCTAAATGATTTACTAACCCGCATACTAATAAGCGTGAGCTTATTTTACAGAGTTTATCACTATAACATCTTCGTAAAAAATGAAGGCCCCATTCTGCTAACTGGATTTTTATTTTTCACTCTTTCCAAGACATGTCATTCTCCTTGCATAGATCAACTAAAAAACTCCAAAAAGTCAAAAAGCCAATTTAATAGAATAAGCACCTGAGTTGACCATATATTGACAAGGAAATTTTAATCAAATTCAACTTGAAAAAGCATTTCCAAGATCATACACTCCAGTCATTTTTCAAGACATTAATTCTATTTCGAAACTGAGAGTTACTAATGTCTGTTAATTCAATTTAATTTTTGCGAAGTCAAGATCACATTTTCAAACTCGAAATGGAGCACAACAGGCTCTACGACTTTTGAGACATAAACAACTACCCAGTTTCCAGATATAGCAAGTGCCACTATTATTTCATTCCACGTCTGCATTTGTAGAGCTAGTGTCAAATTCTTCTCTTCTTACTTGAGAGGAGGGGGAGGGAGATAGAACTCTATAGAGATATTTGCTTCTCCTTAGGGGCGACTCTAGCATTTTCATCTAACACTGACAAAAATACATATCGTGTCTAGCTATGATAAAAAAAAAAGTATTTACCAAAAAACAAAAAAAAAAACTGTGTGAAAAAAAAAAAATTCTGACCAGGCAAAAAAGATTACTATATACATGTACATTGCATCGTTTGACAAAATAAATTTTTACACTAAGAGAAATGAATTTTTAAGTAGGCTAACTAAACACCCTTAATCAATTGCCCAACTCTATTTCTTCTTCTTTTTTTGAGTTCTTTTTTTTTTTTGCCGACACAAAAAAAAAACACAACAACAAAACGAAGCCGTCCACTATCTTTATTATATATTGGACTCTTTTGGATCAGGCTTGTTTTATTTTGTTAGGCCTATAACAATTTGGTTAAAATTTAGTAGGAAACACTTATTTTAACCCCGTACAAGTAATACAACGCTAACAATAGTAAAGAAAATTTACTTTATATCTAAATCTTTTTTTTTTTTTTCAGTACATTTTTCGAAACTAGCTGGTAGCATGCTAGAGTCGCCCCTGCTTCTCCCAATCATAAATATTTTTCCACTTTATCGATTAATCAAAAAGGAATTAATTTCCACTTCGTAAACTTATAAGTCGAATTCACGCCTGAAATGCAAATAACTCAAACACGAGGCCTACCTCTCGGGCATCCACTAAGGCAGTTTTTAGAATAAATTGGTTTTTCACAATTTTTTACATGATGTATTGTGAGAGAATGATCTGTCTTGATTGTTAGAAAAAAACTATTTTTTGTTAGTAGAACACCCCGTAATTGGTTGCTCAATTATGTCTGCACTTTGATGAAAAAGAGCACTTTGGTGCTACATTCGCAAATCCTGCTTAGAATTAGGTCAAGAAATTGAAACCTAAGACCGTTATAATTGCTCAAGTGAGAAGATTCAGAGATTATACATTAAATTTCGTAGGTTGGACTCCCATCGTCATTTAAAACCTCTCGAGACCATTGAAAATTTGTCCAATCGTCGATTTTCAGCCTCTGAAGTTAGGGTGAGTTTCCCCTATTATTTGTAAATAAAAAAATGACATATACAGGGAACCACGCAGGAAAGGCCTTGCGGTACCTAGTATAGATCCCGAACGATTGATTTGAGCCACTCAAAAATTTTAAAACCACATTTTGAGCCGCTCACTCTTAGTCGATGTGTGTATAAATTAACTCCGAAAATTCGATTATGTCGAAAGGAGGTTCAAAGGGTTTCATGGGCACTTATGGATACACAGGAAAGTGTTTTGCACCATATTCCTTGGGTTTCTAAATCCATCTCTCTTTTTGGATCATGCTACCACGTAACCACAGAATCCCACGCTTTTACTTTCTGCTTTTGAATGGTCAAGCTTCAGATTTTTATTTTTTTCTTTTTATAATTAGGTGTCCGGACTATTTTTTTTTTTTTTGGGTAAATGTCCGGACTAACTTATTTGCACCTCAACTAATTTCGGGAACCAAAACTGCCATTCACTTGTGGAGAGCCATTTAAAACTGAAACAAAGTTTCATATAAACTGACCTTATTAAAATTGATAACACCTAAAAGTTTCGAACCTGAAACTTTAGTGGGAGCCAACCGTTAAATCGCAAGCCTTGATTTTTAAGCTTTAGAAGTGAAGTAGTTATCACTTATCAGTCTTACTCGATAAACAATTCAGTGCTGGGGTCCTCATCACGCGGGGGAAATTTTTCTGCTCAACTTGTAAGAAATGATTACGTGCCCATCTTCCAATTTTTTTAACAAATTTTTACCTAACCCTACTTCAACAAATAAGATAGTTTTACTCGTACCGAAAATACGAATATAAGTAGGAAAAACAAAACTACTCGAATTTTTAAAATATATATAATTAGTTCTCCTACTTTTATACCCTGTCTTTCTTTTGATAATACTAACATTTAACGACATATGCAAAAAATTGTTCTTTTAAGAAAGTTAATGTTTTACCACTGAAATAGCAGCGCTCCTATGTCTCCAAATTTTGAGAAACTCAAAGTGATATATTTGGTGTAAGCGATAGAACTGTGCTATTTAATTAAAGCCGAATAGCATCAAAGAAGACATACCTAAAGACCCGATTCAATTTTTATACTAATTTTCTTGCTTCTTTCATTTAAAACCCAGAGCATCACTAACGCACAATAGGACCCTTAATAACTTCAAGATCAATAAAACAGTCCTTAACATGTCATTATGAAAAAAGCGCCCTTTTGTTGCTCCTTAATTTATCATGTAACTAAAGTGGAATGAGTGAAAATACGTGACATAAAGATCTATATATCCTCTCAAGTCCATGTTTTGAATTGGACAAGACAGTGAAGATCTGGACCGTCCATTTAGTAGATTCAATGTGGTTTGAATTTTCTCATAAACTCTTACCAGTAAGGGTTTAAAAGTACATCCAAACCATTGATTCCAGCAAATCTAGGGTGTAGATCAGAACCTTGGATTGGAAGATATTCCGTTTTCCGCAACATAAAATGTAAAAGGGGAAAGAAAAACCAAGAACCACCCTAAATGGTTTACTAACCCGCATAATAATAAACGGGAGCTTATTTTATAGTAGAGTTTAGAACTATAACACCTTTGTAAAAATTAAGGCCCCATTCCAATAAGTGGATCATTGTTTTTTTGGTTTTTCACGCTTTACAAGACATGTCTTTCTTCTCACATCATCAATTAAAAAAAAAAAACCCAAAAGCCAACTTTAAGAGCATCCCAGCAGCTTGGGTAAAATGGCTCATATGCCATTTTGGCTAACCAAAAGTCCAAATTAGGCCTCCAACAGCTTAGCCAAATGCTTGGCTATTTTACTTTTTTTCCTAATTTTGCTACAATACTTAGCCAAAAACGCCTAAGTTCTGTTCCCCATCCAGAAATTGTTTATTATTTCTCTCTCTCTCTCTCTCTCTCTCTCTCTCTCTCTCTCTCTCTCTCTCTCCACACCAGAAGACGGAGACACCGACTGGAAAGCAGCCATCGATTCCATCGCCGTCACTACCACTATTAACGGTCGTGCTTCCATCAACTGTGTTGCGTCGACCTCAAATGGTTCATCAACGAAATCACTCGGCCATGCGACACAACAAGATGAAGACGACGAAGTAGACAACTGTAATCCTCAAAACGACGACGATGGTGGCTTTCTACTCCAGATCGACGGCAATGACGGAGACTTTCGAACAATAGAAGAGGGGGTCTGGTTTTTTAGGTCAGTACTATGTACTATGTGTGTAGTGACGACGACGACGAGGAGGTAGCGACGGCGACGATAGCGATGGCGGAGGAGTCAAGCGGCGGCGGAGGAGGTAAACCACAGTTATGGCGCCGGCGACGGAAGAGGGGTCTGGTTTTATATATGTATTGTGTGTGTATGTATATGTATTGTGTGTATATATTTTGTTATTTTAGAAAAGGAAAAACAATATTTTAATAAAAAGATAGGTAAAATGGGTAGTATTGTTGGAGTGTTGAGAGTGACAAACTAGCTATATGCACTGTGCATCAAGTTTTTTGGCAATTTTTTTACCCAGGTTGTTGCTCTTGCTCTAAGCATTGAGAAGCAAACTTGAATAGAATTTATCTTGAAAATGCATTTCCAAGATCAAACATACTAGTCACTTTTAGATACATTAATTTTATTTCGAAACTGAGTGTTACTTTACCAATATCTGTTCAATTTAATATTGTGAAAAGATGGTCCCCTTGAAGTCAAGGTTGCATTTTCAAACTCGAAATGGAGCACAACAAGTTCTATGACTTTTGAGACACTGACACTACCCAGTTTCCTAAATAATCATGGTAAGATCATACATTATCAAGTAACGTCACATGTAATTAATGTGCATTTTTATATATGGTATGGTGCTTCTCAATTATGGACTAAGCTGAAGTATTACACTTTAGGGTCCCTCTTGCTCTGAATTATTTTTGCCTTGATAGAGACTTTTTCCAAATGATGCAACCAAATTCTTCTCTCCTTACTAGAGTGGAGGGGGAAGGAGACAGAGATACTTGCCTCTCCCAATCATAAATATTTTTCCATTTTATCGATTAATCAATATGGAATTAATATTCACTTCGTAAATTTATATAAAACTCGCATTCACCCTTGAAATGCGAATAACTCAAACACGACTTGGGCATCCCCCTATACATGATATCTCTCTCAAAGAATGTAAGAATTTTTTTTTTTTTTTTTTGAGGGATAAAATTGTCCCTTTGCCATTTTAGAAGGTCAAGTTGACCGTCCGGCCACCATGAATGATCTATGAAAATCTTTTTTATAATATATTATTTCGTTTTTAATTGCACTATACCATTTATGGATCTACTGTTTGACAACGAGTTTCTCAGCAAAAAAATCTTTTGCAAACTGTATGCATATATATTAGTACTATTATTGTTAGTTGCAGTAGATTATGACTTAATGGAGTAGCTGGTTAATTAATCCATAAACAGATAAGCTCCGGTGAGTTTAATACTGAAGTGTCTTATTGTTTGACCTTATATTCTAAATAAAGAAACCCTTGTAACCATGGACCTATGACCTGCAAAAGACTACAGTGCAGCAATGCGCTGCACCGTGTGGGACAGCGTTCCAGCCGTTTAAAGGTGTTTTCAATAACGGTCCAGATTTGATTAAAACTCTTTCACAGAAGCGTCTTCTCTTCCATGGAAGAATTTTATTTCTATCTGGACCATTGAAAATACTTTTAGACGGTTCGGATCTGCGCTGCACGATGCAACGCATTTGGTACACTGCACCATCCCCACTTCCTAGTAGCATGTGACAATAGATGATAAACAATAAGAAAATTATGGGACAATGTCTTATTAGGGCGGATGGATAATGCACACTGATATCCAAAAAATATATATCGATATCGGCAGTGGCGGAGCCAGGATTTTAGATCAAGGGGGCCAACTTAAAAACACTATTTTGAACCAAAAATGTACTTAGCGCATCGTTTAGATTGTGTAGTACATTTGTACTATATAATATATTGTTTAGTTTTTTGATTGACAATTACAACACCCATGTATAATTAATTGTGTCTATGGAAGAAATTGAGAAATTTTTACGTGACAATGTAGAGTTACTTTAATTCTTAACTATATCAAATCAGAAATATTTAGATTTTCAGAGATTTATTATACTAATTATCGAAATAATAATTATACTATATACTATTAGTAAAATTTGAAAATATTGGGCGTGCCTCTACATACCTCCTCCCCTGGATATCGGTAAACCTGTATTAATATTCTTGAAATGTGAATTCAAATTTGTTTGACATGCATTATAAGCATATTATCCAATGGCTAATTGGTGATGGTTTATGGTTAGCAACTCCTTAGAGACATGCATTGAATTTTATTCTAGTGGACACAAGTTCCTTGTTCATTTATTTAAAAACTCCCAAACAATAAATTGTCTTAGATCGCTTGATGATAGTTTTGTGACAATGTCCTTCGTTTGTTCACAATGTTATGAAAATTTTCCATCAGCCCTTATGAGTAAAATGTTAGATCCTTGAAGTCCCTCCGCTTCTTTCTTTCTTTCTTTCTTCCCATTTTTTAACCCAAGTGCAAATATGAAAATGCGTTGGCATCCATTGTACACGTGCATTGCATCCGTCACGGCTAATAAATTCATATGAGACCAGACTAATTATCCCCATTTTCACAAAAATAGAATAGATTTTGATGACAACAAAGTTCTAGCTGTCTAGACTCTAGTGTCAACCCTCCTATCATCTCACTACCATCACAGTCAACCCACCAATGCCTTCTCATTGCAAATTATATTACAGGATCTCTACGTAACAACAGGGTTTTAATTGTTAGCTCAGTCATTTTGATAACAACAGGGTTTTAATTGTCTAGAATCTAGTGTCAACCCTCCTATCATCTCATTACCATCACAGTCATCCAACCAATGCCGACTCATTGCAAATTATGTTTATGGGATCTCCATTAATATAATGAGTTATTCTATTGTCAGTCTATTGTGTTATATAACAATAAAGTAAGAAGGAGATTAAAACACACACACGCACTTCAGTGTACTTTTTCATTTTTTTATGCACTTTCACACATTTTTATACGTTTTTTTACATATTTCAATAAACTTTTTAAACATTAACGACATTAGATGATTTTAGAAATTTCCTCATAATTTCAAAACGTATTAATGTTGAAAAAATAAAGTGATAGACTGGATCGAAACACAGCATGTAAGTGTGTTATCCGTCTCAAAAATTTTATTTACTTTTATTATTTCGGACTCTCCAAAAAGTTGCTGATATTTTCAAATGTACAAGTTTTTAAATATGCAATATCGATCGATCTTATTTGATAGATTTTAATTAAATTTATTAAACAAAGTTTTCAAAATCCTAAAAAACATTATAGATTGAAAAATATCATATGTAATTTAAAAATGGCACGCGTGCCGAATGGATAAAAAATTTGGACGGAGTGAGCAGTTTTTTGAAAACCTAAAATTTGAGTAAAAACATTGGAGGACCGTCACTACTTGTGCTCAGTGGCTCCATCCTAATTTTATAGCTCGATAGGAAAAGAGTTGTATCATGTTGTAGGCATCGAGTGAGAGAAGAAATGGGTGCAAATAGGGATTCGGGTGAGTAGGGCAGGAATGCCCTCCAAGAGTGTTATGCACAATTTGGACTGTCTGATGTGTTTTGAACAATTCAAATTTCATACATTATCTTATACGTAGGATGTTTATTTTACACGGAAGATAAACTTCATACATTATCTTATATGTAGGATGCTTATTTTACTTGGAAGATAAACTGGATCGTTGAAAACACATTCGACGGTCCAAATAGTGCACAATATCCTTGTAGGACACTCCCGCTCTACATGACCCCCGGGTCCTACAAATAATACCTCCCGCAAATAGTTACTACATGGTATTATGGTAGCTTAGATACTGTTTTAAAATATCGGACAACTGTCACCACTTGTCCTCACTGGTTAGTGGTTCCATCATTATCTAGCTCGACAAGAAAAGAGTTGTATGTTAATGTAGTTGTCAAGTGAGAGAAAAATGGGTTGTAAATAGCTACTCCCGCAAATAGTTACTGCATGGGATCTTAGATATTTTTCGTTAAAAAATATTCTAATGACTTACTACTGTTACCATTTGGGCTTAGGGGTGCACACTGGTCCGGTAGCCCGCCCATTCGCCCAACCCAGTCCAATTTTTTTAGGGCTTGGGATAAATATTCAGGCTCATAGGGCCGGGCTGGGCTGAGATTTTAAGCCTGTTTACTAAATGGGTTGCGTTTGAGAAATTCCTCTGAAACCCAACCCGGCCTGACCCGATTTAAATAATATTTTATTTGAATACTATATATAGAGAGTGTTAGATGTTAGAGTGTTCCATCTTTTTTAGTATTTTAATTGCACTTTTATTTAGGATAGTGTTAATGCCAAAACCATTTTTGTTTGTGCCAAAAAAGTTGTGCTTAAAAATCTTGTACCATGTGCAAGGTACAAGCCTTTTGTGCATTACAGTTTTGGCACAAACAAAAATGGTTTTGACATTATCATTTCTCTTTATTTATAGGTCTATTTTTAATATTTTTGTAAGAACTTAGAACTATAAATATATTATTATGGTTGTGAACTGTAATTGCGATCGTTATGGTTGATTAATTTATATTTGTGATACTATGCTTTAGAAAAACAAATGGGTTTCTTGGACGGGTTTGAGAAATTAAAATTTTATTTGGGTTGGACTTGGGCAAATTAAATGAAACCCGATTATAAATGGGCCGGGCTTAGGAATGCACAAATCCCGTTATTATCTAAGTATAAGCCCGACCCGAACCCGGCCCATCCCGGTGTATGTGCACCCCTAGTTGGGCTCCATCCTCCTCGTTTGTGAACTCAGCTTTGTTTGGCTTGGAAAGAGCTCGTTCCAACCTGGTTCGTTAAGTTTTTATTGAAGCTCGGCTCAAGCTCGAGTTCTTTAAAACCTTAACAAGTAAACCTGAAATGTAGGGATGGGCATGGGGAGGGTAGGGGGTGGATACCACTACCTCCATCCCCGATCCCTGAACCTATATCAATCCCCATCCCCTCCCCGATCCCCACCGGGGATTTTATTTTAACCTCCATCCCCGCCCCGATGCGGGGAACGGGGATCCCCACGGGGAATCGGGGATCCGAAAATCGATGCACTAGTCATATGAATGAAAGAGGTACATATTTTTTTAGTAGGGACGTTAATTTGGCGCACCGACAATACACAGAAATCCAACCTCATATAATGGTTTCAAATACCCGATGGTTTCATCTTTACAGTTTCAACAAACATCATATTTTCTTGCTGCCAATGCCTATGCATAAAATGGTTTCATCTTTACAGTTTCAACAAACATCATATTTTCATGGTGGTTGTCTTCTACTCAACAACAATTATTCTAATAGTAATACCATCATATTTTCAAGCACACAACTCATAGTTTCAACAAACATCAAATAAAAATCATAAATTAGTTTAAGCAAGTCTCCAACAATTTCAAGTACACAACTCAGTATCAACAAACATCAAATAAAAATCATAAATTAGTTTCAGCAAGTCTCCAACAGCCCCTCTTCCAAAAACTCCAACAATATACATATATGTATATATATGTGTGTGTGTGTGTGTGAATGGGGATGCAGGGAGGGTCGGGGAGGGGCGGGGAATGGGGAGGGGCGGGGATCGGGGAGGGGACCGGGTAGGGGACTGACAATACCATCCCCTACCCGATCCTCGAAATTTTTTACAAATAATCCCCATCCCCTACCCGATCCCCGAAAAAATCCCCAAATCCCCTCCCCGAATGGGTAGGGGACGGGTTGGATAGGGGCGGGTTGGCCGAGATGGCCATCTCTACTGAAATGGTAAGGCTCGGCTCGGCTCAATAATGCTTGTTTACTTTTTAGAGAAATGAAACAATATAACTTCTTGTTCCAATTTGATATCTTAATACACTATTTTTCAAAATTTTATTAAATTCCACTATTATTTTGAAATTGAGACTATTTTCCTGTAGAATATATAGATATAAAATATATATACAAACACAAGTAAAACTTTCTTTGTTTTATTAAGCTTATACACCTCTCCGTTCTAAAAAATTTGGCCTACTTTTCTTTTTTGGCTGTCCCAAAATAAAGGACCAATTTAAAATTTTCAACAAAGGAAAGTTGATAAATTTCATTTCAGCCCTTGAGAAGCTTTTAACAATCAAAACAATGAAACCAAAAGAAGAATAATTGAAAATTGTAAAGTTTAAAGTGCGTTTTAAAATTTTGAAAAAGTTCTCTGTTACATTGGCGTCAAAATTTTTCGCTTTCCAGAAAAACAATTTAAATTCAAAACTTGATTAACTCCTATTTTATTAGAGTCAACTAATGAAAGACAAACTTGGAAAGTTACAAGTTTTGGATAAATATTGTGTATTGTACATAAAATTTTAAAATTTATAAGTAGGCCAAACTTTTTGGGACGGAGGGAGTATATACATTGAGCATCCTATCCAAACCCTTAAGTTACGGACTCCATCCGGAGCTCATAGTTCCGGACCCAATCTCGACGATCCGAACCGCTTAATGTGTACATATACAATTTTTATAAAAAATTGCTCGGCTCAAGCCCTTCCCGGTATCTTTTTGATCGGGATCTATGAGGTATGGACGAAGTCCATAACTTAAGGGTTTGGATTGGAATATATATGAAAGCTTGTGAACAATCTCAAACTTGTGTTAAGTTTAGGCCACCTCGGCTCGAGCTCAACTCGTTAAGTTTTCATTGAATTCGAACTCGTTAAAAACTTACTAATAAACAAACTTCAACATAATATAAAATTTGACTCGACTCGACTTGACTCGACTCGACTCGACTCGCCTCGTAGGTGTCATGTGAGAGAAACAATAGGAGCAAATAGCACCTTCCAGGCTTCCACAAATAAAAAAGTACTAATAGTAGTACTACGCTAGATGTTGATCCTAAAGATCTGAATCTTCCCCTAGTCTTTCCGCTACACATGTTCAACGTTGACCCTAGCCACGTCACTTCCCAATCCCTTACTTCCATGTCACTCCCATCCAACGGCCCATATCCTTTGAAAAATGAGATCCATCCGCTGCTATTCGCCGTTCTAGACCCTTCCAATGTCGAAGCATAATTACATTTACACCAATAGAAATTCTCAAGAGAGAAAAAAGGGCGAAGAAAAATTACAGAGTATTAGTAATATTTATTGATTTCTTGTTTAGATTTTTCTCAAAATTTTTATAATTGATAATTCATCTCCACAAGAGTAATAATAAAGAAGTAAAAAATTCGAACTGATGTAAGAAAAAAATCCATATAAGACTACTCTCTAAAGACAATTTAAGATACCAAAAAAATATTATTTGAACTATTTTCTTCTTTAGTCATTTTTTTGGGAATTATGTCATAATATTTTTATGGATTAGTTTTTAAATCTTATTTCTCGAGATTAAGATAGCACCTAGTAAAAATTCTCAAGAGAGAAAAAAAGGGTGCGAGTGTGTGAAGAAAAACCAATCTCTTAACACAAATGTGAAGAAAAATTAATTTCTTAAAACAAATGATTCATTGTTTAGTTTTTCTCAACATTTTAGAATTAATTATTTCTCCATAAGATTAATAATAAAAAGTATAAAATATAGACTGATTAAAAAAAAAAGAGACCAGATAAGATCATTCTAAAGACACTAAATATTATAAAAAAATATTTTTGAACTATCTTCTTCTTTAGTCAATTTTTCGGGAATTTATGTCAAAATATTTATTTTTATTCTATTTTTCAAGATAAGTTGTTAAAATAAATTTTTTGTCACGAATATGATAGTAACATTTAATAAAATGATAAAGCAACTGTGACAATTACATTGAATAATTTTTTTCTAAATAGTATTCACTCAGTCCCATTTTATAGTCCCTAATTTCCTTTGGGGACGTCCTAAAATAGATGTCCATTTTCCAAAAATATCAATAGAAACGTGATAAAATATCATTATTGCCCTTGTGTTTAATTAGAACTTGTACTATTTCCATCTATCAAATTTCAAAGGCAAATTCTAAAGTCAGCCCATGTATAGAAAAGTGTATATGAATGTGTGTATTTTGTCCTTATGTGTACTTGACAATAGAAAAACGCAATTTTAAAAAGGAGAATATATTTGAAAAATAAAATATACTATTTTGAAGCAATAATTACGCTCCCTTAAAAAAGCCGAAATCCTAAAATGGGATTTATGGAAATGAAAATCCTAAAAAGAAAGGAGACAGAGAAGGGGTATGCGAGTCATTTCGCTCTTAACCAGGGTTAGTTATTCCTTAACAAGTCATCAACCCTTTACACGTTCTTTCTCTCACTCCACATCCAAACCAGAGTTAAAGGAACGTTCGCTGAAGAGCGAGAGAGACAGATATACATACATATAGAGAGAGAAGCTGGGAAAAACACAGAGCGAGGAAGGAGACAAGAGTGAGAAAGAGATACATACATATAGAGGGTTTACTCGCTTGTATCAAACTCTCTTATCTAACCCTAGCCGTGCGAGCCTTCTTGATTTCCCCTTTGGAATCTTCGGATTGAACCCCTTTTTGGATCGTATTCGTCTCGTCTCTGTGTTGTGTGTGATTCTCTCAGATCTGGTGAGTTTTCTTCCACTTCTGATTGTCACTCTTTAATCTGTCAATGTGCGATGTTGTATTTTTTAGGATCTTAATTAGGTTTGTTTCTTTGTTGATTGTTGGACATCTTGATGTCCAGAAATGATAAGGAGACAGATTTCCGTGCGTAGAGGTGTGTAAAATCGAGAGATAGTGAGGTTGATACATCTGTGTATTTGTATCACTGTGTGTATATGTGCATGATCAGATTATGGAGATCGATTAGATTAGGTACGGATTTAAATGCAAATGTTGAAGTTTATTGCTGTTATGCGTAGTTTTGGAGAGAGAATCTTGTTTATTTTCTTGGGAATTTGAGGCGAAGTTATTTGCTTTTGTTCAGATTATCGAGATCGATTCGATTAGGTTCAGATTCAACTGCAGTTCTTTTTCTTTTGGAAATCTTTTTCATTTTCTCGGATTTTTATTTCCAAAGAGATTTTCTGCTGATTTTACAGGATCAATCCTCCGCATAGAGGTTCTATTATATTCGAATTAGTTGCAGATGTTGAGGTTTATTGCTGATTAAGAGATTATTATTCTTTTTATCTTCGAAATTTCACTTTCTTTCTCCGACTTCTGAGGCCAACTTCATTGGGTTTATTGAGGAGATTTTTTTGATAACTTTCCTAGTTGGATCTACCACGTGTAGGATTCTGCATCCATGTAGTGAGTTGTAGTAATACCTTCGGCTTAAATGTTATCGATGTGTGATTGGCTGGAATGCTAGGGTTTCATCAGCGTGTCTTTTTTTTTTTTTTGGGGGTGGGGATTCGTTAAGAACTCGAAGCTAGTTCTGTTCTCTTTGTGGAAATTTCTGGTGAAAAAATTGTCTTTGGTGTCATCCCTTGTCATTGTAATTTACCTAGTGTACTCCATTTTTCTGCTGACAAAGTTGTCATTGGATTTTTTCAGTTTAGATGTGTGGAAGCTTTATTGGGTGCTATTTGATCTTGTACCTCTGTCTATGATTTTGCCGGTGATATAGTTTCTTTTGACCTTCATAATTGCAGATCTCGTCAAACTCTAAACCAGACTAAACTGACAATTTAATGAAATGAGTTTCTTTTCGTTCAGTTTTTTTTTTGTTGATTTCTCTTCATTAATCAGTTTTCCAAGTAGGAGCATCCCTCGAGTTTGATGTCGTAGATATCTTAGGTTAACCCATCAGTTGTTTCTTGGCTTTTGCCAAATTTGATCCGGTATTGTTTCTTTTACAGATATTCCTCTCTTGCATCCTCCCAAGTCATCTGACGGGTTATCCGTTAATGTTGTGACCAGGCTACAGGGGCTACCTCTGTTTCTCATTCTTCTCTAGTGCTACATACGGGTTTTCATTTTCCCTGAGATAGATGGGGGTAGTTGGGTTCCAAGTTTCTGCTTAATGATTGTACGGGTATCATATTTTTTTCTCGCTTGGCTCGAATCGGCTTGTGAGTTTGGCACCTTCTTGAGAGAGAGGAAGAAGCTTACTTCCCCCGCCATCTCTGTTGCTGGCTGTGGTTGTCATCGGTCTTCCTCTTCCTTTCATGTCTCCCAACTTGGACAGCCCTGTTCAGACACAGATGGCCGTGGCACTGTTTAACAGCCCGCTTAGCCGGGAGTATCGCAATGGGGAGTTTCATGGAAACAGGAGGATGGAAGGAAAGGCTGCTGGGAGGAGACGTGTTTTTGTGCAAACTGAAACAGGTTGTGTCTTGGGGATGGAGTTAGACCGGAGTGACAATGCACATACGGTGAAGAGGAGGCTGCAGCTTGCTCTTAATGTTCCAACCGAAGAAAGCTCATTGACATTTGGTGATATGGTGTTGCATAACGACCTTAGTGCCATTCGAAATGATTCCCCTCTTCTTCTGACGCGGAACTTATTGCATAGAAGCTCATCAACTCCTTGTCTTTCGCCTACTGGGAGGGATATCCAGCAAAGAGATTGGAGTGGTCCTATTGAGATATTAGGGCACTCGAATTGCTTTGATAGAACAAAGCAACTTGTCAAGGACATTGTGAAGGCAATGAAGATTGGTGTTGAGCCAATCCCTGTTCACAGTGGGCTTGGTGGTGCATACTATTTTAGAAACAACAGAGGTGAGAGCGTTGCTATTGTGAAGCCAACGGATGAAGAACCTTTTGCACCAAACAATCCTAAAGGCTTCGTGGGAAAAGCTCTTGGCCAGCCGGGTCTGAAACGTTCTGTTCGGGTAGGGGAAACAGGATTCCGTGAAGTTGCTGCTTATCTTCTTGACTATGGTCATTTTGCTAATGTGCCCCCAACTGTGTTAGTGAAGATTACTCATTCTATCTTCAATGTCAATGATGGAGTAGGTGGCAATAAGCCTCAAAATAAGAAGCTCGTAAGCAAGATTGCGTCATTCCAGCAATTCATCCCGCATGACTTTGATGCCAGTGACCACGGGACATCTAGCTTCCCAGTTACTTCTGTTCATCGAATCGGGATATTGGACATTAGGATTTTTAACACGGATAGGCATGCGGGAAATCTTCTTGTAAGGAAGTTGGACAGTGATGGGAGGTTTGGTCAAGTCGAACTTATTCCAATTGATCATGGTCTCTGCCTTCCTGAAACTTTGGAGGATCCATACTTTGAGTGGATCCATTGGCCTCAGGCTTCAATTCCATTTTCAGAGGACGAGCTTGAGTACATCAGAAACCTAGATCCTGTTAAGGACTCTAATATGCTTCGTAGAGAACTCCCGATGATTCGAGAGGCTTGCCTCAGGGTTTTGGTTCTGTGTACAATTTTCCTCAAGGAAGCTGCTGATTTTGGGCTGTGTCTTGCGGAGATTGGCGAGATGATGAGTAGGGAGTTTCGTAGTGGTGAGGAGGAACCCAGTGAGCTTGAGGTTGTATGCATTGAGGCACAGAAGCTGATAGAAGAGAGGGAAGTGTTCTCTCCCAAGACCGTAACAGGAGATGATGAGTTCCTATTTGATATCGAGTGTGAAGGACCGGAATTTGAAGTGACTTCAAAAGTAGTAGCAGATGACTACTTGACCAAAACTCCATTCCATTTTGGATATGGGGGAGGCAGTGGCCATTTTCCGCTTTCCAAACTTGAGGAAAGCATGGAGGAAGAGGACGACTGTGAAGGCGGAGGAGAGGAAAAGGGGTTCCTTCCGCAGTGTGAAAAGATTCCTAGTGTTTCAAAGCTATCCATGTCTCTCAAGACTACTATGTTAGGTGAGAAGAACCAGAAATACCCAAAATTTCCAGGGTCAAAAATAGAAGATAGCTATCTGGGAAATTCTTCATCTGGGCACAGGAGTGCAAATGAGCAGCTCCCCGCGAGCATGACTTTTGTTAAACTAGCCGACATGGACGAGGAGGAATGGCAGCAGTTTTTAGAGAAGTTCCGAGACCTGTTAATCCCTGCTTTTGAGCAGCGTAAGTCTGTGACCTTGGGTCAGAAGCAGCGACAGAGGCTTGGAACTTCTTGCCAGTTTTGAGTTTGAGCTATTACTATATATGTTGTTGGTAGAAGAGGTGACTGAAGATGAGGAATAAACTGCGGGTTTGTGGCTGTGTAAGGATTGTTAGGGTAGCTTTCTGTTTTTAGGGTTTTTTTTTTCTCTCCCCAGAAGTTGTTTAGTGGGGAGCCAAAAATAGGTTGAAGTGTTGTACATATTCTTTAACGCAGCCGAGAAAGGGCTGAGTAGAATTTGGCTGTGTTTTTTCGTGTTTTTCTTTTTCCCATTTGTTTCTTTCACTCCTTGTGGACTTGTTTGATAAATAACTTTGTAGAAGAAAATCCGAACTTGAAAAGCTGTCTGTGAATATTGAGCTGTGGTTTTCTGTGCTTGCTCTATGATACTGCTTTTCTTGGATATATCGGTACCAAGTAGGGTTGCAAATAAACCAAGTTGTTCGTGAGCTCGGCTCGAAAAGAGCTCGTTCAAATAATATAATTTCTTATTCCAATTTGATATCGTAATACACTATCTTTTCAAAATCTTGCTAAATTTCAGTATTATTTTGAAATTGAGATTATTTTCCTTTAAGAGTATATAGCTATAAAACATATGTACATATACGAGTAAAACTTTCTTTGTTGTCGTAAGCATATGTGAGTATAAATGTACTATATTTTTTCATTGGCTCGTTAAGGCCGAGCTCAAATTGCTTGGCTCGTTTTCACTGAGCTCGAACTCGTTAAAAACTTAACAAACAAGTTTGAACACAGTAAAGTTTGGAGTGACTCGTTTGCAGCCCTACTCTCAAATACGAAAATACATGTATTGGTGGGAGGTTGGGATTCGGGGTAGCCTGTGCCACCGGACCCTGTTGCATGGTTCCGCCCCTGAATATAGGACAAGACTGCCCATGCCAAATACTGAGGACAAATTTCTGCAATAGATGTGATGATAATGTGAATAAATGCAGATATGGGATAACATTTCTTGTCTGTTTTTATCATTCAATCTGCCTCAGGACTGCTTACACTCTCTCGTCAAGTCATCTTTTATCGTAGAATCAATTTGCATTATCCAGTGACATTGTTACGGTGAGAATTGCACTGTAAGTGACTCCGGCCGGGCAGTTTTGGGACATTTTTCGCATGGTGTGACGTAGTTTTCTGTTCCAAATCACCTGGTTGTCATCCACACCAATCTGTTACCTAATAATTTCTGTTCTCTGATTGTCCATTTCACATCTTATCCGATCCTTTTTTTAATTTCATTTTGTAAAAGACATTATGTTCTTATGTCACGTTTGTTCAAAATCAAATTATTTTCATGGCAGGACTCCAATTACAATTCGTCATGCTGACATCCCATGCAAAAAAACAAGTTCCAGCAAGCAACAAAGGTCCATGACCATCACATGATTTGGGTCCCGCTCGTTCAAATTCAACATTGGCCCTCTTCATCTCTTCTGCGGGTTCATTTTGTAAGTCACTTCTTGTCTGTTGTTGAGCTGCTTTCTTTTATTTATCAGCAGAAACTGTTGCACTGTTTCTATTACTGAATCCAGTGAATGTGAAAGTACAGTAACGCTTCGTTTGTTTTAGGCAGAAAACATTTTCTCCGGAAAACATTTGTCCAATTGTCATATTAGTGGTTTTCAGCGTCAACCAAACAATGAGAAATGTTTTCCGGAAAACATTCTTGTCGGTTGTCACAATCAAACACTGGAAAACAAGTCGTTTTTCTGTAAATGTTTTCCACAGAAAATGTCTTCCGCCCTAAACAAAAGAGCGCAAGTAGAACTCAAGTAAGTGCAGGGATTCATGTATTCCGAAATTTCACAAAGTTGTTGTGCGGTTCAAGAGTGCATTCGGACAAGTGGCAAGGATTTCAAGGACGGATGATCCGTTACTGGGTACCCCAGCTATGTTTGTTAATTGCAGATTTTGGAAAAATGACACTTTACAGGTATATTGATCAAGTTTTTCATGAAAACAGTCAAACAGATAAGTACTCATATTTGGTTGAAGTCTTTTGTCAGCTGTACATTGCTAGCAGGCTATGCCAAATTGGCAAATCCTCTGGGCTGCTTAATTATGACTGAAACTGGAACTAAACATAGATTTATTACCAGTTGTACAAGATAATAATTGCTTGGATAGACATATACGTGGCAGTCTAATCTCTGATTGGCTTTGTCCCCCAGGTGGGGGCCATATGGGTAGTTTCTTTTTGCATGCTTGGAATTTAAGTCAGGATTATGAGCAAGGACAAAGGTGGGGTTCAAACTTTTTCTAATAGGTCATATAATCATCATGTAAAAATGTAGCTATGTCTAGAGTTCTAGATTTCTCCTTGTTCTAACAAGTTCATTGATCAAATAATGAAATCTTTTCTTCTTTTAGTTGTTTTTGATAACCTAGGCGTCTGGGCTAGTTTATGCGCAAGTGGTGGAATGATAAGTGATAACTCGATATCTGACTAAGAGGACCGACTAACTTGGGGGAACAATTAAAGTTGGAATAAAGCCCCGTATGGACGCTAAACACAGGAATTGGTTAGTACATGGGTGGGAACAAACCCTAGATCAAAGGTTTCTTGATGCAATATGAATGGTCTTTTGTTTTCTATGGTACCTAGTTGTCAGGTGACTACCACACGCGGGGTTAAAAATGTACACTTTTAGTCACTAAACAACTTGTTTTTCAGTTCCAAGACTGTTTTGACCAAATACATTATCATTGAAGCTGGATTTGAATCTGTGTTTAACTAAGAATTTTTTTTTTTTTCACCTCGTTATCTTCGCATCTTTTATCAGTTTTCTTTTTCTTGGTATATCACTCCACAAATCCTTGATCCAAACACAGCCTAAGGTGCACCTACCATTCCTGAGATAATAATGAAGAAACAGTCAGAAGAAAGATAATTCTGGGGGAAGTAGATGATGGTATATGGGGTTTCTGAAGGTTGCACTTGCTCTGTACTAAACCTGGCAGATTTCATTTTCTCCCCCAGTACCTGCAGCATGAACCACTGGACAGGATGATTCAAGTTTCGGTTGGCGGGACTTGTGCAGAGCGTCCTTTGTCCATCTAGTACGTAGTGGTGCTGTGGTGACGGACTCACCTTTCCGGGTAGTAGCTATGGCTCAAACGGTTATTCCACAGCAGGTTGGGAACCTGTATTGTCATGCCCAAGGGGTTGCTACGCTAGTCACCCCATCCCATC
This sequence comes from Vaccinium vitis-idaea, assembly GCA_963854785.1. Taxonomy (NCBI): domain Eukaryota; kingdom Viridiplantae; phylum Streptophyta; class Magnoliopsida; order Ericales; family Ericaceae; genus Vaccinium; species Vaccinium vitis-idaea. Next base: position 15,740,227 of record OY978215.1, read on the forward strand.
CTTTTGCCGTATAAAGAAAAAAAAAGAAGATGATTGAAGTTTCCTGCTATGTTTTTTGTGCAGAAATTTGGGTGATCGGAAATGATTGAAATTTGAAAATAAAAAGAAAATCAAGTTCAATGCTCCTAATTTTCTTGGTTTTGGTTTGAGAATAAATGTTAGAATCATCAGAAACTAAACCAGAAAATGGACTAGGTTTAACTGTGCCTCTTAGAATTTGCTTTCTTAGGTTCAAAGAAGGAAAGGAAAGCTTATGCAGAAGGCAAATTGTTTCTTTCTCATATTTCCTTGCTACAACGCTGCCGGGGACAATGATTTAAGGGTTGGTTGAATAGTTGAAACTGAATTCTGTTTCTGTTAGAATACAAAAAAATCAAATAATTTAAGTGGATAGAAGCAATGGTGATGAAGAAAACATGATCATCTGGGTTATCTTCTTCTTAGTATTTAATTTTATGATCGGGGATTCAACGGATGGTGCAAGCAGTGGCGGCTCTTAGAATTCTGCTAGGAAAACTTGTTGAAGAAGCCGGTCTGACATACGTTACTTCATACAAGAATTCTACACGGTTCTCCTTACCCATTGTTTTCCATTGAAACATGTTACCTATAGCTACAAGTGAAACTTGTTACCTAATACCTATAGCTCCTCCTAGTCTCATACAAACTTAAAGAAGCGTTGATGGAGTTCTGGGAGATGATGTCCTCATTTATCTTGGGATAGGATGATTCAATATTGACACAGAGATTGAGCTTATGAAAATATTGTGCAAGTGTATCTTGCATGGAGTGAGTGATTCCTCCTACAATCAAGCGAGTGGCTTGGTCGCGTCGAGTGAAATAAGTGATTAGTAGTGTTGAGCGACGTCCGCTACCCGGTCGAGTACCATCCCGGGACTATCCCTACCCTCGCAGATCTCGGCCTACGTCAAATATGACTCATACATGATTCAGAGTTCTCCGAGGAACAACACTTGTCATCGAGTCAGGTAACAATGTTTACTTGAAAGTTGAGCAGTAATGTTATTGATGCGCGGGTTTATTTTCAGCGTTTCCACTGTTGTGCTCTGCCTCATGTACAATGAAACCAGACAGACTTGAATGTTAGGTAGACGTCTTAATTTTGGAGCAAGCAAGGTTTCTCCATCTATGAAAATCAGCAGGCATCCAAACAGCACAATTTTCTACTCAAAATAACGTAAAGAATGAGCAAGATAATTGAAATTTGGATGGTGATGTACGTAGCATATATCCTAATCTATGACGGGACTAGTTTTTGGATTACACAGCCACTTGTCAGGAAAATATCCATGCTTGGAATATAAGTTAGGCTTAGGTAAAAAGTTATCAAACTTTATGGTTATAGAGTCATCAAAACTATCTAATGGCTCGTGATTGCGATTTAGGTTATATTCGGACGCGCGTAATCTTGGGTTGTTATGGAACTTGATTATCAGGATTCAAGTATCTTGGGATGGTTTTGGATAGTACCAGAAATTTGATAACCTGGAATCTAAGTACCGAGTATTGAACCTGAGGTAATTTCATTTCGATGTTTGGGTAGTTCCAATAATCTTATCAAGGAAACATTTATTCAGGAAATTTAACCGATCCAACAAGTTCATTTTTATAGATTGAGTCAAGAAATTAGGATAACCATGGGAGAGGGGAGGCTGTGTTTGGCTCTTGATTCACGAGTGCATATATTATCAGGAATCACATTGTTATTCCAATACGATATGAACATTGAAATAATGGGGAGGAGTGGCTCACATTTACATTCTCCCTCGAGATTCGTGTCATACAAACTTGGGCCTGTTTGTCTGACTCCTTTTCTCATTTTTACGTCTTGGGAGTTTGGCTGCTCAAACCCAAAATACATTGAGCCAAAGCTCATTTTCAAAATTTGACATTAGAGAGGAGAAGCCAAAAGCAGGCTGGAAGGAGCTTTTTAACTTATCATTTTCCACCTTTTCCCATTTTGATTAACAAAAAAACCTACAAAATGTATTTTGTACATATCTCTCAAACGCTACCCCTGTTACAAAATACATTTTGTACATTTCTCCAAAAGAATCCTACTAGATTCAAAACACATTCTGACCATAATTCAAAAAGCCAAAAAGTTGAAAATGAGGCTCCCAAACAACCACTCCTAAGCCTTTGCTTTGTCTAGAGATCTTGAATCCTCCTTTAAAATTCCTGTTTCTGAGATAATAAAGAGAAAAACTGTAATAGAGTGTGGATGCACTTGAACCTCACCATGAAAGTGAGTGGAAAAAAGGAAAAGATAATACTGGGAGAATATATGGGACAGATTTCTGCTCCCCACCAACTTCTGGCAAACTTATTTTCTGATTCCAGGTTCCTTCCTAGTTTATATTTGTTGTATGTTTTGGGGTGCTGGGAAATGATTAAAGAGAAAAGAAAAGGAACAATAAATTCTCAAAGGCATGTTTGGAATTTGAAAAACCAAAAGAGTCATCTCAACTACAGGAGTAAAATTTCCCCTTATTTGGTCCCAAATTCAGGATAAAAGTGAGTGAGAAAGTCATTCGCATTTCGTTAGCAACCAAGATGATTACTTGATATGGAACACACTGATTCATATCAAGCTGCTGTGAACTATAATTTCAAGGTTGTCTAAAACTAGCACTGAAATGGAGGCCTTAAAGATGTACCGAGTATGGTTCAATCCAATGCTGCAATGCTTATATCCGGTCAAACAAACGGGCCTCTAATTCCTAAAACTCAAATGCACATAAACCGAAGACCTTTGATCCTAGCTACTACACATTCAGAGATTAAGAATGTATATCAAATATGAACATTGCTACTGGAAATCCAGGTGAATGTAAGGAAGCGAGGCAAAAGAAATAAGGAGAGGTAAGGATGTTGTTCTTGGGGTAGAATAACGAGTGGAGGCAAGTGTTTCTCCTCCAATCTGTAGTTATTTTGAAGTTATAGCCTCATATCAATCGAAAAAGAGGAGGAAACACTGCCTAGATATGTTGCTACTGGAAATCCAACTGAATGGATGTCAAATTTGTAGTGTCGAATGATGTACAAATGCACTTACAAAAGCCACACATAACCTGCTCTTAGTTTGGGAGCTTCATAAAAGTTTCCTTTAGCATTTTACCTGGGTTTTTTTTTTTTTTTTTTTTCGTTGAGCATTTTACCTGTTTATTCATTCCTTATTGCTTTACCTGTACAAATGACCTTGTCTGTTTCTTGCTGAAATGGCACTTTTCTGTACTCTCTATGGCCTAGAATTTACAAGACATCTTCACTTGTAGCAAGGTACTTGGAAAGAATAGGAAACACGGTTTCACTATCTCAGCATCATAACATAGTAATCAGGGGTGGACGGAAGGGGGTGCCAGGAGGGGCTCGGGCCCCTGCAAAACTCCAAATATTCTCTTACATTCTACTAGTTGTTTCAGGTTAACTCAGAAGAGTTCTATAAGATTGGCCCCTGCAAGTCTCTTGGATGAAAATATTTCTTAAAATCAATTTATGTCCGCAAAAAAATCCCTGTAAGTATCAAACAAATTTTTGGTCACGTGTGTAAAATACAATGACGGCTACATAGTACATACATATACACAGAGAGATCTACCGAGTATCAATGTATAACTATAGCCTATAATTTTTTGTTATCACACTATAGATACACTGGTTCGGGTTCCCACTATGTACAAATCCTGATAGTTATTACAATTCACAATTGTCGTAAACAAATTGTCAATCTATCATGTCATCAAAAACCAACTGTGAACAATCCAATGTTTTCTTTTGAACTTTACAAACCAAACCGTGTAATTTATAAACAAATAACTTTAGAAATGGAAAGTCAGATAAGTTCAACAATAACTTTAGAAAGCTTTTTGTAAAAAGATTTGTAGAGCTCATCTCAGACATGTCTCCATGGTCTTTCAGCAATGCCCACACATTCACTAAACCTAAAGCAATCAACAAGATGGTCAATTGACATTCCTGCAGCTTGCATGAATGAATACACAATAACTGGCCCCACGAACCGGAACCCGCGCTTCAATAAGTCCCTGCTTAGGGCTTCTGCTTTTGGAGTTCTCAATGGAACATTTCTTGGGTATCTGTATCGGTTGATCACCGGTTTAAAATCCACATAAGCCCAGATATAGCTACTGAATGTTCCAAATTCCTTCACAATCTACATGTTGTCCAAAATCAACAGATGATTGTTAGCTATGAAGCACAAACACTCTAACAAAGGCCACGTATCCGTGCTGATACAGATATACACCACGTATTCTATGCGTTTGAAGATTCAACCAAACCTAAACTAACTAAGCCTTTGATTCAAAAATTTGTTTTCACCACTCCGCCCTGTCACAAGCACTATATTCTGTTAAAGTAGTACATTCTCCTGTCTATATAGGTCCTCTCCTTCCCCTAGCAATAAGGTACCTTTCAACTTTCAAGAGTATCCAAAGGAAAACATCTTTTGTCTTTTCAATTTCGGGTTCGTATCTGTATCCTACTCTTGACATGTCTTCCATCGTCGCATCTATGTGGTTGCTTCCTAGTCTTTCAGGTAAATGCTTAATGGAACCTTGGGCTGTTCGGAATTATAACTTCATGGATAGAGAAGGAAAAGGCAAAAGAAGCGATAAGAAAATATATATGCTGAAATTAAATTTATAGTTTGCCTCTCATTTTCTGTTTTTGTAGGTAAATTCCTTGACAAATCCATGATGCAAACAAAACTTGCCTGCATTATGCATTTGGCATTGTCTACTATGCACCTCACTCTGCTCTCTGCTAACATTATTGCTTTGTTGGAGGCTATTTCAATGATCTCCTTCTCCCCCATTTTTGCAACAGTGTTGGGATCAAATCCAGCAAATGTTTCCCTGTGTTAATCACACCCCAAAGACAAGCTTCAAACTACATACTCGTTAATGTTAAAAAAAGAAAAACCTATTAGGCGAAAATGAAATTCACATAAAAGAAAAGGAAAAAAGGAAAATATGAGGTTTCACTGGCATTGGAGGTGTGGATAACAGATAAATTTACCTAAACAACTCCTTTCTTTTGAGAATCTCTGTCCAGTTATAATCCATCAACATACCGGACAATGCAAGCAGCTCAAACAATTGACTGTTTCATGAAATTTCAGTGAATACTATGAGCAATACTCCAAATGATACATGAGCTTAAATTTAACATTTGAGAGGAAAAAGGAAGAAAAAGAAGGAACGACTGACTTGTCATCATAAACTGGAACTCCCCAGCAATCATCATGAAATTGTACATAAGTTTTATCTGTGGAAAACAGGAAGTCAGTCAGTATTTTTAATACTCCTATTAGTTTAACAATCATCCAGCAGGCTATTATCCATTATGTTACTACATACAAGAAAGCAGATGTCTAGTATGTTGCACAAAGTAGTTAACCTAATGTTTGACGAAGTTTTTTGTGCTTCCCCCCCCCAAGAACTGTTGTTAGTTTTGCGTTAAGTTTTTAGGATGTTCTTGTCTTGACTAGAGGATCTAAAAATAAAAAAGTATGACCAAAGCTAAATATAATTCATCAAAAGATGGATTTTTTTTGTCTTTTTCTACTTCCTCTGTTCTAGACGAATTCAAAAAGTCAATTTGTTTGAAAAAAGGAGCTAAGACAGTCATTGACCTCGAGAGCAAGTATTCATTATCTGACAAATTTCTTGATGAATGTAATTTTAGATTAATATAACAAAAATTTTACAAACACTGATGGATGTGCACAGATCTGGACACAGACCTGCATGCATCGAATAGTTCCTGACACATCACATATACTCTGAATTAATGCACTCAAGTAACTCAACACTGGGATAGTAGTCCCATTGTTATTGATAATGCTGAAGCAGAAGAGCAGTTGTAACATATTAGTATAAAAGCCAAGACCAAAAAAAAAAAGGGTTGAAGCTTAGCATTAGTCAATTTTCTTGGGCAAGTAGTAGAAGAATCTTCATGGGTCTCAACACTTTCTTAATCAAGTTAATTATCATTCTGCTTTTCTCCTCCTTTATAGGGAAGTAGATAATGCATTCCACTCTATTCTTGGTGTAGCTGAGGTACTATGAATTTTCCTATATGAAATCTCTCTCATTTCTACTTCTGACTTTTGCAAACTACAGAAAAAAACTATTTAGCTCATTGTTTCTTGGAACTGTTTCCATGCAATTATTTATGTAAGCAAATCAAGGTTCAGGAAAAAACTACGACGAAGATGCTACGATATGACAGCAATGGGGATTTTAAAAACTTTTCATTGTTTTTTGGATTTGGAAAACAGAAAACATATTAAAACAAAGGAAATGAGAAGACAACGGTACAAACCAGCAGTTTGGCTGCATTGTCCTAACTTCTTGAGAATATGGTCATCAACGTGGTTTTTCTTCGGTATGCATATTAACAACATTCAGTGAGAACTACATGAAGCACCTTACACTATCCAAAGAGTTCAAAATACAATCATCTATGTGAATGTAGACATTGCTTCACATGCAATGCCTTGACATGATGGATAGTTTGATTCATTTCAAATGCATGCAAAAACAGATATCAAAATCTTTGGACTTTGATTGAGAACTATAACTTACCGCTATTCTTTGTGATCCAGTTGCACCTCTTCAAGCCTTCACCATCGGAGTCTGGACTACATTGATGAACATTTTTAGTCCCCACCAGAAAATCTCGTCTTTCAGTAGGCACAATCCTTCTCAATGCAAATGAGATTTGCCTATCCAGTGGAATGCTGGAATCTGTGAGGGAGGAATCGTTTGAGTTCTGTGACAAAGACAAAGATAGCGAAGAAAGGGAGAGAGGTGAGCAGCTTTTCCTCAGGCTAATTGGGTAAACTTTTTTCAGGTGTTTGGACAAGAACCCCTGGTTTGGCTTCTCTTTTTCTTTAGGATTTCTGTTTTTCTCCATAGCATGTCTTTTCACATTTTCTTTGGACATGTTTGCGAGTAAAAGGAAATTCAAGTCTTCGTGTTCCTTAATTCAGTAGATGTAAGATGGATGGATGGAATTTATAAAGGTTTGGTCTTTCAAAGGAAAGGATGTCAAAGGGATCATCACAAAGAAATTGGTTGGTGAAAGGTGAATTTCATGGTATATTTGCTCCTTATTTTTAAAGCAAAGCACATGAATTAAAATGGGATTTTAATACTGGTTGTGTGTTGCCTTTCAACTAATCTATACGATTTCAAAGAGCACCTTTTGCTAAAATTCAAGCAGTATTTTTGAAATCTCGCTTATTTGATGCATCGGAATATGATTCACAGGACTAAGTGATTCCTAAGAGCATATTCATCCTTTTAACTCAACCCATCCATATTCAGTCCGGCCATTTGATTCTGAATATTTTTTTAGGGAGAATTTATGAATATTAGGTAAGAGCTCAAGATTTGTATGTGATGAAAATGAATTTGACTTAAAGTTTTATTTATGAATTAAGGTATCATGGCATTAGTTAATGGTCATGTAGTAGTTGAGCTTAGCATGGTGATTTAGATAGTAAGGTACTAGATGAGACGACTGGAAACAAAAATCTTGTACAGGAATTTAGGTAGGGAACAAATCAACTTGACTACTTGTCATATTGTTTCTCCTAAAATGCAAATTATTTCAAATGATTAGTAAGGTGGTCTTATCATCTAGACAGTTGAATTTTTTCAATTATCTCTAATCATACTAAATGTAGGAAGAAACCGGATTGAAGTCTAATTATTATTCGCAAAACAAAATTCTCCTCCTATCAACTTAAATTTCTCAAAAGTCAGAGAAATCACTAGTTTGGTCAGTAATTCAAATCCTTAATACTACTTATTAGGTTTACGATGTGAGGAACTCAATAGAGGACTGAGCTTGATAGTACTGTATACCAAGTCATGTTTTTTCAAGTTGAGTTATACAAAGCGTAGCTTTGACATTTTTCATAGACTTGTAACCCTACATATATATTGTATCTTTAGGATACCTCCATTGTTGTTTTTATCATCGTTCTTCATGAATGTGAAGCAAATGCAACAACTGTTTGAGCGTGAACCTCATGAATATATGGTGTTCTTATTATTATTTTTTCTTTAACAATTTACACGTTCGTATCACCGAGATTTTGTGCTCGCTTTTGCAATTCTTATTACCATGTCAATTGACCTCTCAAGTTAGACTATCATGTATCAAAGAGTCTTGTGTAAGTATGTAACTAATTTACTAGGCAAAACCTTTCATTTTGGCTTGTAGACCAAAATCATATTTTAAACAAGCACCAACAAAATTTGACCAGAGAAATCAACCTTTTGCTTGTCTTGTGAAGAACAGTTCATGGATAACAAGGAAACTGTACAAATAATTCGAACTTTCTGAAGGTGTGGTGTTTATCTCAGTGAAAGTGCAATGGGTCCTATGCTTAAACTTAGCTCCTACTCATGTACCCTGAGGCCTTGAGGCAAACCCATTGTCTGCAGAGATAGAGATACCTCATCCATACTTATTTTCCTCTGATGAGGAAAATAAAATCCATTCTTGTACTCCTAGTCTTTTCTTCTTTTTCAATGTTGGTGCTTTGTCTTGCAGAAGGAGAATCATAAGAAACAAAAGTAATGCCATTTAAGGTGTATGAATAGGTAAATGATGTGCCTGTGCTACCTTAAAGTGAACCCAACCCACCTATTTTTGTTTAGCACAAGTTGTGCCTCAACCATGAGCACTCTGAAAAGGACTCGGGTGCATGCTGTCCCCAGCATGTTGTCCGATTTGGGCCGTCCGTGCTCGGTCATGGACAGCTCTGATCACATCTTGTCCAAACACATCCGAACCGTCCGCTACCAAACAAATCCGAGCTTTCCATTGCCGAGCATGGACGGCCCAGATTGGGGTCCAAAATAGGCCAGAGTTGCAAATGGACTATCATATAGATGGCCCATGCGATGTTTTCCATGTGGCCCTCTATTCAAGGACCTTTAGAAGTCCTCAAAGGCCCACCACTTGATGTTTGCCTTCAAAAGGTCATTTGAGATCCAGACAACAGAGGCCAGATTTGTGTTCATAGCACCAAAATAAAAAGAATGAGAGAGGCTAGCCCGAAAATCATGATAGTGACAGAAAAATAAAATAGAAACTAGAGAAGCTTGTTTTTACTTGTTATGCTAAAGAATTGGTTTCAAATCATATTGAGCGCAGTGAAACAACAAAATCTGGGGGCTCTGCTCTCCCACAGGGACCCTGCCAACTTTCGATCTCAGTTGTTCCTCTCTGCAACGGTTCAGATTTACAAATGAAGTTTTATCGGTCAAAGTGCATTATTACGGGTAATAATGCATTTGCAAATCTGAATCGTTGATTGCCGATATGAACGGTTAAGACGGAATGGTAGGGCCTGCCGTCGCTAATGGACAGTAGAGCCCCAGGTTTGAAACAATAAGTTGAATATTTAAAAGCTAATAGCTAATTTTAATACTTGTGATGATGTGTTGCTTTGTTTTGAGTATGTGGATTTTTGTTTGGAAATGGCGCCATTTTTTCACCACACATGTGCCATATGACCTTAAAAACTAGGAAAATTTTCAAAATATCTTTCAAATTTTGACCTCAATGTCTAATAGAGTCACAAATTTTTAAAAACTTCAATTTTACTCTTAAATTTTCTTTCAGATAATCAAGTAGACTCCTACCGTCTCAATCTGTCATTATCAATGGGATTTGTCGTGTTGGACGTTAGGATCTGTTAAATATGGTAATGTGGCATCCAATCCCACTTAAATGTGACACAGGTGCCCCCTATTGATATCAGATCAAAATAATGTTTTTTAATAAATGTTCTTTTTAAAAAGCTCTATGATATCACATGATTAGATAAAAAAGATACTGAGCACACAATTGTCTAATTTTTCTTAAAAATTCTTTCAGATTATAGGGTATGTGCCTAAAATTCTGAATGAAAGCTTAACAAATTAGATCAATCGCGTACAAATGTCCAATTAGCCTACAACTACACAAAATCACTCAAAAAATTAATTTAAAATTATTAGACGGTTCAAACCATTTGTGTGGGACTTAGAGGTGGGCCCCACAGAACAATGTAAAAGAGCCTCCCTAGCTTATTCCCCAAAGGACGTCGTCTTGGGGAAGATAAGACAAGTAGGAGTAATCAATTTCCGGACATAGACGATGTGTGCCTAATTGAAAAAAATTTGTGAAGTTTCGAGGTTTAATCAGCATGGGACATTACAGTCAAATTTTGAAATTTCCCCAAACATAAATATTTTTCTTTAATTTCGCTTCTGTTTTTCTAGAAAGCAAATTTTTCCCCAAATTCCAAACATAGCCTAAAATGTCGTAGAAACATAATCCTTCTCTACTAAAATAAAGATTACAGTTTGCTCTGAAATCAAAATCAGTCTCTCCCTCTAAAACCCTAAACCCTCCCTCTCTCTCTCTCTCTAATGGTTCCGCCAAACCCCTCCCACCTCCAAACCCCAATAAATCCCTGCCAAACATCGCCATTCTATCAAAAACTCTAAAAATCCCACCATCCCATGCTCAATCGCATTCACCAATGGAGAAGACCACTCCAATTCCCGCTAAAAACCCTAACGGTAACCCCTCTCTCCTCCCTCATCTTCACTAAACCCTCCGTCTCGACTGCAACTTCCTCGGCCGCCGACATGGAACCCACCACCCTCGACGACCCAGCCGCGTTTCACAAAAGCAAAGACCTTTATAGTAGCCTTTGTTTTAAAATCCTTGTTGAGAGGCTGAATTCGGTTCAGGTTGAACGGATTACTGGTGATTTGGGACTTGAGTATCCTGAGTTTTCTACTGAGCTGTTTTATTTGCTTAATAATGAGTATGGGTTTCGGCACTCTAGGGTTTGTTACTTTGTTATCGCGCATGTTTTGGCGGGGGAAAGGCGGCTCAAGGAGTTGCGTTCATTTTTGCAGGAAATGGTGGAGGAAGAAGGTACGACTTTTTATTTGTGAATTGTACATGTCGATTGGTTTTTAAGTACATATGATTCACATTGTTTGATGGTTTTGTGTTTAATACAAAGAGTGATTTCCAGTCGAAGTAAATTCATCTGGTCAAGTATGTCTGAATCTTCTGGCATGGCTCTTGTGATAGTCAATTGAAGTAAGGAATTGCTAGTTAATAGATGAAACTCAGGAAAGACTGAAACTTTATGGTATTTCATCATTTAGGCATACAAGAAACACATTACTTGTTTGGGAAGATAAAAAAAGAACTTGTGATACAATGGTATAGGGATGTAGTATATCTATAACCATTCATTGCTTGCCCTTTTGACTGTTACTTTTGGGAATGCTATGTTAGATGATGATGATGTATGCCACTAATAAATGGATTTATGGATCAATTTGCACTAACATGAGGTGCATTTTATTTTCCTAGTTTTGGTGGAGCCCAGTGACTATTTTGATGATATGTTGGTCCTCTAATCTGTGAAAGATGTGGGGTATCTTAATGTCAAGTGGTGTTATGTTGCATTTGTCGAATAAAGAGTTATCATAAGTGTGGTATAAATATACAATCAGTTTACATATTTATCTTGTCTTCTGCTCCAATGTTATTGTAAAATAGTGTTGTCGCATGTCTGTATCATGTTGCATGTCCATATCGTCAATCCATGGTCCGTGTAATATGCCTGTCTTGAAAATATTGAAAGTTCATTATTTATAGTTCTAGTTTTCATGGTGAATTTATGATATTGCTAATTCCAGGGAAAAAGTGTTCTTCATTGGTTTTTGTCAGATTTTCAAAAGACGATGAATAACTGATAGTTCATATTCTTTATGGTTAATGGATCTTGGATTTTATGTGCTGATTTGTTGTTTATAGATCTCTTGTGATTTCGGTTAGGCTCTGGGTCCGCACCGTCACTGTCTGAGCTGCTGGGAAATAGATTTCGGGTCTGGGAGTCAAATGGTTTCGTATGGGACATGTTGGCTTTTGTTTATTCTAGGTCTGGGATGGTGGATGATGCTCTCTTTGTTCTTGCCAAGATGAAAGATTTGGGTATCCGAGCTTCAATCATGACGTACAACAGCTTGTTAGTCAACTTGAGGCACACTAATATCATGTGGGACGTATATGAAGAAATCAAAGCTAGCGGAACCCCTCAGAGTGAATACACCAATTCCATTCTGATAGATGGTCTATGCAGACAGTCCTTGTTTCAAGAAGCAGTAGTCTTCCTTCGAGAAAGTGAAAGGACGGAGTCTATGCCCTCTGTTGCTTCATTTAATTCCCTCATTTCAAGATTCTGTAAAGTGGGTTACATAGATGTTGCAAAATCTTTCTTTTGTATGATGTTTAAGTATGGGCTACTTCCTGATGCATACAGTTACAATATTCTTATTCATGGTTTATGCATTGCGGGTTCCATGGAAGAAGCATTAGAGTTCACAGATGACATGGAGAAGCATGGTGTAGAGCCTGATGTAGTAACCTACAACATTCTTGCCAAAGGTTTTCGTCTACTTGGTATGATGGGAGGGGTTTCGGAAATAATTCGCCAAATGAAGCTTAAAGGGTTGGATCCAAATATTGTCACATATACAATACTCATGTGCGGGCATTGCCAAACAGGAAATATTGAAAGAGTCTTTGAGTTGCGGGAAGAGATGTTTTCTCGTGGTTTTCAATTGAATGATATCTCCTATCGTGTTCTGCTCTGCAGTTTGTGTAAGAAGGGGCGGGCTGGTGAAGCATTTAGTTTACTTCGTGAGATGGAATCTGTTGGTTTAAAACCAGATCTTGTCACGTATTCTATCCTCATTCATGGTCTCTGTAAGCAGGGAGAAATACAAAAGGCTATTCAACTGTATAATGAAATGCTTTCGAATACAATCTTCCCAAATTCTTTCGTACATAGTGCTATTTTATTGGGCCTCTCTGAGAAGGGAACACTATCGGAGGCACGGACATTTTTTGATGCTTTAAAAAAGAGTGACCTGATGGAGGATATAGTTTTGTATAATATCATGATATATAGGTACGCGAAACTTGGTAAAATTGGAGAAGCTGCACAGTTATACAAAGAAATAATTGAAGAGGGGATTACTCCAAGTATAGTCACTTTCAACTCTCTTATTTATGGATACTGCAAAAGCAGAAAGTTAGCTGAGGCTAAAACATGGTTGGATACCATAAACGCGAATGGATTGGTGCCAACAGCTGTAACATACACCACTCTTATGAACGCATTATGTGAAGAGGGCTACATACGTGGCATGTTTGAAGTGCTCAGTGAGATGGAAGCTAAAGCTGTTGAACCGACCAATGTTACATACACAGTAGTTATAAAAGGACTCTGTAAACGACAGAGGCTGCAAGAGTCTCTCCAATTACTTGACAGTATGCATGCTAAGGGTATCTCCCCTGATGAAATCACATACAATACTATAATCCACTGTTTCTGCAAAAATCAGGACATGAGAAAGGCCTTTCAGTTGCACAATGAGATGTTACATCATAATCTTCAGCCTAGTTCTGTCACATATAATATTCTCCTCAATGGCCTTTGTGTAAATAGAGACCTAGTGGAGGCTGATAGATTTTTCTCTTTTATCCTAGACCAAAATATTCGATTGACAAAAACTGCTTACCTTACATTGATCAAAGCACATTGCGCAAAGGGCGATGCCTGTAAGGCAGATGCGCTCTTCCGCCAAATGGTTGAGAAGGGGTTTGAAATCTCCATAAGAGATTACAGTGCCGTGATTAATAGATTGAGCAAAAAAAATCTTACAACCAACGTGAAAGATTTCCTCCGTATGATGTTATTTGATGGAATCTCTCTCGATCAAGAGATTTGTTTAGTGGTTCTTCATGCTTTCCGTCGAGTTGGGGATCTGAATTCAGAGTTTGAGCTGCTTGCTGTGATGATAAAACATGGCCTACTTCCTGATTAGATCCACGAGAAATGATTCACGTGGTTCTCAGGATTGAAAAGTTCAGTCCCGTTGGTTGATCTGGAGTCCTTTCGAGTCCAGCATGCAAGGTACCACATTACATTTTATCAGGATTTGAAAATGAGTTGCAAAACCTACAGTAAATTTGTGATGGCCTACTATTCTATTGGCAACCTTGGGCTTATGGTGGAGAACATTAGTTGTTGTAGTATTTTCCCTAGTCGGAGGTGAAAATTAAAGGTCCTACAACTGCACAAGACTCTCTCTTACATCAACATAAAGCCCTAAAATACAGTGCTTAATAAGTGTCCATCTCATATGCCTGCACACATAATTAAGTTGAGACACATGGAAGGATACAATAAGGCTATGTTGGTAATGATATTATTCTGAAAGTTGACACCAGATAAGTTATGTATTGTTTTAATTTTTATTTTTTCCTTTGTGGAAGTGGGATCTTATTGACAGGAAACTGATATACAGTTCACTGTACAAGATATCATTAAGATAACTTTCCTCATTTGACTCTGATAAATTATGTTGAAGGCTTGAAGCATTCTATTCCCCTTAAAATGTTTGGAATTGATAGCTTGTATCATAGTTTGGAACATGCTTATTCTTTAGCTGATCTTTGAATCCATTTGAAAAGATCTCGTTTTCAAATACCCTTCTTGTATATTTGAATCTATACTCATCTCAAGTCCCCAGTGCCATTGCTTTTTGGATGATAATGAGATTGTAATAAGGGTATATGGTGTTTTGTTTTTCCTAGCTATGTGAATCTCTTACGTTCTCCTTCATTTTTTCGTTCCAATAGGGCTTGGAATTTAACAGGATATGTGGCAATGGGTATCAGTCTTGGGAATAAGTCGTTGAATTGAATTTCTTCTGATGTACTAAACTCCGTTTCATATTCCAGGTAACAATGGAGTCGTGGACACTTGGACCCCAGAGACCAAGGTCGAGACCCACAGGGTACTAGACCTGCAAGGATTGTGCTTTACATGAATATGTCAAAGGTAAGTGCACCATCACCTATATCGATATCACTTGTTTTATGCATTTGCCAATGACGTGATCTGGATTGGAAGTAACAGACTTTGCAATTGCATGCATTATATGGTGATGCTCGGAATGAGTCGGGCAAATTTACAACCATTTTGAAGCATACAACTGGTGATAAGATGTGGCTAGCCCATTGATTGCAAGGACATGACAAAAGTTGATTTGCGATAAAAAAAAAAACCAAAATAATCTCTAAAGAGACAAGGAAGACTAGATTTCTCTGTCTTCGAACTATTTGTATAACATTTGAAGAACATAAGAGCCTAATGTGGATGCTGAGTCTTATTAGTTGGATACACTTCATTAGACTAGATTGACTATTATATTTCTATCAGTTCAACACGGTGCCACATGAACTGGTAAAAAAAATCCAACTTTGCGTTGGTGGTCATAATTTTAGGAACACAAATATTCCATCTACGTATTCATGCTTAGTTTCATCATTTCAGAACCATTTCCGCTACATTTTTAAAATAATAGTGGAGTGGTGGACTGATCAGGTTATTAACCCAGTACAAACTGTTAAATACAGATTTTATTGAACCTTACCCAATTGGAAAGGAACATGACGTGATTTATGCTTTCTAATTTGACTGAGATGGCATGAATTCACTACTGCATTGGTAGGAGAATAGTAAGTATGGTGGAGTGGAAGAAAGTGCGAGATAACATTACTTCCGATGGTGCAACTGCGTCAATAATAGTTTCCTACTGACAGCACAATTAGGTTTGCTTACTGTATGAGATGAATAAGTTAAAAAGTTTATAGGATTTGGTGCCTCTTGCAGTTAAATATATGGTATTGTCAATGCGGGAGTATGTTTTGAGTTACTTTGTTATATGCATGAGCCACATGCTCTGACTCCCAAATATCTAAGTGACTCGATTCTTGTTATCATGTACAGAGGAAGAAGAGCAAGGGGAACCAAACCAGAGAAGAGAATATGGAAGACCTTCGTGTGCTTCTGTTAAGGTACCTTGCCAGTACATAATCTGTATATGTGCTTTTGTTTTTTGTTCTATTAACTATTTCACACTTTTAAATTTAGTTCCATTTTTCTTGTCATGAAAGATATCAACCCTTCAGCATCTGTTGATTATCTTCATACCCTTGGATGACTCCCAACAACAATCTCTGGTGGTAATGGACACCAGACACTCTATGCAAGAGCTACCAAAGGAAATGTTGGAATGCATTTTGGTAAAATATGCAGTGTTTCTGATGTTCAAGTCCCCGTAAGAAATTTCTCTATTGGGTTCATATTTTGCGGCTATGACTCTCAAGATAGCTTATTTGTTAGCATCGTGTCCTCTTCTCTCGTAGCATGCTGCATTATTCTCTACAAGCAGCTTCAGATTACACTTATGACCTCTTTTCTCACACCTTGGCACAAGCTAATACCCACATTGGTTTTTTCTCCTGGGACCTCATTAACTCATGTCTTTAGTATGAGAAAATGGTCCCGATAATAGGATTTTGAGTAATTTTTTTTTTTTTTTTAATTTGTTGATTGGCAGAGGCTTCACAGACTAGGGCTGGGAAAATCCTCGATCGACCTCTGGCCATGGGTTACATTCCACAAAATGCTAATGCATTAGAACCTGTATCAGGTTGCACCACACAAGAATAAACCAGAATGTGCTTCATTAGATCAGCAATCTTCCTGGTATATTTTTGTAGCTCCAATGTAATCTTTCTATTGCAGTCTTCTCACTCTCCAACATCTTTGGATCTGTCCCATACGTGAAGGAAACAGGAAAAGAAATACGCCAAGACTATCTTATAGCCATGAGTCAGCTGGATGGGAATGATGTTATGAACAATGCATCTACCGGATGCAGAAGGTTCACATTATTAGAGATGACGGTTATAAGGGTGAGGTTCAGATAATCAGATGGACCACTGTGTATGAGTATCACTGGATGTTGAGGCTCCATTTATCCCTTTGTTTCATAGTCTTATTACTATGTTCTTGACAATGTTATTTGTAGAACAAAGCTTTTGGAAGAGCATGTACATCAATGCTACACAAAATTTGCTACCTGAAACTGTAGCGTTTCTATTGAAGCAGCCATTTTTTTGGCTTGCATTCGTATAGTGCTAGTTCTTATCTTCATCTATTTTTTTTTTGGTAAATCGGAACTGGATTAAAACTTAAAGATCTTCATCTATTTTTGTGAATATGAATATTGTTTTCCTTGGAATTATGAGTGAGGAGACTTTATGTGCTTGGCTTGTTAACGATGAGTAGATAAATTTGTTGAGTTACAGCTGCCTATGTTAAAAGAGCTAGTAGTATTTTGTTGGGGCTGATGGGGAATATTATTATATGTATGTTTTGACTTGTAAATATGTATAACTAAAAATAGGTATTACTATGTGGAATAAAGAACAAATTCCAAGTTGTGATTTATATCTGTCAAAGTATCCATTTACGACTAAGGTATTTTAAATCCATAGTTCAAATATTTACTACTACAACATTCTTCTGGAAATACTATAAGCAATGGAGTATGATATTCAACAAAATCCTACTTCCACTTATATTAAAACGTACAAACATTGGAGATTTTCGGACGTCTGTCATTGCACTCCAGTATGGGACTTAACTTGTAGATTCAATTTGGATGGCGGCAATCTTGAGAGAGAATGCGAATGTAATATTACATTCTTTCCATGATTCCAATTTTTGGAAGAGACATGATTAAGAATGTGATGTCATACTTCTATGATTTCGACGTTTATAAGAGACATGAATATAAATGTGCTTTCCAATGAAATATCTAACCAGTAATCACGTTTTCTAACTAAGTGAAAATCTGATCCCTCTCCTACGCCATGAGAATCTTATATTTATGGCTTATTCATTAAGAAAATGACATATTTACTTCAATAAATTTAAAAAATAATTGTTTTTCACATAAAATTACCAAATTAATACAAACACTGAAATGATATCCATTATTTAGAATTCAATTCTCAATAATCATATTTCTATTTCAGTCATCCAAACACGAACCGTGTTTATAACGCCGACCTCAGTCGTGAACAAAGAACCATGTTCAACAAATGGTCCCTATTTAACATCTGGGATACTAAAATTCTCACCATTGCTGTAGCATCTTTTGAAGTGTAATGCCTCCTGAAGGCTCCATTTCGGAAAACATTGAAGTGGTACTACAATGGGGCTTTATTTATTTGTCCTTTTTGCAACGCCAGATGTTTCCCTCATGCTCAAGATGGACTAAAATGAAGCAACATTTTTTCAGCAAACCAATCTTCACCGGAAAACGCAGGTAATATCCCTCGTCTAAAACCGTTAATTCTGATCTCGATGTTGTCATGAGCTCTTTCCGACGTATAGCAAAGCACCCAACAATTTCTCTCGCAGAATCCTGCACAAACCTCCGACAAATCAAGCAAGTCCAAACCCAACTGCTCATTACCGGCCTTCTTGATGACCCTCGCCTCCACGGCCAATTCGTCGCCTCTATTGCCCTTAAACACCCCGACCTTCTCGATTATTCCACTCGAGTCCTAGACCTGAACACCAGCGCAACTGTCTTTGCCTTCAACTCCTTGATCAGAGCTCACTCCAAATGCCCCAACCCTCAAAAAAGCTTCCAGTTTTACAACACAATGTTAAAATCAAACAATCCGTACCCAGATAACTACACATTTACTTTCTTGGTTCGCACCTGTGCACAATTGTTGGATTGTGGAACAAGTTCGGCAGTCCATGCATCGGTTTTCAAACATGGATTTGAAACCGACCCACATGTCCAAAGCTGTTTGATTTACATGTATGCGGAACTGGGTTTGTTAAATTGTGCGCGTAAGGTGTTTGATGAAATTCCCCAGCCTGATTTTGTTATTATGACTGCAATGGTGACTGCTTGTGCTAAATCAAGTGAAGTTGGATTCGCACGATTACTGTTTGATAGTATGCCTCAGAAGGACCCAATTGCGTGGAATGCAATGATTTCTGGATATGCACAGTGTGGGCAATCGAGGGAGGCATTGAATCTATTTAACCGAATGCAAATGGAAGGGGTGAAGATTAACCAGGTGTCATTGGTTTCGGTTTTGTCTGCGTGCTCTCACTTGGGTGCTTTGGATCAAGGGAGATGGGTACATGCTTACATAGGGAGAAACAATATCGCTGTTACTGTCTCCCTTGGGACTGCACTCATTGACATGTACGCGAAATGTGGGGATATGAACAAGGCAATGGACATCTTTTGGGGAATGAAAGAAAAGAATGTGTATACATGGAGTAGTGCCATGGGAGGGCTAGCAATGAATGGATTCGGTCGCAAGTGTCTCGAGCTTTTTGCCCTTATGAAACAAGGAGGAGTTTTGCCAAATGAGGTCACGTTTGTGTCGATTTTAAGGGGTTGTAGTGTTGCAGGACTAGTTGAGGAAGGTCGGATGCATTTCAACTCGATGAGAGAAGAATTCGGTCTTGAGCCTCTTTTTGAACATTATGGTTGTATGGTTGATTTATATGGCCGAGTTGGGCGTTTAAATGAAGCCTGGGACTTCATAAACCAAATGCCTGTGAAGCCTCATGCCGGAGCTTGGGGAGCTTTGCTCAATGCTTGTAAAATCCATAAGAACAAGGAACTAGGTGAACTTGCATCAAGAAAGCTAGTAGAGCTAGAATCCAAGAATCATGGAGCTTATGTGCTTTTGTCAAACATTTATGCCGATTCAAAGAACTGGGATAGTGTTAGTAACGTGAGGCAAACGATGAAGGCCAAAGGTGTCAGAAAGCTCCCTGGTTGCAGTGTTATAGAAGTGAACGGAGAAGTTCATGAGTTTTTAGTTGGAGACAAGTCCCATCCTAGGTATTGTGAAATTGAGGCAAAGTTGGATGAGATATCTAAGAGGCTTAAATTATCTGGATACATGGCTAACACTTCCCCTGTTCTATTTGACATAGAGGAGGAAGAGAAAGAGGATGCTTTGTGCCAACATAGTGAGAAAATTGCCATTGCTTTTGGACTGATCTGTCTTAAGGAAGGTGTACCGATAAGGATTGTGAAGAACCTCCGTGTTTGTTGGGATTGTCATGCTGCAACATTAATTATATCTGAAATTTATGACACAGAGATTATAGTTAGGGACCGGAATAGATTTCACCATTTCAAAGATGGGGCTTGTTCTTGTAATGGTTATTGGTGAACCGAATACATGTTCAATAGCTATATGAGGATTATGAAACTAATCTTGTTTAACTGCTTCATTTCATCAACAATGTTCGAAAAGCTGTATACAGAATGGTGCATGAGCAAAGGATCTATTTCAGTCCTCAGAACTCAGAAGGTTACTATTTCCACCAGCGGACTCGTCCCCCTGCTAAAGCATTTCCTTCACGGGTCGTATTATTGTGATTTACAGCAGTTAGCTTGCACGCACCTGCTGATGAGGTACTTCTTTCTTGTTTAGCCTTATTTGATAGGCATGTAGGTATTGTTCCAGTTTTATCGTTCCAGTTTTAGCTTAATGTGTTTTGGGTTTGGGCATCCAAAAACCCAAAACTCAAAAATGAGAATATGAAAATGCGACTACTATTTCAGTCCTCACAAGGTTACTACTATTTCCACCAGTGGACTCGTACCCCAGCTAAAACGTTTCCTTCACAGGTCTTACTGCGATTAGCAGTTAGCTTGCATGCAAACCATTGTTGAAAAAATAAACGCAGGTTAGACGCCAGACAGTACCAAATCAACCAGAAATATACTTCGTTCTAAACATAATATTAGGCTTGTCATGTTCAGACACTAGATGATGCCATTTTTTTATTTTTTACGCAACATTATTATTCATTTCCAAGATGTGGTGAGATATGATTTCATGGGCAGTAGCACGATTAGTCATGGGATCAAGATGATAATAATGTGAGTGCCCTATCTAGGGTGCACTACGATTTGTAGCGCATTCGTGTGCACTAGTCATTTGTTGGTCTTTTACTTCGCATTATACGAAGGCAATCAACCATGTCAAAAATCATATTAATTAGTCGGTGATTAGTACAATCAGGGACAGTGGACACTCTAGAATTTTTGTACCATTGCATCTTACAAAATCTGCAAAATCTTTTTTCTTATTTTGTAAAATCTATTTTCTTGATTAGTACTCTAAAAGAACAAAGTCAATCTCTACCAAGGGCAGTAACTATGGATACAAATTTCACATTCAAACTTTAGATAATACCAGATTTTATATTTTAGTATATGTAAATACATGCGTTCCTCTATGAGGAATCTGAACAAATACATAGTTCTATGCACGCAACAAGCATTAAAATCACAATACAATGTCTACCGCGAGTTGAGTCAATCGCTGGCTCAATAATCAGATGGCATTGGACGGGCTTGGGCATGCATAAGTTGCGTTATTGTGTAGTACAAGCCCGGCCACATACATGCTCACCCCTACATTGGACCACTATAGTACCTAATTGGCCACTGCTGGTTTGTTACGGGACAATTCTTGAGGTTCACATCGGTTTATAATAGGCCACTCTATGAGGGATTGATTCAACCTCGTTGCATAAAAATGTTCGTATAAAGTTACATTTCCCTTGTCTGTAAATGTTCATCTACCAAGTTGGGCCAATTCTGTCACTAGACCCTCTAACGCCTTCCAAGAGCTCCCACCTATCTTAACTGCTTGTATTGCCCTCTCTCTCAACTCCTTTGCTTTTACCTTTTGGTCAGTGTTCCCACTCATTGACTCGGCAACGATCCGAGCCAAATCGACCGAGTCAGGCACCGAATCCCCACCCTCACAAACCCGGACCGCAGCTCCCATGTCCTCCACCAAGAGTCTAGCATCCACAAATTGGTCTGCCTCCATGGGCCAAGCCAGTATCATAACCCCCGCCACTACACCCTCCAACAATGAGTTCCACCCGCAATGACTCAGAAACCCGCCCACCGCTCGGTGACTCAGTATCGAAACTTGTGGGGCCCACCCCTTTATCACCATGCCCCTCTCGGATACCCGATCCTCAAACCCGTCCGGAAGGAGACCGTACCCGTCCTCCATTTGTTGGGCCGAAACCGATTTGACAACCCAAACAAACCGGATCCCGCTCCGTTCAAGCCCGGTAGCCAAGGCCTCCATTTGGTCCCTATTCAACAGCTTCTGACTCCCAAAGCACACATACACAACAGACCCCTCAGGACACCCGTCAAGCCACGACAACACACCACCACCACCTGAACTCTCATCCGGGTTGACCCGACCCATCGTTTCATCCCCGCCCGGCAAACTAAGCGGACCGACTCCCCAAACCCGCCCGTGACCCATTTCCTTCCTCAAGTGATCCAAATACTCTCCCTCCAATTCATCAAATGAATTGAAAACAACCCCCCAACTCTCAATATTTGCAAGAAACCCATCCCTGAGAAACTCCAAATCGGGCACGGATTCCCTGTACACCCGATAAACAGAGGGAAGATGGTCCGCGTTAAAACCCGGCGACCGCGGTAAATCGGGGAAATTTACCACGGGTAAAGAACGGACAGTTTTAACATTTCGCCATAGAAAATTAAGCACAGAGGCTAAAAATGCCCCAGAGGAGTAAAAAGCAAGTCTAGGGATACCGAGTTGGTTGGCTAGGTGTTGGGTCCACCCAAGGAAGAAATCAGAGATGAGGGTGACAGGGGGATTAGGGTGGGACTTGAACCACTGGATTATCGGGTCGTGGAGCTTGCCCAGTGCGTTGATGATCGGAACGTTGCCGGAGTTTCCTAATTCCCGGACGTTTTCTACGCCGGGGGGGAGAGATGGGTGGTGGGGTAAAGGTAAGACTAGGGTTTGGATAGAGGGGTGTGCTGAGAGAAGTGGGTTTAGGGCAGGGAGGTTTTTGGGGGTGATGAGAATTGTTAGGGTGAGGCCACGGAGAGATAGTTGGTGAGACAGGTCTAGGATTGGGAGCATGTGGCCTTGAGCTGGGTATGGAAAAATTAAGATGTGAGCAGCTTTGGTGGAGGTAGGCATGGTGAATTTGGTGATTGTTCTTTTTCTAGAGAGAGAGGAAATGGGGAAAGGGTGAAGACACTGAAGATGTGATGAGGATTTTAGTTGGGGAGTAATAATTTATACGAAATGGATTCCCTCCTGTTCATATCAATGGTTTGGATTTGTAGCGAAAAAAATTATGCGCAAATCCAAACCATTAAATAGTATAGTGTAGATGTAGATTATTTGTTTAAGTCCCAAAACATAAAACGGTAGGATTCGGATCGGAATCTATACTTCTTCTTTTTCAAATTGTTGGTATTGTCGGATTCTAATATAATGTTTTAACTGATTACATCTTCAAATCTATAATGTACTATTTTATGTGCAATATGAATCTTATTTGATAAATACAAAGTTTTTAAAAATATTATATATTAAAAGATATAAATACTTGAAAATTACTATATATTGGAATTCAAATATGACGAATAATTTGGGATGGTAGGATTAGTAGGAATACAAAAGATGGGTCAAAAATGGTGAGGTCATTAATTACGTTAGTAGTTATTGTCATGTTATGACATCGATTAGAGGAAAAAGAAAAACACATCTTTGCGTTGACGACTTGACGTGGGTCGCTATGTGCACTCCAAAGTTTGGAATTTTTTTTGGGACAGTGTTGGGCGTACAGACAGGTTTGTACAGAAAATGTATCGATCGCATTTGGGGACCCACTTTTGGGTCCCACGCGAGTGATCCGAACCGTTCATTGTTTTTAAAACATTTTTCCGAGGGGCCCCACAAAAAATCAGCTCAATCGGACGGTTGGAAGTACTCCAACCAAAGTCCCACTGTTCCAACCAAATTTTTCCCCTTGGGAAATTTTTTTAAGAACAATGAACGGTTAGGATCACTCGTGTGGGACCCAAAAGTGGGACCCCGAACGCGATCGGTACGTTTTTTGTACAAACCATTCTGTACCAGTATCTTTATCCTTTTTTTTTAGAGAATCTTTTTTACGGAGGAAACCCTTTACGGAAGCCCCCTTTTTGGGCCCCACTAACACCTCATCGCAATAATTTGAACCGGTCACCTTGTAGGGCGCGCAGAATAGTGTGTATGTTCAAAAAATCAACTTGACCCGACATCGATAGGTATGTCAAAAATTGAATTTTGGTGCAAAAAGACAACGGCCTGGATCATTTTAGAACTTCAAGCTGATTTTTTTTTGCATATATACACTACTTTGCGTGCCCTACAAAATGACCGGTTCAGATTATTGCGATTAATTGTCAGTGGGCCCTTTTTGGGGCTTCCGTAAAGGGTCCTTTTCATGACCTCCGTAAAAAAGATTTTCTCTTTTTTTTTTTTTTTTTTGCCAATCGATATGAAGTTTGGAAGTTTGTGCGGTAAAAAAAAGTCTGGGAGGCCGAATAGTGTGTATGTTCAAAAAATCAACTTGACCCGACATCGATAGGTATGTCAAAAATTGAATTTTGGTGCAAAAAGACAACGGCCTGGATCATTTTAGAACTTCAAGCTGATTTTTTTTTGCATATATACACTACTTTGCGTGCCCTACAAAATGACCGGTTCAGATTATTGCGATTAATTGTCAGTGGGCCCTTTTTGGGGCTTCCGTAAAGGGTCCTTTTCATGACCTCCGTAAAAAAGATTTTCTCTTTTTTTTTTTTTTTTTTGCCAATCGATATGAAGTTTGGAAGTTTGTGCGGTAAAAAAAAGTCTGGGAGGCCGAGCTTTTTGTTTTTAACACCAATTATTAAAACTTAATTTTTAATAAAAATGTTAAAAGCTAATTTGTTTCATATTAGTTAATATTAGTTGGTAAAAGAAAATTTTCTTTTACATACTTATTTTTTAAAAGTCAATTTCCATATTAGTTAATCTAGTTTGTTGTCTGTTGTTTCTTTTTTTTTTTTTTTGAGTAATTCATTTGTTCTAAAGTTAATCGGACATTCATAAATATATTAGTAGATAGATCTGCCATCCAATTTATTTTCAGAATTATACTATCAGTTTTTTAATAGCATCATCCGATCATGTGACTATCAATATCTGATCAATTTGATTTATTTCACGATTAAAGTGCCCGGGAGAATGATGTTTCTAAAAATTCTATCCAGGTCTACATTTTCACAATGCATTTATGCACTACAGGGTCCTTGTGTTGTTCAGCTTGCCAACAAAATAGTATGAGATTGGAATTTAAAATTTAAGCCATTTATATCTCACTTTGACAATTGACTCTCTCTCTCTCTCTCTAATGAGGCGTAATCTTATCTTATATATTATTGCAGAATGACTTTTCGTGAGGAAGACTCTCAAGGCGACAAGTGTCATGAACCCATTGGTTTTTCATAGAATTTGTTTTGGTAACACATGTAAATATTGCATTACGCCTATCTTATAGATTTTGATTTTCAAATTCCAAATTCAAATAAATCTTACTCTTTGGCACTATAGTATTTTAGTTCCCATAATGAGACAAAAATACTACTATAAATTCTCACAAATTGCATATCTCAACATAAGAACACAAAACATAAATATATAATCTTCATGTATACAAATTTTAAATTAAAAAATCTTTCTCTTTCTCATTATATCATTCTTATCCTTATTATCATAATGAAAAGAAAAATCTTCAAAGCTCCCAATGTTATAAATATTTAGTACGAGAAATAAAACTTTATAATCTACCATATCAGAATACCAAGGTAAGTTTCGACGTAGAGAATCTACTAAAAAAAGAAATAAAAATAATCACAAGCTTGAACCAACTTTCAGATTTGAAAATTTCCAACATTTATGCTTGTAGTGATAGTGGCGATGATGTATTGCAAGATGGGTTTTTGCGAGATGGGTTTTTGCGAGGAGAGCTACAGATGCGACATGTGGCAGGAATGAAGACCTGTAGATACGAAACGTGCCCATTTAGTTTATCCATTTTTTTTGTTTTATTTTCATCTTCTAAATTCTAAAAAATAATATATTTTGATTTCATATTTGTATGGAAGCAACACATTTGTTTACAAACAGTCAGCGACTAAATCAACAAAAAAAAGGAATGATTAAATTTGTACATAAAGCAACACCTCTTGAGATGGAATTAAATTGTAAACTATTCATTATAAAAAAAAGTGATAGTAGGATAAGCCAAGTATATAGTGGGTATAATACATAATTTTCAATATTTCATAAATCACGTTTATAATTAGGAATGATTTTGGAAACAAAATAATTGCCTGAATCCATGATTTATGCATTATCAAGACATTGATTACATTTGCCTATATTACCCTAATTACAGTTTTTTTTATATAATTTTAATCCCTTCTTTATTTAGTTGCCTATATTATACCGTAATACATTTGTAAAAGTAGCAGTATACCATACTTAGAATTCGAAGTATTCAATTTTCATATTTGTATATAAAAAGACGACCCTTCTTTAAATTTCCTCTATGATTTCTCATCATCTTTTTCTTTTTTGTTGTTGTAGGATTATCATCTCTAGAAAAGATTACTTTACAATATGATCAATTGGCTAGGGGTGCTCTTAATGCTCTCCAAAGGGACAACTCATCCTCCATGATTTGCATACATGTTATATATAGAATACAAAAGAGAGAAACAGTTTTCAAAGTGGGTACGTCATCCTCTTATTCTTTTTTGCTTCTTAATTTATACTCCCTCTTCTTTTTTTTATATCCCTTTGGGAAACATGTAGTTTTGTGGACGTTAAAAAATATACTTCTGTTTAATGTTTTTTTAAAAAAAATTACGCCAAATTAAAGTGCTCATCGAGCAGGTTAATTTGGTATAAAGCAAATTTTAAAAATTATATAAAGAAATATATTTTTTGGAGGTTTTAAATTGCACGTATTTCTATAGTGGACAATTAAAAAGGGACGGAGGGAGTATCTTTTAGTCTTTAATTTGCTTCTTAGAATTAGATTTAAGAATAAATTTATGAGTTTTCTCCTTATTTGAAGTTTTTGTGAATTTATTTGAAAATATATCCACATACTTATGCTAACACGAAAACACTTTTTTTGAGGATCCTCTTAGAGCAACTCCAGTCTTGAACCAAATCAGAACCAAATTTTCACTTAAATTTGAGTAAAAAGCTTGATTTGGGTAGAGCCATTCCAGTCCTCAAATTGATTTTTGCTCAAATTTGGCTTTAAAAAAAAATCAAAAATAATTTTACTCACTCTCCACCCCCATAGACGACCACTTCTGCCCCCGACCGCCCATCGTCAGCCACCATTAACGCCGCCGGAACTTAGATTGGAACTCAGGTCGCCAACCACCATCAACGCCGGAACTCAGGTCGTCAACCACCATCAACGCCGCCGAAAAACCCACCATGACGGTAGACCATTGCTGTGAAAAGCCCAGATCTGTACTCTGGTCGCCAACCACCATCAACGCCACCGTAAAACCCACCACGATGGTCGACCACTACCATCACCGCCACCGCCTACCACCAAAAAGTAGACGTTGTAGATTTGGTTCAAGATTTGGTTCTCCCTTGATTTGGGTAAAAATTTGAGTAAAACTCAATTTGATATGGTTTTGGCTAAAGGATTGGAGCTGATTTTGAAGGATTTTTACTCAAATTTCAAATTTGGGTAAGGGTTTGAGGGAGGACTGGAGTTGCTCTTAGTGCAACAATTTATTCTAATTTCATTAGGAAAAAATATAAAATTGGATTTACTATTGATGGAAAATATAATTTTTGATCCAAAGGAGTCAAATGATAAAATGGTTAGCTTAAATTTTTAATTTGCAGTTCAATTGGGCAACAGTTTCTTGAGCTCTCCAATGGCGACGGTGAAGGCATCAAAAGGCAAATCAAGTGGTGATACTGTGGCGGGAGCACAATATGATGATGATCCTCCATCCACCCACCTCCATGTGCAGAGTACTAGGTCTCGGAGCTGAGCAGTTTTTTGGTTTTTGGTTTTGTTTTTTTGTTGTTTTGTTAGTTTTTTCAGACCGGTAGTGTCTTATGTATGCTTTAGTTTGTGGTAATGGCATATACTTTTTGTTTGCTATAAAAAAAAGTGTAGTTAACATCTGTCAATCCCAATGTATATGTAATAAATTCGTTTAGAAAATAACAATTTAAATGGTAGGAGTAATTGATATAATTTTTATTTTTGTGCTATTTTCTTCTCTTATTTTTAAAAAGTTAGTACTGGACAATGCATTTTTAACCAAATTAATACATACATAAAAGATTTATTATATTTTCGACAACACATTGGTTAATTATTGCTATTTTACTTTATGCTATTCACGACCCCATGCATAGCACGGGTTTTATACTAGTCTTATATATTATTACAGGATGACTTTTAGTGAGGATGAACGTGGATGTGACAAGTGGCATAAATGGGTTGGTTTGTCATATAGAGTTTTTGGAGAAGCATGTGACTTAATTATATACATCAAAGATTTGTTGTAAATCTTGCTTGAATTGGAAATCCATCTATTTGTATGGTTAATCTATTATCTATCCTTGATTTATGGTAAAGTATTTGAATTTGGAAAGGCTTAAAATGGGATGATCATTTGAAAAGCATTGGATAATAATGCCATTAGTTTATACGGAAACACGTAAAATGAAATGTAAGGAGCCTATGAATATTACTATTATAAATAAAAAATATATATTAATCATCCCAAAAGGAAAGATTATATACACTAGCTATCAACCAATGAATGATTTTACGATTTCTGCTTACATGAAAATTTTCCGTTATGAAGGAAAGTTTTGTTTTAGGAATGATTGATTGCTTTAGAGATACTAAAAAAAAATGATCTCAATCACATTCTCTTCCATTCATGAAATTTGGAAATTCATAACAAAATTTTGTTCTCTCCAATTCCTACAGTAGATTTGTAATTTAGTGTAATATATATATATATTTTTTTTTTGTATTTGCGAAATTTGCCTACAGGGCTACAAAACTATGAAAGGGGATTCTTCAACATAAAGAGAAGACATAATGGTAGGAGGGGAAAACCCCAATTGAAAGGAAGGGTAGAGTGTAAGAAGCAACCCAACGGGCAGCATTGTGACATTTTCCTAATAAAAGAAGTGACTTGCATGCTCTCGGTTGAAGAACGAATTGTTTTTTTTTTTTTTTTCTCTCTGCTGGATGATAAGATGTTAGTATATGTTGAATTCATACGAAGGCCAACTACTTATTCATAGGAGTTCAATTCTAGACATCATACTTCAAAGGAGCACTAAACAACCACTAGGCTAACACCAATGTCTGAAGAATGGAGTTGCTCGCCTATCTTCCTTTATCGTTTGGCAAGAAATACACTAAAAACAGTTATTTTTTGCTATCGTTTCAATACTAATTTTTACTGCTTAGTTTTTATGTAGTGAACCTTCATTCAGTTTTTTTTCCCCAACAACATCAAAGCAATTTGTATAGGAAGGAAGTATCCCACAATTTACAGTATCACATCATGTTAAATCATGCAGTTACACAACAAGAAAGTTGAGTCATGAAAACAACACCCACCCTCTATAAGTGCATAGGTAATAATCATTTTGAGGTGTGTGATAAAGAAATGTACATATTTTTACCCATCACATTTCGTATTCTTTCAGTACATTGAGTAGAAGCACAAAGGGCAAGGACTAACGCAGGATTCGAGTGTGGGTTTGACAAACACTATAACACGTATTTATTTGGTGGGTGGACCTATATAGGTGTAAATGTATAAGAGAGACTTGAAATGTGGGTAGGGTGGTTGTCTGGACTAACCCTCCCTTGCGTTCGTCCTTGACAAGGGTAAATTTGAGATATGTGCTTTGAGATCTCTCTCACAAAGTTGAAGGCCGACATCAAATTTTGCTTCTTTTCCAACTTTCTTCTATCGGATAATTTTATACATTTATTTTTCCTTAAATGCATAATCATCAACATATTATTTACCAACAAGGTGTTGATTGGGTAGTAAGAGCGCAGAATTGCATGGTTGGACAACCTAGGTTCACGTCCTTATTGAGTGGTGCGATTTTAGTTTCAGCCCCGAGATAAATACTGTGGGATTTCCTACAAATAGTAGTGTGTCATAACAGACGATACTACATAGTGGAGAGATAACAAGGTACCATACCTTTCACTCTCATTTTTGTACCAAAAAAATAGATATGCATTAATATTTGAGTTACTGGTTTTTTTTTTTGCTCAGCGAGTTACGGTTTTTTTTTTTTTTGGTTACACATGTTAGCATTGTGAAACAGTTTCATTTTTTTTCACTTAGAGTGGCTATCAAGGATTAATTGGGGTAGTGTTAGATGAAGAAGTTGATGCAATGAATCTAACGAAATTGACTATTCCGTTATCTTTGGAGTCGTAAGCGGAGAGAGCGCGAAACGGTGACAACATAGTGTTTTAGTTGGCAAGTTTATTCCTTAATTTGGCATCAATGACAAATTTGTTTGGATTATTTTTTGGCTTTGATTGAGGGCTATGAGAGCGACAGGTCAGAAGAATGTTTGCACATATTCAAAAGTAATACTTATATATTCTTTTAATATGTTGTAAATGTTATATATATAGATACAAACTAATGATTGCATAACATGTCATGAGTGTAATTATTCTTGATCTTATATATGCATGAATGTCAAGGAATAGCGGAGGAACGTGGGGGTCGTCGTGAAGATACTGTCATCTGTTAAACTATGGCATTGACACATTGTGACTCTCATCATGATAGTTTTATTTGTTCGGTTAAGTTTTTATAGATGCTTGTCTACTTTTTTTGATCGGCAACAAAATTTTTAAAATTTCGATAAAGCACAACTTTATTTTAATATTGATTTACATTATCCATATGCAATTGAAAACGGCCCGTGCATAGCACGGGTTCATGCTAGTGTTACCTGAGATAAAATGTTCCGAAAGCTTGCTAAAATTAATTTTCTTTTCCTCTATATTACAAGGGAGAGCAGTTTTACAAAATGTCTTACATGGCAAATTGGAGAGCTAAGATTAAACAATTATTTTCAATATTCAACCTAATTAAAGGCTCAAATTGTTTACCCTAAAGAAGTCTCATTAAAAATCAAAACTAGTAGTAGTATCTTCATAATCTTGGCAACCAACCAAATAGTACGAGATCTGAATTTAAAATTTAAACCATTTACATATTTACCCCTAAAATTTATAGTAATTGTGTATGTACCCCTGGCTATATATATTCCCTTATTTTATATATACATATTACATAAACCCCTTAGGTATATTTTAAAATTATACTTTACCTCTCGTATATATATGTAAGATATTCACAGGTTAGGTTTTGGTCTCACATTCTGTACATTTTGAGACTCTCTCGACTGATATTTTATATATTATAGTCTTGAGTCTCTTGACTGATATTTGTAGCCTCCTTTTGTTATTTTTTTCATGTTTTTTCAATTTTTTTGAGATAATAAAATATCCTAAACTCAATTTATTCATGTTTTAGCACGGTTTGGGGCGGGGCGGGATGGGTACAATTCGGTTACCCAAATGGGTAGCTATTTTTTCCTTCACAAAATCGGTTACCCGAAATTACCCGAACCCCGAATGGTTAGGTTATGGTTCATCCTCTCCCTTTTCCGAACCGAACCGAAACCCTTTGGGTTTGGGTGCGGATCGGCCAAAACCCGAACCGATCCGCCCCATTGCCATCCCTAATTGCTTCGCCCCCCGCTCTTTCTTCAACATTGCTCGTAGATAATGCCTTTTAGGAATTGGGGATTCTGTAGTGCGGTTCTACACTACAGGGTTGTAGTGCAGCATCCGAGCCGTTGATTGCACAATCAACAACTCATATTTCATGTCGGCACTTAGCACAATCCGAGCCGTCCATTGTCGAGAGGAAATCCTAACAATTCAACGGTTTATTTGCCGCACTACAGGATCCCCAAATCCTACTTTTTATGACTAAATCCAATGAGGCGTAATGTTTACCTGAGATAAAATGTTGTGAAAGCTTGCTAGAATTGATTTTCTTTCCCCTCCAATTTTTTATTTTAAAAAAAAAGATTGACTTTCCTCTCTCAATTTTAGTAGCAAGTGTTAGAATATTGAGATCAAGAGTTTATGGTTTTTGTGTATGGTTATTGACTCATTTCCTCTCTTCTCTTTCTAAAATCCGGACCGTCCAAAATACTTTTAGACGGTCAAAATGCGAGTTAGATACTACCGTGTGGTACCCGGCCGACACCAAAAATTTTCTCCCTAGAGCAGCGCTCTCCAGGAGCCTTCCTCGCCATGATTTGTGTGGGTGACGAGAGTCCTATAACGAAGTGTGACAATTCTATGTGGAGTAGGAAAAGCTTCTGAAACACTATTAACTCCTCCGATTGGTGGGGTAGGAATAACTTTAATTATACTCGGCTGATATTTCATTCATTATTGGAAACATGACTATACTCCACTATTTGTGTGTGGAACCGGGAGCCTGTAGTAAGCAACTCACTACAGGTGTGTAGTGAGAATCTCGGCCGTTCATTCTTATTTTGGATGGTTTGGATCTTAAATAAATTGTCCATGCAAACAGTTTAATTAAGATCTGAACTGTCCAAAACACTTTGGACGACTGAGATTACTCACTACAGGTTGTAGTGACAACAGGGGCTAATGAGCGGAAGCCAATGAAGAACAAAATTAATTTAACGTGTTTGAAATCCGTTGATTCATATCGAATATCCAGAGTTTAAAATTCTTCTCTAAACCTGTTTAGTCTAAGAATACCCAGGAATAAAGGCATCAAACACTTTGTTGATTCCAAAGAATTTGGAAACTAAGAGATTAAAACTCTTAAGCAATTCATTAATCAACCACCAGTTCAACATTATAGAGTGTTGCTTTCTATAGAAAAATAAATAAACCTTCCTAATACCCTAGAATTAAGAAAGGGAAATTCGAAGCAAAATAAGCAACAAAAAGGAAAGAAATAAACAAAACTGGAAACAAACTCAAAGGCTTGAATGAAACCTTCGGTAAGATAATGCAGGAAATATTGCTAAAAAGACAAATCTTTAAATATGCCTAAATTAGGAAAATCTTCCTTGGGCGAGCCTTTCGCCGGGACCAGGTTTCCATGTACACATCAGCAATCTGATCCGCATCAGGGGCCCACTCCCATTTGCTTTGCATGGTTTTTCTAATTTTTCTCTCATTTGGCTAATAATTCAGATTATGGATTATTGGATTATTCATTTTGTTTTTAATCAAATTTTTTTTTGCATTTATAAGTTTTGCATCAAAATTTTGTGGTTTCTAGATTCCTATTACTTGGATTATTGGCCAATAATCCAAGTATTTCGGCTTTATTCAAAAAAATATTTGGTTTGACCATAATTTTGTACTTGTTAGATTCGTCTCATCGAGAGAAATCCAGAAACCACAAAATCTTGACGTAAAACTAACAAATGCAAAAAAAAATTGAATAAAGACAAAATGAATAATCCAATAATCCGGATTATTAGCCAAAGGAGGCCTAGCTAGAGATTTTGGGGAGATGAATATACTATTTGTCTGGTTGGTTGATGGAATTCTGATTATGTATTGACAGTTTGGATGAATTACTTTAGCGGTGTTCCACCAATGGTGTTTTTAAAATAAACTGGTTTTCACGGTTTTTGATGTGATGTATTATGAGAGAATGACTTGTCTTGATTTTTGAAAAAAACTATTTTTTGTAAGCAAAACACCCCCTAAGCAACTCTGTGTCATGTCGTGTCTTGCCGTATCCTATGTCCGTGCTTCTTACTTTAAGTCTGATGCTACCCGTGTGTCCCTGCATTCGTGTCGTGTCTTGCGCATATTCTGTGTCTATGTTAAGAGCATCAGCATCAACTTGGGTAAAAGGGAATCTAAGCCATTTTAGCCAACCAAAACATGAAAAAACTGACTGCAACAGATTGGCTAAACCCCTTTGGTATTCTCCCGTGAGCTACAGTACTTCGGTACTTAGAGCAAAAACAACAGCTACTCTAAAATTTGAGCAAAAAAAGATGGTGCACAGTACATATAGCTACCATGTCACCCTTAACACTCCAACAATACTACCCATTTTACCTTTTTTTTTATTAAAATATTGTATTTTCCCTTTTAAAAATAACACAATATATGACTGTGAGCCCCGCCCCGCCCCCCCCCCCCCCCCCCCCGACTAGTGACCCATCTCACGAATCCATCTCCCCCGAGCTATCCTCTCTGTCTACTGGCTACCCATCTCCCGAATCCCAGTTCCGACGAGCCACCGTCTCCCTCTCACTGTCTCACGCACAAAAATTAAGATTTCTTGATCCAACTCGACAAAGAAATCAACAAAATCAACTACAAAGCCCTGTTCATATATCGCCGTAGATCTTTGTTCGAGATCCTCCATCGCCGTCGATCTGGATTAGAAAGCCACCATTGCCGTCGATGGTTGCCATAGAACTATTCGTCATCGCCGTCGTCGTTGCCAGCGATTGAGAGGAAACCAGAGAAAGAATAAACCAGAGAGCGCGCACGAGATGTTAGGGGAGGAGGGAACCCCGTGCTTTCTTCTCTCTTAAATCCGGTTTCAATCTGGGTGTCCATTTTCTATGAATCTGGGTGTCCGTTGAGCCTGGGTTTCTGGCAGGGGGGAGGGGAAGAGAGAGAAACAAATAAAAATGGTATAGATGGTGAACAGTGCATAGGTAAATATACCTAAGCACTATAGCAAAATAGGCGGAGAACAATATTTTAGAGAGGCTGTTGGAGCACTATGTTTTATGATTTTTGAGGTAAAATAGCTCAATGGTTATTTCACCCAATCTGCAGTTGTTGCTCTTATACATAAACACTATTCTATGAATCTGGGTGTCCGTTGAGCCTGGGTTTCTGGCAGGGGGAGGGGAAGAGAGAGAAACAAATAAAAAATGGTATAGATGGTGAACAGTGCATAGGTAAATATACCTAAGCACTGTAGCAAAATAGGCGGAGAACAGTATTTTAGAGAGGCTATTGGAGCACTATGTTTTATGATTTTTTGAGGTAAAATAGCTCAATGGTTATTTTACCCAATCTGCTATTGTTGCTCTTATACCTAAGCACTATTCACAAGCAATTGATTACTTTATTGTTATTTATTCCCACAAATGTCTTTCTCTCTCTTCTCTTTTATCCATTACAGCAAAAACTCCGGCCATTCCGGGCAATCTGCATCGACTTCGGCCATCTTCTCCGACTCCGGGCCATCTTCTCCTATGATGCCAACGCCGACGCTTCGCCGGTGAGTCCATACTCCAATGGTGGAGGCGAATTTCGAGTTAAACGGCGGCCTTGGCGTCGCAGGTAATGGTTTTGGACTAGGTCCGGAGTGTTGGGTTTCCGATCGGCGGTTGTGGAGTTCTAGGGATTCGGCGAGAGCATATATATGTTTACATCGGATATATACATGTATGTATATAATGTATATATTTTAACATTTTTAAAAGAGAAAATTAATATTTTAATAGAGTATAGGTAAAATAGATTGTATTGTTGGAGACTTGGAGTATTGAAAGACACGTGAGGTAAATGTATACTGTACACCTGCAATTTTGGCAAAATTTTTGCCCAAGCTGATGTTGATGCTCTAACATGTTAGTTCTCCTCCCAAAGTGCAGCATAAGCTTCTAATGCCTCGTCTCTTTTGTTTTTTTTTTTCACCTTTCCAAAATGTATATTTGAAATGGTTACTTTAGATGTCGGTAAATTCCCACTTGGTTAATTGCTTGTTCTTGGTTACTTACGAATGTGTCATGCTTTCCATTAGTATTATCAAATAGGGAGAATTGCCAAAAAATGACGGTAGCAAAAATATTTGTCGTTCAATGGACCATTTTTAGAAAGGGTCTTCCTTCAACAAGGACATGATATAAAAGTCAATCATAGAACTAAGACACAAACTAATTCTTTAATGCAAAGAGAACAAATCACCAACGCATTCATGAAAGTGTCTAAATCTTCCAAACCTTATGAAAGTCTCTAAACCCCCAAACCTAATCAAAATGTCTAAAACCTTAGGATACCCTATGAAAGTGCATAAACCACTAAAACCCTATAATTGGAAAGTGTACCCTAAACTTAAACCCTAGGGTATCTTATGAAAGTGTCTAACCTAAACCCTAGGGTACGTTACAAAAGTGTCTAAAATCTTAGGGTACCTTATGAAAGTGCCTAAAACCCTAGGGTATCCTATGAAAGTGCTTAAACCACTAAAACCCTATAATTGGAAAGTGCACCCTAAGTGCCTAAATCCATTATACCCTACCCCCAAAAGACCTAAATCCTTTAAATTGAACCAAATAATTGAACTCACCTCTAAAATTGAAGAGAGAGAAATCAATTTGTCCCACTCAACAATTATTACACGCAGGAAAGAGGAGAGAGAGAATTGAAAGTGATGTGCTATCAATTAATGAGTGTGTGTGAGAGAGAGACGGAGAGAGAGTTAATGAAAGCGACGGGATGGGTGGGTGGCTGGGGGAATGTAAACTGTCGGGTTCTTTTTTTTTTTTTTCCAACAGTGCATAAAGGAGGCGCCCAAACGGTTAGTATTAAGGGTTTTTTTCTCTAGTGTTATCCTTGAACCCTCAAAAATTTCTTATCAATGTATTGGAAGCCTTAAAATAAGTTAAGTTGGACTAAACACAATTTAAAGCTCCAAATTTGTCATTTTGGACAATTGTTTGTTTTACGAATTGCTCCCAACATGACACGCACAATTTTAATTACACATATATAGTACCCATAATAATGTTGAGCGAAATATCCCGTTCTTAAATTTGGACCAACATGGGTGCAATGAATTTGTTGAGTAGTGCAACCGTTGTCCATGTGGAGTGCAACAAAAGTGGATAAATGGTGCAATGGTCAGAAAATCTTCCCAGAAAGTGTCTGAATCTGGCATTCCTGGCTAAGTATTCATTGATTCAAGAACCAGAATCAAGGCATGATAAAGAACATAGATTTTTTTTTTTTTTACATAACAAAAGTACCGGTGTTTTTTACTTGACCACACACGGCAATCACATTTAGACCAATGTGGGTGCAATGACCATCAGCATCAATACCCGTTGAATTGGTATAACCCTATGTAGAGTGCAACAAAAATAGACGAAGAGTGCAATGGTCGAAAAATCTTTCTAGAAATTGTGACTTGACCACACTGCAACCACATTTGTTGAGTATAAGTGCAATGAATTTGTTGAGGAGTGCAATCATTTTCCATGTAGGGTGCAACAGAATATCTTTCGAGGTAGTTGCGTCCAACAATATTTCTTAGGCCATGTTATGACAATTATTATTGCTCTTCCCATCGATCTATGATTACGAAAAAGTGCACCGTTAAAACGCAAAAAATTGCTCTTGCCACTATTTTCCAGTAATTTTCCCTATCAAATATTAACAGCCAGGAGAAAAAACATGACCGTTGGAAGAGAAAGAACATGGCTGTTGTTCTCTTGAAAAATATAGCTGTTGAGAAAAGGTTACCTTTGGATCAACAAGTTACGGTCATTTGGGAACAACGATAGATCTTTTGTAACAACAACTGACGTTTTCTTTTTCAGCATGGCAATTCAAATTTAAATGACTAACCAAAGTAAAAAATGACATTTTACCCAAACAAAATGCCTAGAAGTGTTGGAGATGCTCTACCGAGACGAAGAGTAGCGTTGAACTCTTGGATCGTGCCACCAATTTATTTGGTTGCAAATCCTTAGATTCTTCTTCATTTTTTTTTTATATTCTTCGAGAAATATTGGCCACTGCTAGTACTAGGTTTGATTGCTAAGTTGGGCCAATTCTCTCCCTAGATCCTCTAACGCCTTCCAAGAGCTCCCACCTATCTTAACCGCTTTTATGGCCCTGTCTCTCAACTCCTTTGCTTTTAACTTTTGGTCAGTATTCCCACTCATTGACTCGGCAATGATCCGAGCCAACTCGACAGAGTCAGGCACCGAATCCCCACCCTCACAAACCCGGACCGCCACTCCCATGTCCTCCACCAAGAGTCTAGCATCCACAAATTGGTCTGCCTCCATGGGCCAAGCCAGTATCATAACCCCCGCCACTACCCCTTCCAACAACGAGTTCCACCCGCAGTGACTCAGAAACCCGCCCACCGCTCGGTGATTCAGTATCGGAATTTGTGGGGCCCACCCCTTTATCACCATACCCCTCCCGGATACCCGATCCTCAAACCCGTCTGGAACGAGCCCGTACCCGTCCGCCATTTGTTGGGCCGATACTGACTTGACCACCCAAACGAATCGGAGCCCGCTCCTTTCAAGCCCCAAAGCCAATGCCTCCATTTGGTCCCTATTCAACAGCTTCTGACTCCCAAAGCACACATACACAACAGAACCATCAGGACACCCGTCAAGCCATGACAACACACCACCACCCGAACTCTCATCCGGGTTACCCCGACCCATCGTTTCATCCCCTCCCGGCAAACTAAGCGGACCGACTCCCCAAACCCGCCCGTGACCCATTTCCTTCCTCAAGTGATCCAAATACTCTCCCTCCAATTCATCAAATGAATTGAAAACAACCCCCCAACTCTCAATATTTGCAAGAAATCCATCCCTGAGAAACTCCAAATCGGGCACGGATTCCCTGTACACCCGATAAACAGAGGGAAGATGGTCCGCGTTAAAACCCGGCGACCGCGGTAAATCGGGGAAATTTACCACGGGTAAAGAACGGACAGTTTTAACATTTCGCCATAGAAAATTAAGCACAGAGGCTAAAAATGCCCCAGAGGAGTAAAAAGCAAGTCTAGAGATACCGAGTTGGTTGGCTAGGTGTTGGGTCCACCCAAGGAAGAAATCAGAGATGAGGGCAACAGGGGGATTAGGGTGGGACTTAAACCACTGGATTATTGGGTCGTGGAGCTTACCCAGAGCATTGATGATCGGAACGTTGCCGGAGCTTCCTAATTCCCGGACGTTTTCAACGCCGGCGGGGAGAGATGGGTGGTGGGGTAAAGGTAAGACGAGGGTTTGGATAGAGGGGTGTGCTGAGAGAAGTGGGTTTAGGGAGGGGAGGTTTTTGGGGGTGATGAGAATTGTTAGGGTGAGGCCACGGAGAGATAGTTGGTGGGATAGGTCTAGGATTGGGAGCATGTGGCCTTGAGCTGGGTGTGGGAAAATTAAGATGTGGGTAGCTTTGGTTGAGGTAGGCATGGCTATGGTGTTTTTCTAGAGAGAGAGAGAGAGGAAATGGGGAAAGGGTGAAGACAGTGAAGAAGATTTTTATGAGGAGGAGTAGGAGAGTAGTATTACTCCCTCAGTCCCGCAAAATTTGTCACTTTCACTATTCCAGTTCTATGAAAAAATTGATTATTTCTTTTAATCTGTAATGTTTTATATAAGCAATATGGATCTCATTTGATAGATTTCAATTAGATCTTTTGAACAAAGTTTCGAAAATCACATAAAACGTTATGAATTGAAAGATATAGGCAATTTAAAAATGACACGCACTCCCGAAAGTGTCAAACTTTGCGGGACGGAGAGAGTATAAACAAGTTGGGGCAAAGCAGGGACGAAAGCATATTTCCATGTGGGTTCGTGGTGATCCTTCGGACAAAAAGGGTGAGGTCATTAATTACGTGAGTGTAAGTATTGTCATGCTATGACCTCGATTGGAGGAAAAATAAAAACACATCTTTCTTCCGTTGACCAAAGGACTCCAACTTCATTTTTATCTCTTTTATTCGCATGCATAAGATTCAAGGAAAAATGATATGGGTACCCCATATGTGTACCCCAAATGCACACCACCCTGAGGTGGTAAATGAAGAAAAGTCTAATGTGGGGCTCACCCAAAAAATGGGCCTCTCTTCATTTACCACCTCAGGGTGGTGTGCATTTGGGGTGCACATGTGATGTACCGATAGTATTGTTGAAGATTCAAAGACCATATCATACAAGTCGTTCACGAATAAGAAAGGTGCTCACAGTCTGGATTGACATGAATTCAATCATAATTCGCGAGTCACGGTTTTTTTAAAATAAAATCTGTTTGCGATCCAAAAGTCCCACGGTTCAGTTTCAATCTGATCCGCGTGTTTGGACCACGAGTTGCACTTTTTTTATTTTTTAAATCTGTGTTCAGACCATTAATCCACGATAAAAATCCAAAATGTGTGGACCAGATTCACTGTTCATCGGCTTTTTTGAACAGTCCTATCCACAAAGACATCTTTTTTCCCTATATCTCTATTATCTAGTCTAATGGGTCAAATGAGAAATTTTATTCAATATATAGCGACAGTAATTTTGGATCCGGTGTACTGGAGATCACCCCCTAGAAAGCACCCTGGAGATCACATCCAGATCGTTCATTTCCGCAATGAACAGTCTGGATTTAAAAGAAACTATTTTGGGGAAGAGTTTGTAACTCTTACCTGAAAAAGGCTTTAATCCAAACTGTCTGAATTTAAAAGAAACTCTTTCGTGGAAGAGTTAACCGTTACATAGAAGAGCTTCAAATCCGGATCGGTCAAAATAATTTTAGACAGTCCGGATGTGATCTTCAGGGTGTTTCCAAGAGGGTAATCTCTTGCACCCCGAATCCGTAATTTTTTAAAACTTATTGTGTCATTGACCACACATCCTAATGTATAGTTTCGCCGGTGATTACGGTAAGCACTATTTTGGATTTTTTTTTTTTTTTTTGCTTTTTTAATGCTGGATCGAAGTATACGAAGATTGTATCAAACTATCTCGTGAAAAAGAATTTTAGGATGGCCGATGACCTTGACGAGCTCTTAAAAAGCCAAAGAACGAAAAGTCTGGATGGTAGCGACTTCAGAGGAAAAGGCTTACTCCTCTTTGCAGTGGCGGCTCCATGAATTTTCCTGAGGGTGTTCATAAATACTTATACTAGTATATTATCTCGAGAAACTACAATGATATATAAACTAAAATTCATATATTCATATCAACAATGTTGTTCAAAAATAGCAAAGTACAAATACCTATTACAATAGCCCTCGATAACTTTTCATGTTTTGAAACCGTTGCATAATAGCTTCATTATCAACGGTATTAAATATATCACTCTCAATGTAAGGAACTAAATAATCATTCATCCACTGATCTCCCATTCGATTGCGTAGATTGTTCTTTATGTACTTCATTGTCGAAAATTTAAAAAGTATTAGCATTACGAATACTAAATTAGTTCAGTACCCTATACCCAATGTTGTAACAAATAAAAAAAAATCTAGTCATGAGACCATTGGGTTGTTAGAGGCTATTGGGTTGTATTTTACATTTTATTAGAGGCTATTGGGTTGTTCAAATTAGATTGATTTGCACTTTGTGGGCTAATTTTTTTGTGTGAGTGGTCATTAATTTTAGACTGAGTGTTCATTCATATTTAGAATGGGACTAGGGTATTCATCCATATTTCGCTTGGGTGTTCAAAAGAGGACTAACCTAAATTTTTTGACATGTATTCTAGGTAAATTTTTTTTTTTTGGGTTGTCAGTTGACCATCCTGAATTACTAGTGGAGCCGCCAGTGCCTCTTTGGGTTGGTGGGGTAGGATGAATAACTTGATGCTTTATGATACTTTCACTAACCACTTTTAGTCCTCGTGCTTTGCACGAAAACGCGTGCTTATTGTTAACCTTATTCCTAAATATGAAGAATCTGGTCTGTCTAATGACTCTAATATCTGCAAGCCGACTTCGGAGGTATAGTAATTGAGAGTAGAGGGGAGCAAAAATTCATTTAAATGCACTCTTACGTCCTAGAGCTCAACGCTTCACACACATTTAGATACTGTGGCACTGTCAATATTTTAAAATAAAATTCTCTTAAAGGCATTATTTCCTTTTCTTCCTAACCTCTTTAGAAGCCCTATTTTTCTTTTTTCTAGCATTTGAGACTCTCGAATATCTTGGTTGATGTGTGTGATTATTACAAAGCTCACATATCAACCTTTTATACGTCTTCCTTTTATTACCACAGGCTCAAATCAAACTCAACATTAAACGGCAACGAAATTACTTCCATAAATAACTAACAAACATTAGAGTAACTAATAAATTAGATTAAAAAGATTTAAACCTGTTTCACTAGCATCAATGCAGTAATTAATTTTTGAAACGATTGATGTAACGCGACGATCTTGAATTTATCGAGTTATCCTACAACAACAAAAATAAAATTAGATTAAAAATGAAATTTAGATATCTTGCCATCTCTCCTCTCTCTCTCTCTCTCTCTCTCTCTCTTGGTGGAAGCAAAATGGTATAAAACCTTTTTGGACTTGGGCACCAAGGAAGTCCAAAACATGGAGCAAATTAAGGAACCAACTTTTGACTTTTGAGGCCAAAAAAGAGTCATGCTTGTACTTGAGCAGTAATTGAATGGAGATTGTGAATTACCTGAACTAACCCCAAGAGTACAAGGCTACCCAACAAAAGGAGAAAGGTATTTTGGTCCAAAATTGCAAAAATTGTGGCAAGCCACATTGATTCTTTTATGTAAAAAAAAGAAAAAGAAAAAAGTCTTTGATAGGTATAGGTATAGAAGTGTGTTGAAAATTACAAAACTACCCTATAACCTCTATGGAAATTCATAACTATCCGAAAGTGGCAATGAAATTACAAAAGTACCCTAAGTGGCAAGCGACCACATCTCTCTCCCTTTATATACAAGTGTGTTGATGGAAACATGATTGTACTCCACTATTTGTCATTTGTGTTGCATCGTTTTTCTATTTTTTCTCTTGAGATTTTATGGAGAATGAATATAGTTCTAACAAATTGTACGGTTTCGATCTCAAATATAAATTACGAAGGGTCCACCGCCCACATGAGGTCTCTACGAGAATGTAGTGAAAAATATAACTGCTGAGAAAAGGTTATAAAAAATGATAGATGCACAACAACTAGCTCCAACAAGTCTCCAACACACTCACATAGTGTGTGGAGCCCACACACACTTGAGTGTGAAATGTGTGTGGGCTCCACACAACATGTGAGTGTGTTGGAGACTTGTTGAAGACTTTTGTTGTACATGTATCATTGTTGAAAGGTTATCTTATGGATCAACAATTTAGGGTTATTTTGGAACAACAACAGATCTTTTGTAACAAACTGATGTTTTCCCTTTCTTTTTTAGCAATGCTAGAGAAACTAAATAACTTACAAACTACAACACTAAAAGTACACATGTCATTATCAATGGTCCAACAAATTGAATATAGTTCCAACAAATTATACGATTTCAATCCCAAATATAAATTACGAAGGGCCCACATGAGGTCACTACGAGAATGTAGTGAAAAATATAATTGTTGAGAAAAGGTTATCTTTGGATCAACAAGTTGGGGTTATTTTGGAACAAAAACAGATCTTTTAAAACAGATATTTTGTAACAAACTGACGTTTTCCCTTTCTTTTTGAGCAATGCTAGAGAAACTATATAACTTACAAACTACAACACTAAAAGTACACATGTCATTATCACATCAATGCATAATGCAAGCATGGATATTCGCAATCCAATGGCCACCGTTGCTCACTACACCCTGTAGTGAGTGCCTTCACTACAGGACCTCTGGTTCCGTAATCATCCACTAAAAGAATAAAACATGTATATTTGATACATTAGTTAGTGCATCTAAACTTTCTCTCTCTCTCTCTCTCTCTCTCTCTCTCTCTCTCTCTCTTTTTACCATGGCAATTTAAAATCAATAAAAACAAATATCATTCGGATTTGAATAGTCTACAGGCCAAGGTTAGAGCATTCTTATCAGGCTCAGTAAATTTTGGACCAAATTTAACCTCAAAAACACATTTTATATTTTAACAAATCACTTTTTAAAAAATTCACAAAAGCAGACTCTATATTTTAATTTTACTATATTAAAATATTCTTTGTTTTTACTTCTACTTTTCTATTCAAATATCTGTCTAAAATCTTTTATCCTTATTTTTTTAGCTTCAACGGATATATATATTTTTATTCTTATTCTTATGTT
Source organism: Vaccinium vitis-idaea (assembly GCA_963854785.1). Classification (NCBI taxonomy): domain Eukaryota; kingdom Viridiplantae; phylum Streptophyta; class Magnoliopsida; order Ericales; family Ericaceae; genus Vaccinium; species Vaccinium vitis-idaea. The sequence continues at coordinate 15,784,322 of OY978215.1, forward strand.
TCTATATTTTAATGTTACTTGTCTTGTAATTTTAATTTGAAAGTAAATTGTGCCATGGGTTAAGATAAGTCCTAATTTCCCACGAACCAATCAAAGAATTAGCCACAAATATAATTTGCAAAAAAAAAAAAAAAAATCGATCAGCACAAAAAATCAATATTATTGTTGTAGTATGTTTATTTTATTGTTTTGACAAATAATATTCCTACAAAATAAAAATGTGATTGAATGTAATATTTAATGATTTAACATATAATATAAAATAGAGTCTTTATTCGACAAGGACATAGTATAGGATTTAATCACGAAAATTGGACACAAACTAATTCTTTAATGCCAAGAGGACAAATCACCTACACATTCAAAAAATGCTCCCGCTAGCCCATGAAATTGCCTAAACCTCCAATGCTAATGAAAGTGCCTAAACCTAAACCCTAGGGTACCCTGTGAAAGTGCCTAAAACCCTAGGGTACCCTATGAAAATACACCCTAAACCTAAACTCATGGTACCCTATGAAAGTGCCTAAACCTTAGGGTATCCTATGAAAGTGCCTAAACTACTAAAACCCTACAATTGGAAAGTGCACCCTAAGTGCCTAAACCCAAAATGCCTAAACTCACTATAACCTACACCAAAGAGCCTAATCCCCCTAAAATTGAACACAATCCCAAAATTATAGAGACAAAATTTATTTTGTCCCACCTAGGACTCACGCATGAGAGAGAGAGAGAAACGGGACAGTAGGTACCGAAAAATGCAATGACCTGTCCCTGTCAAGGGAGGGTCGGTCAACAACGGGAAAAGTGAGCGACAGGAAAAATGATGGTCAGATTTCGTTTTGTATTTTTTTTATTATTCAGGTTTTTTTGTCTAGTGTTGTCCTTGAACCCTCAAACATTTCACATCAATGTATTAGAGACTTTAAAATAAGTTAAGCTGGACTTAACACCCTTTAAAGCCCCAATCTTGGCCTTTAGGCCAATTTTCTGTATAAAATACTACTCCTCCGTCCGGATTTGTTTGTTCACAAACATACTTTTTCAAGTCCTAAAATGTTTGTTAATTTTCAATAGTTTAAAGGATAAAGTAATGAAAAATTTACTTTTTTGGCCCTTCTCTAAAACTTAAAACAACTCAAAAACTATTTTTTTTAAAATAATGTGTTTACATTTTTTAATTTTTTTTGCACCGTATTAAAGTTCTCAAAGAGATCTATCAAACAACATTAATATTGATTTTTTTTTTTTTGTAACTACATTACTTTTGAGTTTGAAAATTGCACGTAATTTCATAGTCAAATTAGAATGGTGGGAGTATTAAATCGAGGGATTGAGGATAAAATAGGAAATTAACAAACTCAAAAAGTAATGGAAAAAAGTTAGAATCCCCAAAACGGACAAATCCGGACAGAGGGAGTAATTGTTAAGTGAATAGGGACTTCCTTAAAGAAGAGAGCCTCTAACGAGATGATAAGGTAAATTTGAACTCTTGGCTCCTGCCACCAATTTGTTTGGTCGCAAAATCCTTAAATTCTTCAAGAAATATGGGCCAATTCTGTCACTAGACCCTCCAAGCCCCTCCAAGAGCTTCCACCCGGTACCTTAACTGCTTCTATTGCCCTGTCTCTCACCTCCTTTGCTTTTGCCTTTTGGTCAGTATTCCCACTCATTGACTCCGCAACGATCCGAGCCAGCTCGACCGAGTCAGGCACCGAATCTGCACCCTCACAAACCCGGACCGCTGCTCCCATGTCCTCCACCAAGAATCTAGCATTCACAAATTGGTCCGCTTCCATGGGCCAAGCCAGTATCATAACCCCCGCCACTACACCCTCCAACAACGAGTTCCACCCGCAGTGACTCAGAAACCCGCCCACGGCTTGGTGGCTCAGTATCAGGATTTGTGGGGCCCACCCCTTTATCACCATACCCCTACCGGATACCCGATCCTCAAACCCGTCTGGAACGAGACCATACCCGTCCGCCATTTGTTGGGCCGATACTGACTTGACCACCCAAATGAATCGGAGCCCGCTCCGTTCAAGCCCCAAAGCCAATGCCTCCATTTGGTCCCTATTCAACAGCTTCTGACTCCCAAAGCACACATACACAACAGACCCATCAGGACACCCGTCAAGCCATGACAACACACCACCACCCGAACTTTCACCCGGGTTGACCCGACCCACAGTTTCATCCCCGCCCGGAAAACTAAGCGGACCGACACCCCAAACCCGTCCATGACCCATTTCCTTCCTCAAGTGATCCAAATACTCTCCCTCCAAACCATCAAATGAATTGAAAACACACCCCCAACTCCTGATATTTGCAAGAAACCCATCCTTAAAAAACTCCGAATCGGGGTCCGATTCCCTGTACATCCGAAAAGAAGTCGGAAGATGCTCCGCAGCGAAACCTGGCGACCGCGGTAAATCCGGAAAATTTACCACGGGTAAAGAACGGACTGTTTTCAAATTTTGCGATAGGAAATTAATCACGGAGACATAAAATGCCCCAGATGAGTAAAAAACAAGTCTAGGGATACCGAGTTGGTTGGCTAGGTGTAGGGTCCACCCTAGGAAGAAATCAGAGATGAGGGCAACAGGGGGATTAGGGTGGGACTTAAACCACTGGATTATTGGGTCGTGAAGCTTACCCAGAGCATTGACGATCGGAACATTGCCGGAGCTTCCTAATTCCCGGGCATTTTCAACGCCGGGGGGTAGAGATGGGTGGTGGGGTAAGGATAGGACTAGGGTTTGGATAGAGGGGTGTGCTGAGAGAAGTGGGTTTAAGGTGGGGAGGTTTTTGGGTGTGATGAGAATTGTTAGGGTGAGGCCACGGAGGGATAGCTGGTGGGCTAGGTCTAGGATTGGGAGCATGTGGCCTTGTGCTGGGTATGGGAAAATGAGGATGTGGGCAGATTGGGTGGAGATAGGCATGGCTATGGTGTTTTTCTAGAGAGAGAGAGAGAGAGAGAGAGAGAGAGACGACAGTGAAGATTGTTCATTAAGTGGTTTACATTTGCAAACAAAGTTGGGTCCAAAAAAGTGGGGGCCAATAGTAAATGTGAATTGTCTATTGTGATGTACTACTGAAATCGACGAGAGGAAAAAGAAAACACGCCTAGAACCAAATGACGCCGAGTTTGCACCAATCGATTGGTAGTTGAAGTGGTTGGAGAATTAACATGGGGAGTAACTAACATGGACCGAGGCGTGAGTAACTGATTACAGGCGTGTAATGAAAATCTCATTCGTCTATTTTTGTTTTGGACAATTTGGATTTTAAATAAATTATTCGTACAAAGAGTTAAACTATTTGTGCGAATAGTTAATTTAAAATCCGGACCATTCAAAATATTTTTAACGGACAAGATTCACTTAATCGTTTCCAATTCATTTAGTTATCTAAAATTGATCACTCAAACCAAATCTCTTTTTACAAAAACCAATCGGAATTAACGCAACTCAGTCAATTTGTCTCCGTGGATCGACATTCGGTCTTAACGACTATTCTCTGGAATTAGGATTAATTTCTTGTTAATATTTACTAATTACTTTTTGATACGGTACGACACGATCATAACACTAAAGGGGAGTTTTAACCTGATATTTTTTTAACTATTTTTTTTTGGTCTTTATCCAATTTGTGTTCGCCTTTGTCATTTTCGCATCAGTTTGTATGAATAGTGTTCATCTCAAAGAGAAGAGAGTAATCTAGAAAGTAATATTTATAATCAAAACTATAAAAAAAAAGTTCAGTGATTACAAAATCAACACAAAACATGGAGCCTTTTAAATTTTTTTTTGTCTTTATTTAATATTTTTAGTTTGGTTCATTTTTTTTTTATTTTGTCTTATTCCTGGGATGAACAAAATAACTCACTAAAAAATTAAGCTAACCTAACAAGAGAAAAAAAAAAAAGGGCAAAAAAATAATTTACAAGTATTATTGGCCAATTAAAACACCCATAAAGCAAAAGAGCAAATCGGAGGAATGCACAAGGAGAACCCTTCCTGGCCAAACAAGAAGAAAGAACCAAACTAAAAATATTACTCCAATTTTAGTGCTCTGGAACAGTGCTTTCCTAATTCATAGCCTTCCTGGCCATTATTTTAGTGTCGGTCTATGAAAAATGCAGTCTGAAAATATAGTTATATATCGATGTCTGATTAGGCTTTGTTTTTCATTTGGTAAAATCTAACATTTGATAAATCAACACTTGATTTAAGCAAATGAGGAGTTGATTTTAGCACAACTTCTCCTCGTTTGTATCAAATGTTAGATTTTATCGAAAACTAAGCCTTTAGTCTTGATTTCTACGTGGTATACATATTCAACAAGATGAATAAAATGACCGATTCAATTCAAACAATGAGACTAGTGTGGGCCCCACATCAGTACACAATACGTGTATTGTGCACCCCGCGCACAACACACATCCCAGTCCCGCGCGCGTCAGTCCCATCACAATTCACATTTTCGTTAACAATTGTAGTCAACTGACAGTGAAAAAACCGAAAGATTCCTCCTAACTGCTTAGACTCGATCTCTCTTGAAGAATGAGTTAAAGTGTTCGTTTAACTAATGAAGATGCTCGAAGTACGTAAAGTTTCACAAGCCCAACACCCTCCCCCCACTGCAAGCATGTGTAAATTTGATTAAAATTATAGTCCCTCCGTTCAATTTGTTTGTTCATTTTTATATTCATGACAAGTTTTTAATTGCACATATATTGTATTATTTTGCAAACTTTGTATAACACAACTAATCGAGAACTGCTAAGTAAGATGTATGTTTCTTTTTTTTGATAAACGGATGTACGTTCGGGTCAGCTTGCGCGCACCTCGACTAATCTTGAGAGCCATAAAGGTAACCACCGGGTATAACCCCCAATGGCCCCAAGGTCTGGGATAGTTATGCTCCGTAGGATTCGGACATGCAACCTTAAGGTCAAGTAATTATTGTTTTCTCATGCGCTTTTGACAATCCCTTGGGGTTAAGTAAGATTCATATTTCATATACATTTTAGAAATTTATATTGAAAGAAGTAATGAAAATTGACACGAACATGAGAAGTGGAAAAACAAATTGAGATAGAGTGAGTAATTAAGGATAGTGTGGGGGGCGCTTCACCGGAATGACCTCCTTGGTCCTTTTGACATTGTACTGGGGCGGTGGAGCTGGATCGGACCTCGCTGGAACCTTGGGGGCTCGCCGGAGAGGTTGACTGGAGCTCCTGGGGTACGCCGGAGGAGGACCTGCACAAGGGAGCAACCACGTTAGCGCCTAGCCCGGACGGTGGTGGTCCGGGAAGGCACTCCGATGGCTAAGTTAGCAACGGGGAGAGAAGTATAGTGGAGAGCTAGAGAGAGGAAATGCAGTTGAGAGCTAAATGTAGAGAGAGGGTTGTGAGAGAGATATCGAGAGAGAGGCCCCTGATGGAGGTGGTGAGGGGCATATTTATTAGTGAGGGGGCGCGTGTCCCACACGTCCCTCGGGGGCCTCACGCCCCCCGTCCCTATCGCCGCATTGAATGCATGGATTGACAGACGTCCCCCAAGTGGCACCTCGGTCTCTCCCCAGAGTCGTCACCTGACACTAATATTCTCATCCATCAGATCCCCCACCATCCCCCCTGCAGACCTAGGCTGCAGGGTTTGGTGGCTCACCATAAATGCGATGCAGGTGGGTGGTTGAGCCCACTTGGCGAGTTGCTCAGACTGTCAGACATGCTTCGATCGAGCCCCTGACATCTGACGCGACCCCCCCCCCCCCCCCGGCACCGAGGTCAACCGACTCGTCCCGGGAGGGGCTCGGGAACCGACCCACCGAGGGCATCCCTGGTCCCCCCACGGAGCTAGCCGAGCCGCACCATCTGGGCTCCCGAGGACCGGGCCCCTGGACATGACACTCACTGTCCCCCGGGAAGCTGCCTGACCAGGACTAGGGGTCCCGAACCCATCTGATCTGCTTCGATGGAGGTGACCCCCAGGACTCCTGCCCCTTGGGGGGGGGGGGGGGGTGTAGCCGAGGACCGTGACACCCTGGGTCCCCCGGCCGCTACAGATAATTTCATAAATTAAAAAACTATTAAGAAAGTTAATAACAAAAATTTTGTCTCAAAAATGGATATGACAACAGAATGACTTGTCTTTGACTGCACCGGAAAAAAAAAATAGTTGAGTTGCACGTAAACTGGCTCGAACACCTAATCGTTTAAAGAAAAAAAAGAAAGAAAAGAGTTTGACCAACTTTGTTATAAATCACTCAACTATAATCACCATAATTAAACATCTTCACTCATCATCTCTCTTTCGCCCTTGCCCCTCTCTCTCTCTCAAAAAAAAAAAAAAACAAATTCACCATGCCTACCTCAACCAAAGCTTCTCACATCCTCATTTTTCCATACCCAGCACAAGGCCACATGCTCCCAACCCTAGACCTATCCCACCAACTATCCCTCCGTGGCCTCACCCTAACAATTCTCGTCACACCCAAAAACCTCCCTGCCCTAAACCCACTTCTCTCAGCACACCCCTCTATCCAAACCCTAGTCCTACCCTTACCCCACCACCCATCTCTCCCGGCCGGCGTAGAAAACGTCCGGGAATTAGGAAACTCCGGCAACGTTCCGATCATCAATGCTCTGGGTAAGCTTCACGACCCAATAATCCAGTGGTTTAAGTCCCACCCTAATCCCCCTGTTGCCCTCATCTCTGATTTCTTCCTTGGGTGGACCCAACACCTAGCCAACCAACTTGGTATCCCCAGACTTGTTTTTTATACCTCTGGGGCTTTTTTAACCTCTGTGTGTAATTTTTTATGGCAAAATGTCAAAACTGTCCATTCTTTACCCGTGGTGAAGTTCTCCGATTTACCGCGGTCGCCGGTTTTTGCCGCGGAGCATCTCCCGTCTTCTTTTCGGGCGTACAGGGAATCAGACCCCGATATGGAGTTTTTAAAGGATGGGTTTCTTGCAAATATTAGGAGTTGGGGGTGTGTTTTCAATTCATTTGATGAATTGGAGGGAGAGTATTTGGATCACTTGAGGAAGGAAATGGGTCATGGGCGGGTTTGGGGTGTCGGGCCCATTAGTTTGGCGGGCGGGGATGAAAAAATTGGTCGGGTCAACCCGGATAAGAATTTGGGTGGTGGTGTGTTGTCATGGCTTGATGGGTGCCCTGATGGGTCCGTTGTGTATGTGTGCTTCGGGAGCCAGAAATTGTTGAAAAGGGAACAAATGGAGGCCTTGGCTTTAGGGCTTGAACAGAGTGGGATCCGATTCGTTTGGGTGGTCAAGTCGGTATCAACCGAAAATATGGCAGATGGGTACGGTGTCCTTCCGGACGGGTTCGAGGATCGAGTTTCGGGGAGGGGTATGGTGATAAAGGGGTGGGCCTCACAAGTTTCGATACTAAGTCACCCAGCTGTGGGCGGATTTTTGAGTCATTGTGGGTGGAACTCGTTGCTGGAGGGGATAGTGGCGGGGGTTATGATACTGGCTTGGCCCATGGAGGCGGACCAATTTGTGAATGCTAGGCTCTTGGTGGAAGACATGGGAGCTGCGGTCCGCGTTTGTGAGGGTGGGGATTCGGTGCCTGACTCGGTCGAGTTGGCTCGGATCGTTGCTGAGTCAATGAGCGGGAATACTGCCCAGAAGGTTAAAGCAAAAGAGTTGAGAGACAAGGCATTTCAAGCTGTAAAGATAGGTGGGAGCTCTTGTAAGGGATTTGAGGGTCTAGTGACAGAACTGGCACAACTTGGTAGATGAACATCTTGCAAATTGAGTGCCTAAATCGAACACTAGGGAATCAAGCCCAATATTCCTCGAAGAATATAAGGATTTGTAACCAATCAAATTGCTGATACTAAAGTGTTTCAACGGCTTCCAATCTAAGTCGCATAATCCTTCAGTGGAACCCTTCACTCTTGCTCTCACTTTCTGTTCTCGTGAATAATCAGTAGTTTGAAATGTTATCACGAGTCGATTTCCTCCTCACGGACGCAATTAACACTAGTAGTTTACCGGTATTAGAACGTCAAATGTTGAGCCAAATTTTCAACTTTACCTTACTCTTTCTTGTTATTGATTTTGTTCATGTACATATTTATGTTCGATCAATTTGATGTTTTATATGGACAATTACTTACCCAACGAGCTTTAGAAAATTATTAGTAGTTTTGATCATTACTGTGCATCCAGGATGGGTCGATAAAAGTCCAAATTTAAAAAAAAAAACTGTTTTTTATTAGTGGAACACCCGAATCGGACCGGCACCTAATCAAACTGAACGAGAGATCTGTCCTAGCAAGTCATCGATGTTTGATGGAAGGACAAAGGAAACACATCTTCTTCAGTCACTGGTGATTGCGGAACGCAGTTGTCTTTGAAAAAGATTTAGGGCTCCTTCGGCAAAAAAACTTAATCATGTGTTTTGGTTTTTTCGTTGTCTTTATTCAATTTTTTTTTTGCATTTGTTAGTTTTGCGTCAAGATTTTGTGGTTTCTGGATTCCTCTCGACGAGACGAATCTAACAAGTATAAATTTATAAAGAATTGTTATAGAGTCCATTATAGCTTTTTGTAACACCTCTAGTCCACCTAATGTTTTCATAACATCTCTAATCCACCAAACCACTTTTTTTATTCTCTTAGGTCCATTCTATTTTTTTACTAGACAAATGTACCCTTACATTAAATTTAAGGGTGCACTTTCCTATTATAGGGTTTTTAGTGGTTTAGGCACTTTCATAGGGTACCCTAGGATTTTAGGCACTTTCATAGGGTGCCCTAGGGTTTAGGTTTAGGCACTTTCACAGGGTACCCTAGGATTTTAGGCACTTTCATAGGGTGCCCTAGGGTTTAGGTTTAGGCATTTTCACATGGTACCCTAGGGTTTAGGTTTGGGGTGCACTTTCAAATTATAGGGTTTTAGTGGTTTAGGCACTTTCATAGGGTACCCTACAATTTTAGGCATTTTCATAAGGTACCCTAGGGTTTTAGGCATTTTCATCAGGGGTACCGAGCTGACGCGAAATAATATCTCAAGCATCGCAAAACAGGAAAATGCATCGGGGTGATGGACTGATGGCGACATGTGGGGTGATAGGGTACCCTAGGGTAGGGCTTGTTCAATTGAATTTCAAACCCACATCTGACGTGCACCAACCCATCTGACGCGCACAATTTTCTTTGACTTTTCTCTCTCTCTCTCTCTCTCTCTCTTACTTTTCTGACGCGTCGGACTGAAAACCCTCTGGGTTTCGCTTTTAACCGAGGGTTTTTCGGTCTTTTGTTCGCGCGCGTGGACTAATTCACTTAGGAAATTATGGTGTGGACTAGATGTGTTAGGAAATAGCTATAGTGGATCCTATAACAATTCACCCATAAATTTATGGTCAAACCAAATATTTTTTTGAATAAAGCCGAAAATATTTGGATTATTGGAAAATTTTGGCTTTATTTAAAAAGTTTTGAGTTTTGACCATAATTTTATAGTGATTAGATTCGTCTCGTCAACCGGAATCTAGAAATCACAAAATAAATACTTTAGTAAAATAGGAGTAGAACCAAGGGAGACTCCCTCGTGGGAGGACTTCACGTGGGGTTTTTTGAATTTATCTTGAATTCCCATGTGCCTAACTCCATCCACAAAATAAATCTACTCATAGTAACGCAAATCCCATGTGCCTAACTACGCCACGAGTCAAAGTACTAATAAATCGGGTATTACAATCTCGACGAACTCTAAAATATGAATAGCAAGACTAGACAGTCATATCAGAGGGGACCTACCTCTGAGTACAATGAATAACACCTCAGATGGCTGAGGAGGACTCTTCAACTTTGTTTGTGCTTTGCTGATATTTTTCATTCAATGGTGGAGTTAAAGTGGAAAAACAACTTTACACCACTAATTGTATTTTGCATCTAACTGAGTTCAACATCTGATAACTTTCCATTCCATAATGGACCTGGTCATAGTTGTTCATAGGAGGGGGAAAGGAAATTTTTTCAGTGCCGAGCAGTCCGTCGGCTTATCCGGACCGTCCATATGATTTTGGACAGCCCAGATCTGTTGCTGATTATTTTTAACGGCAGGGTCTCCTGCAATAGTTATGTGATGCTCAATATTACTCCCTTTATCTCTTTTTAATTGCTGTGTATTTCATTTTGGGATGTCTCTTAATAAATGTATGTTTTAAAAAGTTAATAAATAAAAGTTTGTACAATTATTGTTTTGTCATTTTGAAAAGTTAACAGAAATAAAGTTAATGGGTAAAAGTAAAAATAATTTTGAAAAGTTGAGGAAAAAATTGATGTGACATGTGTAAAGTAGATGAAAAATTTGAAGTGCAATGAGTAATGCTGATACTTAAAGTATTTAATAAGTTGGATTTACAAAACAACACACTTAAAAAAAGACGGAGGGAGTACTTACTATAAAAAAAAAAGTAATTAGATATTTTTAAACGTCCAATGCGGATGCTGTCTCTGGTACTATTTGGCATCTCTCACTACAAGAAAACCAAGATCTAGTAACGGTTTTTTAGTAACAGTTGGTTAAACCGTTGATATAAATTGGTTATAGTAACGATTCTAAAACCGTTACTAGAAACAGGGCTTTAGCGACGGTTTTTATTGAACCGTTAGTAAATTAATGTAATCTAGTGACGGTTCCAAACCAACCGTTACTAAAGACCCTCCTCTAGTAACAGTTCAAAACAAACCGTTACTAAATATCCTCTAACTGTTACTAAATACCCTCCTCATTAGGCCCACATATAATGTATTTCAATATACTATATTCTAAAGACCAATTTACGGATATTATCAATTATATCATATAATTATAAGCATCTATAACACAAAAAATAACATAAATGACATAATCAACAAACACAACAAAATCAACGATCTTGATCATCATGATTGTGTCGCGATCGCGTGGCTATTGTACATCAGCTATTCCACAATAATTAGTTTACTACCAATTGCGTCCCGATGAAAGAGCTTTCTAAATTTGATCCAGCCAAAAATTTATATGAAAGACTTAATCAGTAAACACCACAAAATCAATGATCTTGATCGTCATGATTCCGTAGTAGTTGTATGGCTACTGTACATTCAACTACTGCATAAAACTTAGTTCGTATCAATCTCATGTCAATGAAGGGGCTCTGTAAACCCGATTGAGTCAAAATTTTACATGAACAATTTAATTAACAAGCATAATGAAATGAACGATCTCGGTCGTCATGATTTTGTCACAGTCGTGTGGCTACTATACATCCATGTATTGCACAAGACTTAGTTTGTTTTCAAGCATGTTGAACATATAGATTCTAAAAGCTATTACCGAGTCTATTTTTATAATGATTGATCTGAATCATTAGTATTTCACATTTTTCTTATTCCACCACTGTCACCAAAATTGAAAATTGTCGGTTATTGATAGCCATATGATCGGAAGACATTAAAAACATCTGAAAACATTAAAGTCTTATAGAATACACTCGAGCCTCACCTGAGATCTTTTTTTTCCCTCTTATCAAAACTGTCTATCTTTTGCACCATATGAATAAGATTATTTTGTCCTAGAATGGAGTTACTCAGGTATCGTTGGACATTTTATCGGACGGGAAATATCATTGAGTATGCCGGATGCCAAATTTAGAAGAAAAAAAAACCCTGAAAGATTGGATTAATTAGTTATGAATATTTGATTGAGCTGATTTTCTACAATCTCAATCGAATAATCATTTTAAAATTACTGAACGACTCGGATCATTTGTGCGGGTCCAGTGAAACCCACACAACCTTTGGTTTAGTGTCAAGAGAAAAGAGCACATGGGACCCCTTTTTCTCTATGTATACCTTCACTTGCCGATTAAAAAAATGGCTCTAAGTTTTGGCGGGCAGGATAAAAAAAAATTGGCTCTTTTTTTGGCCATAAGCTTCCTTACCATTCTTATTTTCCCCCACCCCCAACAAAAGCCCTAGCTGCGCTCTACAGAACAAAAGATCGACCGTTCTCTCTCTGTTGCTCCGTCGATCAGGTATGACCGTCTCTCTCTCTCTCTCTCGATTGAATGGATTTAGGGCATGGTTGACGGGTTAATTTGGGTGGTCAAATGAGTTTTGATAGACGAGTGGGCAGTTGGTGATCTAGGAGTTGAGTTCTTGATTTGTGACTTTAACTATGACACATATGGTCAACCTTATCAGCATTCCTGGTTTTAGTAGTTTATATTGTTGTAAGATGAGCTTACTGTTGAATGTAAGAGGATAGTTTTACCAATACAATGCTACAACATTATTAACTTACAACATTTTTTGTTTCTTTTTTTTGGACAAGCCTTAGGCAAAGGTATAACTTGTGGATTATTTTTGTTATGTTAATTGAGAAGGGAGATTTGATGTACTCTTTACTTTTGACAAGTTCATGTGATGGTTGTTTGAATTATGGTATCAAGGTTTATTTTTTAATGAATTTGCAATTCCTAGACTTTTAGCATTATGGACATGTTATTTGATAACAGGTTTTTAGGTATAATATGAAAATAAATGGCATATATATGGCTGCTATTTATTTATTTATTTAAAAAAAAAGGGTCTATAGCAACGGTTTCAAGTATTACTATAGCTGCTATTAAAAAAAAAAAAAGGTCTATAGTAACGGTTTCAAGTGTTGCTAAAGTCCAACAATGGCATGTGTCAGAATTGTGGTGTTGCGACGGTTGTAAGTGTTACTAAAGCAACCATTACTAAAAAGAATGGTGGTACCAACGGTTGCCAAAAGTGTTACTAGAACCCTATAGTGACGGATATATTGTAACGCTTCATGCGACAGTTGAGCAAGCGTTGGTATAGGTCATCTGGGCCTTTAGTAACAATTTTGGCCATCTTCTGCAACGTTTTCAACTGTTACTAGATCTTGATTTTCTTGTAGTGTCTAGTAAATTATGGAGTTTGCAGAACCAGGTGTCTTTATTTCATTGCTACTAGGGTAATTTCCCAATGCCTTTTGGCATTACCCGCGGCATTCGAGGGAGTGCTCTCCAGCACCCCCTTCCCGCAAAGTATATGCAACGCATATACTACTCCCTCTGTCCCAATTTTATAGTCCCTCGTTCTATCCTAACCGGATAAAAAAATAATCTGGTTTGGGTAAATTGAAAAAACTGGTTTTTTTGGTTGTCTTTATTCAAAAAAAAATTGCATTTGTTAGTTTTCGGTCGATTTTTTTTGATTTCTTGGATTGTCTCCACGAGAGAAATCTAAAAAGTATAAAATTATTAACCTAACTTAAAGTTTTGTGAATAAAGACGAATGTGACATCCAAAAAACCGATTTTTTGATTATTTTTCGTCTTTATTCACATAACTTTAAGTTTGGCTAATAATTTTATACTTTTTAGATTCCTCTCGTCGAGACAAACCAAGAAACAACAAAAAATCGACCGAAAACTAACAAATGCAATTTTTTTTTGAATAAGGACAAAATCAAAAAAACCAAAAAACCAGTTTTTTCAATTTACCCAAACCAGGCAAGATCTTTCAATCGGTAATACATTTTATATGCAATATGGATCTTGTTTGATAAATCTTGATTTAATCTAATAAACAAAGTGTTCAAATTCACCTAAAACATTGTAGATTATAAGATATAACACTTTGAAAAGTGACACGAACTCCCAAAAGGGACTATAAAATTGGGACGGAGGGAGTATTAAAATGCATGATTCTTGGACAGAAGCAGGCAAGTTGGGCTAACTTTAAAAACGGGTTTTTCGAAAGGTCTTCGCGGTTATTTTATCTTAATTTTTTAAAAAAAAATTGGGGTGCAATTTTAACATTTCATGTTTGGCTTGACGAGATGAATCGGAAAATAATAAAATATAGATTGAAGTTGAAAATTGACTTACATAAGATGACGAAAAAAACCCAAAAAGTTAGGACTGAATGTTTGGGCCTTTTTCGTTGTCTTATATGAACTTTTTCCATTGGTTTGTCTTTTGTTACTTATCTAATTCTTATCAAAATGAAAAATATGAGTTAAAAACTTGATCTGAATCTGACAAAGATTATGAGAAAATAACTAAAAAGGCAATGCAGAAAAGTAAAAAAAAAATAAATTGGGCCAAACTCCTAAAATGTATGATGCCTAGCTTTTGGTATTATTGGTGAAAGATTTTGGTTTTGTCACTAGGCTAAAAATCGTTTTTTGGTTTTGTCCTTATTTAATTTTTTTTCTTCTTTTGTTAGTTTTGTATCAAACTTTTTGTGACTATTGGTTTGTTTGACGAGATGAATCAAAAAAATAAAAAATTATGACTTTTACCAAGTTTTTTTTTTTTTTTGTGTGGAAAGGACCAATTTTTAGCACTAGCACTAAAAGTTGGTCCTATGCATAAAAAAGAAGAAGGGTAAAAGTCGTTATTTTTTTACTTTTTCGATTCCATTTGTTGAAACGAACCAATAATCATCAAAAGTTTGATGCAAAAGTAATAAACGCAAAAAAATTGATTAAAAATAAAATTAAAAAATGACTTTTAGCCAAGTGACTAAAAATTGGGAAACTCAGTGCTCCAATAATGTCACAATCACCTCTGCCAAAGCTCCAACTCGTGACGTAGAGTCCTAGACAAAGTTGTATATCAGTTGCACCTATGTTTCAAATAATTAAAGTGAAGGGGTAAAGTAAAAAATAGAAAGGTGGAAAACTAGACACCAATAGATAAGGATGCATGTGGGCCACACGCGAACCTTTTTCATTGTGCCTAACCACACAAAGGTACTCTAACTTCCCGTGTTGTCTCTCATGTGTTGATCAATGGTCTTAATGTGACGCAAAATTTGGATCATCACAGCCCTATTTCACGATTCAAAGCGGTTGTGTGGTAGGTCTTAAATGTTATCAACATCCATGCCGAAATCAATTTTATCGGAGAACTGTAAAAACTTTGTCTAATAATTTTATTTAACTGAAGAAAAAATAAACGGTCTCCAACTATCTATTCCTCTTGTGACAAATATGTTTCGTTAAAGTAAATACCGATGTCAACTTAATATTTTGCATAGATGTTACACACATCGAAACTTACAAAATGAACCGTTCGAATAGATAAATAGACTCGTGTGGATCTCATTTTGCGTCGCATGAGGAATCACATAAGAAGATCTTCATTCTTAGTGGACATGTGAAAAATAATACTATATATATATTCATCAGATAATAATAGCGACATGACTTCAATCACATATCTTACCCAAAATTTGGATGTCTTTCTTAGTAAGGAATTTAACATGATCCTGGAAAATCATGAATATTGAAACTCAGGCAAGAACTGTAAACATATTTCATCCAGGTTAGGAAACAGATTTCTCATAGACTCGTACGAAAGAGAAAAGAGCTCAGAAAATCAAGAAGGTTCACCGGAATCAATTTGGACGTTTAAAAGATACAAGCTCATCGATAAAAGCACAACTGGGGCTGCAAACGGACTGAGCTGTTCCTGTGGCTTGGCTCGTTATGGCTTGACTCATCTCGTTTAGTACTCGAGCGGAGCTTAAGCTCTAATTTTTGGCTTGCTTAGTAAACAAGCTCGCTAAAGCTCGGCTTGTTTAAGGATGCTCGTTAAGTAAATTACCCTGGCGAACACTACAAAGCTCGGCTTGTTTGCACCCTAAAGCACAACTATGCAGAAGGGACAGATTTGAGAAATATATAGACAAAACTTTACATTAAAATGAACATACCAAGTTGGGTATTTTGTTCTACTTTCTGAACTCCTCAACCCACCAAAAAAATAGATGAGCTCTTAACAGATTTCACTTGGCAATGCGGTTTGATTCCGTATGCAGGTGTGGGAAAGATCAAGCGTGAAGAGACGCGTTCTTGTTGAATAAGGCAGTAGCATCGCTATAAATGGCCACCAAATTTGCAAAAACAGCTAGACAGATCATGAACACAGATAAGATCTTGTCCTTCTTAGTAGCTTCTCCACGAGGATCCCTGAAATTTGTCAAACAGAGATGAGATTGAATAACCACCACCCTGCCACTCACCATGGCACCGCCGCTGACGCTGCCACGAACTACCATGGACAGGGACGGAGCCAGGAATTTTATCACGCAGGGGCAAGCCTATAATTAATAGGAGAATTTTTGAAAATTTATTTTTTCCTATATAATACTATAGGTTTTTTTTTTTTTCCTTCCTCACAGGGGAGACTGCCCCCCGGCTTCATCCCTGACCATGGAAAAGCACCATCATGTGTAGGGTTGCAACCAAATACAAGTACCCGTTATATGCCGAAACAAATGGAGCGTGGACAAAAGATAAAGAACAGAACTGATGCCATAAGTTCGTAACAGGGCAAAGTTATTTACCTTAGAGCAATTGCGGAAGGGAAAATGAAACCAAGACAAACTGAAGCAGTTGCTCCAGTGAACTGGAAAGCATCCCAAATGCTGGGGATAAAATTCGCACCCAAGTAAGTAAGTGAAATGAGCCCAACAGTGATCAATGCAAAGCGGCGATTATCTGCCAGTAAAGGTGTTGCAGAGTGAAAAAGGAGGCCATCCACATTAAGGCGAAGGGGATGAAAGAGTAGGGGGAAAACAGGCATGAGGTGGAGGGTATAAGTGATTCGAACAATGTCATTAAGCAGCGAGCTATAGGGGATGCCAAGGTCAGTGTCAAAGTTGGCCAGTACATCATCGAGTGTTGAGTCGCCGAAAAGAAGGAATCCAAAGAAGCTTGTGAGTATGTAAACGGAGGAGCAAAGAGCTATTGAGGTCTGTACGACAGATTGTATCCGGGAAGAGTCTTCGAGTTCATTGCCAATAGTGTGTACTGCAAAAAGTTTGATAGTTTCATTTGAATCAGTCACATGCATAGAATTGACTCGATTTGAAACACAATGTACGAATTATGGACCATCTTTTCAACACTAAAAAATCCATACCATTCCACGAAGGAAGACAATAAGAGAGCTACCACGTAATAAAATTCTCAAAAGTAAAAAATGAAGACATGGAGAAGCGGAATTTTGACAAGTAACCACAACACAAGATCCTGTGTCATGTATCAATGATGGGTTGACTTCTATTAGGCAGGTATTCCTGCAACGCGTAAGTATATGCAACAGAGAGCAGCATCAAAAAGTGCAGTGATCACCAAAATATTCATCACCGGCACGAGAAAACAGCATGAAACAGATTGATTCTCTTTTCCAGATACTATAATTCAATAGACATGCTGCTTTTCATTTTGACCACTTTCCTCATTGTCGTTGTAGTGCGAATTCATGTATAACAAAATTATTACAGCTTCCAAGGATACTAATCGCATGAATATGTAACTATGACTGGTTTGAAAGAGAGAATGATCCACCAAATTTGATGAAATCCTCCATGCTATACAATAAACAAAGGAAGTGTTGATATGTTCATTGCCAATATAATCGACTTGCGTACCATTGAAGTGGCAGACATATGACATCACAAGCACAGGAACCACTGTAAAAAGTTTCCATACTGAATTCATATCAGTAAGATCAGGAAGCAATCTAGGCATTCCAATACTTCCATTTACCAACTTGACAAGTGCAATTCCGGCAGTGATAAGTAGGAAAACAAATGCCAGTGCAAGACCTAAAGCAGATGAGAATCTCAATGCATCTGCAAAAATCAAAAGATTGCGGGTTATTTATAACAGACATTTCTGTATCTATCAATCAAGAAAGATATTTTGCAGTCATGATATTTTTGACGATCTAAGAAGATAGGTCTCCTTAAATCCAAAGATGGTAGAAAACATCAAAGCTTTCTATTAGTACAAAGGAAAATGAAGTTCACAGCTTCCAACTTAAGCTACTCAGAACCCAAAAAATCTACTATGTCAAGATATGATAATTTCTTCCTCACTGGCCACTGCAGAGTATAGGCTGTTGGCCTAAACGAGACATTTTCCAATTAAGTCTTTACTTTGGAAATAAACAAAGAGGTGAACAAATGCGCTTTCCATGGAAATGTGCTGCAAAACAAAGATCAGAGCTCCACTATAAATTACTGAGAACACCAAAAGTCTAAAATACCAAGAAATTAAAGTAAAAATCACTGCAAAATATAAGCTGTTAGCCTTAATGAGAAACCTTCAAATGAAGTACCATCACACAAAAAGAAGAAGAAGAAAAGAACAGAGATTTGACCCACCAATGCGCTTGAAAAATGCCAAGGGAGCCAACACAGCAAGAGTTGTGATCAGAAGAACAAAACTACGCTGAGTCCACCATTGTTCCCCAAACCAACCTTCCAAAACGCCAGCATGGTGAACCCCGCTGGAAGATGTCCCAGATAGCACATCACCTTCCCGGAAAACAAAAGAGTCACAAACCAATTAAGACAGTTTGATTAGCACACAACTTGCTTATTAATTCATTTTGTCATTTACGGATTGGATTCAATGTTAAGGGTAGAACGTAAGTGTAACAAAACTATGTCCTGGACATGTAAAAATAACATGCATCCACCAAGAAAAACAAGAAAATTATCTCATAAATAGCCAAGTTCAGTGAACTTATATAGAAAGATATATTTTTCAAAGCTAAAATAGTATATGATCTCGTGCACCTAGTTTCGATTGACATAAATATAGCGATATGCTTCTATTTTTGGGAGGTGAGTAATAAACTTTTCAAAAGTTATCGTGGTGGTGAAATTATATAGTTTGACAAGATTTATAAGTTATCTCATGGCAAAGAAGGAGTTCCTCAAAACCTATATAAACAAACTACCGATGATAATCATATCAATAAGTCTAGGAACATAACAACCAACCACAACACCAACACCAACTGCAACCACTCACATACACGTGGGACCTATACCCATAAAATGTGTGACCACGACACCAATTGCAACCACTCACATACACGAGGGGCCTACTCCCATAAAATGTGTGTGGACCCACATGCATGTGAGGTGTTGTGGTTGGTTTTTGTGTATGTAACACTGCTGTAATCATAGACAGATGATAGAGAACAAACTCACTAATCCTACTAAATCTAACACATTTATACAAACACCTCACACGCACAATCTAAAACATGGTGGTAGTGCAACGTTGTCACTCAGATACAGCAACAACAACACTCATGTAATTCCCAATCCACGGGTATATATGGGTGGGGAGAACTAAAGACAGACCTAAGCTTTGGTAATATACGTAGAATGCACAACACACCAACATCAATGTCGCCACAACCATGATACGTATAGAAACATGCACAACACAACAAACTGAAACACTTCATTTTATATGGTCAATTTTTAAGGCATTACCCATAATAATCATGTAGACAATCAGCACACCAGCATTATTGATGATCACACAAACTTGCAACAACTTCCTCCCAAGATTCCCAAAAGCATCACCCATAACGCCACCATAACAATCAGACCCACTAATCCTACTACACCTCAGCAACATCTCAATAGAAGCCTCTGTCAATATCGCCACAACGACGATAACGGCGATGCCGAGGCCGAGGCCGAGAACTTTCATGGCTGCGGGCATTGACATGATTCCGGCGCCTATAATGGTGGTGGACAAGTTGAGAATTGCGCCGGAAAACGAAGCCCCATTGAAATCTTCTTCATGGGTCTTCTTGGGGGACAACAGAGGGACATTTTCATCCCCGAGAGGAGTGCGTGCGTTGTTCTTTTTTGGTGCGTTTTGGGTGGTGTTGTGTTGGTTTGGTGATTTGATCTTCATTTTCATGGATTGGGAAATGAGTTCTTCTGTTCCTCTTGGGTTTCTTGGTTGGATTTCAAATTCTAATTGGTAGAGTGTGTGAAAGGATGATTATATGATGAGCGATCTAAGAATGTTTGGATGTGATATGTATGGGAGTGATTATTCATTCGTATATATGTAGGGACATTATGGATGAGGATTGAGGAATGTATATATTTATAGGTATTGGGGGTCAGATGATTTGTATGTCAGCATTCTTATCGGAATTGGAGGCTGAAGGAGAAACAGTAATCGGCTGTTGGATGAGAGGGCTCAATGGGAAATCTGGGTCTCTGTAGCATACCTCGCACTACATGGTGTAGCGCCCCCATCCCAACCGTTCATAATTGATGGTGTCGGACCGTTTTTCCACTATCTTCTTCTAAAAAATCAATTGATGTCAGGGAAGGTTTCAATTAAGTTTTGTATGACATTCGACATCGCACCCGTAAGTCCAAATCCATGAGTTACTCTAAGCCGAATAATCCCTCTCTCGCGATGACGCTCTCGCGATTTGAACCCATGACCTAATGGCTCTATTGCTCTAATACCAATTGTTGGACCACTTTTCTACCATCTCCTAAAACCAATTAGTGTTAAGGAGGGTTTCAATTAAGTCTTTTATGGTATTCGATATCGCACTGCAAGTCTATTTTTTAGAGCGGTCGCAAGAAGTGGTATTGTGTATCCAAATTCACAGGGCACTACGGGCCCAACAGATGGTTTAGATTCGTTGAAGCACTCTTACCAGTAACAGTTCGGTACAGTGGCGGAGCCAGGATTGAGAATCCCGGGGAGCCGAGTTCAGGGGCTGCTTTAGGATTTTCATCTAGCGCTGACAAAGATACACAACGTATTTATGATGAGAAACTGTATGCAAAGAAGTCGTCTAATTCCCTTTAATTTTTTAATATTTTCACATTGAACTTAATGTCAGGCAACCATTATCCTTATATGTGTATTACATATGGGCTCTCATAGTTGGGCTATGCTTGTTTTGTTTTGTTGGGGCTATAACAATTTGATTCAAATTTTGTTGGAAACAATTATGTTAATTTCAAACAAATAACCCAAAGCTGACAATAGCAAAGAAAATTTAATTTATATATAAATTTTAATTTTTTTCAGTGTATTTTTTAAACTGCGGGGGGGCCAGGGCCCACCCCAGCCCTATGGTCCCTCCGCCCCTGGTTCGGTAACAATTAACAAACATAAAAGAACCGTTGATTGCCGAAATAGAAGTCTGGGATGAGGCGCTACACCGTATAACACGTAAGGAGCGCTACACCGGGACCCCGGGTCCTGCTCAATGGGCAGCTACGAATATTATCCAATTTTTGATGTCGCTTCAGTATTATCCAATTTTTGAAACAAAATAATGTATTGCGGCTAACTCTTGGCTGGAGAGAATGTTTGATCCGCTTTGGTGGGACTGGCTTGTGGAATCTGTCGAGTGTGGAAAAATCATTTCATACCAAAGCCCAAAGGCATTACAACGATTCCATCACAAGATACAGGATTATGATTGAATCAAAATTACTGAAAAATCTAGCTAATAACACATACTGTAGAAGCAAGCCAACAACCTCAACGATTTCATTAAAATACCATCCTCAGTGATCAGTTTTTGGGTATGTGGAGATTAATCAAGATCCTTTCTGATGACTCTTATGTGATACTATATATAAAATAAAGTCGATTGATCTCGCTTCACGATCCAAGTGGTTTATTTTGCAAATCTAGATACGGCCATCAACCGATGCGGAAAATGTGACATTGATAAGGTTTTGATCAGAACGTATTGCAATTCGGAGAAACTGGCCTGACTTCGATTGTCTATGTCTCTTGTGCAACTCATGCTCCATTCAAGTGAATACGGTTGGTTGTTCGGTTTAATTTGTTACATACATGATGAACACAATGAGACGTGCGAAATGAACAATTTGAATTGTCAATTAGAACCGTGTGGATCGCATTTTGCATCACATGAGAAGATCCACACTTATGTGGATGCCATAGGAGAAGATGTGTCCCCTAAATAGACAAAATCACGTTTCTCTTTGGATGTGTTTGGATGACAGGAGTCAAAGATCAGGAATGTGTATCCTATTCCTGGGAATCCCATTCCCAGTAATGGGATACCTGGGTAATCCAATTGATGTGTTTGGTTCATGTGGGAATGTTACAAAGGAAAAAAAAAGATGAATTCCCATTCAAGCGTTTGGTTTGGCCATTCGAAATTAAGGAATGGAATGTATTTTACTTCATTTTCCTGAAATACCCTTCAACAACTAATACTAAATAATTAAATATCACAATTCCTGAATGCAAATAGTTGAACATAGTAGATTGCTGAAAATATCAAACTATTAAAATAGAAGCAAACAATTAAACAACTTAAAAAAATGTCAAACAATTATTGTAAAAATGAATTTTTCATCTTCTATTTGATATTTTGAAAGAGAAACTCCTCTACTATTGATCTAGAAAGTGGACGGCTGGGTTTATCATAAAGCTTGCAACAGGTTGCAATTTTATAAAAGAGATTATGACAAAACAAAAAGGCGGCAATAGAAAGAGGTATTGGAGGGAAAAAAAATTGGGTTTGGAGGAAAAAAATTGGGGTTGGAGGGAAAATTGGGATGCTAGGAAAAAAAAACAATGTGGAAATTGGGAAAATTGGGATGCTAGAAAAAAAAAATTGGGTTTGGAGGGGGAAATATGGGTTCAGGTTGTGCCAATAAAATTCTATAGCAGGTTGAAATAAAAAAAGAATGAGAATTAATAGAGGGAGAGAAGGAAAATAGAAAACTTGCATGTAGAAAAAATAAAATAAAAAGAAAGTGGAGGGAGCATATGTAACGTGGGTAGATTGGGGTCTTTTGAGGAAAATTTTGAATCTTTCGTTTTCCTCTTGTAATCAGATTACGGGGTAATCTTGGATTCCCAGGGGGTAGGGGAGGAATAAGATTGCTCCTCTATCTAGGAAAGTGATTGCTCCTGGATTGAAAGACCAGTAATCATATTCCCATTCCAACTCTACCCAAACATAGGAATCCTCCAATTAAGGAATCATATTCCTATATCCTCCTAAGATGCCTGCCATCCAAACACAGCCTTTATGTCTACTCTCAAAATCAAACTTTAAGGAAAAAAGCCATATGCAAAACTTATCAGCTTCCATGGAGTCTGTATCAGACTGCAGTGAGGATCCAGTATACCATGAAATGCACCTTACTGGATTAGGGAAGCTCAAGCATGGGCCTTACTGTGACAGTGTGAGAATCGTGGACCCCCATGGAGTTATAGTGAATTGCTATTCTATGGATTTGGAATTTAAGGGTCCAGCCCTTAGTTACAAAAAATTTCAGTTGGGCCCTTGTCTCCAATTCTCAATGTATGTTCTGCGTTTGCACTCTCAATCCTCATTTCGCAGATTCTAATACTTTTTAAAGAAGTTTTCCCCACTCGCGCTCAAGCATGCGCCATCATGAGATTTAGGTCCAATCTATACTCAGTGCAACAAACAAGGTTCCTGGGGATGATAATGTTCGATAGATATACTAGATCGTCACTCGTGCTAGAGCAACAGTTGATTGCCCTATGCCTAGGTGTTTATAGTTGAATATTGGATAAACTCTTTGCCCTTTGTTCATTAATGTTTGTCCTCATTTTTGTCTTGAAAAATTAATACATTAGCAAAAAGTTATAGGCAACAACTTGATAGTAATATACCAAAATAAAAGAACCTAAATTCGGATGACAGAGGATTCTGCATGTCTTGCTAGTTATAACCCATATCGCAGGCAAGCTAAACTTGAAGAAGAACCATTTGGAAGTAGGCCACTCACATTGTGAATGGAGTCAATTGACCCTATTCGGCTGTGATTAAAATAAGTTTGAGGCATGACAACTCGGGCTAACTTGTATATATATATATTTTTGCGAAAACTGCTTGGATCAAGTCCTTCCCGGTATTTTTTTTTGAAGATTTCCCGCATGGACCCTTGAAAACACCTTCTGAACACATTGGACGGATCGGATCGTGAAAAAAATGTTTGGATCATGGAGGTCCGGAAACGGGAGGTCCGGATTAGAAGGGGACCCTATATATATATATATATACCCCACGGTTCCTGACTGGAACAAAATGGGTATTTTTTTTGTGTTGCAAATTGTTTTGGGAAAATCCGAGCCGTCCAATGTGTTCAAAAGGTGTTTTTCATTACAGTTTTTGCGAAAAACTGCTTGGATCAAGCCCTTCCCGGTATTTTTTTTTTTGAAGATTTTCCGCGTGAACCTTGGAAAACACCTTTTGAACACATTGGACGGCTCGGATCGTCAAAAAAAATGTTCGGATCATGGAGGTCCGGAAGTCCGGATTCTATATATATATATATATATATATAGGAGCACGAACCCATGCTATATACGGATGATGAACCATTCGTCACGATTCATAAAACTACATTGATCGAACTGATGGAATAAAACTACAAATAACCGTGCTTGCTAGAGCTAAATTAATATTTATCTCTACCAAAACTAAAAAGAATCAAAGTGCTACCATAAGAGTTTTATTCAAATCCATGCAATACATGCTACTGAATGTTTAAACTAAAGTACTTTTTACCGAAATATTTAAACTAAAGTAGAAAACCCTATACTTCTAAATTTACCACATCACTTGCACATTTTTATGATATCCTATTTAGTGCAATCCATGTGCATATGGAATACTTCTTAATTTTTAAAGGGAGAATTGCTATAGGGTCCACTATAGCTATTTCCTAACACTTCTAGTCCACACCATAATTTCCTAAGAGAAGCAGTCCACACGCGCGAGCAAAAGACCAAAAAATCCCTCGGTTAAAAGCGAAACCCTAGGTGATGGCGACGTGCGCGTCAGTCCTTTCCGAGGGTTTTCAGTTCCTTCACGCGTCAGAAAATTAAGAGAGAGAGAGAGAGATAGAAAAGTCAAAGAATTTTGAACTGGGTTTGAAAACCCAATTGGACATGCCCTTACCCTACTGTACCCTATCACCCCACACGTCGCCATCACCCCACATGTCGCCATCATCCCCCGATGCATTTTCCTGCTTTGGGATACTTGAGATATTATTTCGCGTAAGCCCGGTACCCCCGATGAAAATGCCTAAAACCCTAAGGTACCCTATGAAAGTGCCTAAAACCCTAGGGTACCCTATGAAAGTGTCTAAACCACTAAAACCCTATAATTTGAAAGTGCACCCTAAACCTAAACCCTAGGGTACCATGTGAAAGTGCCTAAACCTAAACCCTAGGGTACCCTATGAAAGTGCCTAAAATCCTAGGGTACCCTATGAAAGTGCCTAAACCACTAAAAACTCTATAATAGGAAAGTGCACCCTAAACCTTAGGGTACCCTATGAAAGTGCCTAAAATCCTAGGGTACCCTATGAAACTATATTATGTATTAAATTTAATGTGAGGGTACATTTGTCTATTAAAAATGGAGAGTGGACCCTACACCTTAGAAATTGCAAAAAGGTGGATTAGAGGAGTTATGAAACTAAGAGGTGGACTAGAGATGTTACAAAAAGTTATAATGGACCTTAGAGGAATTCTTTAATTTTTAAATTATCAATCCAAAGATATATTCACTGAACTTAAAAGCAAAACGTGATGACATAGTGTAAATTTCATACTAATGACAATAATCCAATTTTATTAAAGATTTTTCCTCGTGATGAGTGAAAATCATAAAAAATGTATGCCTTGGAATTACATTATTGCATAGACAACCCAATAACTTGGCATAAATATAAAACATACGTTCATAACATATTCCATACCTGATCACCATCATAAAGCCATTAAATAAATCTTTTAAGATTATTCGCTCACACTTTCATGTTTTTTTCTCCCAATTTTCTGCAAAAGAACCAAATTATGAACTAAATTAATAACTCCACGTATATGTAATTACATTAATGTGTATATCCGATTTTGTTGCTTGGTCAATGTTTGAATCAAACACCACGGCCGGCTAATGGATAAGCCAATGAAGCCACCGCTTCGGGCCCCCAAAAAATGTAAAAAGAATTGGGGCCCCCCATATACATAAGCCTCCTACATAATGCAGACTTAATAAGTACTTTTGCAGCTAAAAGTGTGAGAAAAGTAATGTTCAAATGATCGATTTATGAGTATTTTAATGGTTATTTATTTTTGGATGACTGTATGTTTAAATTTGTGTAATTATAAATATTTTGTAATGGTTTTTCATGAACACTGTGTTGAAAATTTTATTATGCAAAATATATGGAGGGCCTCATCTAATGAGTCCGTTTCAGGCCTCCAAAAGTAATGAGTCGGCACTGTCAAAAACCAAGTCCAAATAGAAACATATTTTTCGTATTCCAATATTGAACCTTTGGGATTGTACTAAAAAACCAACACTACCAAAAAAAATAAAATTTGAGTCAGGAATAGTGTTGGAATAAAGAACATGACTAATGTGTTTGATGTGTAATGGTTGGCCTGGATCCTCGTGGATAAATGGCGTTCTAGTGTTACAACACTTTTCGGGCTTTTCAGATAAAAAGGAGGGAGGAAGAATTGTTATAAGATAACGAAAATGATTGTGACACACACACTCACATGCGGTGGGACCCACCGGTGGGTCCACACACACTTACATGCGGTGGGACCCACCCCGGTGGGACCCACGTAT
Source organism: Vaccinium vitis-idaea (assembly GCA_963854785.1). Classification (NCBI taxonomy): domain Eukaryota; kingdom Viridiplantae; phylum Streptophyta; class Magnoliopsida; order Ericales; family Ericaceae; genus Vaccinium; species Vaccinium vitis-idaea. The sequence continues at coordinate 15,810,846 of OY978215.1, forward strand.
CAGTATAGTCCCATAAATCATGCATGGGATTAGTTAGCAATACGAATTTTTGGGTATCTACTAAGATCTTTGATTAATTAGGTAAGGTGCAAGAACTCAAGTTCAAAAAAAGGTGTCATATTCAAAATTTAGTAATTTTCCAAATCTAAATTAGGTATTGGAATTCAAAATGCAAATCAGTTCGTCAGATACAGCATATGCCTATGGATTGGTTAGTAGATATGTACGATTTTTTTGTGAAAAGGGGCCAAATCAAATTAGTAGCCATTTAGGTTTCCTTTTCACCTTTTCTTTTGAATTTTCTATCTGGGAAAAATTCAAGGTTTCTATCTGAAACGCTTAGTATAAGTTGACTTGACGATTTGTGAATATGAGGAAGCTCAAAAGATTGAAAACAGCTAACATGGAAAAATTTCTCAAAAGATGTGTTTATGTAATACAATAAAAGGTAACAATTTCATTATATAAACACAAATTTGAAACCTGACCCAAGCAAATGAGTAAGATTACATGTATTTCAATTATTTATGGATTGGGTCGAGATAGTAAACAAACTATAGTCACAGTAATTTAGATAAAAAAAATTGCAAAAATGCATGTATCTAACTTTTAGACAAAATCATCACCTTGGAAAAGCATGATATAATTCGTTTCCTGTGCTAGATTTGATTAGGAAGAAGCAAAAATTGTAGAAGGATCGAAGCTAACCTATGCTTAATTACGAATAGACACCATCACACAAATTTTGTCACAATTTTCATAGCAACCTGGAGTCCGTGATTCTGCCCCAAAGGATATTCCGACTGAAAAAATTGATTTGGTGTGCCAAATTAAGTACATCTCGATAAAACCATAAATAAAATAGGAAGGTAAAAGTTGTGAATATAATGAATGATATACTAACTTGAGAGAGGACGGAAGAAGTACCCTTGGAATCGTTGTTGTTCATAATGCGAGAATTTGTAGTTTGCATTGGCAAGTGATGAATAGTACAATATCGATCTGTATAACGACTTTTTTTTGTTAGAACTCCAATAACAACGCAGGGATCTGTATAGGCATGAAATAAAACGCTAAAATACGATGGCAATAAAATTATAATTGAATAGAGAGAACATGAAAAAAAAATTTAAATTTTAACACGAAGCAATAGTATAGGAGAGGAGACGAAAACAATAGGAGACTTTTTTTTGGAGTTTTGTTTTCAAAACCAGTTATTTATAAGACTTACCACGTTATTAGGAATGACAACCCATTAGAAATGGGAAAATGGGATCAAATCAAATATCTAAGTTTCCTTCCTTTAATTAAATTTGCACAGCTATGCGCTTGAGGATCAAAATGACTTCAAGTTTTTCACGGGAGAATTTTTCAATAAGTATGATATACTATATATATATATATATATATATATATATATATATATATATATATATATAGGGTAAGCTTCACATCCGGACCTCCCGTTTCTGGACCTCCATGATCCACACATTTTTTTGACGATCCGATCCGTCCAATGTGTTCAGAAGGTGTTTTCAAGGGTTCACGCGAAAAATCTTCAAAAAAAAAAAATACCGGGAAGGGCTTGATCCAAGCAGTTTTCGCAAAAATTGTAACGGCTCGGATTTTCCAAAAATAATTTGCAAAACAAAAAAAATCAATTTTTTCTTATTCTCGGGAGGTCCGGATGTGAAGTTTTCCGTATATGTATATATATATAAATCATGCTTAATTGATAGCTTATTTTGAAAATTTTCTACCCTCAGAAAATTGTCCCCAAATCAAGAGTTCGTTTGCGTACCATATATGTTTAAGTTTCCTTCCTTCTAGCAAATTATGCTTGATTGATACCTCATTTTGAAAAATTTCCACTCTCATAAAATTATCCCCAAATCAAGAATTCATTTGCCATAATCATTTTCTCAAATCTTTTACAACTAAGAAATAAAAATGCAATTATATTAGCCAATCAATTTTTGAAGTTTTTAAAACGTGTTTTTGCATGATCCAAATCGTCCAATGTGTTTAAAATGTGTTTTTAAGGGTCCTTGTGAGAAATCGTCAAAAAAAAAAATCGAGAAGGGCTTGATCCGAGGAGTATTCCACAAAAACTGTACATTTACAGTTTTATAAAATATTGCTCGGATCAAGTCTGTCTCGGTATTTTTTTTTTTTACGATATCTTGCAGGGACCCTTAAAAACACGTTTTAAACACATTGGACAGTTCAGATCATAAAAGAAAATATCGGGAAGGTGGATCCCGGACTAGAAAGTTCCCCTATATATATGATTCTTTTGTGGTTAGTGTATTTTTCTCTCTTATGGTAAGTAATATTTTTGAATGGTATGCATTCAATTTGATTCAGTTAAGCCTTTCATTTCGTATGACCCAGGTTTGCCCAATTGTTCAAATTACTAAGAGAAAGAAGATGGACTACTAACACTTCAAATTCTTCACACTTTCAATTGCCAAAATTTATAACTAACATCACGACTATCTCATGTTCTTTAATAGTAGTTGAAAGGACGTCGTAACCAACATCAAGCCTATCTCATATATGCTTTTTAAACATAATTCAGACATTTAAGCCACAGTTTAAATGCACCTCTATTAATCTTAGGATAAAAATTTCTCTGTCTATTAACTTTGGGCGTAATTAAAGTCCGGACAAAGCCAACTTGGACCCAAAGACTATTTCATATGTTCATGAAAAAGTTCTTGAAATTCGAGAAATCAAATATTGTGTGATTTTTATTCTTCTTAAAATATAGTAGAACTCTAAAATTACGGGTTATTATTCCACATTCCATCAAGGGTGATACATACACAACCAGATTTTGTTGTGGACAATCCACAACGCATCTTTTGCCGTCCAAAAATACTAATCATTATTAAGTTTTACTAATCATTATAAGAACACAAAATATAAAGTCTCCAAATACATAGCATCTCAAAAACGTATGAGTATCTCACTTGAATATTACTCGTGTTGCATTTCTAGAATAAAAAATATCAATTAGACTTGTATAATCCCACCTCTTCCACCTAGTCATTTTCATATGCAAGGTTATCCCACTTTTTCCCTTAGCCAATGTAAAAAAAGGAGTATTATCGCAATGGTAGATATTAATAGTGGGCAAATGAACAGTTCCCAAAGTTTTCAGCTTTGTGTGAATCAATATATCTATGAATCTATCAATAAACAATGAGCCAGAAACATCTGTGAATAATCAATTTGTGGGGGAGCTCTTCACCGGACTGGCCTCTTTGCCCGTTTGGAATTGCGCTGAGGGGGAGGAGCTGTGCTGAACCTCACTTGGTCCCTAGGGACTCGTCGGGGAGGGGTGCCGGAGTTGCTGGGGTACGCCGGAACGGTACCTGTACAAGAGAGCAACCACGTTAGTACCAAGCCCGGACGGTGGTGGTCCGGGAAGGTACTCCGATGGCTAAGTCAGCAACGGAGGGAGAAGTATAGTGGAAAACTAGAGAGAAAGTGCAGTTTAGAGCTAAATGTAGAGAGAGAGTTTTCAGGAGAGCCTCTTGTATGAAGGGGGTGAGAGTCATATTTATAGGCGAGGGAGCGCGTGTTCGGCACGCCCTTCGGGGGCCTCACGCGCCCCGCTCCTGACATCGCATTAAATGCATGGATCGACGTATACCCCTCAAGTGGCGCCTCGGCCGCTGTGCTCTCAGAGGCGTCACGTGCTCTTGATGTCCCTATCAGTCAGATCCCCCACCCCCCTGCAGGCGTAGGTTTCCAGGGTTGGTGGCTCGCCATGATGTAGTGCACGTGGAGTAGTTGAGCTCATTAATGTGCCACTCAGACTGTCAGGAGGTGCCTCGATCGAGCCCCCCCTGCCACGTGACGCGACCCGCCCCGGTACCGAGGTCAATATACTCGGTCCGGGAACCCTCGGGAACAGTACCACGAAGGCGCTTCTAGACGCTCCCGGTGCGGTCTCCCGAGGTGAGAGTCTGGCCGAACCTGTTATCTCCGGGGGGAGCCTCCCCCGGCGTTTCGTGGCGATTGGGTGGGGACCCCTGCGGACCCTCGTCCCCTCGGGGGAACGCCGCCGAGGATGTCGAGACCCCCTTGATCCCCCGGCCGCTACACAATTATTTATTGAATAATGAATAAATCTGTAATACTTTGGGTTACTGGGTATGGGATTTTTAAAAAACAATACTTGTAAAAATAAAGTATAAAATATACCAAATATTGTTTACTCACATGTATTAAGTATATATGCAAATGATTTAATTTGCAACAAATCACATGTATAATCCATTAACGATCTACATAGACAGGAGAAAGAGGGGGAGAGAACAAAAAATGGTTACCCCTGGAAGGAGACGGAGTCATGGAGCTCATTGCCGGAGATCATTGACGGATGAAGGTGTGGATGGCCAGACGTGACAAAGACAGGACAAAGAGGGGTGCCCTATGCCCATTGCGTCAGCTTGTAGATTAGACGGGCGAACCGTCGAAGTCTAAGTCTGGCTGGTCGACTGGGGTAAATCGTGATGAGTCCTACTCCTAAATTGAGTATTTTTATTTTAGTTTCCTTTTTATTTTATTGTGGGTCTTATATGGGCCTTTAGATTTAATGGATCAGTTGTAAAAGTTAATTGCATGTGTTTAAACAAGGAATGTTAATCGCGTATGTGGCAGTCTAAGTTAGTTTAATTAGTAACTTAGTTGCCTTTTTATTTTATTGTTCTTGATTATATATATACTAGGAGATTAAGGACTAAACCGAATGTTTTCATCCAAAATGAATTATGTTTCCATCCAAAAATTCTTTGCCTATAGGGTAAAGATTTTTGGGATGAAAACATAAATTATTTTTGCCGCTGTTCTTTATATTTTCATCCAAAAATCCTTGATCCAGTAATCATGGTTAAAATTTTTTAGGGTGCCGCATGCGCGTGCCAAATTCATAAAGGGAAGCGATAATGGTTAAAATCAAACTAGCAATCATGTCAATGGTTTTTAACATTTATTTACCATGATTCAAGATGTTAATTCAATAATTATTACCATGTTTACAGATATTAGAAGAGCGTACATACCCCTTATCTATACAGGCTCGCGCATCGGTTGTTTTAATCTTTTTACCATGATTTTTGATCGTTTTTTTATTTTTACCATGAAATGTCGATTATGTGATTGATATGTTTTGCCATGATTCAAATAATCATGGTAAAAATCAAATACAAAAAATAAAATATGGTTAAATTGAGTAATCATGGTAAAAATTAAAATGATTGAGATAATGAGCCAGTAATATGGTTAAACGTGATTCCAACAACAATTATGATAAGATATCATCCCTCTTTTGAATTTCCACCATTTCGAATTCCTTGATTTTAGGAAGGAGAATAATTCTCCAATTCAAAAAAATCTTAATTTTAGGGTGTGTGGATCAATCAAAAGTAACTAACTTTGAATTCAAAAATTACTTCCGTTTTATATATTTTCATCCTCTAATTTATATACATCACGGATCCTATCCAGGATCCCGGATTGAAGGTTTTTGGGTGTTTTGAAGGTTTTAAAACGTGTTTTTGCATGATCCGAATCGTCCAATGTGTTTAAAACGTGTTTTAAAGGTCCCCGCAAGAAATTATCAAAAAAAATTACCGGGAAGACCTTTAACCGAGCAGTTTTCACAAAAATTGTCCATATACAGTTTTGTGAAAAACTGTTTAGATCAAGCCCTTCCCGGTATTTTTTTTTATTATTTCTCGCGGGGACCCTTAAAAACACGTTTTAAACACATTGAACGGTTCGGATCATAAAAAAATATCGGGAAGATGGATCCTGGACTCCGGAATTCCCGGACTAGATAACTCCTATATATATATATATATATTTTTTAAGGAAGGGTAATAATGGTAAATCACATTACAAGAGGATGAAAAATAATTCCATAAAGAGTGGAGGATGAAAATCTAAGTGGTACCCAAAAAGGGATGGATATTTAATTACCTCATAAAACAATTGAATTATTAAAGAAAATTTTATTTTCCAAAAATTAGGGTTATTACACAAGTGGTCGATCCAAACGCTTGAATAGGAACTTATCCATTTTTTCTTTACTAACATTCCCACATGAACCAATCACACGTTCACATTACTGGGACTGAGATTTTCATAAATAAGATATCATTCCTGGTCTTTGATTCCTGTCATCCAAACACAGCCTGTGAGAGAAGTTAATTTGTAAATTAAGGAAAAATATGAACAGCTGAAATTGCCAAATATTGGCCATGTCAAGATAAAACGTTGATAAGTAACGGTCTAATCAATTAAGGAAAATACACAGCCGTGTAGAATTCTAATCAAGGGAATTACAGCCTTGCAGATTAAATTATGGTCTTTATTTGTTAGTTTGTTACCAAAAAGATTTGCCATTTAAATTCATATTTCCCAATGGGTATTCGCCTATAAATGGAGAGATCTCAGGGGAGCATTTTTCAACTGTGATATTCCAAATAACATAGCCAATTAATACCACTGGTGTACAAATACCTGCATGGAGAAAGCTAAATTCAGCTTCACTTTTGTGGTGCTGCTACTGACCATTGCCTCAGGTATCTCTCTCTCTCACACACACTCGGTAATACGAGGGGAAAAATCTAGAGGCATTAACTAAGTTACTAACTAATGTACTAAATGTGTATGTCTTTTAATAAACGAGTCATATATAAGCCTACTGCCTACCCATGTATGTGGCAGCATTGCTCTTAAACGACGAGGGAATGTTGTTTTGCTGGCAGGGGCCGACCCAACTTCGTGGAGGCCTATGGCGAAATCTTTAAAAAAAAAAGTCCTTTGGCTATTTAAACACTTTTTCAGATAATTTTGGTGCCTTTGATGATCTTAATTTCAAGATTTTTTCATTCGGAACTTCAAAATCTTGTGTTAAACAAAGAATGTTAATCGTGTACAGATTATTCAAACTTTGTTCTGGATGAGGAAATCATTTTTGTTACATTTCTTTTTTTTTTTTTTTCGAAACAAAACACCATCCTTTATTTATACAAGCATGTGTATTACCACCCCAAATTATCGTATGACAAAAAAGCAGTCAAAAAATCGGGAGCCACAAAGTAATCAACAAACAAAAGTATTAATTTTGCTCTTGTGCGGCCTTCCTATCCAAAACATGTGTTACCTTCCTAGTCAACTGATTTTGCATCCAACCTAGGGAGCAATTGACGCACCGTCGTCGTTAAAAAGGGATTTTAATTTGAAGGATTTTTCATAAAAGCTTGGTTAAGTCTTGGACTAGCTAGGGTAATACGTACAACAGTGAACCTTGAAAAAATTCAAACTCGGATTTGGAGGCCCTGTTGTGCCCGTAAGGTAGACCTATAGAATCAATACGGAAAGAATAATTAGATTCGATCGTGAATACTTGGGATACAAACATCCGTGCGGAATCACAAAAGTTTATAAAACCACTTCTGCAAGAAGAATTAATGCACAGTCAAATTCCTGTGTATCGAACGGTTCCTTTCTATCTTTTTTTTGTGTCCGATATCAGCGTCCTAACAGTTTCTCGTGTTTGTGTTCTTATTTTTTTAAGGAGGTATGCTGTCAGGAATCAAGGGAGGGAGACTACCACTGCCTCGTTGCAGGGTCAACAGCGACTGTTTTCCTATTTGCCAAAGTTGTGGGTTTTGTGCTTGCCTGAGCGGCATATGCTGCAGCGGGTGTGGTGGCGGGCCTGGTGGCGGAGTGGCGGGCCACCCACTCGATTCCATCTCTGCACCTAAAAAAGGAATGACAAATACAGTTCCATCTCCTTAATTGATTTCTTTTCATGACAAGAAATTAACGTCATGTATATAGATACATATACATATATATACACCTATTTGATATGTAATCGCATGCGCTATCGGGATCGAGGTCGAGGAACCTGGAATTGATGAATTTTAGAATAAACCAAGTACATATTTGCTGGGTAACTAAGGAGATGGATCCTGGAATTTAGCTTGTTATGATTAAATAAGGTATGATGTTTTTTTTTTTTTTTGGGTAAATAAGATATGATGTTCTCTTGATGCCAAGGATAAAATTCTACTCTCTGTGCACATTTGATGTGATTTATGTTGTGTTTTCTTTGTCTACAATGCTAGTTGTTTTTAGGCTGAAATACCGCAAAACGTACATTTATTTGTCTGTTCTATTTTCGCCAAAAACTCACTTACATTCTAGTTTTTGGAGCGTGATTTTGTTCATCGTCACTAAATGAAGCACTTTGATTGGTGAAAAAGGCGTAAGGTCCACCACAAACTAATCTCATTATTATCAAAAAGTGTATTAATTAATCCTGTAGACTCCAAATTTTTTTCACCAATTAGAGTGAGGATGCACAAGATCGATCGGACTCTTGTTTTTTACTTATGACACAATATAATAGTTTTAACAGTTTTGGGAATTTATTTATTGAGTTAGGTTTAACAAAATATAAGGCTAGCACACTAAGTATATTCCTTTTGAAGTCCATGCGAATCTGTCTTAAAGGGACCATATGAAAAATGGGCTCCAGTTTGCAATTTCTTATTCCTTTACAGTTCAGTTTAGATGATAAATTCTTCTTTCTGTAATTTCAAAATTCAAGCGATTGATTCTGGTTACAATTAAACCAGTTTATTGTTATTCTATATACTCCATTTGTTAGACACAAACATACTTTTTTAAGTCTTAAAATGTTTGTCAATTTTCAAAAGTCAATGCATAAAGTATGAAAATTTTACTTTTTTGCCCCTTTTCTAAAACTTAAAATAACAACACAAAAACTATTTTTTTTAAAATAATGTGTTTACATTTTTGAATTTTTTTTGCACCGTATTAAAGTCCTCAATGAGATCTATCAAACAAGATCCATATTGATAAAAAAAATAATTTTTGCAATTACATTATTTTTTAGTTTGAAAATTGCATGTAGTTTCGTAGTGGACTATCAAATTGGAATGGAGGGAGTATTAAATGGAGAGATTGAGGATAAAATAGAAAATTAACAAATTCAAAATGTAATAGAAAAAAAGTTAGAATCCCCAAAACGGACCAACAAATCCGGACGGAGGTAGTTCTGTTTTTCTACAGTTTATACAAGCAAAATGGACTTGTTCACAAATTAAGGCATGGATGTCACATCAAGCTGAGCTAATTCTTTGCATATGACGAAAACTCAAATCACAGTTAACGGAATGAAAACATACATCCTTTACAATTCCATAGGTGGAGAAAATCTTTGTCAGCCAAGCTTGGTCTACCTTTTCCCGAATATCGTCGACAAAGAGAGTGGAATTTGAGAAAATTTTGGGTACGGATAGGGCTGGGACATGTGGTGCCCGACACTCTATCTAAGCCGTCCACACATATTTTGGACAGCCAGATGTAAAGGGGTAAATTTGCCCTCAAAATTTACAAAAATGCCACCATTGCATTTGGACTGTCCAAAACATGTTTGGACGACTCGGATTGGGTGCCGGGCACAACGTGTCCGTGCTTTTGTGAAAGTTGGATTGTCTGTACTTGAAACCCCACCTGGTTGTTTATTGTGCTTATTAAGAACGCCACCCTTTCCTAATTAAAATTCCGTTCTTAGCTTGCCCATCTCCCTCCCATTGGGTTATGATGGAACATATACACACAAAACTATTAAAAATGCTAGTTTAAGAAAATAACAATAATAATTAGATTGCACGATTAATTTATGAATGAAATTCAAAAAATTAGGGTCATTGCGGGTCAGTCCAAAATTGAACTAGCTAGGCCTGATAGATTTGAACTAGACCAGAGCTTCTCCCCTAGTAAGATCTGACTCAACAAATTAAACATGACATAGAAAGAGATATGCTGGGAATGAAGAATATTTCTCTCATATAGTTAGTGGGTGTTTGGGAGCTACTTCTTTTTAAAAATATGAATTATAGATTGTATATTATTAATTAATTTCGGATATAAATAAAATTTGAGAATGTATTTGCATGATATGCAAAGAATAAAGTTTGCAGCAAAGTAGAAGTGTAATAGGCAATAAATAATTTTTTTTCCTTTTTGACCATTTGGCGTTAGCCAAGGGTTTAAAAATAAATTTTTTATTATCATTTGTAACTTACCATAAAAACGTAAGTTGAGTCTTTATTTTATATGAAACATCAATTAATTGTTTTTTTCAAAACAATAGTTGACCACAAATTATCATATTTGCTTCGAAGTACTAGGCAATGTACACCACTATTTGAACATTGTTAGGAAACCAATGCAAAATTGCATACAAAAATTAGAATGAAATGTGCTATAGTCCGGAAGTAAACGAGACGTGGGTTTGTAAGTTAAAAAAAAAAAACACAAATAAAGATGTGGGGGTATGTTTTTTTTTTTTTTTTGATCGGCAACAAATTTTATTAAAACTCGACAAAGGGTACATCGAGGGAAAAGAAAGCCAAGACCAAACACGTGTAAGGACAAGGCAAAAAGAGGATTCCAGCGAAAAGCTGAAAAACAATGAAAGAAGAAAGAAAAGAAAGACATTCGAAGGTACACTGCTAGGCCATCACCCCAATGAAAGTTCATCCTTGATATGATCCCCTAATCAATTTGAGCACCTCACCTCTTCACAACTCCTAAACATCCTTACCGTATAATATCAGCACCCCAGACCACGTCACCATCAAGCAGAAGCAGCAGAATCACAAGAAAAATTTGCATCTATAATAGCACCAGAGACATCCTCCATAGCAGATTCCATATATGCATTAGTAGATATCCCCAAAATCAATTCCAATTCCACAATTACCAAATATCCCCAACATTATTTCCACATAGATCAGAGATTGACATCAGTAGCATGCTCAACAGAAACAAAAGCAATTCTTAACAATGCTCCCTAAACCCCTTATATTCCAGAAATAATTCTCAATGTTGTATAAGGGTTACCTTACTCTTGGTTGGTACGAATTCAGTGGATAGAATTGCTCCTTAGCAAAGGAGCAAACCTATTTGTATTGTCTTCAATCAGTTTCTTCATATGTCTTAAGTCCTTGTCTGAGCAATCAATCCCCAACTTATCACCTGCACCTGTAGTGGAGTAGAGTTCTTGAAGGATCGAATTCTGTTTATAACCTTGTGAGGCAGAGGGGCCAGTTATGTTCTCATCAGAGGCACTCCCACTGCTCTGTGAAATTCTAGCCCTTAAAGCTTTTCTGGCTTCTTTAGGATTCAATTCCACTAGAAGATTAATGCTTGGAATTTGAGATGCCCGCATGTTGTTGGTTGATCCCAGTACCACTGGCCCATCGAGCAGCAAGATTTTTTCCTCCAACTCCTTTTGATTTTCCTCATAATCCATACAAGTTTCCTCTACCACCCTTTGTTGTGCCACTTCCTCACTTCTCTCCTCTGATTGGGCCTCAGTATCTTGAGTTATTTGTTGGATTAAAGGCTTGTTGCCACAAATCTCCCTTATAGGGCCACCCGAGTCTTCTACACTGTTCTGACTTATTCAAGTCATTAACCAAATCAGCGTCAACTGCTCTCTCCACTTTTGTTTCTTCCACGTGGCTTCCTTGTTCACTCCTGTTATCTTCCAACTGTTCCATCTTGTCCAAGTTATTAACCAGCTCATTTTCTTCTATGTTCAGCTCCCCCTCTTCTTTGCAGCCCTTACAGTTGCATTCAGCTCTAAGGATGGTGTTAACAACTATTTGCTCCTCACAGACTCTGATTTTGAATTGAACTCCCTTGTTTTCCACTAATATCACTTGATTGATCACATCCAATGTTTGAGTGGAAATAAGAACTTTGCCCACAGAGAATGACGTTTCCTGGATTGTATCATTGCTGATCTCTAAGACATTACCCCATATCTGTCCTATTTTTTTAAAAGTAACAGAGTTCCAGAGGTGAAGGGGAACCCCAAAGCAATTTAACCAAACGGAACGAGATGGTGGAATGACCCTATGTTTATCCCATTTATGAATTTCCAGAAACCAATCTTGAAGCCAAGCAAATTCACCATTGTTGAAAACTGAATTACAAGCTTCAACATTAGGAAAAGTGAGTACTAAGTAATCCCCACCCATGGTACCCACCTGAATGTTCAAGTAACCCAAATTTGCGAGTTGATCTTGTACAAGTACCAGTGATTTTGAGGGGGCTAACTTTGCTGTTACACTCCTAAGAAGCCATTCATTTCCAAGCTCATCCAGTTTGATTACAGATCCAAAATTATCTGAACCTTTCACCACTTCAGAAAAAGATTTGAAGCCCTTCTTCCATACGTTAGTATGGTGCTCCCCATTCTGCACCCCAACATCCTTCGAAAGCCCAGCTACCCCGGACTGATCGTTTTTGGTGAAGCTTGCCATCTTGACGAATAGACTTCTGTTGTCAATCCGTATCCCATGCGCCTTTGCAATAGCCATATCTGCCTCATCCCTAGATGTGGGGGTATGTTAGTCCTTCTAAATCTTAAAACGATTGAAGAATGTAAAATGAGAATACACGTTTCTCTCCTCGTGTGCTTTTCTTATTGTGCTTAGGCCTAGTTTTTCGAAAGATTTTATCAAAATTTGATAAAATCACCCTTGATTTTATCAAACGAGGAGGAGGGTTGATAAAAAAATATCAACCCTCCTCCTCGTTTGATAAAATCAAGGGTGATTTTATTAAATAAAAATAAAATCATCTGAGAAACTCAGCTTAGAGTGTTTTCGAAATGCATATCTCAATGTAGTTTAGAAATAAGATAGAAAGAGACTTTTTAAAAAGAGAGAGAGAGAGAGCAAAAATACTAATGCAAAGTGCAAAAGATGGGCAACCACGGACTGTCATTAGTGGCTGCCTGCCTACCTTGGTTTTTATTGGATTTTCCTCCGTCTTTTTGCTCTTTCCTTTTGTTAAATTTTGGAGCAATTATTTTCATTTCACTTAGGACAAGATAACTCAAAAAAAAAAAAACTTTAAAAGCTTTATAAAAGTTTATGAAAGATAAAAATGAGAGAAGTTTATTTTTTTGGTTTATTTATTTATTTTGTAAAATAATTTCAAATTAGGTTTCTATCTTTTTACTTTTTCAAATTTTTCGCGATGAGACAGATTGTTGGAGAAAAAAATAAATTTCATAATGGAAAAAAAATGATCCACTCAAACTTAAAGGACATTTTCTCTTGATGGTGATTGGATATTTCAAAGCATTTTCATTTTCTTCTTTCAATTGAGAAAACGAATAGGGAGGCGAGAAAAAATATAAGTTGCTGAAGTGAATTTTATAACATTTCTATTTTTATATAGAGAAAAAATTCTTTTGTACACGTAATTAGTATATAAAAATTTGCCACCGTGCAATGTACAAATATTCAATCTCTTATTTAAATCGACATTCGAATTGGTTAATATATAAGTAAAATTTAATTGAAAGGTTTTAAAAATAAATCTAGGAACCGGGGGAGGTGTTGTGCACTCCCGTGCCGTGCACCGTGTTGTGCGCTTCTCGGCCGTCCGATCGTGTTTTGGACGGCTCAAATGTGTTTTGATTTTTACCGACCAAAATAAATCAAAATTAAATTATAATTGCCGAACACATCCGAGCCGTCCAAAACATGATCGGACGGCCGAGAAGCGCACAACACGGTGCACGGCACGGGAGTGCACAACACCTCCCCTGAGTCCATAAATCTAAAGCAATCGATACGGCTTGCATAATAGACACAATCAAGAAAATTACATGTCAATAAATATATATATATATATATATATACACAAAACTTCACCTCCAAACTCCCGGATTCTGTTAATTTCCGGACCTCCACCTTCCCAATTTTTTTTTAGCGTTTTTGTGAAAAACTGCTCCGATCAAGCCCTTCCGGGTATTTTTTTTTGCCAAATCTTCGCGTTGGACCTTGAAAACACCTTTTAAACACATCTAACGGTTCGGATCGTCGAAATTTGGTCCGGAAAGTGAAGTCCGGACGGTAGGTCCGTAACTTAAGGTTTGGATAGGAAGGAGACTCTATATATATATATATATATACTAGGTGGGCAACATCGTGCTACGCACGTATGTGTCAACCCGTTAATGTAAACCCGTTAACCATAATAATTATATATAATTTCAACTGTGGCATTAAAATACCACTAATAGTATTCTTGAAAAGTGATACATGCATCAGTGTTTAACAAAGAAGAATACAATTAAACGAAGGATTTGATAGTCTTCTAAATTTTGAATTATTGGTTTTTCAAATTTGATATAATGGATTATCAAGAACAAAATGAAGAAGAAAGCTCAAATTCTGAATTCCTGGAATACTTTAAGTTTTGGGTTGTTTAAGCTTTGAATATCAGTGCTGAGGTTGAGAGGTACATATCTTGCAGACATCGGACATAATAATATGGCCCTCTGTCTATGATGGTAGTTGTTTATTTTGGTGCCAACTATTGTAGAAGTCTATTAAAGAGTGCAGAACCTATGTAATGGCAGCAGGAGCATACACGCTGTGGCATGATGGAGTGTCTTGGTTCAGAATAAGCAAGAACTTCACTACACAAGAAAAGTTGCATGCAGAATACGAGTGATGCAGAATGATAAGCCAACACTTAGATAACAAACTTAATTTAGCATGGAAGCCAATTGTTGCTCAGCTTTGGGCAAAATGGCTAACAGAGAAGCTTCCACAATCTTGACGCCCCAAGAGACCGAAGTACTTAATATTACAACTTAATAAGTTAAGTAGCTGTCTGACTGAATAGATAGGTGGGAAGATGATTTGCAAAGTTTTGTCCACCCAAAAACCTTCATGCTCTCGCATCTACGCATTTTTTTTTGGAGTCGCTGCATGTGTCCTCATCGTCGGATGTATCTTGCATCGCTGCACTTTCACCTGACACTTCTTTCAGGCTGTTTGTTGGTGATGATGTTGCTGCATAGTTGCTTATTCTTGCCTTCTTTGTTGGTGTTGTAGGAGAAAGCAGTAGTGGATTGCGAGGTGCATCTGTGATTGCCTCAACGGTGTCATGGTAAAATTATGTTGAATTTGCATTGATTAATTGCTCCATAGCTGTAGTTGTAGACTTTGAGATTGGCTCTGCAGCTTTTCACCTCATTTAGTTTTCCCATCATGGGTAATTGTAAGAAGTCCTGATACAAACGTGATTTGTTAGTTTCTTTTCAAGTAACGGTAGTCAGGAGTAGGTTTGAGTAGTTGTAAACTTTGAGTAGGTTTGTTAGTGCTTACATCAACAATGTTCTCTATTACTTCCGCAGAGGTAATTTTGTAGAATTCTTCAACTTCTTCGGAAAAAAGCCACATAGACGAATTTCTGGTAGAAGTCAACAAGCTGGACAATTTCTTTGATGCCTATGTATATTGGCTGCAAGTTTAAGTATTTGAGTTAGATTCATCACTTATAGAAGTCTACATAGAAGCGAAAAGTGTTTTTTCTGGTGTACCTTTGTGACCGAAGCTGGGATGTTTGCAATTTTTACAAGTGTATTGTCAGGCGGTGCAATTTGCTTGCTTTGCTGGTATCTTGGGACACTCCCTGTTGGAAGTTCTCTAATATTGGTCGCATTAGCTTTGCACCTGTCAGCAGTTATTGTTGTTATTGATGCAATGATGCTTACTATAGAAAAGTTAATAAGCACAGGGAAATTACTCGGAACAAAATAATACCTTGGTCACCGTTCAGCAAGAAAGAGTAGTATAGAAGTGAATCTAACCATTGAGAGAAACCATCCTTATTATCCCATATCAGAACTTGTCCCATGGGGTAGACACCCGAATATTTTGATACGAAATCAGTACACGCCTCGTATGTCAGGCTCCCTGGATCCTGATCAGTTGATATACCCGCGAGGTGAGATTTTGCACCGGCAATGTGCAAATAGAACAGTCCACCCACTGTACAAAGTCGTGGGTCATGACTTACAAAGTAGACCCTCACAAATGGATCATTGGTTGTCATCCTATCATAAAACATATCCAACCAAAGTAAAAAAATTTCTGGCATGCAAAGGAAGTTAAAAAATGTAAATGCATAAGATAGAAGTGGAGAGATTTACCAGATTCAGAGTGAGAGTCTCAATTGTTTAGTGGTTCTTGCTCTACTGCAGTGCAAATGGTTGATAAGCTTTAACTTCAGTGGTTTAATATCTTCATTTTAGAACATTAACTATGAGGGAAGCTGTAATAATCGATGAGAGCTGTAGGATGGAGTAGCTGGTGTCTTTAACAAAGGCAAAATGGAAAAGTAAGTCTTGTGATCAAGGCTAAAGTCGACCATTTAGATATTAGCAACAGCTAGGGTCAATTCAGCAGGCAGCATTAAGTGAAGTCTTGCCCTGCAACGGATCAAGATTTAGAGTGAAATAAGCCGACAATGGATCAAGATTTAATTGCGCAAGCTGTACTCTAATTTTAGTTGCAGTTGTTGCTCGAGACAAGGCCACGTAGAACTGGCCATGAGCAAATACAGGTTCCAGCAAATATACACCCACTGTGTTCAGTGTCTGTCCCTGCGCTTTATTTATTGTCATTGCAAAGCAAACTCGGACGGGGAATTGGCGGCGTGAAAATTCCACTGGGTAGAGGTGTGGATCATTAGGTTGTAAAGTAATTCTGGGTATGAAGACTATGTCACCCTTTTTTTCGCCAATGGCAATTTGAGCAACAATTATATGCGGTTGAAAGTCCAAACAAATTAATCTAGTACCATTACACAACCCTTTCGATGGATTTATGTTCCTTAGGAGAACTATTGGACAATTTTTTTTCAGCACCAAACGATGTGCAGGCATTCCAACAGGGCAGATTGAGTTTAAAAAATCAATGTACAATCCTTGTTGGCTACTATCTATTGTTTCATTAAAACTGAGGTAGACACTTTCTTCGCCCGGGAATTTATCAATCATCGTGTCATTAATTTCATCCACGGCAATATTCTTTGGGGTTAAAATGGCCGAATCTGTAATGGAAAGTGGATCACCTGCATTGGCTGTAAAAGTTGGAAATACAAAATTTATTAAATCATCTAAGTTACCTTGCACTGTTGTTGGTGTGATAATCAGCAAATCAGGTATTTTTACTTGGCCCTTCTCATTTTCAGCCTCGACCCCATCACCAATTCGGAGAATGTAGTCACCGAAAATTGGGTCCGTCTTAGCCCGCATATTTTGTTCCAACCTGAATTTAGTAAGCGATGGCCAAATATAAGAACGAACAAGACTTGCATTCATACAATCTTCTTTTGTGCCTCTGGGTATAACTTGATGAAAATCTCCCCCCAACACCACAATTTTTCCACCAAAAAAGGCATCATTTCCTGTTAGATCACGCAACAGATCATCTAATGCTTCAATAGATTGTTTCTTAGCCATGGATGCCTCATCCCAAATAATCAAAGCTGTTTCTTTTAATAGTTTTGCAAGGCCCGATTGCTTCCCTACATTGCAGGAGATTTTATCGTCACTGTCTATTGGTATTTTAAATCTAGAATGCGATGTTCGACCATTAGGCAAGATTGATGCAGCCACTCCTGAACTGGCTGTTGCTAATGCAATTTTATTTTGTGATCTTATAGTTGCCAATATTGCTCGGTACAAAAAAGTCTTGACTGTTCCTCCTGGTCCATCGATAAAGAAAGCCATGCTTTTCCCTTCAGAAACTGCATTTGTTATAGCCTTGAATGTAGTAAACTGATATTCGTTCAAAAGCGAAACACTACTCAAATCATCCTCTGCAACAACGAAATTCATCTCATCTTGAATCTCCTTGCATATTGGATTTCTCTGATTTTTGTCTACGATCAGATCTGATAGTTGGTAATGACTGAGGTTACGACCCATTGATTCCAACTCCGAGTTTAATACATGGAGTAATTCCTGCCGAGCTTCTTCTTTACTCATTTTTTGCAAAGAAATATAGTCTTCGACCATATCTTCTTCGAATTTTAAAAATAATTCTCTTGGATTTACTGGACCACAGTATACAAGTATGGTGCATACCAGTTGTCTTAGAGAAGATGGCATTTGGTAGGTGGATGCTTCTTGCATACATGCCTCGTTGCTATTATTTGTCTCCAATAATCCGTGTGCAACTGCTGCTTCTCTAAAAGTGTCATATGTTATGTCATGCACTGTTCTCAAATTGGAGTATGATGTAGGGCTTGCCACGTGATTTAAAAGCATTCTCAAATAATATCTCTCACCCTCTCCTGGATTTGCTGTTATTATTCTTCCTATTACATCCCCACGCTGCTGGACTTTCCATACTCTTGTTTGTTTGTTCCAGACAAAATGTTCTGGGAAATTTCGATATAGAATCTTTCTTTGCTTGGCAAATTTATTGCAATTATTCATCCTAAAGAACTGTGTTAGCATTGTTCGTGAGTATGAATCATTATCAGTTATGGTTCGAAGGTCAGTCTGTTTTTTGAAGCTGACCATTTGACAACCTTCTAAGTGTAACTGCAAACTTATCACCGCTGGACTCATTTCATGAATAGGAAATTTGTATATTCTCCATATTGCTTCGGGTGGTGATACCCATCTCGCAGACTGAAACTGTTCTATTTCATCAATAGTTTTGTTTGGAGTTGTACTAATTAATCTGTAATGCACCTTATCATGTCCCTTGTATATATACTTGTATAAATACTTGACCGCTTTAATTGTAGAACAAACCTCAACATTAATATGGCAGTCGAACATAGCTAGTAAGTAAGGGTTGTATGGAACCACCCATCTATTATCAAGCAAGTGTCCTCGAACTTCGACAGGTTCGGTATGCATAGTTCGCTTATAGATTGAATATCCATTTGGTGCAATCACTGTCTCTTCTGTGAAACTTCTTGGATAACGATCCTTACATTTTTTATTTTCCACGCTATCCTTAGACTTTTTATTTTCCATGCAAACTTTATTTTTGTTTAGTTTTCCACAAGGTCCATCCATCATATGTTTCAGGACCATTGCATAGAGATGCGGATGTGTATTTCTGTTTGGTATCTCAGCTGATATAAAAGCATCGAATTTCTCAGTCGTGTTTATTTTGTATGCTTTTTTCAGTATTAACAACATGTGGACATGCGGAAGGCCTCTTTTTTGGAATTCAATGACAAATGTGTATGCTGCAACCGGTCCAAAGAGCTCCTCTTTAATTACCTCCTTTCTTAGGTGCTCAAATTTGCTTCTGAAGACTCTGGCAACTAATTAAATCAGGTCTATTTTGTGCTTCCTCAAAACTTTTCAGCTCTTGTGTTATCTCAATCCAATTTGGGTTGCATGTCATGGTTAGGAATAAATCTGGCTTGCCATACTTTTCTACAAGGGCCATAGCATCCATATAGCGTTTTCGCATGTCTCGTGGACCTCCAATGAAGGATGATGGCAAAACAATTCGTTTTCCTACATTTGACCCCTGCGTTTCACCTTGGCTAATACTATCCACAATGCCTTGATAGAGGTCTGCTCGAATTTCTTGTTGTTTTGCTCGGAAAAAATCTAGCCTCGAGGTTTGTAGTTGATAATTCTATTTTGACATACATATCAACTACAAACTGCTGCAGTAGGCGTCCAGATTGCAAGAGGACTGAATTGATTGATGGTCGGATTTGGAATCGATATGCATAGAATTCTCTACAAGACACCATATTTTCTTTGCCTGCATTTTCTTCGTACACTGCGTATTGATAAAAAAAAAGTAGTCAGCACAATTATTTTAGGTGTTTTATTTTTCTATCTGGGAATTCAGTTATCAAAGTTTACCTGCTGCCTCATTTGATATTAAGTCTTCAGCTGACCTTGAATGCGATGGTAGAACTCTCTCTTGGGCCTGCGTTTGAGTGTGGTTATTTGTCTTTTGGATTCCTTGGTGCCATCCTGGTTCTCCTCTTGGAAACAACAATGGATATTGGAGAGCATCATAACAACCATAGTGATATCGAATTTGTTGTGTGTAGCCGTCATGTTGGTGGACAACAATATCGCGTTCAAATGAATCTGTTCCATTAGCATTGTCTGTCCAAAGAGCAGCTACTTGGCTGACAGTAGGTGCAGAGTAAGGAGAGTCACCCATCCGAGGATTGGCCTTCAACTCAATCGCAAAAGTATCAAGGTTAGGCACTGTCCTTAGGCTGCGAAAGAAAATCGAATATGGATTCAAATCTAGTGCTCCAATCACTTTCTTTATAGTATCTGGCTGCAATTTTGTAGCAAAAGCTCTTCTGTTATTCACTTCTGCCTCCGTGTCATAAAAATATAGCTGCAAGTACGATGGCGGTGCAGATCCAGATGGATAAAGGTTATGGATATAGTGGCACATCTGTCCTTTCGCGCGGTATGTGAAAACACCATTAGTTCTGGTTGCATACTTCTTATCAAGGATTACTTTCAACGACGTGAAAGCAAACGCATCGTTAAACGGCCTAATATACTGCCTAAAATGTGCTGATTCTGGAGTTGAACCTGTGAACAATTCTCTTAGTTCATCAGAAACAGCCACTGGATACAAAGATACGTCTCCCTTGGCGCAACAAAAGCCCAAAGGTTCATAAGGAAATCTTTTGGCCAAGCAAATATGGCATGGAGGTACTTCAGGCAACACATATGCCTCACATGGCACACTCCGCATGCCAAACTTTGGAAGAGGCATTAGAGTACCAGACACTATTCCTGCAATTTAATTGTGTGGAAATACATGAGTAATTAGGTGCAGGAAAGTGCTATTTATCAAAGTTAGGTTTCATTCGCACCTACTGAAATGTCGTACAGCAAACCTACATGATAAACAGGGAATGAGTTATAAACTGAATAATCTGTGATGGCATTAAAAAAATGGTTAAGAGATGAATTAAATAATTAATGTAATACATGGTTCATCCCGGCGCACGCTTGATTGAGTTGAACTCGAACCTATATAAGAAGGGTACAAATGATATATTATCACAAATTAATTGTATGAACAAAATAGGATATGCTATAAATTTGCTTGCAAGCCTTTGAAATATTGTGAATATAAACATGCTTACCCATGGAAACCAAATTCATTACCAAGGCCGTGTCTGAGAAGTTTATATTGACCCCATGTTGATCAGATCCAGCTTGTTGATGTGTGTTGAATGCAGAAAGCCTCTCGGAGCCATTGAGTTGCTGAACCAAAACCGGAACTAACGCTTCCTCAGCTTGTTTTTTTTTAAGAGCAGCTTCTCTCCGTTTTGCTTTTTTCCTATGCTTCTCTTCCTGTGACCATTCGGAGTATGGCGGCCGTTTGTTTTGCGACATTAGACAGAATTCCTGCATACTGTGAAGTGTCAAGCATTTCTGTTGACTCCAGTGGTTGCAAAGTAGTGAATTGAGGAAAGTTTGGGACATTCCTACGACGGACTTGCACAATGATACTACCAATAATGCTAAAGGCTTGGCTGCACTTTTAGAGTAAGATTGGCTGCATTTTCTGAAAGGGCATGCAGCAACTAACATATATGCGCAAAATCCAAATCTAGGTAAAACAGGAAAGCTGCAGGTCTTAGTAAGTGCTGAAGAAGAGACAGCAATAGTTAGTCCATTTACAATAGGAAATGAAAAACAAAAAACGGCAACTATATATTTCAACGTTTTTTTCATTGATTAGGTAAATTTTTGGGGGTGCACCCTAGAAGTTGGCTATTCGCAAGTTTGCTCTTTTCACTTGATTTTACAGTTTAGATTTAGCACTTGCACTGAGCTGGAGATGGATTGAACGAAGTACACTATTGATGTCGGTACTTATCCAACCAGAGCCAACCAAACGAAGTAGCTAAGAAGACTTCTTCATAATATAAATAAATCTCTATGGATACAGAAAAGATATGCCCTTGTCCCTCATAAGTGAATCTCTGAGTAAGCCTAACTACATGGCACCAAAGCCAAACCGCTTCACTTCATTTGGTATTTTTGTTTAACTCTTAACAGCCTCTTGCAGTACTATATGAATCACCCATTTGTTTGCTTAGCTGACTTTGTTAGTATTAAGGTTTCTCTTTTTCTAGTACTAACATAGGTAAATTAGTTTCCGTTGCTACACATAACACAATGAGCAACATGCACGTAGGTGACTGTCATTGGAACACACAACGATCGCACAAAAACTCAAAGCAGTGCATGGATTCTACAGTTTGCTTAAAAGTCAACTGATGGTTGATCAATGATCATGCCTTGTTCTGTTCTTGTAGGAGCAAGATAGTCTAACCCAAGAAGTTTGTAATTTGCAAAATTCTACCAGAAATAATATGCAAATAAGTATTTGTTATTGAAAGACAAAAAGATGACATACAGACTCAAATCATCGCCCAGGATTCTAAATCTCGCGTAGAACTTACCGGATAGCTGATCAGCAAATCACTTTTGGACGAACCTAAGTGTGCATGAGCTGTTGTGGAACAAAGTTTGGGTTGAAGCAGGAGTAATCTGCCAAGGCTGAACCATTAATGCTGCCTTTATGTAAATGTCTAACCACTCGGCCAACAGATCTGCTAATGAATTGAAGTAGTTGTGGATTTGACATGGAAGGCTGGCACCAACTAATGCAGAAAACCATCCCATCGGCATTCATTAACGGGGAAAATTTTCCATCTCCCCAACAACGTGGCCGAGTAAACCCAACCACATCCGTAGAAGAGGAGAGAGGATGAATACTGTGAGGCAGATGGCTTTAACGCAACACAACTGACAGACCCAACGCCTACAAAAGCGCGTGCAACAAATACAATAATCGAAAAAAAACAAATACAATAATCGAAAAGTCAAGTTTACCCACAGCCTCCAACGCAAAGCTCACGACTAAAAGGGCTTAATTGGAAAAATCGGGACAAAAATGGGAACAACTTAAGCTTCTTATATCTTTAGGTGTTTGGATATTCCTTTATGTCTCTCTGGTTGATAGTATATATTGTGGGTAGGCAGAACTTCCATTAAAAAGTAGAATTTAAAACGGTAGTGTCACAGCCAATAAATAAATAAATAAAATCTTGGGTTTAGGCCTGATTTGGCTAAATCTAAAAAACTGGTTTTTTGGTTTTTTTTGTTTTGTCCTTATTCAAAAAAAAATTGCATTTGTTAGTTTTTGGTAGATTTTTTGTGGCTTCTTGGCTTCTCTCGACGAGATGAATCTAAAAAGTATAAAATTATAAGCCAAACTTAAAGTTTTGTGAATAAAGACGAAAAATAATCCAAAAAAAAATTGACCAAAAACTAAGAAATGTAATTTTTTTTAATAAGGACAAAACGAAAAAAAAAAAACAAAAAACCAATTTTTTGGATTTAGCCAAATCAGGCAGGTGCTACTTTCCTTATTATGTACTATTATTTGTTTTTTATTTTTACTTCTCCATTGATTGTCATTAGAAACAAAAATACTGGAATTCCTAATTTAGAAATCCCAAGAGTTTTGTTTTTTATCCTCAAATTGCCAATTGGCTGTAAATTCCGTTGGATCACATGAATCTTGTTTGTCTGTCAAAACGTCCCCCATTTCCTATCACCAATGAGGTCAACCTCACTGGCCCTTCCCCTGTAGAAAACCCAGTGGCTTTTCTTGACCAAAACCCAGAATTTTCCAATCAAGAAAGGCCATTTCTTTACCAGCTAATGACATAAAACAACATCCAGAGAGAGAGACGAGAACCCAGCTCTAAAATTTTCTACCCAGATTTGTTTGGTTACTCAGAAAACTGAAATGGGTATTTCTGAATTGGTGGGTTCTATTGATTGGGAGCATGAATCATACCCAGAATTTCAAGATTTCGCAGTCCTTCCCTTCTTTATTCTGTTCTTCCCAACTGTTCGGTTCTTTCTCGACAGATTTGTATTTGAGGTACTATACCATGTCTATGTGTATATCTTTGGTTCTGTAATTTATGTTTGATAGATCTTGTGATCACCCAAAGAAAGTTTTTTTTTTTTCTTTTTTTGTTGACAATATCAAGTTATCAACCAAAGGAAGCTATGCATCTAGATATTAGACGCCCGGGCACACACTATGCTTAGCAGGTCAGGGCAACGGGATTTGGTTATTGATCTTATAATTGTCAAATTTAATTTTTTGGTACTCTGGAACTGATACCCCCAAACGATACCTTTGGTCATGTGGCCACATTGTATACCGAGGACCCTTCTACAAGCTTTGGCTTGCGAGAAGGGCTTCGCTTTTAGTAGGAGTCGAAAGAGACTTGAGCTTGTGTATTTCAATTTACAAAGTGTTAAATGGACACTAGAAAGATGATTAATACTTGGATCAAAAAGTACTTGCTAAGAACTAGGGCTCCCAACATGGGGCTGGTGGCTTGATGTACAATTGCCCATGGTATTCTCGTAAATCTGACACATTGCCGCATATAATTAATCTTCTTGTTGATAATTTTTGCGGCTACTTATCTAATAAGCCATAGACTTTCTTGGGTTTCTTCTGAGAAAGGGAAAGGGAGGAGCTGGTAGAATTGAAGGTAAGAAAAATACGGAAGATGGGAAGGGAATTCCCCCCCCCCCGTCAATGGGAAGGGATTGTTAACTAAGAGATTGCAAGGAAGTCCATCAACCCACACTGTTAGAATTGTCAAAGCTTCTTAGAACGGCCCGATTCCAGATAATCAGGAAATTGCTTCTGACATGCAAAGGATAAACATTGTTCTTTCTTTGAAATTCCAACTTTTGTATCAAATCTTAGCTTTTTACACTTCCACGCAGCAGCCA
The DNA here is from genome assembly GCA_963854785.1 of Vaccinium vitis-idaea. Classification (NCBI taxonomy): domain Eukaryota; kingdom Viridiplantae; phylum Streptophyta; class Magnoliopsida; order Ericales; family Ericaceae; genus Vaccinium; species Vaccinium vitis-idaea. The sequence continues at coordinate 15,835,594 of OY978215.1, forward strand.
AATCTTGGTAATGGCCTTTCTAATCAAAACAACTAAGTCTAACCAAGAAACAATTGAATAAGGTCCTCTCCTTCTGTTTTGACGCTTCAAATTGGCTGTGTCAAATTTACACTTCATTTTTCTCTCTATGCGATTTATTATTTTAACTCCTAATTTTCAGTCATTTTCTCAAGGCATGTTACCTTCTATATATCTCTTAGTTTTTTTATCTGTTTTTTTTTTTTTAGATTGGCCTTCCTCGCTCTGTAGTACTTTCTGTTTGAGCCAGCCATTGATCTTAATGCAGTTTATATCGTGTCAAAATGTTTCTACCCTTGTCTTTGGGTGTTTGTGATCTCGAACGTGTTGGAGTTCCATCTGAAATATGAATATAGAAACCTATGCTTTTTGTTAATGTCCTCGAGCCCATATAGGTATGCCGCAAACTTTGTAGGCTTGGAGGCCTTAGGTTAAGGTTAGGGCCACACATATCCGGACCCTAACATTAGGGAAGAAGAATTATATGCTCTATCTTGGTTATTGTACGTCTGACATGTTTGGATGAGATGTTAATTGTATAAGCATTCTGGGATATAATAGTAGAATAAACCTCATCTGGTGATGAAAAGAACAATACGACAGGCTATTATGATTTATCTTGTTCCAGCTACTTAGTAGGGATTTGGAGAAATGTCCTTTTATCACTTTTCCATAGAGCTCCTGTAGCATTCCTGCTGCCTTGGTAAATAAGCCTGCTTTAAGCAGTGGGTATCATGTTCCACCTCTCAGATTTCTCCCTGCCACTAACTCTATAGCTCGGTTCATAATGGATGTACATGTTGCAGAAAGTGGGTAGACGATTAATATTTGGGAAAGGACAGCAGACGATGGCTGTTGAGACAGATGAGAGAAGAAAGAAGATACGAAAGTTTAAAGAGTCGGCTTGGAAATGTGTTTATTATTTTTCAGCGGAGCTTCTGGTGGTCTCTGTTACTTATGATGAGCCTTGGTTCACTAACACAAGTTATTATTGGGTAGGGCCTGGGAACCAGACCTGGCCTGACCAGAAAACTAAGTACGATTTTGAACTTCGATTAATTGATGATTATTCAAGCAGCCGTATTTGCTCTAGTCTGTCCTTGACTTTATCCAGGTCACTACTTTTTTCAGTGACTATTTTGTGGAATATTCAGGTTGAAGTTGAAAGCAGCATACATGTACACCGCTGGATTCTATACATACTCCATATTTGCTTTAATTTTCTGGGAAACAAGGCGCTCTGACTTTGGGGTGTCGATGGGACATCATGTTGCAACTGTCATTCTAATTTTGCTCTCTTACATATTGAGGTATGTGTACATTATGGTATGTTCTCCGGATTAAAGCATCAAATTGAATGACTTATCCAGGGGACACATTTTCCGCTGTTGTTTGGAGCTTTCACGGTCGGTGTTAGATATCATTTGGATATGTAGTATCTAAAAATACCTGGGGCAGTGAGGTACTAATAATCTCGTTGCCATAAGTATGGCTGGAATACTCATCCTATAGGTCCATATACCCCACACGATTAGTCCAACTACTCCAACCAAACAAACCGGGCGTATAATCACAAAAACATTAGTTGAGAGAATTAGCTTGTACTTACGAAAAACTACCATATTTCTTTTTATTGGCAGCTCGTCTTATGGGTCTATCGCTGCATTACTAACCTTACCTGAGGTTTCTGACATGTTTTTCCTATGAATGCAAAAGCCATTTCAGAAAATCCTTTGAGTGTATTTCCCATTGCACAAAAGAAAAATCAGATCAGACTTTTATCACTTAATGACTAACTAATCTGAGAATTTACTTGTTTCCTGTGTCTTCTGCAGGTTTGCTCGTGCTGGCTCGGTTATTTTAGCTCTTCATGATGGTAGTGATGTATTTCTGGAAGTAGGGAAGATGTCTAAATACAGTGGTGCAGAAAGTCTCGCTAGTATTTCGTTTATTCTTTTTGTTTTGTCTTGGACCCTACTTCGCCTCATTTACTATCCATTCTGGGTGCTCTGGAGTACCAGGTGAGCATGTGATGCATTAGTGTACTTGGCTATGAAATCATTGGTAATTTCCCTAGTCCTTATGTCTAATATGATTAAGTCAAAATCATAACTCGTTCCTTTCATCAAATTTGAATCTTCATAACCACAATGCATCAGAAGGGTGGAACTACTGCGAGCCCAATCTTGTTTTCCATCAAATTTGAAATCTTGAGAACTGCCAAAGCATTAAGAGGGTTAAACTACTGAAGGAAGCAATCATGATTTATGGAAATGGAATTCGCTGTGGAGCCTATTTTATTTAATATGCTGTCCTCTTTTTATTCCTCAACTGCAGTAGCACATGTATTGCTCATCTATTAATGTTTAATTCATGATTAGCTGCGGGAGTTGGTGCATTAAAAGATATTTACTTAGGAAATTGGGAAGGAAAAATGCCAAAACTTGAAAGTGCTAAACTAGCTCTGGATGATGATGCTCATGAATTGTATCTTGCAAGTTGGAGTCTGGAATTATCAAAAGACTCTATTTTACACATTTTTGCGTCTAATTCTTATTGTAGCGGGAATTGGAGAGAGAAAACTCACTAGAGCTATGTATGGACCCCGCTAGTTCCTCCCATGTTGTCACATGTCTTGAAGTCATGCTTCTCAATGATGCAATATAGATTTGGGGTTGCTGCTGTGCAGCCCCCACACAGCCCCCCACTGTATCTCATTAAGAAGTCTAGGGATTGGCTTTCCTAAACCCAAAACTTCAAGCTATGGGATGACTATAAAAAAAAGTTGGCTATTGGCACACGGACATGTCCTAGACTTTCCTTATGTTTATTTCTTGTTGTATCCTGCAATTGTATAGAATTGTAACTGAAATTTAATGAGATACAGTGGCAAAATGGGGATTTAGGTGTCTTTTCCATGTGAGTTATAAAGATTTTGTTCCTGACAAAATGAGAGCTGCCTTTTCTTCCAAACATATTTTGAGAAACTAGAGAATCCAAATTTCCATTCTGGCTACCCTTGTCATATCCCGCTGACACGGTGCACTCAGAGGGTTATTTAGGAATATAGAGTCCTTATAACACTGCTTTCTGTCAACATTGTTTGTTGTGAGGGGCTTATAGCCTTATACCAGTCAAAATGTTTTCTATTTAATGAGGTATTCTAATTTTTTTTTGTTTTTTCCATATGGCAGTTATGAAGTTCTATTGACCTTAGACAAGGAAAAGCACAGGGTGGATGGACCAATTTACTATTACGTGTTCAATTCTCTTCTTAATTGCCTGCTTGTTCTCCACATTTATTGGTGGGTGTTGATGTATCGGATGCTTGTGAAACAAATACAAGCAAGAGGCCAACTTAGTGAAGATATTCGATCTGGTAAGTGAATAACAGCTTAGACTTTCATTACTATATGCACAAGTGAGAGGGATTCGTTATGGGAATACTTTGCCACAAATGGGTAGGTGTAGGTTGAGAAGAGAAAGTCAAAAAACATGCACCATTAGGATTTTTGTTCTGGGTAAGCTCATATCTGATACCCAACTGGGTAGTGGGTTTTTCATGTTTGCAATTCATGAGTTGATATTAGGTGTTATAAAGGTAATACGAAATTGATGTGTATGTTTATTACCTACTGATAAGTATAACCTCACATAAAGGAATAAGGTCTAGTCTGCATATTTCTATATTTGGGCACCAATATAACCTCACATAAAGGAATAAGGTCTAGGTTGCATATTTCTATATGTGGGCACCAATTGGGTTCACTGGGAATAATAGAAATGACCTCGAAAATTTGACGTGCCAAAAATATTCACCCGTTTTTCTAGAACGTTGAAGTTATCTTGAAAAGGCACGAAAGTAGTTTGAATCTTGAGGTAATGGGGACCTAGACTTTCCAATTGAAAGGCAAAGAAAGGAAAGATAAGGGTCGAAGAAGTTGTTTTTTGCTGGCACTGTTACAGTGCACCCTATCTGTTCGATAGGCAGCAAAATGGAGAATGTTTAAGAGGGATAGAAAGATAGGTCTCTGAACATAGAAGGACAAAAAATTTTGAATAGAAAGATATGTCTTTAAACATATAAGGGCAAAAAAATTTGTACTATCAACACCCATTATGTTAAACCTCTTCATTTGCTTTTTGTGATCTTTAATTGGATGTTTTTAACTTGTGCAGACTCTGAAGGTGAAGACGAACATGAAGATTGATCACTATAATGGTCTGCAGTTGTTGCTTGTTATGTGTGAAGGTACTATTAAGTTTATAAGAAGGCATTTCAATAGCCATGGATGAAGGACAGGGGAAAAAAAATCCATGGACGAATAAGTATTATTTCATCGTCACGACTAAAACTAAGAAGCAGGGACACATCTATTAGCCTCGTGTAGCCATATCCAACACCTAAGGAATGTTCAGACTTGAGACACGCTCCCCGAAGTCTTGGACATGCACAAATAGGTTTTCTTAATCTTTTATTAATATCGGTTAGTCGAATACATTCAGAACACAATGGAGACACCACGGGGGCATGTAAAGGGGTCAAAGTGCAATTTTAATAAGTGAAGTGGGTCAAAACTGCCATGGATACTGGGTTCTTGAATAGTATTCAAAGACTTTGTTAGTATTTAATATTGCTTTTTAATACTTTGATGGGAATAGTATTCTAAAGTTTTGTATAAATTTTATGTAGACATATTTTTGCTTAAGAACATATACATTTATACACACACACACACACACATAGGGTCCAGTTCTCGTGACACAATATTTGACACAATAATGGTTGGAGCCCCACGCTAATAATTGGATCCGTTCAATTTGTTTAAAACATATTTTTAAGAGTACATGTAAAAAATCAACTCATTCGGATATTTGTAAGGACATGATTGACATGATCGATTCATTCAGTTTTTATCCTGTCAAATTTAGGGACAAATAACAATCAAGCCCTACCAATATCCGACTGAGTTGATTTTTTACGGGAACTCTGAAAAACATGTTTAAAGTAATTGAACGGCTCCGATCATTTGCGTGGAACTCCAAAATGGGTCTTTTACATTTGGTGTGTCGAATCTTGTGTCGAAAGAACCGGCCCATAAAAATCCTAAAAGCTCAAAAAGACACAGTCAAAGTGTCTATTTTTTACTCAGTGGGCGTCTTGAAAAGACTGGTTCAATAATAATGTGTTGGCATCTGCGTATTTTTTCCTGTGTCGATATCCATGGATACCAATATTACCATTAGTAATAGAAGGTGAAATTAATGTTTTTGGGATATCCTCAAACCTTATGTTAGACTGGTCCGATCAAATTTTGATAGATTTTTCAAATGTCCCGTAATCTGTCATCTGTACTTGCATCCTTTTTCTCCTTTTCTCAGACTGAGATAAAGTATTCCTTTTCATGCTTCTTTTTTTTGCAGGTAGAGAGCAGTTTTTTTTTTTTTTTTTTTTTGTGAATCGGTACAAGGGGTAGAGAGCAGTTAAATGATTACAGAGTAGTATATGCCTGCTCAGTGTTGAGATCACATCTATATACTGTTTTGTGACATGACACAAAAGCAAGTCAAGGAGGGTGGAAAGAGGGCTGAGGTTTTTCAATTGTGATGCCAGAGCTATGCTAATTTTATTCGTCGGGTGAGCTTCTGCGTTTGCTGTCTAAGAGAGGAAATTGCTATGAGGGAATTGTAAGTAAATTAATCTTGGCATAATTGAGCTTGAAGAAAAAATTTCAGTTGCAACGAAATTGTATTGCTTATCCTGTAACAGTTGAGCTTGTTGTTCATGGTGAAATAGTAGGCAGTCCTTCCTCTTTATGTTTCTAATTTTTCTCCCCCTTTTTTTAACGTGAAACCTTCGTAACTCGTTTAATAATCCAACGTCATTGTTGTAGTCTTCGAGACCATGTGTGAACATATTTTTAGCCTGTAACTTTTTGACTAAATTTTGAGTAACTTCTTGCAGCTTGAAGCCCCTTGCAGATTTACTGGCATTTATATTTGTATTAATAAGACGTTCTAGTAGTGAGAATAAAACCTACAAAGGAGGTGGGAGGTCTAGCGAGGTGTTGTATTTTTTGAAACGAAGAATGAACGGTAAATAGAATTTCTGGCCGAAAGTTACTGACATTTTGGTCACCATTAGAGGGTAATAAAGTAGGTTTTGGGAGTGCCTTGAATTTTGGAGTTGTCTGGCAAAGCTGTCCGGACGGTCGGACACAGAACGAGTCCATACAACACGTTTAAACCAAGTTTTTTGTACTCCTCTATAAAGAGGGATATAAGGAGATTCGAGGGTTTTATTCTTTTGGCTATTCCTCTCATATTGTGACTTCTCTCAAGAGTTACATATCATAGCTGGCTCTTTGTAATATCCTCGCCATCCCTTGCCTTGCTTTTGTGCTTGACAGAACCACATAATTCTTTGTGTTATTGTGTAGTATGCTTTCTTGTTTGTTCTTCTATATTCATATTGTCATGACATAGGGGGTCTAAATGTTAGTTGTTAAATGCCGAATTTGGGAAGAAATGGACGTATTCTGTTGGTATTACAAATTACCATAGAAGCATCCATGGATGTTTTGAAGGGAAATTCATTGGCCAAAAGAGCACTGCTTGTTGCCCGAGCATGGAAACAGCCGTTTCTGGAATATGTATAACAAAATCCTCTTTGATTGTCGTCATCTCTTCCAGTACCAAATAACTGCAGACGGATCTCATGCCATTGCAAAGATGCTGATTGGCAGACCGATTGTTTCGTGAAAAGGTGTTGATCTTGGCTTCATTTCAAGGAAGAAACATTTTCCTTTAAGCTGGAAACATCACACCAAAGAAAGGGGTGGGTTATGGTTGTGCAGATTAATTGCTTTTAAATGGTGTATATTGCTTGAGTGCTGCCTTATTGAGTCAATGCCTGATGAAGAAGATCAACAGAACTCAATGTTTGGTGGACTGAATTCGGTTACTTCTTTGTTTATATGGTAAATTAATTTAACAAAGGCAAACTAACTACAGGCGTAAGGCGGCATTCCCCAGAACAATATAACCAAAGGCCAATTATACAGTTGATGGCAACTATGGAGAGGCTACATTTTGATTGCCCTTCTCTTCTCAAGTCTCTGGATACCTTCTTAGGAAAAACAGTGTTAAAAGGGCTACACATCTCTTTAGCAGGGTGGGAATGCAATTTCAGATCAAGGGTCCCTTTCCTTTGTCCCAAAAAATGTATGTCCTACTCTTTTAGTATCCTCCCAGCTGCACGATTTGTTGAGACTCAGAACGCGCAAATCTTAAGACACAATCGGTTGGGGGTAAGCAGAAAGACACAACTTCTGAAAACGGAGGAATCCGTGAGCATGTTGGAGTAGAAAATAAGAGGAAAAACTTGGCTTCCCTTTAAATGTCTATATTAAGCTCTTACTGGAAAAGGAGGAATCCGCTGAGGAGGAGCGAGGCTTGCCCTTAACTTCTAGGGTAAAACTTATACTCTTTTGCCGATTAATAAAAAAAAAAAAACTTCTAGGGTAGACTTTGGGGGAGAAAATCTGCTATCTTGTACTTCACCATCATGACTTTGATAAATTACTTCCATTCCAGATTTCCATAGCTCAGCTGAGAAGCAAGCTGTTATTCTTCATTCTTGTTTCTGAAGAAATGAGAAAGATGACGTGTTTTGTGCAAGTTACTGGAGAGTCAATGGTTTTATGGCCTCTACTACCACATGTTACATGGAGTCCACGATGTGGTTAGTTCTGAAGGACGTTGGATTACCTCGAAGCTTTGCCCCAAGACCATTAAATAACTACTCACTAATAGGGGTGTAAACGAGGCGAGCCGAGTTGAGCTTTGTAGTGTTTGAGCTCGGCCAATTTACGAAATGAGCTTAAAATTCAAGGTAACGAGCCAAGCCCTGTTCGTTTACTAAACGAGCCTCTATATAACGAGTTGAGCCTATACAAATGAGTCGGGTTTTTTTTAGGCCAAGCAGAGCTTTAAAGTATTGAGCTCGGCTCGTTTACTATAAGAGCTTAAAACTCAAGCTTGGGCTTGACTCGATTAATAAACGAGTTGAGCCTCATACTGCTCACGAGCAGTTTGGTTCGTTTGCAACCCTATTTATTGATGGATTGACCTTTAAGATTATGAATCATGAACTAGATAATCTTTCCAAGCAATTAGAGGTTGTCCCAGAAACTGACTTAGCTGGCATTTTGAGTGCATGTATTGTGAGAAAATGATATGACCCGTAAAGCACATTAAATCAATTTTAAAGTTAGTTTGAGAATAAATCAATTTCTGGAACAACCAACGAGTGAGTCCATCCATTAGTGTTATGATGATATAATTGAAATTTCTAAAAGTACTAGTATTTTTTAACTGGCTAGTGTCACTTTTGCCAAAATATAAAAAATTGAAGAGTTGCTTTTTTTTTTTAGCTACATTTACCACTCTACGAAGATGACGTGGAAAGTTTATTCCAGTGTCATTGGCTTAAGGATTTTTTGGTGTTAAGCTGTCTTTTTCATCCTTGTTCTTAGATATTTTTCAAAATATTTAGGTAAAAATCATAGTTTTACCCAATTCCGATTCTGCTCTTCGAGACGAACCTATAATCACCAAAAGAATGACACAAAATTAACAAATGAAAAAAAAAAAAAAAAAGTACAAAGCTAAAAAATGCTTAAGCCAATGACACTGAATTTGATGCTAAGTTTGACACCAAGAATCACTTTAACGAACTGTGGCACTTAATTTGGCACAAGATGGTGAGAGTTTTTTCACTCTTAAAAGGAAATTTTGGTTTCGGCACGACATTTGGCATAGGTGAATTTTTCTCCAACATAATTCTCAAACGAGAGATCAAAACGTTAAAGACAAAAAGAAAAGAAACATCATTTAAGAAATCCTTAATTAAGTTTTATTTTAATTTTGTCAAGGTCGGAAACAATGTAAACTAGACTAATTATTTAGTCATTTCAATTTTAGGCAAACGAGGTATGTTAGTACGATATTTTATTGATAATTTTTTTTTTTTTTTTTTTGATCAGCATATTTTATTGATAATCTGTTCAGCTGATGAACTGCTTTCATCAAAAAGTAGATAGGAAAACGTGTATTATCCAGGTATACCAGGCAATTAATTACTAGAATGTTTCCTTCGTTCAGACTCAAAAAGTTACAATTTAAGTATAAAAATTAGTCCCTGCATATAGAAAAATCAAACTTGGGTCTTCAGCTCGAGTAATTATTTAGTAGTCCGCGAGCACGCGACTATGTAGTTCTCTGGATCATTCTACATGTGAGGTTCATACACTTAATTGTAAACCATTAAAAAATGTGTGTATTGAAATATCCTGGAGTACTACGTGATCGTGCTGCAGGAGCACTGAATATTTGGTTTGGTTGCTTTGCCCATATATATTTGAGAAATTTTTGTTCGTCTTTGCCCAAAAAAATAATAATAATAATGGAAAGGGACTTTAATTCCATTGCGTTTATGCCTACACATGGAGTATATGGCTTCAAAACAAATTCAAAATTTTTTTTGAAGCTTAAAAAATAAGAAAGTATTTACACATGCATATTCAAAACAAAATGTATGTATGAGTTTAATTTAAAACCTAACATATATTTGGATTAAATTCTTTTAATAAATTATGATTAGAAACAATTTTTTTAGATCGAAAAAAGAAGTTATATAAAAGAATCTCGAAAGGGTACATTGAGAAGGGGGAAGGGACATCCAACCGAGGTTGAATGACAGAAAAAAGAAAGGAGAAGATGAAAAACAAAGATTACAAGATAGCCGTCCAAACGAAAACCACCCAAAAGAGCCAAACCCAAAACCAAAAACAACTACCGCAATAGCCACCCGAATATCAGCCCCTAAAAGCCAAAAAAAAAAAAAACCACTTCCACCGAAAGGCATCACCAAAACCGACTTTAACCATTGCCATGCCAAGACACTCACCATAAAAAACAAAAGGATCCTTTACTTCGCAATAGATTTCCTACCAATTCTAACCCTTCAATTGAAATCTTCCTCAATCAATTCCTTTAAGAGAGCTTCATCCCCTGGAAGAAGGTTAACATCAAGAGTTTTCACCTTGGCTAAAGAAACTGAAAATTCTTCCTCTACCCTATTTCCCATGCTATTTCTCTTGAGACAAAAGCTAGGGCCCAAACTCAGAATGTCAGCCGTCCCCCAAAGAGAGAGATTACTGTTTTTTAAATTGAGGTCTTGTTCTTAAATGAATTTTATGAGATAAAATCAAATTTTGATGAAATGTAGTTTTGTTTAGAGGTGTGATAAAATGGCATTGTTTTCTCAATGGATTAAATATAAGGTTGATAAAGGTGTTTTGTAAATGATTTTGTGTCATAAAATCTATTGTTCATAAAATCTAGTTTTGCTAAAATCCGTTGAGAATGTTAGATTTTATCAAAACTAGATTTTATGAGATAAAATCCATTCAAGAACAATGCTTGAGTTTGAAAGAGCATTCATCTCATACCATCATTCTACAGGGGTAAAATGGGTAACAAACACGTTTTGTTGACGATCTCATCGATCTCCGTTAATTAATAACAGTCTCCTAATTACACGGGGGAATCTGCATCTGCGACGATAATTAGGCATTTTGGCCTAAAAAGTTAAAGCATGTTTTTTGCTTTTTGACTTATTAGGGGGAAAATCAATTTTTTTTTATATTTATTTTGGCCTAAAATGTTGTATGAGTTACTTATTAGCCCAAAATAAATGACTTTTTGAAACTCAAAAAGCAAAAAATATGCTTAACTTTTTAGGCCAAAACAAGCCTTAAGCAGAGGAGAGATCACAGCAATTAATTTCTAAAACATGAGGGGAAGTTTATGTAATTGTCAGAAACCTTAGTGAGGTAAGTGAAATTCTTGGGTCTTCAATTCAGAGTTGAAAGGGTGGTTGCCCAAATCCATTAGGAAATACACATGGAATTTTAAACACGCATTTCTTTCATCTCTTTCTCTCTTCAATTTTGGTTAAGGATAACTCACCAACCAGACCAATATTAGTTACATCTTCTCTTGACTACAAACACCTTCACACAAAATTATACTCAAAAACTGCGGCCCTGACCAAAGCAATGAGCAACATCTTCTCCATTCTTTCTCACTTATATATAACTCCCAGTCCCACCCATTTCTCCCAATCTTCCTCTCAACACAAGAAAGCTCAAAAAACAGCAGAAAAAAATGGCAACACCAGTATCTGTTTACTCATGGCCATCATCTTTCCAGTTGATGGTTCTTTTCGTTTTCTCGATTTTCAGCATTGGATTGCACGCGAGCGCCCCTCCTCTGACGCTGGATTACTACGCATCGGCGTGCCCTACTGCTCTCGCGATTGTGAGGCAGGAGATGGAATGTGCTGTGCTGTCTGATCCGCGCAATGCCGCCTTGATACTCAGATTGCATTTCCATGACTGCTTTGTTCAGGTCAGCATTCTTTTTTTTTTTCCCTCTTTGCACTTGCAGTCTTGGTGGTTCAAAAGTACGTAGCATGTTTCAGCACCGGATTGTTTTCGAGCAATCCGGTGAGAAATGAAATGATGATTGTTTTGGTGGTTTAATGGAAGTGAAGAGAGATGAATAGGCAGAGAATTCTCTTTCGCATTTGATTCACGGAATAAGTAAAAAATGGTCTAGAGTACACCCATCCGGTGTAGTCTTCACGATAGAGTGGAATGGATGTACTCTAGTCCACTGCGGGTCTAACGTACTTTCATGACCTGATATGTCATGCATAAAAATCACTTCTCTCTCTTTCTTTTCCAAATTCTCTAATCGTTTCTCGCCTCGTATGTTATAAAAATGGATACACAGGGATGCGACGCATCAGTTTTGCTAGATGATACGTATGGTCTACAAGGAGAAAAGACGGCTTCCATAAATTTTCATGCCCTGAAAGGTTTCAGAATAATCGATAGAATCAAGAACAAGATCGAGTCAGAGTGCCCTGGCACGGTGTCTTGTGCTGATATCCTCACTGTTGCTGCTAGAGATGCTGTCATTCTGGTATGCTAATTTAACCATTATCAAAATCAGCTGTAGTATTATAAACAGAACTGTACATATACAAATTCTACTGGTGAAAATCATCTACCGTATGATTAGTAGAATACAAAAAGTATGTATCATAAAATATTTTTTTCCGGGTAGAGATTTGTCTCTTCATCCAGCTCCTGGAAGCAAAATCCTGACTTCGTTCTTGATTGAACTCGTGATGGAAACCCGTGATAGACCTCACAGTCCTAAACGACGAGGTGTAGTCCACGAGACAAGCATAGCCCGAAAACAATTAACACCCATCAAGTCTTTCAAGATGGTAACGTTTATTTACTTGAATGTTGTGCAGGTTGGTGGACCGTTTTGGGAAGTTCCTCTGGGAAGAAAGGACTCAAAAACCGCAGGCTATGCTGTTGTAGACACAAATCTGCCCGGTTCTGATGATGGACTTCTCTCCATCATTTCCAAGTTTCTTTACCAAGGGCTCTCTGTCACTGATATGGTTGCCCTTTCTGGTGAGCAACCAGTCCAATCATATATGAGAAATTAATTTGTGCTTTCTTAAACCTGCATTTCTATTTCTAACATAGACAGGGCCCACCCCAAAGTGTCAAAAAATCCGTAAAATTTCGTGGGAGTCCTTGGCTTCGACAGCCAAATTAATGACTTCGGTGGCCCAAGAAATTTTTAACAGCGTGTCCAAGAACTACCTTAAAAATCTACCTAACCAGTCTTATATACACAAAATTTTGGATACTAGTGTGACGAATGCGACATGGGACAAAATGTTACAATTATGCTCTCCCTGTTTATCTAAATGACAAGAACGATTCTGATAATGAATCATCTCGGTTTTTGAAGACAAACACGATAACATGAGACAAAAAAATCCCAAGATCATATGACATTATTCTGAACTCTTATCGTACTCGTTTTGACATTGTTGATTGTCATTAGGGGCTCATACAATCGGCATGGCACGCTGCGTGAATTACCGGTCAAGAATTTACGGTGATTTCGAAACAACTTCAGAGCTAGATCCATCTGCTGAGACTTATGTAAGCAACCTGAGATCAACTTGCCCTGCTGCAGGGCGAGGGGAGGACAATGAATCTGCTATGGACTATGTTACCCCTAACCTTTTTGACAATACCTACTACCATATACTGCTGAAAGGAGAGGGACTGTTGAACTCTGACCAGGAACTTTATTCTAGCGTTTTTGGAATGGAAACAAAGAAGCTTGTGCAGCAGTATGCCGAGAATGCGGTCGCGTTTTTCGAGCAGTTTTCGGAGTCTATGGTGAAATTGGGAAACATAACAAACCCAGACACTTATGTTGATGGAGAAGTGAGGAAGAATTGTAGGTTTGTGAACACATAGAGGGTGGAATTTGTTTGGTTAAAAGCATAATGTCAAGAAGTGAGAGTGACACAAAATTTATGTTATAGAGATGTGTTTGAAATTGTAAGTGTCCTTTTGGGTACATTTTTTTATGTTGTTAGCATATTGTAACTTCAATTATTTTTCCTTTTGTGCAAGGAAAGTGCAATGAATGAAATTTATAGCCACCTTTTTTGTCAGAAAGTTGTATGAGGCTTAAAATTCAAGATTAGACTCATTCCAATGTACAAGAGTTAAAAGGGAACAATATATTCATGTATAAGAATTTTTCTCGATGTCAAATATTAAAAGAACTACCTTCAAAGAGCTACAATATTGGGGTTACGTGATTGAGGCAAGTCGATCCGCAATAATTATATCAAGCTCAATACACGACAATAGAAGAAATAACCTCGTAGTACAAAAAAATTAAATCTAACAAGTTAAGAAGAACTCTTTGTGTGACAGCGCATGAAGTTGAATTGCAAATGACGTGGTAGCCTAGTGATAGACACCATATACTATCACACATTTGACAAGGTTTCAAACTTCACTAACAACAATTAACAATACCGTTTTTAGCTGAGAAAAAAAGAAACATATGAGGTTGAATTTGTTACTTAGAAGTTACTCCTTGGAGTGTTAGTTTGTCATGCTAAGAAAGGGTACAAATTTTTTTTACAAGAAGTTGTTTCTATTTGATTCTTTGTTATACAATGTGCGGTGCTGGAAAAATGTAATGGGAAAATAACACACAAAATTAACCCCAAGCGGTTGACAAAGTGGTCTTGTTTCGGATTTAGGAGTTTGCTCACACTTAAGGTCTCAAGTTCAATCCTCCTTGCCAACAAATTCTTGGGGCCACTGGGGGTTATGCCCGGTCGGTACCTTCAAGACTCCAGAATTAGTCGAGATGCATGCAAACTGACTTGGACATCATGTTATAAAAAAAGTTAAAAAAATAACACACAAAACTCGACCAGAATAATGAGACTATGAAAGGATAAGCAGAGATGGTGTGTCATGATGTTTCAAAAGCAAGTAAAAAAGAAGAAAGCCCAAGAGGCCTGAGAGGTAAAAAGACCAATAGAAAGACTTAAATGATTGGGCCTGTTTTCTAGGCCCAAATCCAGTAGAAGCCCTTAAGAGTCTTGACAATCATTCAAAAGCTTTCGGATTATCATTTTCAGATATTTACTAGTAGGTCTAGTTTTTCCGATTCTAATTCCCTCCAAGTCAAGATCAATATTTTAATTACCTCCAACTCCAGTTGCTAGTTTAGATTACTATTATGCCCTTTTACAGCCTAGAACAATTCTCGTATTCCAAATAGATCGGCAAAGACCCAAACGTCGGCCATATCCACGGCCTTTTCTCTCTCTCTCTCTCTCTCTCTCTCTCTCTCTCTCTCTCTCTCTCTGTTATCGATGGCGACGCTGCACCTCTGCTCATGTCGACAGTGGCGCCATAAAACCATAAGCGGCGGGAGAGAGCTGCAAATCAAAGAAGATGATGGACAGGAGGTAAATCAAAGGCTAGGGGAAAAAAAATGGCTATCTGAGATGAAATTGGAAATTGAAAAATGGCATTTTGGAATTGTTAGACCGTCGCCGGAAAATGCATCGCCGCAGCCATAGCTCCAGTTTTCCGGTGACTGGTGATTTTTTTGTGCGAATTTTTTTCTAAACTAGATAACTACAATAAAGATTTCTTCCAGCTTCAAAGAAGCTCAAACAACTCAGATAAATTGGCCTTTTACAGCCCAAAAAAATTCGCAGTCGGAAGAAAAAAATTCGGGTGCGAATTTTGTAGAAGATGGAACAACTGAGATAAATTGCTCTTATACAACCCAGAATGGCGATTAAGAATTGTTAGATCTGTCGCCGGAAGATGCATCGCAGCCGCCATAGCTCCATTTTTCGGCGACTGGTGATTTTTTTGTGCGAACTTTTCCTGCGAATTTGGGGTGCGAATTTTTTTTCTATACAAGATAACTACAATAAAGATTTCTTCCAACTTCAAAGAAGCTCAAACAACTCAGATAAATTGCCTTTTTACAACCCAGAAAAATTCGCAGTCAGAAGAAAAAAATTCGCATTTAGCATTCAACACTAGATCGAGGCATCCAACTGCTTTGTAACATCCAAATTTTACCCGAAATCTGAAAATCAAAAGTTTAACTTTCACCTCAGTTATAATTGATGGGTTGAGGATCAGTTAATTGGGACCCCAACAGCTCAAGTACATGAGTATACTCAACGATTCCTCTGATTGCTTGCCTTCTCCCGCTTACCCTCCTCACAAATGCGGCGGCCGAAGACAGTGAAGTGGTCGGCGACAGATCGGACAGCAGAAAGGACGTTGGAGTGGCAGAGGGCGGCGGATTGGAGATGGAGAGGAGTTGGTCGTGGGAGATGGAAAGGATTAGGCTGCGAGCGTTCTCTCTCTCTCTCTCTCTCTCTCTCTCTCTCTCTCTCTCTCTCTCTCTCTCTCTCTCTCTCTCTCTCTCTCTCCGCCTTGGGTTGCGGGGTAATTTTGGTACAAATTAGAGTATTTACCTTGATGGGAATATTTAGAACCTGGGCTGGACGCGGAGGAAATTTACTCCAATGTGTTGTACCGGCCCGTAAATCTCTCTATCATTTTTCCATTGGTAGTTTCGAATTCCAAATCGCGTAGCAATAGATTTTAAATCACAATAAAATAAAGAAAGCCAAAACAATATAAAGTCCTACTAATCATTATATAATAATAGAAAAGTCAAAATACAAAGTCTCCATTTTCAATCGATACTATGTATAACTCATTTAGTCTTTCTTATGACATGGTTGATCGAAGGTAAAATTTGATCAATTTCAACTTTGAAAAACTTCTTTGAGAAAGAATACTCACTAAGAAATTCATATAAGTCAAATTGCTACAACTGTCACAAAAATAACATTAGATGACTTAAAGAGGAAGGAATTACAAACCAACAGATTCATGCAATCTTTTGCTAATCCAATTAAAATACAAGCGCAATTCAAAAGAATTACTATGAAATATAACCAATTAATTAATCTAACACTAGCAGACATTGAATCTACTATAAATTTAGTATAAAGAATTATACACCGCCCTCTTTAGTCTTTTTGTAATATTTATTAGTTTGAATTTATTTGAGACAAAACTTAGTTATCTTTCTAAAATCAATGCTGCATTTTGGGTCTAAAGTTAAATTTGTAAGTGCTAAAGGGGACCCATACGGGTCAACAGACAATTAACAGACTGAATTAACCAGTACGAAGGCTGTATCCTTCAGTTAATTTTGGTTATGTTTTTTGTATTCTTGTTTGTAATTTGTTATCTTCAGCTGTATTTGTTTGTACTCGGTGGTTTTGATCTAATGAATTCTATCTCTTCATCAAAAAAAATAAACTAATCATTCACTATTAAACAAAGCCCTATCGTAACTATTAATTAAAAGTCTAATAAACTAATCAAACAATCAAAACTCTCCATTAAAATAACAAATTGGACTCTTTAAGAAACTACGCACTAAGCAGCCAAATACATTTTAAAAAAAAAAAGTGACCTCTAATTGTCTGGGGTTTGTCAATTCATCCTCCTACGAGTCCTATCTCTATAACTTTATTTACTACGTTTCTTTCTCTACAACTACATGTCTATCCAATGCCTTTTATTCTGAAAATCAAGCCAAAATCGGTTGAAAAACTAAAAAATTTACACAATACTTAACTTTTACAATAAGTGTATTGTGTACCCCTTTAGTTCCAGATTGAGAAGTGATTAATCGACCTCACAGAATACGTTCGTCAGAGACTCGAAGGTTGGTGAATGCTTGCGACCTTAGATTGTATTACAAAAGGTGTCGCCCCAAGCGTAGGGCTAGGTATCGCGTAGCAAGATAACCGGTAAGACCGGGTCGAATCCACAGAGACCGAATGCGCTGAGCGTGATGGTTGTTTCGCGAATGAGGGTTTTAGCCTTAAAGTGGCAAACTTGGCTTTTGGAGTTTGTTTGGTGGAATTCTCTCGATTTCGAAAACTACTCGGAGATTTAAAAACGACTGATTTAAACTAAGGCAAAGTCTAGGGGTATTTAACTACCACGACTCGGGTTAATCTATCCCCTCTTGATAACCGGCTCGGGGCATCGTTAAATGCCCCCGAACGGAAGATTTAGATTTTAAAACCATTTACTAGAAAAATGTGTTTACCAAATATTAGGGGTTTTCGGTTCATTTGGCAAACGGTTGAGTTGACATCCCCCAAAGCATCCCACGTGCAAAGTGGTGAAACCCTCGGCTACGTGGAATCAATGGGGATAACAAATCCAAGCTCCGGTACATAAAAATAAAGCCCCAAATATTTGATAAGCAAGAGGTGTATGCCTTATACATGAGATGGATGGATTTATCCCAAGTCATGGAGTGCTAATCACCCCATGACTAAGCCTATTAAACTACTCACACATTACACTAGTTAACAAGTCGAGAATTTGGAAGAAAACTAAAAACATGCTTAACAACTCTAAAAACTGATTTTTATGATTAATCATAGGTTTGCCTACAACATTAGACTTTGAGAAATTAACAAACAACTAATAGAAATAACAATAGTGATAGGTACACACCCTCTCAACCACTCCCCACCACACCCTCTCTCAAACACTAAAAACTTGATGGAATTGAAAGTAAACTAGATATATTGAAAGATCTAATCAAGAGCAACAACATTAACACACGAGAAAATAACGAGAGACAAATACTTACGGGAGAATTCTAGAGAGAGAGAGCTCCAAAGGCTCTCCAATGGAGGAGAGAGGTGGGAGCAAAAACTAGGTAAAGAAATAAAAGTTAAAGTGTGAGAGAATGAGAGAGGAGAGAGGTAATATAGTCTTCCGCTTCTCTCTCTTACAAATATCTCAAAAAGCTCTCACATGAGCATAAACATTCCATAAGTAGTAAGTGCTCAAAAAGTGGTTCCCGGGTATTCATTACTTTTTGTTTGAAATATTATGTTTTTGCTTGATTAATATACTTGAATTTTATTAGAACATCCTATTCATATGAGACCACATTACTCTTTTACTTAAAATTTAGTTTAGGTATCAAAATAGTGTATATAGTGGTCTAGATTTATCACATGCATTTTTTAAACTTTATAAAAAAAATAAAATATTTATAATGCATATTTGAAACCCCATGTATATAATGGGTTTTTTTTTTTCCCCCAGAGAGTGCTTGAAGAGAGATACGTACATATAAGGCTAATTTTCTATGTATCCTCAACTTTTTTGTGAAAACTAACTTCAAATTTTAAATCTTTCGCCAATTTTTTAGATTAAATACTGGTTTTTCGGATCTTAATTTTTATTGAAGTCTTGAAAATATAATTCCGGTTAAACTTAAGGTGGGTTTTTAAAGAATTGTGTTTAGACATTTCAGGGGACCTTTTTTTTAATATAAAAGTTGAGGATTTTTTTTTTTTTGCGTAAAACGCAACAAATCTTTATATGAATTTAAACCGATACATTTAAGAAATTTTTGTTATTCTTTGCAACCAAAAAAAAAAAAATTTTTTTGAAGTTTAAACCGTATGCATTTAAAAGTGTAGAAATAAATTTACACCGTATGTATATTAAAAGTTTAAAATTGAAGAGTTTAAAAAATAAAATAATTTGTTTTTCAAGCTTTGTAAAAAGGAAAAACTCATACATGCATATATAAACCGTAATGATAAAGGAAATCACTTTCGTAGAGTTTTTTTTTAATAAGAACTACTTTCATAAAATAATGGTTTTTTATTTAAACTTTAGTTGAATCTTTCAAATGGGGCCATAATGAAGAATAGCATCCAAACTTGCGTATATGGAGCCAAAACATTTTGAAAAAAATAAAGAACAAAAAATATCTGTAAATGCATATTTAAAACCAAATGAATAGATGTATTTAGTTTTTAAAACCAAATGAATATATTAATAAAACTCTTTTAAGAAATTGTGACTAGTGACACTAAAAAAAGTAACATATTTTTCTACTTCTTAGATTCCTCTTAGTTAGACAAATGAAAAAAAGTACCAAACTTTTTTCTGCCAAAACTTAAAAAACTTCAAAAAAAGTCTAAAAATTAAAATAAAATACCTTGGTTAACCCAAAATGTTAAACATATATCCATTGTTGTTAATTTTCGGTAAATAATTTTTTTTTTTGGTCATATATTAAGTGTAAATATGTTACGTATTTATTTATATACTTATTGCATTTTTTAGGAATGAAAAATAAGGTGTAAATGGCTTAAGACATGAGATGAGGGCAAAATGGGGAATGAATCTCCAATTTTGGTTGACTGACCGATTTCCGTCACCTTTACGAACGGTTGACTAACGGTTGGGGGCAAAGTGCAACAGACAACTAAATTTTTAAAAATCAGATTGAGTCCTTTTTGTTTTTCTTATTGGGATACTCAAGCCTAATAATAAAAATTATGGGGATGCCCCAACTTTTTTGGATTTTTTTTATGCCTAAGGCCTATGCCTCTTGGGGTTGGGCCAGCCTTGCCAACCGGCTCCTTCTAAGTTAAAGTGCATGTATAACGCTCAAATAAAAGTAAGAAAACAAATACTCTTACAATAATTTTCCGCAGGACCAAAAAAAAGGTTCATAGAAACCACAAATTTGTACTAATTCTATGAGTACTTCGCCAGCGGCCGGTAGACTTTCTACAATGCTGAAGGGCCAAAAATTCCACACGATGGGTAAGCATTCACTTCATGTAGTAGTTGAAACGTTGTAAGAGAAAAATTCAAATTGCTCCTTGAGTATATTTTTAAGGGTCAGTTGCTATAGGATCCACTGTAGCTATTTTCTAAAGTTGAAGGTCAACTCCATAACCCGCATTCCACTCGCGTGACCAAAAGACATGAATACTGCCACCTTTATGAAGCGAATCGCCTACGTACTCCTTATCCGTTTTCTCTCTCCATCGTGACTCTCGAAGCGTCACTCCGAAAGCCGAGGGTTCGCGAAATACTCCATCGATCGGAAAAAACCTCTAATACTCCATCGATCTCTCACAGTCGTCATCGACGAAGTGTTGAATTGCCATTGTCGTTGAAGGTATCATACTCTAATCATTTTTTTCCGCGAAATATCTGAGTTTTTTGTCGTAATTAGTTGATTTGTGGATTTTTACTCTATTATGTGTAATAATCTTAGCACCTGTGGTAATCTGGTGTCAAAAAGTACTCGAACGTTATGGTCGAGATATACAGAGAGATGTGGTAATCATTGTTTTTGGCAAACTATCTGAATTTTTTTTGTTTGTCGTAAATTAGTTGAATTCTGTACTCGCATTATGTGATGCAAAAAAAACCCTAGCACCTGTGGTAATGTGGTGACAAACAGTACTCGTTATTGTCATTGTAGTCAAAGAGATGTGGAAAACTTTCAAAAAAACACTAGAAAATGTGGTTATTTGTTGTAACCAGTCAATTTGTATTCTCAAAAAAAAAAACAAAAAACTTGGTTATTTGTTATATAATCAGGTAATAATAGACGAACAAATGTGATTGTTAATATGTGGATAACTGTGCCCCTTTTATTACGTTTTTGTGCTAATTTTGCAGATTTTTCCTTCTGCTGCTGCATTTTTGGTTGTCTACTACAAGATGTAGATATCATATGACAAGTAGTACTCGTTATCGTCATGATAGAATATAACCAATTGGTTTGTAGATTCTGTAATTCAAAAAAAAAAAAAAAAAAACACTATAAGATGTGGTTATCTTGTATACTTTACTTTTCACAATTACTGCCAAAAAGTTTAACTTTGTCCCAAAGTTGCCCATACAACTTACTTCTTATCTTACTTCTTATTATTTCTCTCTATTTCTCAAAAAACTTACTTCTTATCCAATTGTGAGCTATTTTGAAAGTTTTCCAATATACATCCGGAGACATAATACATTTAAATATCATAGTAAGCCCCAAAAAATGTGATGGACCCTCCACATAGTTGATTAAATATGACAATTCCCGCTTTTTCTTCACATTTTTTATTTGGTCTTTTGCTCCGGTGTTTACGCATTCTTTCACTAATTTTTGAGGGACAATCCTATCGTCCATTAGTGTCCAATGAGCAAAATATCAAAAAGGAGTTAAATTAGTAGCAATTGTTACGGGATAAAGACTGATGATATGTTGATTTAAGTGTTGAGTATCCAGCGTCCACATAGCTGGGATAGAGTAAGGCAAAGTGCCTCAAAAAGAATGGAACCCCCCTAATGTGGATGAAGCCTTTTAAAACTGTGCGGGCTCAGGTCCAAAATGAACAATATCGTGTTACATGAGAGGTGGGCTAGTCCAACATTAAGTGCCCTTGGAACTACTTTTTTTTTTTTTTTTTTCAGAGATATAGAGGTGGGGACATATTTTATCATGAGGCCATATGGTGGTTGACAAATATTCTTCATAAACGGCTAAAGTCAACTCAGGGCCCTATTTTCCAGTAACATCACGTTGAATTGTTCCTTCTACAACTAGGTCACACCCAGTGGCAGAGCCACATGGTGGGTGATGGGTTAGGTGTCCCTACCGGGTGGGCATCCGTCAAATTTTCAGGTAACAGGACGGGTTCGGTGGAAAATTAGAAAAATTGATCTGGCTCGATCGGGTACAGTTCTAGTTGATGTTACACTGCCTCCATTACCTATCTCGAACCCGTCTCGAATTTTTTTTTACATTTGACGTTATAGTTTCTCCTATTTTTATCATTACTCTTGCAGGAAAAATTAACTCTTTCACACAAGAGTTGCTGCGCACTGTCACGTCATCTGGTATCTTTGAAGACTCTTACAGGGAAGAGTTAACTCTTACACGCAAAAATTTCCACGATCATAAACCCAGTGGACTTACAATAGCAAGACCATTTGTGTAATTCACATCTATACTTTTATCTCCTTCTAATTATAATAAAGAGAAAAATTGTTCCTTGTACCATCACCAAGCAGCAGAGAGAGCAAACCAACTGTCTTGATTGGCTACTTGAATACCATCATTTTCACATTTACCAATCATAAATTTCAACTGTGCTTCCCTATCCATTGGAAATAGTATTTCCATTCATAATTGTTCCCACTTTTGCTTCAACATTTTCTTTGGTCTTGATTTTTCTTAAAAGCACTACTAATTCTAGAAACCACACAAGTTGACCATTTAAAAAGTGCATGCATACAATATGTTGTACAGGGTATGGGAAGAACTCATTTTTGAAAAATTCTAGTCAATCCATATTTTTTTTTTTGTGACTGGTTCTATAGTCAATTTATGTGTCTGTAGAATTATGCTTTGGTTGAGAGGGAAAGAGATTGATGGTTGATGGAGACATTGATGATGCCACATAGTGGTTGATTATTGACAAGAATTCTTTGTCTTTCAGGAATCTTAGAAGTATGTAACCTAGGAGTATGTATTCCACCAATAAAGTCCTTTTTAAAAAAAATACAACCGAAGAAAGACATAATGTACATGCAGAAGAAAGATGATAACACAACCGAAACAAATGAAGAATACATCCAACACTAAATTGATTCGGCGGTCTGGGAAGCTGCATGCAAAACGTCAGAGATCAACTGTAACGATAGTTCCACTATTGACGAGGCTTCCACACAGAAATTAACCAATACAGTCTTGAATTATTCCTTAGTCCAGCGCCAATTGACGGCATTCTTAATTTTCACTTGGGTCAACCGCATCGATGCAATTAATCGATTGACTTTTTGCCGGTGTTACAATATGTATAATTAAGCACTTGTATCTAAGACTCAAAACAATTTCCCATTCTTCTAGTTTAGGGAATTTGCCTGGATTGGCATTTGGCTAATTGTATTGAAGACTACGGCCAATGTTCCATTCTTTTGCTTTTGGAAAGCACTGTCCTATCATTTTCCATACATTCCAATTTCCACTTTGGCAAAGTAAGAACATATTCGATATACCCATATATCTATCATCAAACATGACAATTTGCACATTTATCTTTACTGTTTTTTGATGGAAACGAAAAACCGATTAAGAAAGAAGCAGATTTTAGATAAACGCGTTTTGCTTTCGTTATACGACTACATGAATGGAGGATAAGATACGCCAAGTGGTTTTACCTAGTCAAGTGCACGGTGAGATAAGATACGCCAAAAAAAAATTATATATTGGTCAAAATTTTACAAATTTTGGTATTTGGGCCAATGGTTATGTAGTAGGTCGAGGGTTCGACTCTTATAGATAGGAGATTGACCCTCCTAGTAATCTAATTAACAATATAAATATTCCTATCGCCTGATTATCAAATAAAAAATTCTACTCTAGCCACAAAAAAAAAAAAAAACCCATTAATGTACGAGACAAGGAAATCGGGTTCAGAATCAACCATGTAAATTCACTTCTCAATTTTTTTTTTTTTTGAGTAAACACATTAGGAAAAGATGATATTATAGAAAATTAACTCGTAGGAGGAAAACGAAATTAAATCTCTCCATACACTTGTAATTTCAGTAGTAGTATGACATAGCATGAAGTATTAACGCGACACAAATCGAAAGACAGATGAAATATGACACAGTATGTAAAAAAAACAAACAGGTTAGGTCATATTACCGATAAAAAAACTAGATTAAGATTAAGAGAATCTTAAATGGCGCATATGGTAATAGATTTGCCCACTGGTTTGTTGCTAAAACTAGCTGCTGATCCCTTCACCCGTTTCATCATGTAATTTCCCTTTTGATCTCAGTAATTTTATCCGTTTAAATTTTTTAATATAATGAATCGCTCTTCGGAAGAATATTAACGCAAATCTAACGCATACTAATATTATATCGCACGTTTGATTATCAAATCAAAAATTCTAGTCTAGCAAAAAAAAAAAAACATTAATTGTACGAGGCAAGGAAATCGGATTCAGAAATCAGAATCAACCATGTAAATTACATAATTACACATAGGTTCTATTTTTTGAATTCACTTCTCAAAAAATTAGCATGTCGAATGTCGATCCATACAGTACTCTCTGGTTGATTTCTGTTTCTTTTCTTTTTTTTATCTGAAAAACATCATTTATTAAATTACAGACAATTGTCCAAAAGGAAAAATTTGGAGCTTTAAATGATGTTTAGTCTAACTTAACTTATTTTATGGTCTTCAATACATTGATGTAAAAAAATTTAGGGTTAAGGACAACACTAGTCAAAATTACCTTTAGTTATAACAAAAAATTACAAAACAAAAGCGGTATAGCCGCACAGCCCGCAAATTTCCTTTGCTGCTGCTGATTGACTAACTTGTGAAAGCGGTACAGCCCGTAACTTGTGAAAGCGGTACAGCCTGCAACTTGTGAAAGTGAGAGGTCATTGTTGATGACCCACCTCTCTCTCTCTCTCTCTCTCTCATGCAGGGGTGGGACAATTAATTTTATCACTCTTCAATTTTGGGGTTGGGTTCAATTTTGAGGGGTTTAGGTTATTTGGGTTAAGGTATAGTGGGTTTAGGACGGAGCCAGGATTTTAGTATAGGGGGGACGAATAAACAAAATAAAAACTACGATATAAATTTTTACTTACTAAAAAGAAAAATTGCAAAATAACACAAATACATATGATACTAAACATGTTTCTAATATCAACTTAGATTGCAAACGGTATTAACATTTATCTAATCTTATCTAGTATCTACTGAAATCAGACATCTTGAACTGTGTTCGACGCTCTTTCTTATTATTAAAAGCATCAATGATAGAGTTCGTGTCCAATCCTCGAGCAATATCTTTCTCAATATAAGTGATCAAGAAATTTTCTAAACAATCATATTCCTCCATTTTGTTGCGAAGTCTTGTCTTCACACATTTCATAGAAGAAAATGCATGTTCAGTTGTAACTGTTGAAACAGGTGAAGTTAATATAAGCCAAATCAACCTATTAACAATATGATATATCGTGCACTTTCTTGTCTTCACCAACACTTCACTCAACTTTCTGAATCATTGATGATGTTTCTCAACACTGAACAAGTTCCACTGAACAAATCCATCAAACTAGAAATAGAACACAATCGAGAACCCCATCGAGTACCAGCAGCTCGTTGTTTCATAGCTTGATAAATATTAAAGAATTATAAATAAACTTCATCAATACCAATTTTAGTACAAAGTTGTTTCATAGCTTGATAAATATTAAAGTTGTCACTATTATTTTTGTTTAACGAAAAAATGGAGGGGGGACGGGACTTTATAGTTTGACGATAAATTGTTTTTTTTCAATGTAATTGTATGAATTTTTTAAAATGTAGGGGGGACGACTGCCCCTACTAGCCCCTCCCTGGCTCCATCCTTGTTTAGGTATTTTGGGTTTAGGCACTTAGGGTGTACTTTCCAATTATAGAGTTTTAGTGGTTTAGGCACTTTCATAGGATACCCTATGGTTTTAGGCACTTTTAGAAGACACCCTAGGGTTTAGTTTTAGGCATTTTCCTAAGGTGTCCTAGGGTTTAGGTTTAGGGTTCACTTTTCAATTATAGGTTATAGTGGTTTAGGTACTTTCATAGGGTACCCTAGAATTTTAG
Organism: Vaccinium vitis-idaea; assembly: GCA_963854785.1. Taxonomy (NCBI): domain Eukaryota; kingdom Viridiplantae; phylum Streptophyta; class Magnoliopsida; order Ericales; family Ericaceae; genus Vaccinium; species Vaccinium vitis-idaea. Next base: position 15,861,652 of record OY978215.1, read on the forward strand.
ACACTTTCATAGGGTACCCTTGGTTTAGGTTTAGGCACTTTTCATTAGGTTTGGGGGTTTTAGGCACTTTCATTAGGTTTGGGAGTTTTAGGCACTTTCATAGTGTTTGAGGAGTTTAGACACTTTCATAGGCTAGCGGGGGCATTTTTGGAATTTGTAGGTGATTTGTTCTTTTGGCATTAAATAATTAGTTTGTGTCCTATTTTTATGATTGACTCCTATATTATGTCATTGTCGAAGGAAGACCCTTAAAATTATGTATGCATTAGACCCTTAAAATTATGTATGCATTCAGAGAGAGAGAGAGAGAGAGAGAGGCATTTGATGATGAGGGCCATGTTAGTTTGTTGACAAGACTTCTTCAAGAATCTTGAAAGTCCCCAATAGTCCAACAACTAGAATTGTTGAATTGTTCTAACGTACCATTCATCAAGCAGTAGGGCGAGCAAGCTAGTTTCCCTGATTGGCTACTTGAATATCAAAGTACAATCAAGGCGAATTCTCCCTTTCTTTTCCTTTTGGACAGCATTGTCCCTGTTATATTACACGGGCATGGCTGTGTACCCATTACTGGAAAACCCCAAAAAACAAAAAGCAAGGGAATCTAAGAAAAAGAAAAAGAAAGGATAACATGTAGAAACTCTCAAATTTAAAATCGAGAGAGAAAAATCATCATTTGCAATGAGGGATTACTTAAAATGATAGAAACCATAAGTAAGGAAGAAGAAAAACATTCATCGAAGGTAAAGCCTTGCTCTCCCGCCCGAATTGAATAAAGACATTAGGAAAAGATGATATTATATATAGCTAATTAACTCGTAAGAGGAAAACAAAATTAAATATCTCCGTAAACTTGTAATTTTGGTAGTAGTATGACGTAGCATGAAGCATTAACGCGACACGAATTGAAAGATAGATGAAAAATGACACAGTATGAAAAAAACAAACGGGTTAGTTCATATGATCGACAAAAAACTAGATTCAGATTAAAAGAATCTTAAAATGACGCAAATGATAATAGATGAGCCCACTGGTTTACTGCTAAAACTAGCTTCAGATCCATTCCCCCATCCCATCATGTAATCTCCTTTTTGATCTCTGAAATTTTATCCATTTGGATTTTTAATGCAATGAATCACTCATTAGATGAAAAATGACGTAAATCTTACACGAATGTCACCAGTATTTGAATTGATATGTATGGAGACAGTTCATTTTATTCAATTTTTAGAAGGAAATGAATAAAGTAAAACGCTAAACACAACTTTTAGAATGGTCAATAATGCGTAAGAAGTGGAGTACATAAATAAATATATATATATATATATATTAATACGAGTATAAAAATTTATATTAATACCGTAAAATGTTTGTTAAAATTTAAATTTGGTTGAACATATATGCCTATTGCTCAAAACCATTTTTAATAGGATAGGAAATTAACTCGTAAGAGGAAAACAAAATCAAATCTCTCCGTACACTTGTAATTTTAATAGTAATATGACGTAGCATGGAATGTTAACGTGACGCGAATCGAAAGATAGATGAAATATGACACAGTATGTAAAAAGCCGAACGTTTTTTTTTTTTTTTAAACGGCAAAAAAAACAAACGGGTTAGTTCATATTACCAACAAAAAACTAGATTAAAATTAAGAGAATCTTAAAATGACGCAAATGGTAATAGATGTGCCCACTGGTCTGCCGCTAAAACTAGCTCCAGATCTATTCACCCGTCCCATCATGTAATCTCTTTTTCGATCTCTATAATTTTACCTGTTAGGATTTTTTTAATGCAATGAATCACTCATTAGAAGAAAAATGACACCAATCTGACACGAAAATTTGTCACCCGTATTTTAAAACGCAATGCGTAAAAAACACATCGGTATCCAAAATATGTGTATTAAAATGTAAAATTATATTAATATCCGCAAAATGTTTGTTAAAATCTAAATTTGGTTGAAAATATATGCATATGGCTCAAAACGTTTTTTTATAGGAGTATATTATTTAACACTTAGAGGGTGTTTCACTAAGGGAGTTTTTTTAAAATAAACTGATTTTTCACGATTTTTTATATGATGTATTATGAGAGAATAACTTATATTGATATTTGGAAAAAATTTATTTTTTGTTAGTGGAACACCCCTTAACAGGCGACCTATAAATAAATAAATAGGGATAATGGAAACAAAAGGAAGCTTCAGATAGGTTCTTGATTTCAGGCATCGGCCGCACAAGTTATCAACCTAATACGTTGCCTCGATTGTGATCGGTGGAAAACAACAAAGAAAAAATAAAATTAAACACAGAAATAGAATTTCAATTTCTAGAAAGTATTAATACGTTTCCTCTCTCTTCTTCTGAGTGTTCTGCAATTGCGTAGCAAATCCTCCGCAATTCCCACTCCCCCATAACAAATCCCATTCCTTTCAATCCGCCCAAAAGACAAAATACAAGCAACGAGAAAGAAATAGAGATATATACAGATATAGAATCATATACCCATTAGCGAGCAAGAAGAATCTATGCCCAACAAATGAGCAGGCTTTAAAGGGTTACTTGCTGAACTCGCTCAGTGACTCGGTCAGTATCTTTTTCTTCACATTGGATTCATTTTGATCATTTAGGTTTCTGGGATTTTGTTTTTTTGGTAAGAAGGTTTCTGGGTTTTTTTTTTTGCGCCATTCTTGTAACGGGTAGTTTTTATTTTTATGCAAAATTACTTGGTTCTCTCTGACTCTGAGTTAGATCGACATGAATGTTTATGGTCTAATCTGTGGATGTTGTTTGGTTCTGATTTTAGTTGGTGATCATTTTATAATGCTGCTATAATGGTGGTATTCTTCAATTCGGAATTAGTTGGTTTTGTGAAGAGAATGTAGAAGACTGAGAATTTAGGTCTCCGTTAGGCCATGTTTGATTGACGAAACTAATAGTAGTGAGGGGTTGAAGAATCCAATGGGATGAGAAATCACGTGGGAGTTATGGTGACAGATGAAATGAATGTGGAGTTGCATGTGATATTTTAGGACACAACATATTATTTGGTGTTAATTGCCCGTTATATGTTAATCAGTACAATTAACCGCATGTGCATAGCTATTTTTATTGACAGTAGGTGTAACATTTGTATTAGTGCATACTGGTAAAAGAAAATAACAAAGCATTCTTCCCAGTCTATCACACTTGGCTTTTCACGTTTTCTGTAGCTTGGACACGGTCTTACAGTCTTTCGGTCTCATATATGGTCTGATTTATCTAATCCAAGTTAACTAGTCTTTGTTGTTTAATAGCTTGTTTCTGTTTTAGCAGATTAAGCTCGGCACATTTGCTATGGCTCAAGATAGTTCAGGTGAATCAGATAAGCGAAAACCTGGTCTGTTGAAAGATCAAGTCCGGTTGGTTAAGAAGAAAGATTCTGATCGTTATGAGATTGTCCCTTTACAAGATCCTTTGTCATTTGAGAAGGGTTTCTTCATTGTTATCCGTGCATGCCAATTGTTAGCCCAAAAGAATGATGGACTGATATTGGTAGGGTTAGCTGGTCCGTCTGGAGCTGGGAAGACTGTATTTACTGAAAAAATACTGAACTTTATGCCTAGTATCGCAGTCATATCAATGGACAACTACAATGATTCTACTCGAATTATTGATGGGAACTTCGATGGTAATATTATCTTTTGGCGGTTCTGCTTTTGGATTATTTTGATAGTACTTAACTAGATTTTGTACAGTGTCCATTACGATGTGTTCCTTATGTATATCTATGTGTCCCCACTCTCCATGCTGGGAGATTATTATTTGATTCCACCTTGAGGAGTTTCATTTTTTCCACACACCCATCTGTCATATTTTAGTAGTCCTTTTTCCCCTTGTTTTTGTTGATGATGCATCTGAACTTTGTGATTTGGCAATTTGTAAATATTAGTTGATATTGACTGTGATGTGTCTGAATCATCATTTTGAAAAGGATGTTTTTGGTGAAGAAATTATTTGATTTGAACCAAATTGAAAAGCTGTATGGGGCCTATAGGCAAGTGATAATCATGACAATGTGGTGGAGTTGAGTTCAATTATGATGGTGATGCTAAGTTAGCTGACATGCTTTTTGTAGTTACGAATGGTAAGCTCAAAAGGAAAAAAGCTAGTCATTCACAATAGTGTGAGTACTGAGTGCAGAATTTGTAGATGCAATATCATTTGTGACAATAGTCGATGGTTTCGGTCAGGGCACGAGTCCAGAATCCTTTACAAAAATTTCTTAATATGTTCGGAGGGCCCAGGAACAGTGAACCTTAACTTGAGGCCATTGAAAACTTTCTGATACTGCCTAGGTGTTGCATTTACAGGAGAAATACTGAGTTTGTTGATTATTTGGTTAACACTGCTTGGTGGAGCTCAGCACTTGGGAGTCTCTTTGTTTTGTCATAGATGGTGGGTTTTTATTTTGATACGGGTTGGTAGGTTTATCTTGGCAATTGAGGTAGCAATGCCTCTTCCCATTAGAGGTGGATTTGTGGAGCTTCCCATTGATTATGAGGGAATTATTTAGAAGTCTTCGCTGCCATGGGTCTATGTTGGGTGCTGTAAATTGTAATATCATCATTTCGGTGGACTTGTCATTTCATTGCAGCTTCAGGGGTGCTTGTAGCTCTCTAGGTTCCTTTAAGTCTTGTATAGAATAGATAACGTGTGTTGGGATAGTATCGCTCTTTTTCATTTGGCTTTTACCAAAAACTAATATACAAATTAGACTACATACAACCATGTTTACCAACACTATTTTTAGCACCCTTACCATTGGATGTAGGAAAACCAAAGAAATTTTAGTTTTTGTGTTTTTCAAATGTATGCAGTAATACGTGCATTTTCAGTTAAAAATAAATAAATAATACTCCTCGTCTCAAGGTAGGGGGGAAAGGGTTCACTTTAGCTTCTTTCCTAGGAAATGAAGGATTACTGCAGTGAGCATGTAAACCTGTGTGTTCTATTCAAATGATATCATTAGGCCAGGAATTTGTTAGGTCCTGTAAAGTATCTTCAATTTCTTTTCACGCTAAAATAAGTGTCATTAATGTGTAACTTTTACGGGTTTGATAACTCTTTGAAACAGATCCCCGCTTGACGGACTATGACACATTACTCAGGAATATCCATGATCTAAAGGCAGGGAGGCCGGTTGAGATTCCCATATATGATTTCAAGTGTAGTTCCCGCACAGGATACAGGTTGGTAATGCTGATATATCATATCACTGTATATTCATATGGTCTTTATTATGATTACTACTTCATTCTTTCGTGCCTCCCCTTGTCTCACTTTTCTTGTGTTGGTCTCGGGGTGGAGAGTTTCCCGAACAATTACAACTGAATGTTATATCTTTTTCTGTTCATGTTCTACCTTCTTCTGCTTGAAGACACTCCTTTCCAGTGAAGAGAGCACTTGGTCACTTGTCCTTTTTGTGAAAATCTGTCTGACTCTCTCTCTGTTGAATTTTGCATTTTATCAATTATTATCTGGTCAGTCTACCATTGCTTTCAGGTTTCTCTATTGGAGTAAGGCTCAAAATATTGTTTCAGTGTGTTGCTTTGTGTAGGTAGGAAAAGAAGACATTTTGGTACCATTTTGTAAGCATTTCAGAAACTTTTGTTAACGTAGAAGGAAGATAATAGAAATATCAAAAGATGTTTCTAATAGCCTTCTAATATATGTGGAAACATTGTATATATTCCATCAACTATTCGTTTCATTGTCCTAGGAATTGGGAATGTTTCGACATTTTGATAGAAACGAAATGAGATTTTGTTCCATGTATTTAAGTCATTATTTATCGAAATCAACTCCCTTAGTCTGATGTTCCGTCCCTTTTTGTGAAACACTCCACTACCTTATAACTCGTCTTATCATTTGCTGGTAGCAGGACTCTTGAAGTTCCAAGCTCCCGGATTGTGGTTATTGAGGGTATTTATGCTTTGAGTGAAAAGCTGCGGCCTTTATTGGATCTCAGAGTATCCGTTACAGGTGGAGTGCACTTTGACCTTGTTAAAAGGGTGTTGCGTGACATACAACGTGCTGGACAAGAACCAGAAGAAATAATCCACCAGATTTCTGAAACGGTTTTTCACTGTTATCTTCAGCCTAATCTTCTTACGGAAGTTGAAAAGAGCTTCTCCTCTACTAGATTTCAGTTATACTCTCTTTGTGCAGGTATATCCAATGTACAAGGCTTTTATTGAACCAGATCTCCAAACAGCGCATATAAGAATCATCAACAAGTTCAACCCATTTACAGGATTCCAATCTCCTACTTACATTTTGAAGGTATGATCTCCTTGTTGCTATCTTTTTCGGTCCATGCATTTGATTCAGAACATAGTCCAACCTTCCTAGCCACTCACATCCAATTAGGCAGATTTAATTAGTGAATTCAGAATTTAAGGCTTTGGCCTTTCTGTGTTTCGGAGGTTGGCCCTTGTGTGCTTGCTGTCCTCCCCTTCCTTGCTCGCTGTTCTGCATCAGGTTTCACATATCTGTCATATTTATGGAGCAGGTCATTGCTAGAAGCTTTAGTGTTTCTTGATTTCTTCAGCGACGAGTTCATAGATTTTACTTCCTTAATTGAGTGCTATCTTTTTATTGTAGTCATTAAAGAGCGTGACAGTGGATCAAATCAAAGCTGTCATGTTGGAGGAACACACAGAAACCGTGGAGCAGACTTATGACATATATCTTCTACCACCTGGTGAAGATCCAGAATCATGCCAATCATATTTGAGGATGCGGAACAAAGACGGAAAGTATAATCTCATGTTTGAGGTCTGTCCCTTTATTATAGAAATAGCACCTAAGGGAATCATAGGCAACCCCTGCAGAATTTATTTTCTCATCATTTTGCTTTCATTTACTCATTTTCTTAGCCAGCATGTTGCTGACAACTGATGATCTGTTACAAAAACTTGTATTTACCTTGCTGCCTCTACAATGAACTTTTTCTTAGGATAATGATGAATGGACGTCTGTACAAGAGTAGTTTCTCGGATTTTGCACGTGAACTGAAAATGGAGTGTTTTTTCATGTGTCCAAAGCCTTCATCATTTGACTCTCTTTTTGATAAATTCAATTAAACAGGAGCCCAAATATGGACAATGAGTGTTTCTATATCCCAGTAAACATGCAAAATAGCAACATCTAAAGCACGGGAAACTTCTCTTTTGTTTACTTTTCCAAGTTTCTCTGAGAAACCAACAGAATCTATAAGCAGAAAGGCTGTGACATTACTGTTAAGTGAGATTGATTTCTTGTCCTTTTGCTGCTGATTGATCCTTGTCTCTGGTTTTTTATTTGTTTCACAATTAAGTTTAGCTTAACCAGTATCCCCCTTTGTACTTGTTATCCTCAGTTTTTGGTTCTGTGAATTTTCTGCATGCTTCGATGACTATAGAAAATGAAAAGAGTAAAACAGCGTCATCTGATCAGAGTGGTTATGTTTTTGAATATCAGGAATGGGTTTCAGATTCTCCATTTGTCATATCACCAAGAATTACGTTTGAAGTCAGTGTGCGGCTTCTTGGTGGCCTGATGGCCTTGGGATACACAATAGCAGCTATCCTAAAAAGAAGTAGCCATGCATTCTCTGATGAAAGGGTGTGCGTGAAAATAGATTGGCTAGAACAACTGAACCGCCACTATGTTCAGGTATTTCAAGTTTTCTCTTTATTGCATGCGCCCTCCCAATGCTTCCCGTTTCATTTCGACAATCAGAATCACTCTACTTAGAAAATAAAGCTATGAAAAATACATAATTGGGCTTTTTCAATATCAACCAGTTTGTTCTACTTTGTTAAATATAATCTATGAGTAGTAAAATAAATCGTTGCCCATAGATGTGGCCATGTGCCTATGTGTCTTTGTCTAGTTGTGTTAGAATCTGTTACCTTTACACAGACAAACAGTTACATCGTTGGAGCTGTGAGAGAGGCATATGGATTTCTTCGTTACCAAATAACTTACATAGCTGTAAAGAGATGTCAGAAGATACGGAAAGACAAGCAGATTATTTAGTTTGTGTAGTTAATGTATCCAAGAACTTGTGGACGTAAATCTAAAAATATTGCATGCATTTTATGTATTACTCTCATCAGCCTGTACGCCCATTACGCCCTCTCCGTATTTTTTGGAGACTTTGGGTACCAACATTGAAAGATTAATGGGGAGATGGTACTGCGTTCTTTATTAATAGTCTTCTAAGTCGTGTCTCGTGGAATATGTGGATTGATTGGAACTTCAAATTCTAAGTACAACCTGTTGCTATTTTCATCAAAGGTGCAAGGAAAAGATCGCCAACTTGTGAAGTATGTGGCTGAGCAGTTGGAATTGGAAGGCTCATATGTTCCTCGCACTTATATAGAACAAATACAACTGGAAAAGCTTGTAAATGAAGTTATGGTATGCCAACTTTACAGAGCTTGTGATACCCTTTTCCTACAATTGTGTCCTAATCTAATCATTTTGCAGGCATTACCAGATGACTTGAAGACAAAGCTTAGCATAGATGATGATTTGGCAGCAAGCCCGAAATTAGCACTTTCTCGAGCCTCAGCAGATAGGGTGGCCATGAGAAATAAGAATCTCAAGAGGTGCAATTTGCTAATCCTTAAGCATCTCTACGTTTCATCACTCGGCTAGTGGTTTCGTCATCTTGAGAACAAGAAATTCTTCACCATCCACATTTACATACTAATATACTATGGACTTTTATACATCTTTTTGTATGCCAAACTTGTCTTCCTTGCTAGATTTGCTTTCATAGTGAGTATAATATAACAATCAGTGCAATCTCTCCAAATTTAGTTCTATTTCTTTTTAATTTAAGTTGTAAAAAGTAGTTTTTGCAGTTTTACCAATGTGCCCTGAGAAATAAAAATGACTTTGGATCAACTGATTATTGAAGACATTATGGAAAGTTATAGGAACTCTCATTGTTTTAGAAAGAATGATTGTTGCATGTCGAGAACACTTTTCTTAGGCAGGGATGCACTTTTTTTCCTTGCATTTGGTAGTTCAGGAGGAACAAATATTTTGACCATTTTTCTTACCCGTCAAAATTTCGTCGTTCCATCTTAAAAATTGGATGATTTCTTGTTTGTAGTAATGGTATGCCGCATACATATTCAACGCAAAGGGACAAAAATCTGTCCAAGCTAGCTATGTATTCAGTTGATACCCGAAGGTTTGAAGACAGGACAACGGAGTCATCTGCAACACTAGCAAGCCAGGTGATTCATGATTCTACAAATGCTTCAAGAACCACTAAAGTTTCACTCTCTTTGTCTCAATCTAAAACGATATAATTTGAAAATATTTTTCATCGTTACTTTTTCTGGTTAAGTACGTGTGATTTACTTTCTGGTGTTTGGTTTGCTAGCTTGATTTTTTTTTCCTTCCTGAAAATGACATTTTTTAAATGAAATAATTACTTTCTACTCAACTGTGACTTGATCAATCACTACAATCCACACAAGTTGCACAATTTTTTGTGCTGATCCTTCTGAGGGCAAAGTGTGGCATGTGTCTTCCATTTGGTACCTTAAAAGTATTGGCTCACATATGACCCGATTTTAGTGGTGGAAACGACTCACGGAATCTATAATAGTTGTTTTGCTTTCTTTGGCTGTATGACATTTTATGTCGGAAATGGTTTTACGCAAATTTTGCTCCAAACACAGGAATTGGGAAAAGATTTTCAATGCAATATTTTATGTCCCAACAAACAAAGCTGCAGACTTTAAGTGTTTTCAGGTTTTTTCGGTTATAAACTAAAACAATTTGTATACCCTCTTACTCTCTGTAGGGAGCTATTACGCAGTTGTCCGAACAAATTTCCACACTCAATGACCGGATGGACGAGTTTACATCTCGGATTGAAGAACTGAACTCCAAGTTAACCAGCAAGAGAGTATCTTCCAGCCCACAAAACATGGCTCTGCAATCTGAAGCCTGCAACGGGTCTGCTCCTACTTCTTACTTCATATCTGGTTTAGGCAACGGTTCCTTGACTGGATCTATAATGCCTAATTCCTCGTCTTCCTCCCAGTTAGCAAAGGAGTATCCCTTAATGGATGAGGTAAAAGGACTAACCCGATCACTCATCGCGAATTTAACGTACACATTTAGTGGTTGCAATCTTACACTTCCAAACCACCGCACTGGTCTACTTGTCTAATTCATTTTCTGTGTTGGTTCTTTTTGCGGGCAGATTTCCAATATTACTCGGGGACAACGCCAAATCATGCATCAGCTAGATAATCTTACCAATCGTCTCTGTGATACCTTGAGAGAGAAGCCACAACAAGGAAGAACAGAGAGGAAACGCAAAATGCCAGACATTGAACCCATTACGGTTTCTCTGATTTTAACTTTAGCCGCCGGTGGTTTGGGCATCTTTTTATTCAAGGCCTTTCTACCGCGAAATTAACGACTTATAGCCATTCAGACTAAAATCTCTCAGTTACCATGTTTAACCTTTTGCTGTTCTACCCTTTATATTGGAATGGTACATCAGATAGGCGGAGGCAAATAACTGCTTTCTGGTTGTCTTTCTGAGGGTCAAAGAAAGTTGTTCTTTGGCAAATTTTTTGTGTCGGTACGAGTCTTAAAGTCCTAGTAAAAATATTTTTACTATTTCAATATAGACAGGTATATAGGAAGCATATGCGAATTCGATCACAAATTTTACCATAACATTTTATCACAAGTCTATAGGAAGCATATGTGTTTCCTATCAAGCTTTTTTTCCCTATGGGAAAGTTGACCCTTTTGGAGATGTGACAATACTCTTTACTAATTGTTCTAAATTGCAGAGGCACGATTTTAATTTAGCAGCGTACAACAACTATCTCATCTTTGCTTTCGCATTTTTGTACATAACTATTTTTGTTTAAATTTGATTATTCTCTTGCGACGACTGTCATGCTTCCAAGAGCCTTTAATTGTTAGGGTTTTTCATCCGGATGTCAGGCCTCGTTTGATGCGTGAGATAGATTGGAGGGGATCGGTGGAAGACCGGGATCGGGATTGCTAGTTAAAAAGTGAGTAATAGTGAGATTGGTTATTTGGTTGGATATTAGGATTGTTAATAACCATGTTTGTTTTGGTTGACGAATGATATTATGCTTTCCATTTGCCCTAATGTTATATCCGTATGCTCTTTTCAACGTACCATCCATATATTTTTCAAGAAAATGTCTTTCACAAGAAGTTTGTAGAGTATAATTCAACGTTTCTCGTCCCATAATAAACTTGAACCTAGGCTGGAAAAAACCAACTTCAACCTAAACTGGAATAAACCAAGACATTGCTAAAACTAAACGCGCAGCTAAAAACGTTGATGAATACGTTAAACAATGGGGCGTTATGCAACAAACCCGAATAAATCATACAACCGAACCCAATGGAATGACTAAAGGCATAGGTGTTGGTGTAGTTTGGTTCGGAAGTGAGGCAACGACGCAAGAGGCAATCAACGGAGACAAAAAGAGCCGACTACAAGTCTACAACAGGAAATGAACTCAGAGATTTTGCATCAGCAAAAAGAATCATTTGCAGTTTACAAGACAAAGCCACAAATTCACTACCTTGTAGGGATATATGACCAAAAGAATTTTTTCTGCAATTTACTCGAACACCCAAAAAAAAAAATTTGATCATTTAAAATCAAGTTACAAGAGATGCTACTTCCAAATTTCAATGCCAAATGCTGAAACTTAATATTCCAGGAGTTACTTTAAAAAAAACCTGAACCAAATGCTTCAGATAGGTGGTTTTTTTGTTTTTGGCAAAACACTGCCAAAAACCAAAAACACAATCAAAACCCCTTTTCAAGCGTCTAAACCATGCCTCATGCGCCTAAAGCACATTTTCCAAAATTTTAAAATTCAGGACGGGAATATCTAAAATGTCATCAATGTGATTTGATTCTCGCCATTTTGACAGAATCATCAGGAGGGGCAGAGAATCACTTGATTAAGCCTAAAATGACCTCTAAATTGGCCCCTAAACCACCTGAACTAACCCTTGGGTTGTTATTTATACCCCCATATCCCCCTTTGACGAGGAGTCTTATACAATCCGAAAATTTACCCAAGTTTTGCCATTCTTCTCTCAAAGAAATCTCTAAAAACCAGTCACAAATCCCATCCAATCTACTTATCTTCCACCCAAAACCCATTTCCATACTCAAATGTAGTGGGACAAATCCGCAAAAGGTTATGGGTCGGTTTGATGAGAAGAAACCCAGAGTGGGATGAGCCCTCATGGGCTTAAAGTATTGGGCCAATGGTCCAAGACCAGTACAAGAGATAGACCGGAAGGCCCACATAGTGGTTTGGGCCGAGAGCTATGTGAGCCGAGTCGTTAGGAAGGAAGGCGGTCGAGCCTTATCTCCTGTGGCACGGGCCGATGCGATGAGGTGGCGCCATCCTTACGTGTCTGGGTGACTGCGTGATTCACTAAGGGCCATGGGCCCGGTATAATAAAGGATGATGTCATCGCACGTGTGTGAACATGTTTAGCTTGGAGAGCAGGTATATGGGAGGCTATAAATACCAACGGATAGATCCTAGAGGTATACAGACTCTTCTAGATCTAAAATTACTCTCTATTGGCTCTCTCTCTAGTGGCTAACTTGAGCGCCGGGGTGCCCGCCGGCAAGAGGCCGGTGGGGCACTAACGGTTTGTTGCTTGTGTAGGTCGGGCTAGGAGGAGGACGGCTCACCCTAGGAGGATCCACCGGCGAAATCACCCCACCACATCAAGCATCAACTTTAAATCTCTAAAAGGTAGAAATCCTACCTAATCAGTGTTGAAAGGTCCTTCTTGAAGGTAGCCAGTAAGTCTATATTGGTTCTCAATACCAATGATGGCCTTACAATGGCTTAAACACATCCAAAGAGCATTTTTGCTCGACATCTGAAGCAGCAGCTTTAGGCACCTGAAGAAGCAGCTTCAGGCTTCTTTCACTTTCTTTCCTTTTTTTGTTTCTAAACAGTGTATTTTGGTCCCAAATCTTCACAAAAATGTATTTTTCATTAAAAAAAAAAAGGTTGAAAACCTTCTGATCGTCTTTCAAATAAGTAAGAAATCGTGTTTTAAAGGGAGAAAATTGCCTCCCAAAGGCTTGAAACAGTGTATTTGATCCATAAATGTACTTATGTCGTTTACTTAGAGGTGGCAATTTTGAACCCAACTCATGAACCCACTCAAATTCACCCACCTAAAACCCAACCCAACCTACCCATATTATAATATGGGTTGTAAATGGGTGAACCCATGTTTGCCCATATTTAGATGGGTTTGCTTGGGTTCAAAATGGGTCCAAAATGGGTTGATCCGTAAAGTTAAAACTAGTTTCTTACACTCCCACTCCCGTTTTTTTTTTTTTTTTATCAGTTCCCACTCACGTTCACTCTCTCTCTTTAGTCTCTACAAATATATATAATTACCACGCTAACAGTACTCTATACGTATACTTGGTATAAAAGCGGGAATGTATTTACCCCCAAAAAAGAAACGGGAATGTGATTTTCCATTTCATTTGCATAAAAATTTATTTCAGTATGGTTAAATCCTTTATGTGGGAAGACATCAACAAATTTAGTAATTAGAAATTAGTAAATTAGTAGTATAATAATACTGGAACCCATCACATTTAGATTACAATAAATAAAAACAATGAAATTTTGTGCATCCGCGATGTTGTTGGGCCTTTTTATAATTTAAAATTAAATGAATGTATACTGAGATCCACAACATTCAGTGTATGATTAAAAATGATGAAGATCGATGTTGATTGATGAATTTGATCTTATTAACTAACAAAAATAGTAGTAGATTTTTTTTTTTTTTGGGAACAAAAATCGTATATGCAATATTTCTATCAAAATAATTATTCAACAATATGTGGTGATAGGCAGTGGCGACTCCAGGATTTCGGAAGTGGGGGGTCATTATAAACATCAAATACCTTTACCAACCATAAATCAAAGAAAATATCACAGTAATGGCAACTAAAAATTTTGTTCCAACAAAAATCACATTTAAAGCTCAACCTAATGAACCAAAAATATCATAGAAAAGCATAAAACAGTTTTCGCCACATACAAAAAAAAAAAAAATTACACAAGCTTCTACAATTGCATTCGACATGGTCTCGACATACTATCAAATAATCCCTCCATCGCAAATTGTTGCTTCTGCTTCACTTTTTGAACCATTCAAACAATTATCTATATTTTATAATCTATAATTTTTCTATGATTTTAAAATAGGTGTTTGATAAAATTAATTGAGATCCATCAAACAAGATCCATATTAGATATATAAATTATTAAAAATCTGACGATATGAACAAGTTTTTTAGTAACTAGGAGCAACAATTTGGGACAGTAGGAGTACTTCCTTACCAAGACAGATCAACCTCTGCATATCAAAAGAACAAAACGGGTAACTATGATTCAAACAAGCCACACAAAGAGGGAGGATGAAAGTTGGAGAACTATCCAGTGGTGTCAACCCTAAATTTATGGGGGTTCATTTATGAATTTCCTAACAAAAAATTAACATAGTAGTAGCATTTTTTTTTCCCGCCGCTGGGTCGGCTAACCCCTAACTCCTATGTGGAGTCGCCCCTGGTGACAGGTATCGAGCACGTTCCCCGCGCTAATATAATTAAAATGAGTGGGTAAAAAAGCTTTACAAAACAAAATCTTGCTTGATTTCCATTTCGATTTGAAATGAATCAGGGGTTGAAAATCAAGTACGAATATACTGTAACAAAATTAAGTGTATAAATTGTCTTCTTTGAAATACGTAAGGTAAGATCAAGAACTTTTTCCTACTATTTTGCTATAAAAAGAGAGATGAAAACAGGAGGGAGAATTTAAATGGAAGATTTTCAACAATAGCATAGCAAAACCTACGCACAGAGTATACAAAGGTCAGAAATTGAAAGGGGCAAAGAATTGGGTTGGGTTAGGTTGGGTTGGTTTTAGCTTGGTCCATATTCAACCCACCCATTTTCAACCCATTCACTTTCAACCTATATTCAACTCACCCATATTCAACCCATAACCCATACCAACCCACTCAAACCCAACCCAACCCAACCCAACCCACCCATTTGCCACCTCTACGTTTACTTTCCAAAAATGAGTTGAAAAGCCTCCGTCCATCTTTCAAGTAAGTGAAAATCATGCTTTGTGAAGCATAAATGGTATCTTATGACTTAAATAAATCATTAAACAAAGGTTTCAAGCTTGGTTTCTATGCAACAGTGAGCCTCTACCCTTTTTCTATCAATATCAAAGGCAAAACAGAGGCTAAAAGAGGTATTGAGCAGACACCTGAAGCAGCAGCTTCAGGCACCTAAAGATACTTTCAGGCGCTTGAAGCATGCTTTTAAGTGCCTGAAACACTCCTTCAGGTGCCTAAAGGGTAATAGAAGTATTTTGTTCAAAAGTCTCCAAAAGGCTCCATTTCCTTTTCATTTTACAGTGTGTAGTTGCGATTATTGTTATTCATGTTATTTCATCATCATGTTACATTATGTTCACAATCACAAGCATCCACCATTGCGTGTTAATTGTTTTAATCTCTGTTTATTTGTCTCCCTTTTCTTCTGCTTGAATAAAGTTTAGAAATCAATGTTTTGCAATCCCTTAACCATTTAGTAGAGACCGGTTTCCATACCGGGCGAGGGGTACCTCCCTGACCTGAGAAATTATGGCAACGAAAGGCCAGTGAAAACTTTTTTTTAAAACAAGGGCAAAAGAGTCATTTTTCAAACCGGTTTCTTGGTGCGGTCCTCAAACCCGGGTGGGGACTCCAAAATTGAAATCATTTCAAAATCAAAAAGCTTTTTCCGCGGTGTCCACAAGTTCATTAAGGGTATTTTTGTCTAGTGTTGTCCTTGAGCCCTCAAAAATATCTCATCAATATATTGGAGGCCTTAAAATAAGTTAAGCTGGGCTAAACACCCTTTAAAACCTCAAACTTGTCCTTTTAGACAATTGTCTGTTCAAAATAAGAGCCTTCATGTGTTGAAATTCCATTACCAAGTAAGCCACAACTTATTTACTTAGTAACTAACTAGTAGGAGTGTCCAAAAAAATCTGAAAACCGTTAAATCTGGACATGAGGGGCGTGCTGCGCGCAAGCTGTTGTGCATCGTGCTTTGCATCAAAATAGCGTCGTTTTGATGCACTTTTGGGTCACTAAATGCTGCTGGGAAGGGCTCTGTTTGGGGCCTTGAAAACCCATTATTTTTTCTCACGCCACAAACGTCAAAAACCCTAAGCGGCGTCTACTTCTCCCCCATTTTTCCCTCCCATTTTTTTCTCCTTCATTAACTACTTCTCCATCAACGATTTCTCTGCTACTTCTCGATCCACCGCCATCAGTGGCGGAGTCAGGATTTTTGCTCGAGGGGGAACGTAATAGACATTTCTGTATCCAAATGTATACTTATGATATGGATTTGCTTTTCAATATAATTTACTTGTGCATTGCAAATATTCTAGCCTAATGTATTAAAAATACATGAATTGTTTTGTTTTATTTCTTTAGGCTACAACACTACTCATATGCTTGTTTTTCAAATTATGAAAGAAAGAAAGGCAAGTGATTCCCACACCCCCTTTTTGATACACACCCAATTTTTTGTTTTATTAGAATTTTTATGTGAAAAAATCAATAAAAGAAAAAAGAGGGTGTTTATAAAAAAAAGGGTGTAAAAATCATTGATGAAGATATAAAATTACCTATCTTTTTAATAAATGAAACCTAAATTATTACGATCGTGAAAAGATATTACAATAATAGTGTCAATTATTTCAACAAGATTAGTATTAAAATAATTATTATTATTCTGCCGCTGACTGCCATTGAAGGCAAAACGGTGTCGTCTACTGCTGCTGCTTCTTGAAAAAGTATGGTTTTTCTTCTTCTCTCCTTCTCTCTCCCTCTCTACTCTGATTTTTTTTCGTTAAAATGAACCAGAATTTGCGAAGTTTGAATTCTGAAAGAAGTACCGTGGTTGATACTGCTAGAGACAAAAGAAACCTAATACTGACCATTGTTACTCATATTCATTAGTTATCTGTTAGGAGATATTGTGACCAAAAAATGGAAAACATGAAAGGAAGAATAATGGGTTTTCAAGGCCCCAGACAGAGCCCTTCCCAGTAGCATTTTGTGACCCAAAAGTGCATCAAAACAACGCCGTTTTGATGCACAGTGCACAGCACAGCAGCTTGCGCAGAGCACGCCCCCCGCGTCCGTCCGGGAAGTTTGGGTTCGAAAAAATCAACTTGAAGTACAAGATCAATGCGGACAAGATTAGGCGACTTCTACTATATAAACTCGAGGACGAGTTTCTTCAAGTCGGAGAGAATGATGCAAAATGAAAATTTAATATTATTTAAAATAATGTTTTTGTAACGACCCGGATCCACAAGTACCACGAAAATAACATAAAATCAACCAAATAACCAATCCCACTTCCTTCCATACTTACAAAATTTTTCCGTATACATTTCTCTTTTATTTGTCGACCGTCACCATTAAACATATAGACCTCGCCACCGTAAATGACATAATGAAATCTCATTTGCATCGGACACCATCTCGCCGTTAATTAATCGGCCCATCACCTCTTAACTCCGGCCTAACTCGCGTGTCTCTACCAGTCCCCATCTCTCCGTGTAAAAACCTCCGCCGAAGATCATTTTCCTATAGATATATATCTCCCCACATTTGAAGAGCACCTTGGTATCTATGACACCAAGCCATCCTACAAACTGCCATGTGGCATCTAGCTATATACTTTAGGAACACATGCACACACCCACGTTACCTTTTCTTTATCTGCCTTTCATTTTCTTTTCCACAGGTAGGACAAAAGCAAATAAAGACAACTTTGTATTAGGTTGGGGTATTACAGTTTTGGTTTTAATAATTTCGTTACGCATTCTTGCAATTTTAGGACAAAATAAGTATTATAGAATAATTTGTTTCCTAGTTTAGTTTATTTAGCTTCTTTTTAATTCTTGTATGGTGAGGAAGAAATTTAGTTTCTATGTTTATTGTTTCTTTTTTCTTTATTTCCTAGTATGTCAAAATTCTACAATTATAAATAGGGATGTAAGCCTCTTGGTTGTGGGAGTTGTTTATTGATTAATGAAAATTGAGAGTTTTTCTCTTATTGTTTTGTTCAAGGAGGGAGTATCTCTAGTTCAAACAAAATTCTTGATTGTTTTTGTTGCGCGTTCTTCTTATTTTAACACGCCTCCCTGCATCAGTAGATATCAACGAGTACTTTTAATTTATGAAACAAATTTGAAAATTTTCTTTTAAAATCTTATTATTTTTAAAAATTTTGAGACGGAGGGAGTCATCCTGTTGTAACAACCAATAAGGGAGGCATGTACTCTTCACCCACTTTCAAGGTGGGTGAACTAAATCGGACTCATTTTCTCCATCCTCATCTCGTTTTTCCTTTTTGCAAATCGAAGAGGTGATTCAGAAACATTTCGTGCTTGGAATCACAAGATAAACCACTCGGTGCATATGTCTTCGTACAGTGTATTTTTATTTGGCAGGTTATATTTTTTCGGGTTGATTCTATCTTTTTCTTTTATATATTCATCATTGTTTTGAGTTATACAGACCTTGGTTCAACGTTTTTTTTTTTTTTAACAGTAAAAAGAAATTTATTAGTGCAAGAACTACAATAATCAAAGAGAACTAACGTATGACGGCAACACAATACAAAGCTAGCATCCCAACAATCATATGCCCACATTACACCCAAAAAAATCTACCATATGCTTCTCCCATCACATCCCAGACTGAGAAGGATAATCACATGGTGGGCCAAAAGGCACCACACAAGACTGACTCCACGGATGATCACATATGATGTTAGTGGTAATTTTTACTAGATTATTGATATACTTCCTCCGTTTCAAAATAAGTGTCCCTTATTCTCTCTCTTACTGTTTTTCAAATTAAAAAATTAAATACTTCCGTGTATCGTGTTTCGAATTTTTTTGCACCGAATTAAAGTACTCAATGAGTACTTTAATTCGGTGCGAAAAAGTTTGAAAAACGATAAACGGAAGTATTAAATTTTTTGATTTGAAAAATGGCACGACTTTTTGTAGTGAACTTATTTTTGGAACGGAGGCAGTATTTTTTTTCCCCCTAGTTTGTGCACAAACAAAATTGCTACTTTTATTCGGTGTTTGGAGAACGAATTTGGAAGAAAATCATAAAGTGCATAGCTAGGTTCTTTGCTAGTAATGCTTAACGCAACAACTATATATATAACGTTGACGTTGAGTGGCATGCCGTGACCTGGATGTGAAATTATTCAACAGTTAGGAAACATCGCACGTTGTATTCTAGATCACTCTTTCCTTTTTCTTTTAAACGGCAAAAAAAAAAAAAAAGTAATAGTCCGGAGTACGAGGTGGCGGTGCTCCATAATCACATTTTTGTGAAGTCTAGGGGTGCTCTTCACTACTGCTTTGGATTTATTGGATATACATTGAAGGATGTGATCAAGACCAACACTCTATCAATAAAATAAGAGAGACAAGCCATGTGCATCCTAACTTGCTTTTCATGCTCATGTAGGCCCTTACGTCACAGGTATCAATATACAGCGAGAAAAACTTGGGTGTAAATAGGGCACCACGTGGTGCTCTTCGGCACATCTGGGCCGTTCAAAAGTCTATTGGACGGTCCGGATTTGGAGAGAGGAAGAGGAGAGAGAATGAGGTGAGAGAATGTTCTAATCCAGACCGTCCAATACACTTTTGGACAGCCCGGATGTGCCAAAAAGGGACACCACGTCGGATGTTACCCTCTCGGCACCCAAGTTTTTCTCATAACCGAGGGGCTGATCACCTACAAAAATCCAGTGTCCTAAATTTCTTGGCTCATAATCAATCAATCCCACTCCCACAACTTTCCATGGCTCACCAGCTTCACTTTGTTCTATTTCCCCTAATGTCCCCTGGCCACTTCATCCCCATCATTGACATGGCCAAATTATTGGCCCAACACGGTCAAACTGTCACTATCATCACCACCCCTCTCATCGCCGCCAGATTCCACCGCACCGTAGACCGTGCAGCCGCCTCTGGCCTCCCCATTCGCCTCCTCCACATCCCGTTTCCCTCCGCAGAAGCCGGGTTACCCAACGGCTGCGAAACCATCGAAAGCATCACCTCTATGGAGTCTATGAAGAAAATTTTCTTAGCAGTAGACCTGTTACGCCAGCCGTTCGAACAACTCTTCGAACGGCTGGAACCCAAACCGACGTGCATGATAGTCGATAAACATCTCCCGTGGGCAGCCGAAACTGCTAGCAAGTATCGGATCCCGCGAATCATTTTCGATGGCATGAGTTGCTTCTTTCTACACTGCTTTCACACTTTATGTGAATCCAAAGTGCATGAAAGTGTGCATGAATCAGAGCCCTTTGTTTTGCCCAACTTTCCTGATACTATTGTACTGACCAAATCCCAACTCCCGGGAATGTTCAATCCGGGTCGATTAGACGTGAAGGATTTTCGCGAACGAGTAACAGCAGCTGAATCCGAAGCCTATGGGAGAGTTGTTAATAGCTTTGAAGAGTTGGAACAAAGATACGTAAACGAAATTCGGAAGGTGAAGGAAGAGAGAATTTGGTGCATTGGGCCACTCTCACTCTGCAACAAAGATAGCTCAGAGAAAGCCCAAAGAGGAAACAAGGCCTCCATTGATGAAATTGAGTGTATGAAGTGGTTAGATGAACAAGAACCAGACTCTGTTGTGTACGCCTGTCTTGGAAGCATTAGCCGTGTATCTCCTCCACAGCTAATCGAGCTCGGGCTAGGCTTGGAGTTGTCCAGACGCCCGTTCGTTTGGGTTATAAGAGGCAATGAGAAAGCAGAGGAAGTTTACAGGTGGATCCAAGAAGACGGATTCGAGGAGAGAGTTAAAGGGAGAGGACTAATCATCCGTGGGTGGGCACCGCAGGTACTCATATTAGACCACCCGTCGGTGGGGGCGTTCTTGACTCATTGCGGATGGAATTCGACGCTGGAAGGGGTGTGTGCGGGTGTTCCGATGGTCACGTGGCCGGTTTTTGCGGAGCAATTTATCAACGAGAAGTTGGTGGAGGTGGTATTAGAGACTGGAGTGAGCGTTGGGGGGGCTCGATCGGTTGTGCAATTGTACGAGCAAGACAAGTGTGGGGTAGAGGTGGAGAGGGAAGCGGTTAGGAAGGCCGTGGAGAAAGTGATGGAAGGAGGAGTGGAGGCGGAAGACAGAAGAAAGAGGGCAAGGGTATTTGGAGAGATGGCAAAGAAGGCAGTGGAAGAAGGTGGTTCTTCTTATTTGAATGTGAAATTGTTGATTCGAGATGTCATGGAACACGTCAATTGCATGGGACCAAACCAAGATCAGGAATTATGACTTCTCAAATCTTTGAAATTCACTTTGAGAAACCCTCTTTTTTGATGATGTTTTATGTGAAAGAGGCTTTTTTTTTATTATTATGTAATGCCAATTTTTTCAAGAAAAGGTCTTTCACATGATGTTTGAGTGTATAAATCAAGGTTTCTCGTCCCATAATAAACTTGAACCTAGGCTGATAAGTTGAACCTAGGCAGGAAAAAACCAACCAACTTCCACCTAAAACTGAACGCGTAACTTGCTAAAACCGTTGTCGAATATGCTAAACGCTAGGTCATTATGCCACAAATCCAAATACAAAATAAAAAAAAATTCATACGACCGACCCCAATGGAATGACCAAAAAGGCGTAGGTGTAGGTTGGATCCAAAAAAAATGAGGCAGGGACGCAAGAGGCAATCGATACCAAGGACTCATGGATGTAGGACATACCCAATCAACGGAGGAAACGGGCTAAAAACTACAACAGGAAATGAACTTAGAGATTTTTCATCAGCAAAAAGTATCATTTGCAGTTACAAATTCACTACTACCTCATAGGGATATATGACCAAAAGCATTTTCTGCAATTTACTTTAACACCCAAAAATACTGATCATTGAACATCAATGCCGTCACAAGAGATGCTACTTCGCCAAAAGGGCCAAAAAAATCATAAAGATGAATACAAAACAACTATACCGAATGCAACAATAATATAAACCGGTCTTTTGCAGCGACAATCTTTTTTTTTATCATTAATGAACTAGAACTATATAGCTTTAATTCTTCACGCGTTTGCATATTCTCAGAACAAGCAAAACAGAAACTCTCTTGCCTTCATGTATTTGATTTCAAAGTTGATAGATAATGGTCATGTTCGTTTTTCAGTTTAGTTTTAGTTTTAGTTTTAGTTTTGATGACATCATCATTTCACTAATTTCTCTCTCTATTTCTCTTCACTCATTACACCTGATGACATCATCAAAACTAAATTAAACTATCTAACCAAACACAACCAATGTCTTTACTAAAGTTAAGCATATGCACGGAGAGATGACCCTTGTGCCCCCATTTGAGGAGATACCCATCTTCAAGGTCGCCTTTTGTTGGCAGAAATATAAAAAACATTTTCAATGTAATTGCTCTGAAAAATAAAATATTTATTTCAAGCTTATACAAAGATTCAATTCAGGTGACAGTAGCAGTAATCAGCTCGAGTTGTCAAACACGTAATCAACTCGATTCATGTGGCAAAAAAGAAAATACATAAGTTTTCCAGTGTAACTGCTCTGAAATATAAAATTCTTATTGCAAACTCCCACAGAAAACGACCCAATTCAAGTGACAGTAACAGTTGCCAAACACGCAATCAACCCGATTCATGCGGCAAAAGCAATTGTCAAACCCAAAATCCACTCGATTCAGGTGGCAGTAGCAGTTACCAAGAAAAATTACACTTGGCGCGCATGTTGTTATACGGAGAAATCACGGTTGAACGTTTCTAGATTCCGGTGACAGCAAAGCTAGGCCCTTGATAGACTGTAATATTAACCAAAGGCTCATATCTGGCTGCACCCAAAACACCATCGAACATCCATCTGCAATCTTTTGACAACAGATTCAACATCTCAATTCTCAATACAACCTGTTTTTAGAGACTTAAACAAAATTGGATTTAGCTTTAGAGAGAGAACAAGAATAGTACCTTTTCCTGGCGATTTTGAGTAGTAATTAGCATCCATCTTTGTAGCAGAAATTCGATAACATCAAGGCGGCGGACAATTTGAGGGTGAGGGAAAGAGTACTAGGGTTTCTGATGTCAGCGGGAGGCTTACGCTTATAAATAGAAGAAAGTGCAAAGAGTTTAAGTTATCGTGTGGGTGGAGCACATTGCTCTTCCCATGTGCTTCACTTTAATTGGTTGTCCTACGTATCGCCTAAACATTTTCACCTCAATTACCATACTAGTACAAGTCTACAACTATGCTTGTCGTACAGAAATATACCACCCACTCACGTGAGTGGAAAGACCTCTTTTGCCCCGGAAAAGGAAAAAAAAAAGGGCTAAGTGGAAAGACCTCATACATTCTAAACCGTGTGAATTTTATTTTTTTAATAATCGGATGTCCGGCTAGGTTGCGCGTGCGCGCACATCTCGACTTATTTTGAGGTCTTGAAGGTAATGATCGGGGTAACCCCTGTAGCCCCAAGTGTTTGAATCCTTATTTATTGTGTGCAATAACTCACATTCTCATTTCCCTAACGGCACGTTTGGATGACGTATTAGTTTGAGAGGGATTAAATAGTCAGGGGGGATAAAATAGTAGGGGTGATTAAATAAGAAGGGTGGACCCACAGTTAAGGTGGGAGGATTAAATAGTACATAGTTTGGATGAGGGATAAAAAAGGAGGGATAAGGAGGGTGGATAATGTAAATCATGTCAAATGACTTTCTTGCCCTTTTATATGCCCATAATCTATTATGAATTAAATTAATTATATAACGTCAAAACTAATTAATTTTTTTATACTTATAAAAATTAAGCTAAAATGAGTCCTTCTAATAATTTTTTATACAAATTAAAATCATTAAATATTCAATTCTCAAATGGTTTTTTTTTTTGGTAAAAACGTGTAAAAGAGAAATCCAAACATTAGGAACAAGTGTGCATCAGTGCATGTGTACTAGATAATTGACCATCACCATCCTCTTTCCCTTGAAAATATCGACAGGCTCCTCTTAAAAGAGGCATCACTTTCCTTTTTACCATTTTTTTCTAAATCCAAAAAAAATAAATAAAGGACAAGTGGCCACTTGTTTAACCACATGATACCCATTACCCATACCAATCAGTGCATCACCAGTCTCTTCTTTATCTTCTTTCTTCTTCTTTTTCTTCTCGTTTTCTTCTTTCTTCTTCCCTGTTGGAACCCAGAAACCAGACAACGGCAACAACGGCCAATCAAGGTCCGACGGGAACAACGGCGATGGAGATGGCTTGTATTTCTCACCCAGATATGTTTTAATTTTTTCTAATCGCTTGTATTTCTCGAAATTTCCAGATCTGAAATTTTTGGGAGTTTTTGCTTGAAACAATGGTAGTTTGTGCTATTTTTTGCTTGAACCAGAGGGGTATGCTCGTCATTTGGTCCCGGATGAGGAGCTGGACTAAACATAAGCACCCCCCCCCCCCCGCATATGTTTAGTCCGGGGGAAGGGGGATGAGGGGTGGCCGGATGATTTAGTCCGGGAGGTGTTTTGGTGCTCCCAAACCTTGGATGAGGAGTGGGACCGGGATGAGGGAGGGAGGATGATTTAGTCGGGGGTCCAAAAACCTCATCCAAACGGGCTGTAAGGGCCTAAACTTTATTGGGTTGCCCATCTATCTTGAAGACATATAGTAATGAATAATGACCCCACACTCACATGTGAGTGGGGGTGTGGTATAGTGTGATTGAAATGGTGTTTCTGTATTATTTTTGTATAGTAATACACTTCTTCGGCAATCGACCATATTCTTAAATTATAGAAAGTTACATTTAGCAAATGGTAACGGCCTTTTTTAATTTTATTTTTTTAGGGCAAAAGAAATTTATTACTAATTTTTGTAAGAATTACAAAGATTAAATGGATCAAGGACGTAATGAACCAAGGCATTGCTAAAACTGAACGTGTAACTAGCTAAAACCATTGACGAATATGCTAAACGCTAGGGCATTATGCCCTAAATCTAAATACAAAACAAACAAAAAAATTCATACAACTGACCCCTATGGAATGACAAAAAAGGCGTAGGTGTAGGTTGGTTCCGAACTGAGGCAGCAAGAGGCAATTGATACCAAGGACTCAAGGAGGTAGGACATGCCCTATCAATGGATACAAAAAGGGCCAACTACAACAGGAAATGAACTTAGAAATTTTGCATCAGCAAAAAGTATCATTTGCAGTTACAAATTCACTACTACCTCGGAGGGATATATGACCAAAAGATTTTTCTGCAATTTACTCGAACACCCACCACAAAAACCGATCTTGACCCTGCAAAAAATAACAAATCCCGCAAAAAATTACAAATCCCAGCCGTCCATCTCAATTTTAACGCTGGACCGAAAAAACCGAAAAAAACCGACCGGACCGAACCACCCCGAACCGATCGGTCCATTGTTTTTTTCGGCCGGGATCAGTTCCCAGCAAAATTACCCGAACCGATCAGTTCAGTCCCGAACACCCCGAAAACCGAACCGAACCGACCGATTTTCACCCCTAGTAAGTGGAAAGACCTCATTCATTCTAAACTGTTTGAATCTTTTATTTTTTTCAATAATTGGATGTTCAACTAGCTTATGTGCACATCTCGACTCATTTTGAGATCTTGAAGTTAATGATCGGAGATAACCCCCTGTAGGCCCAAGTGTTTGAATCTTTATTTATTGTGTGCAATGACACATTCTCATTTCCCCAAACTTTATTGGATCGCCCCATCTATTGTGAAGACATATAGTAATACACTTCTTTGCTAATTAACCATATTCTTAAATTACATAAAGTTACATTTAGCAAATACTAAAATACTAACAGCCTGTTTTTTTCCGGATAAAAGAAATTTATTAATCTTTAAAAGAATTACAAAGATTAAATGGATTGAGGAAATAATAGCAAACGCCTCCCAAGACCAAAAGACAAGGCAAGAAGTCAAACATCAAGGACCAAGCACTCAAAAAAAAAAAAAATTCAAACCAAACACCAAAAAAACCATCTGAAAAAACACCTTGAGGATAGAACCACATACTACAGACGACCCAAAAAAAAAAGGAAAACCCAAGATTTTTTTTTTTTTGGTACGGAGGAAATTAAAAAAAACCCAAGATTTGCTAAAGAAAAAACCGCCAATTCCCTCCATCACAAAAAGAAGTAGAATTCTAGAGAAATAGAAGCACCATCCTCCATATCATCAATTTCAACCTCCTCCTTTCAGCAATATCCTCCTCTTCCATTTCAAATATTTTTTTGCAAGTTATAGCTCTCCCCCCACCCCCAAACTTAACTCCCAACATGATGTGCGAACGAATTGCCGGGATGTAAAAGTTGTTTTGCAATAGGTGAATGTTAGATCGGGATCAAAGCTCGGTCAATTGAACGTAAGTGGTAACAAAGGGCCGATTAGAAGGGAGTTGAGAGTTGGACGAGGAGAGGAAGGTTTGGAGGGAATTGACGTTGGAGAGGAGGGATTAGAGGTCGTCAATGTCGTAAAAGAGGGATCGAATGAAGTCCTGTAGCTTATGATGGTTGGGTCAAAAGTGGGCAATGGTGTCCCAAAATGATGGTCCATTATAAAAAGACGTGCAATTATTGGAGCAAAAATTATAATATTATTGTTCATAATTTTTGGATATTCTCGCACCAGATTAAATAACTATTGTGTTGGTTAGGCAGGGAGTAATTTTTTCTTTCAACGTTCTCTACCTTTTCCTTCTAAAACATTTTCTCTTCTTTTTTTTTTCCTTCTTTTTTCTTGCCTCAACTTCCAAACAGACCCTAATTTTTGTGGAAGCAGAACCTCTTTCGTGCCTAATTTTCCCGGTTTAAGTTACAAGTTTTGATTTGAAAAAAGGAACACAGCAAGAAGAAGTTTGGTGGGCCGTAATTCTTTGAAAACCCCTTCAACAAACACGCCTCCTTAATTTTGGCCTAAAGCGCATTCAGCGATAACCCTTTCGTCTTAATACTCCCTCCAAACTTAAGCTATATTCACACCTGTCGAAAAATCATTTAATTCTTAAGCTATAATGAATTATATATGCAGTATGTATCTTGTTTGATAAATTTTGCGTAGTTTTATTAAGGAAAAATTAATTATAAATGTACTATATTTTGCCTTTTTAAATGGAAGGACAAGTATTTTTTACAATCAAATATAAATGACATTGTTTTTAATATTGATTTAACAAAAGAACAAAACACACCCACTCACACATTTTGCATAATCTTGTTATCGAGTTCAAAGTTTCAACCCTAGTTTTTCCAAATCGAACTATACGAATCATCAATGCTTATTTGCTTGGAACTGATTTACAGATCTTCGAGTACAACGGAAGTGCCGTAGTGGCGATGGTAGGCAAGAATTGCTTTTCCATTGCTAGCGATGGTCGACTTGGCATTCAACTTTAGACAATCGCCAATGATTTTTAGAAAATTTACAAGATTCATGATAAGTTACTCATTGGTCTCTCAGGGCTCGCCACTGATGCTTAGACTGTCACGTCCCAAAACTCAAATGGTCGACGGCGTGACCGGCCAGTAACATAGTTACCAAGGCCTGACTTCATCTTTCCTTCAAACAAACCAAACGCATAATATCATCTCAAAAGAAATAGCAGAAGCTTTATAGACATTCATTCTCCAGAGTCAACTACGTGTCTCTAAAGACAAAAATATTACTAGTCACATTGATCAAAAACTTAAGACAAAGAAAAGTCTTGCTATCTAATACAGCCACAACGACCCACAAAATAGAGCTACGCTTCTTTATGCATGTACACCAGCTCTTCCAGCCACATCTATTCACATCAACCCGGAAAAGGTTTAGGAAAAACATTTCATAAGCGAAAGCTCGTGTGGTACGAAATACCGGGGTTACAAGTTTGGCCATGGAAATGTTTGATTCTATACAATACTTCAAATCTTCAGGAGAGGGAAGATGCAATTTATCATCAAACATCAAAAGCCATAGTATATCCTTTTCAATCATTTATACTAGTCCAAGTAAAAGGACTCATTATCCTTTCATGGAAGGACACGAAAATACTACTAGTGTTCAACGGTATTGAGACGTAATGGGGAGCGACCCCTGGTCAGAGAGAGCAACCTATGATACCGATATCATATTGGTGCCTGGCTTGCACCCCTCCCTTATTTCCTCGTGCCTCTAGCTTCTTTACCGTCCCCTAAAGCTCGGGACACCGTGCGAACCGCATAGCATAGCAGAACCAAAACAAGTAAGATATACAAGTCATGCTCACAAATCATATTCCATGGTCTGACTCATCCATAGTGAAAGTACACATGAATAGGCCACTTTCTGATATTTCACGGTTTACTCAAAATAACAAGTTTCACAAGGAAAACACGATTTCATTTGTATATAAATATACTTTTTTTTTTCAGCATTTAAACAAGTAGCACATTGTTCGCAACACATTTAAATAAAACACATGATTCACCTTTTCCAGTCATTCACGCAAAACTTTTCGGAAAGGCATTTAACAAAATACAAGTAACCGAGGTATTGCGTACTCACCAAAAAGTAGCTTCAAGCTTAACACCCGGCTACCTACTACGCATTACTTGCACCTAAACACAAAATTATATAGATGTCAATTAAGAGCCATACCCTAATTCTTAATGGGAGTAGTATTTGGTTAAGGATCAGCCGTACTTGACCCAAATTGGTTTCCTTACAGAGGTTTTAGGGTCTAATAGGAAAACCTCAATTTCATTTTCCAAAGACTCTACAGATTCTGACCATAACTAGCAACAGCTAACAAAAATTTATGGGTTCACCCAGATTCTTGCGTCTAATTGAGTCCAAGTATAGAGCTAATTTATGGGTTCGAGTTCCTAATTTCTTATACCATTAACTAGTGGGATCTGTGAAACCTAGCTCATCATGGACACAACATGTATATACATACTAGCTACCACCTAAGTTGGAGAGTAAAAGGGAGATTACCAGGAGAAGAGAGGAATCGGCGAGCTTATATATACATACAAAAAAGATCATTATGATTTCATCCTATGAGATTTGAATATTTATGATTTCATCCTGAAATTCAAATAAAACCCAAAACACCCTTTCTCTCTCTCCTGATTTTCCTAATATATTTTCTCTTAATTTTTCCTAATTTATCTCTCTCCTAGTCTTTCCTAATTTATCTCTCTCTCTCTCTCTCTCTCTAAAATCTCTCTTTTCTATTTTTTTAAAATTCTATCTTCTCTAATCTTCTCGCACCTAAAATCTCCAAAAAAAAAATTAAAAATAAATAATCATGACATTTTGACCTAATGCACCAAAAAAAAATGGCAGATTAATGCACCACAAAAAAAAAATGGTAGATTAACCATGAAACATATGGTAAATTAATGCACCATATTTACTTTGTTGAATCACCAAAGTGCCGAAGTGCTAAACCAGTGAACCATATTTTATTGTATCAAATCACCCAATATGGTAAATCAATAAATCATGTTCACGTGTCAGTGAACATGATTTATTGATTTACCATTTTTACTATATCAAATCACCAAAATGGTAAATCAATAAACCATATTCACTATATGAAATAACCATCGTTAGAAAGGCATGTGAACATGGTTTATTGATTTACCATTTTTATTGTATCGAAGAAAAACACCAGTCTTGAATCGAAAACAAACCACCATTGAATAAAAAAAAACACCGCCGCCATTAACAAAATCCGAAACCCACCACCACCATACAACACAAAACAAAATATTACAGTAATTAAACAAGATTGTGAGATCGATCGAGATTAAAAGGTTACTCGTTGGGTTTTTCCATCGCCGTCAAGATTGATCGATTTCGAGTTTGGCGGCGGTGCACCATGTGGTCAAATCGTGATGGAGCTCTCTGCCGACACCACTCCATGCACCACAGAGAACTTTCAGAGCACTCTCTGGCCAAAACGTGATGGAGCTCTTTCCTTTCTATCTCCGGCCTTTGATCTCCAACCACCACCGCTACGTGGTGGTGGTGGCACTCCGTCACTATCATCCCCGTTTAACCATCTCAATCCAGAGAGAAAGTGAGAGTAATTTTAGGGTTCTTCAAAAAATACCACACACAGAGAGAGAGAGAGAGAGAGAGAGAGAGAGAGAGAGAGAGAGAGAGAGAGAGAGAGAGAGAATCAGCTTGATTAAAAAATGAAACACTAAAGGCAAGGATAAAACTAATTGTATGTGTATCCCATGATTTGTGAAAAAAAATTCTGGTTTATAAATTTATGACGTCAATTAAGGGAGGTTAGGATGTACAAATTAGTATATTAAAGTGGAAGATATAGTATCATATTTGGAAAGTGTAAGTGAACTTAATTTTGTTTACATGGTAAGTTCATTTTTTTATATTAAATACGTTACAACATTTTTGGATATGTAGGCATCTAATCAATTAGCATCTATACATCGTTCTTTGATTATGATATGAATATATAAGGAATGTATATACAATCCCAATCGTTTGATTTAAAATTCTGGTTCGATACTCTTTTAGTATATATTAGTATAGAATATAATATTAATTGACGTCAATTAAGGGAGGTTAGGATTTGTGGAAACCGTCCTAATTAAATATCTAATAAGGGCATAACCGTCCTAATATCCTTTTACAGGATGAAATCATAACTATTCAATCCACATGGGGTAGGATCATAACGATCTTTTTTTAATAGGATGGCTAATTAAAATTCTCATTAAGGAGTATAAGTATTATATATATATATATAGGGAGAGCTTCTCCTCTGGACCTCCCGTTTCCGGACCTCCATGATCCAAAATTTTTTTTGACGATCCGAGCCGTCCAATGTGTTCAGAAGGTGTTTTCAAGGGTCCCCCGCGAAAAATCTTCAAAAAAAAAATACCGGGAAGGGCTTGATCCAAGCAGTTTTCGCAAAAATATATAAATACAGTTTTTGCGAAAAACTACTTGGATCAAGCCCTTCCCGGTATTTTTTTTGAAGATTTTCCGCATAGACCCTTGAAATATATATAGGGAAATCTTCTAGTCCAAACCCTCCCGAGAATAAGAAAAAATGATTTTTTTTTTTTTGCAAATTATTTTTGGAAAATCCGAGCCGTCCAATGTGTTCAGAAGGTGTTTTCATTTTTACAGTTTTGCGAAAATTGCTTGGATCAAGCCCTTCCCGGTATTTGTTTTTGAAGATTTCTCGCATGGACCCTTGAAAACACCTTCTGAACACATTTGATGGATCGGATCGTCAAAAAAATGCTCGGATCACGGAGGTCTGGAAGTCCGGAGTCCGGACTAGAAGTGGAACATATATATATAACGGTGGATTGAGGGGTGAGTCAGATGGGGGAATTACACTTGTAATTCTCCCTTGGCCACACTACACCACGTGGCTCTATGGTTCCGATCGACGCAAAATTTGTCCGTACGCGTCTAAATTCCGGTGTCTGGAAAATCCTAAGAATTCCGCATAAGCTAATTTAAACACAAGAGTCATCATAGCATGGTCAGTTTTGCAAGGAAAATTTCTTATTTCAAGAAGACGTTCCGTACCCCAGATGTTACTCAATGGCTCCTAAATGTAGATAAATATTATTCGAATATCGCACATGACTAATCAATCAAATCGCTTCTGACTCCGTACACTTAAATTGGTATTTAGGATTCGACTAACATTTCGGTCACCGGACTGCGGGACTTGGCAGTCCCGTGGGAGCTCCGCCCCCACACCCCTGGTGGCGGCGCTGCCCCTACTCCCGGGATAGACCACTGCTAAAGGTTGTGTGCACCTCAACAACAGTTGTGACATTATATAGTGATGCTTTTCCAGATTTTCAATTGAAGAAGTATGCTGGTAACAGTGCATTACCCAGGATAGAACCATCTCATGTTTCGTACCCGCCTCTGGGATTTTTCAGCTCAATTGTGTTTTCTTTGTCCACTGGCAGCGTTGGGGGCATTAGACGGCGGTGCAGATGGGAGGCATTTTGGGGGTGGGGGTGCCAAAGATGGCGGCATTGACTGGGTTGGTGACAGACGCGGATCTTCTGCCCCTGAATTGCTGCCCCCATTGCTGTCCCACCCTCCATTGGCCGACACGTGTCCTCTTAACCCAGCCTTTTAACTCTGGACGCGGATCTTCTGCCCCTGAATTGCTGCCCCCATTGTTGTCCCACCCTCCATTAGCCGACACGTGTCCTCTTAACCCAGCCTTTTAACTCTGTTAACTATTATTCCTCTTTGCCGTTACCACCTCCGAAATGTCCAATAATAAGTCCGGGAAAAACCTCTACCGCCTCCTCGGATCCTCCGATGATTTCGTGCATGAAATCTCTATGAATTTTGGAGCGAAAAATTACAAGATGAAGGAACGATTAACCCCCAACGAGCTTGTATGCAATTACCCAATCTTTTTTCCCTTTATCCCACCAGCTGGTACCGGAAGTATTATTGATAATACTAGTGGAACCCGCCGCGTCGGCCGTTGAGGGACATAACAGCGAAGAAGAAGAAGAAGAAGAAAAAGAGAAGAAGAAATCCAACGGCAGCGGTGGCTGCTCGACCAAATCACAAAACAATCTCCACCGCAGGCAGGGCCGGCCCTGAGGGTAGGCTGGGCAGGCCCAGGCCTGGGGCCACCAAAAATAGCCCATTTTTAGAGCCCTAAAATACAGGGATATATTAAATATTAAGTATGTCAAAAATCTACAAGATAGCTTTGGGTGGTGTAGTGGAATGAATTGTGCCATCTATATAAGAGGTCACGAGTTCAATCCTCTCCTCCTATATTTTTATGCGAACACTTTTTGAGTTTCTACAAAAATTTGTTTCAAAACTGGTGAGGTTGGAACCCATTACCTATGGTTCCCACATTACAAGCAATGTCTCATTGTACCACAATGCCATTTTGTATCTCATCTCGAAAAAATAATTTACATAGAAACATTAAGAGGCCCAATTTTCAAAACTTGACTGGGGTCTCGTAAATCTCAGGGCCGGGCCTGACCGCAGGATCTCTTTCGCTTTAACTGTAGTGGAGGCCGCCTTTCGAACGCCGTTGTTGCTGAATTCTCCCTGTCTTGACTTGACGGAGTGGAAGGGGACGAACTTGACAACGGTGTTGGAGAAGATTTCTGATGCTTTGTGAATGGCGGAGGCCACCCTAGACCGTCTTCGGGTTAGTTTGGCGGGTGAGGTAATTTGAAATTGATTGAGTTGAGGTCGATTTCGAGGAGGTTACGGATGGTTCTGGTGCAGTAACGCTGTTATAGACGAGGGAAATGGCAAAGGGGAAGAACAGTTAACAGAGTTAAAGGCTGGGGTTGAAGAGGACACGTGTCAGCCAAAGGAAGGTGGGACAGCAATGGGGGCAGCAATTCGGGGGCAGAAGATCTGAGGCCGTTGGGGACTGTGGGGGTGGTGATTGACGGAGAGCGAAAAGAAAAATGTTTTTGAAATTATTTTAAAGGTAATTTGAGTAGAAGATGAGTTTGCCACTACCGTTACTGGACAGCATAAAATTTTTAGTAGTGGAACATTGAGGCTATTCAAATTTGGTTTAATTTTATTTTGCCACTTAATTTTTAATGATGTGGTTGGACCAAATTATTTGGTACTACTGTTATAGTCATTTATTTTTTTGTCCATTTTCATGAAATTTTTTGTCAAATTTTTGTTTATTTCAGATTAATCACTCGCCTTGACGATTAGAATCTAAAGAGTATAATATTAAAACGAGAAGCCTCAAAAAAAGTTCACTACACTCGAAGAAATATTGGACAAAATTTTTGTTTATTTCAAATTTTTGCTATGTTTCGGAAAATGTCTAAAGATCAATAATACACCGACTACTACCTTTGAGAAAATTGATCTTCCCCATTCTCCCATCTTCCAAATGAGAAAATTTTGGGTGTCGGCCGGGTAACCAACGTGTGTCCCGGCCGTCTATAAATGTGTTGGATGGTCTGGATTTAAAAGAGAGAAAGATGAGGGAAAGAGGGGAAGGATTTGAGGGAAATTTGGGCCGTCGGATTTTAAAAAGAGAAAGAGGAGACAGAGTGGGGAAGGAGTTGGGAGAAATTTCAGCCGTCCAACATGCTTTTCGATGGCTGGGATGTGCGTTGGGTACCGCCACGTGGTACACGGTTGGCAGCCAAAATTTTCTCCTTCCAAATAGACACTCCATTTTTCAACGTCTTAATGATAAAGTTGAACATGAATCTGAACCACAAAAAATGTGTAAAGTCCACCCCTAGGTATGTAAACACTGCACATTTGTGTGGTACAGATTCGTGCTCAACCTTAACCTAACCTTATCCCAGAAGTATTACTTCCAACTAGGGTTGTAACCGAGCCGAATCGAGCCGAACCCTATGAGGTTCGGGATCAGTTCGTTAAGGTATAAGTCAGGCTCGAGTTCGGCTCGGGTTCGATTCGAGCCTAGATAAGTGGGCTCGCGTTCGGCTCGTGAAAAAATTTCAAAGCTCGGGCTCGGCTCAGTAGGGCTCGTTAAAGTCAAACGAGCTGAACCAAGCCAAATTTAGGCTCGAATCAAGCTCGGTAGGGCTCGTTAGCAATTTAGAACACAAACTGAGAAGGGAAAGAGATACGCTTCAAAACAATGTTACATGTAGATCTACCACAATAATCAAGAAATCAAACAAAAATACACAAATCTACCACAATAATCAAGAAATCAAAAGAAAAAGAACACGATAAAAAAAATATTGAGAGCTAAATAGAGTACTCTAGTTGGGGATAAAACTCATCTGTTCGTTGTAGAGTACTCTAGTTAGGGATAAAAGAAGAATAAATTACATAAAAGTTTCTCAACTATAAAATATTTATACGTAGACCCCTAAAGTATTATTAATTACATTTTGACCTCAGGTTCACGAGCCTAACCGAGCCGAATCCACTTAGGTTCAAGTTCAGTTCGTTTAGTAGACGAATCGAACTCGAACGAGCTCTTACCGAACCGAGCCTCGAATAGTTCGCGAACGGCCTAGTTCATTTACAGCCCTACTTCCAACAATGCTATAACTACACCCACTTTAATGTTTGGAGTCCATCCACTTGTGAGTGTGGGTGTGATTTTATCAGTATTGAATAACTCCTCCAAACAAAACCTCAATTTTTTCTTGAAAAAATTTCAAAAAAGCCTCTAAACTATGACCGTAAATCCGCAATGTATCATAGACCTCCAAACTTCATGAAATTTTAATTAAGCCTCCAAAGTTTACAAGATATGACCAATTACACCCATTCAAATAATTATTTCATAATTACTGGATGAATAGTGATACATACACACACACTCAACCACACACACACTCACCTGCGGTGGGACCCTCCGGTGGATCCCACCGGAGTGGATCCCACCGCATGTGAGTGTGTGTGTGGTTGTGTGTGGTTGAGTGTGTGTGTCACAATCATTTTCCTTACTGGATGGTTTGGATCGTTTGTGTGGGATTCCGAAGTGGGCCCAGATGAACAAGTAAAATGGTCTACCTAATTTACCCCCGAAACCTTACCGTCAAATCAACGTTATTTTGGGGAGCTGTAAGCATATTCTGTTAAAGTTGACAGAATTAGATGGCGTGGGTGTAATTGATCAAATCTTGTAAAGTATGAAGGCTTAATTAACAGTTAATGAAGTTTGGAGGTCTATGAACATTACATAATAATTCAGAGGTTTTTTTTTTGAAATTGTATCCTTTTCCTTTTCCAGCTAGCTCATCTATCTCGAGTTGGGGGAGGGAGGAAGGGAGGGAGAGAGAGAGACAGAGAGAGAGAGAGAGAGAGCGCGAGAGAGAGCTGATAAAGAGAGCCCAAATTTCTCCAGCTGAAGAAAGAAAACCCTAATTTTCTTGTACTCTTCATTCCTTCTCTTCCAGATTCCACAATCAGGTAAATCCCTTTTGTTTACATTTCAGGCATTAATTTGTTAGCTTGCTGGTCATATTTCTCCATCGCAGTCTGAATGCATATTAATAATGGCCAGTATTCTGTTCTTCTTGCTTATCGTTATTTAGGTTTTTTGGATCAAGTAAGGTAAGAACACCATATGACCGGGATAGTTGTCCCAAAGTTTGTGTGGTTTTACTTCCATGCCTTAAAATTGAAAGAAAAGGTCGTGTTTCTTACAAATCTCAAGAAAGTGATGACATTTTCTGAGACTCAAAATGAACAAGTACACATTTTTTATTCCTTCTCATTTTTCACTATTCGCATATTTTTTTTAGATATCCAGATGAGATTAAAAACAATAATTGTTCCCCCCCTTCCTCACTGTCAAATGGACTGTTACTAGTGCAATAAGGTTGTGGGTTTAAATCTTATCAAGAGAAGTGGCGGAATCAAGTTTAAATTCCATCACACTGATCCACAGGAGTCCACTTTTGTTGTTGGGTGTCGTCTATAAAAGTGTGAACCGGAAGGTTACGTGTAAATTTTTGTCGCTGGCCTTTTTTTTTTTGGTTAAAACCAATATAAGTGCGGTACAACTCTCTTGTGGTCTTCAAATGGAAGCCATTGAGATATTATTATTACTATCCAAATGGTTTACTTTTTAGATAACGAGATCTTTACATTAACTATAGTATGTAGTTATTCGAATGCCGCTAGGTGCCTAGTCAAATTGTCCAAGTGTAAAAACAAATTTGGCCTGAAACTGGGGGTGGCATGGAACCTACCCCACCGCCCCACCGTGTGGCACGGCCACTGATGAGGAGGATGTTCATAGATAGGGTTGGGATGGTGTAACACCCCGACTTTGTTTAAATATTTTGTGCATTTTTATGTGATGCCCGGCGACTCATTTATATGCTCGTAGTTATGGACCGCGTTTTAGGGTACTTGTGAGACCCAATCCTTAAAAAAAATAGTAGTTCATGCGTAGAAAATGCAAGATTTCATTTATGGGTGGCTTAATTGTGATTTCCCAAAACCAGAGGGTTTGATTTATAATAAAAAAAAGAAGTGTGTGTGCTGGTGTGTACATGGAGAGAGGAGAGAAGAGAAGGTGTCCTATTAGCAATACATATCTGTAAAGAGAAGGGAAAAGAAAAAAAAAGAACATTAGGGTGGGTTTTGGGAGCAGCCGAGAGAAGAACAAGAACAAGAACAAGAACAAGAACAAGAACAAGAACAAGAACAAGAACAAGAACAAGAACAAGAACAAGAACAAGAACAATCTTTGTAGCTTTGGGGTAGTGTAATCTAGTATCTTACAATTGGTTTATCTTATAAAAATTAGTGATTAAGGTAGCTAAGGGTGTTTGATTGTGATTGAACTCGAAGAAGAAGAAGAAGAAGAAGAAGAAGAAGAAGAAGAAGGAGAAGACAATCTTTGTAGCTTTGGGGTAGTGTAATCTAGTATCTTACAATTGGTTTATCTTATAAAAATTAGTGATTAAGGTAGCTAAGGGTGTTTGATTGTGATTGAACTCGAATCTGCCATTGTTTTGAGTGAATTTTTAGACATGGTTCCTCTATTCGTAATTTTCTGAAATTTTTACTGTAGCTACCCATACGAGTCTTTTATGTTGTGTTAAACTTTCAGAATTTTATGCGAAATACAGGAAATATGAAAAATGTTTCATTGAGCTGCGGTTGTGGATTCGTAGTGCAGACAACACTGTCGCATCTTACGGGAACGGCTATATTTTGGTCTAGGAAACTTGGAATTTCAATCCGCTTTTTGCGTTGGAAAGTAGACTCGTGAGGCTTTCAGAATTGATAGGCCGTGTAGCTTAATTAGTTTCCAGTAAATGCAGTTTTCAGTTTGAAGTTGGTCGTGAATCTGTCTGGCAGATTTTGTTGCAGGTTTTTGGTTCAATCATTAGTTGATTGGAAATAGTTGCATAGCTCTGAAAATTTTAAGTTATTAATATGGTGTTTTTGTATATGTCTAAGGCGTGTGGTAAAAATATTGGAACGTTTGGATGAGTGAGTTAATTCTGTCAATTTGTGGACTGCAAGGGTGTCGGATAGTGTCGAGCCTGTTTATGCATTTGAGCACAGATGAATTGCTATCTTTGGTCTCAACTGATGTTTCACTATAAACATGAGTGATTGTCGTGCTAATTGTGAATACTTATTACAGAGATCTGAACGGGCACATCCTAGGTGCCAAAACCATAGTCGTGTCTTCCTTTTTGGAGACCGAGGTGAGTGGTTGACTTGAAAGTGTATTTCATTCTGAATTGAAATTATTTAAATGCATGTATGGACTTTGTGTCGTGATGGGGCTTTATGCCTAGTAGACTTCGTGTCGTGATTGGGCCTCGTGCCTAGTAGACTTCGTGTCGTGATGGGGCCTCGTGCCTAGTAGACTTCGTGTCGTGTTGAGGCTTATGCCGCGTGGACAATTGAGTCCTGATATTGGCATTGTGTCTGGCTTCGTGCCTTGTAGACTTCGTGTCGTGTTGGGTTACAAACAGTGTGTGTAAGATCTGAGTTGAAAGTTATGAATTCAATTTAATTACTTAATGATGTAATTACATTACATGAATGGATACTCTTTGTTCAATACCTATGACTTACCCACTCCTGGAATCCCAGGCGGATTCCAGTTTTGCATGTTAGAGTCGTTGTCCACTGCTAGGCGTCTGTGTGTCGTACCCTCACTCGGCGTTCTTAGACTGGAGCATCACACTAGTGGTTGATGTGGAGGTTTAGTGTAGTTTTGTACATGGTTTTGTATAGTGATTTATTTAGCTGTAGTGTTGTTAAATCTCAAAGGTTTTCCGTTGTTCAGTCGTTAAGATAGTAATTGCAAAGTTGCTAACGAAGTGAGTTTGTTTTTATTGGTTGAACTAATTTGCTAGTATTATGAGCTGTTGGTTGTGGGGTTTTAGTCGCTTGTTTGGCTCGGATTTGGACTCGTTAGGGTGCAGCTCTGGGTGGGGTCGTTACAGATGGGGTTAAGTTTATGTAGATTACCATGTGACAATAGACAAGGTAAGAACACGCATAAAATGGAGGATAAGTACTGATAAAAGTAAGGGTGTGGATCAAGTTCACCATTTCCATTCTTTCCGCAAAGAAAGTCCAGTCAAAGTGATGCAAACAGTTTCTATTGAAGTTCAGAGTAGTTCAAAATAGAGCTTGAAAGATTACTCAGGGCTCGTGCCACTTGCTTGTTTCCTTGTTTGCTTATGAGATGAGTAGCCAAACAAGCCCTTGAACTTGCACTTTTGGTGTTATATGTAAGGCAATTCAAATGGTTCCAATCGTTTTCCCATTGTGTTTTATGTCCTGTCGTATTGACTGAACTAATTAATGCAATCGTACGACGTGAACGTGATGATTGGTTCAAAACTCCATCTCCCTTTCTTTTCAGTGTGATAATGAACACAACCTTACCTTTTTGTTCGTTCATGTATCCTTAACTTTTGATTGATGCACTAAACTCAATTGCAAATTGGCATTAGGATTTAATTGCATTCCCTGATCTTGCTTTCCTGGAAATATCAAAAAAGCTGCAGCATGGAGAGGAATCAGAGATCTATTTCAGATGTAATCAGTAATCTTCCAAGTACTGTCACTGAAAATATTCTGAAGGACTTGCCATTGAGGGAAGCAGTGAGGACAAGTGTCTTGTCGAGCAAATGGAGGTACAAATGGGTAACACTACCACACCTGGTATTCGATTGCGAGTTCTTCTACTTGCCAAAAGCGCTGGACAAGGAAAAACTCAAGGCAGTTATTTACCAAGTTCTACTGCATCATAAAGGGCCATTAATGAAGTTCACGCTGTGGTATCCTCCCTTTGAAAGTTGTCTTGATATCAACAATTGGATCTCTATCCTATTAACAAAAAATGTCCAGGAGTTCTCTTTTGCTCTTCGTGCCGGCCCATACCATGAAATTCCTCGTGACATTTATTCACTGCTTCAACTGAGGGAGTTGAAACTCGCTAAGTGTGTATTCAATCCACCATCTACATTCAAGGGATTTAGCAGGCTTGTTAACCTTAATTTCTTTCGTGTCAATATTTCTTCTGAAATGTGTGCGCTTTTCATCTCAAATTGCCCCTTGCTACAACGACTAAGATTGAATCATTGCTCCGATTTTGACTCCCTCGAAATCAATGCCCCTAATCTCAATTTTTTTGACTTTAGTGGCATCTTTGTATCAGTTTCTCTCGAAAACATCCCCCTTCTTGCAGAAATTTCAGTTACTTTAGTTTCCTTGGGTACAAGCGATAAAGAGCCTGAGGAAGCAGACTCCGAATGGGTGAAGTTTTTCCCTTCTTTACCTGCTATTGAGAAAATGAACTTGCATGGTGCCTTTTTGGAGGTAAGGAAGCTTCACTTCATACAAATCGACTTGGTTAGTAGATCATGCTTCTAACTCTTTTTTGCTGTATTTGCTACAAGTCATTTGCTGCCGATAATATTCCGGAGAGACTTCCAAGTACTTTGAACCAACTCAAAGTCCTGGTTTTATCTGATGTTTGTTATTCTTATCTGGATCATCTCTCATGGGCTTTTTGCTTGCTCAGAAGCTCGCCAAACCTGCATAAACTTCAAAGCAGCGTGAGTCGGTGAAAAGTCCCTTTTTTCCGTGTTTCCTTGCTGTTATGTTTTGGAACTTCTTAATAATGCTATTTTTCTGTTTGTTTATTTTCTCCCAGATATTGTCTATCAACCCAATCCAGGATCCTGCTATGGAATTTTTGCAAGCACAAGATTTTTCAAATTTTTCACTAAACCAGCTTCGAGAAGTGGAGATCCGGCATTTTACAGGTGCTAAGCCAGAAACACACTTTGTTAAGATTCTGTTAGCACATTCAAAGGTACTCGAGAAGATGGTAATATTGCATGAGCATGGAATTTCTGACAAAAAAGGATTTGCAATGTCAAAAGAGTTGATACGATTTCCTAGAGCATCTACGAAAGCAGAAGTCATTGTTATTGAGACGCCTGACGACTGAAGTAGCAGTTTAAAGTTTAACAGATGCTGTTTTTGTTTGGAGTAGGTACGAGCTACGAAGGAGCATTTGGGTAAATTATGGAAGGGGCAAGAAATCAACCGTTTTGGTTGCATCTCCCTTTTGATAGCATCGCCTTGCCATCTTTTGACGATACATCGAGTTTTGTAGCTTTTATAATGTGCATTTAGTTATGAAAACTATGTTATCAGCTATGTCGACCTATTTTTTCTCATGCTTGGATACCGGTAGGTCATGTGTCTTGCGAGGACTGTGTTGAAAAAAAAAAAACAGTGAATGTGTGATCATCTAAGTGCGCATGCTATTTCCTTTTCTACTGAGTAGTTTGGAATCTTTGGATAATCGAAAGGGCCCGATTATGGTGGGCTCTATTTTGCGTCGCATGAAGAATTCCATATTGCATGATGGAACGTCACATGACTGGTCCAAGACGTGCTGCACCAATTTTCTGTAGTAAAAATTAAGAAACTAAATTGGAATATTGTCAATCTGCAATTAGGCATAAGAGGAGGGGCCTTCATCCATACTGATTTTCAATGTTCTTTGAGTACTGCTACGTGGTGTTGATGTTGATGGTAGAGCCCACACAAATAAGTGGTGAAGAGAGCCCTGGAGTGGTAATTTCTCCATCTATGGTTTACTGTATATTTATATATCTTTCCATATGCATAACTCCGTCGAGAGGTGCTTTGCACCCCCCCCCCCCCCCCAATGCCCACCCCGGGCCCCACCCCACCCTTTCCCCCAATTGCCCCCCGCCCCCCTTTCCGGCCCAAATTCCTTTTTTTTTTGTTCTAATTTTATTAATTTGATTTACTATTTTAACTTTATTTATTTAATTAGTCATTTAATTTGGTTTATTCAAATTAAATTTGCAAGTAAATTATTATTTTAAAATTGACTTTATATTTAGAAA
This sequence comes from Vaccinium vitis-idaea, assembly GCA_963854785.1. Lineage (NCBI taxonomy): Eukaryota > Viridiplantae > Streptophyta > Magnoliopsida > Ericales > Ericaceae > Vaccinium > Vaccinium vitis-idaea. The sequence goes on from OY978215.1 coordinate 15,903,799, forward strand.
CTATATTATTTTAATTAGTTAATTAATTTGTCTTAACAATGAATAATAAAGTGAATAAATATTACAATCACATTGACAATGTTCAGCCCTAATCAATATTCCCTCCAAATTGTAGTCCCGGTACGACACCCAGTACGCGAAACCACAAATGTTTTCTTGTTGTATTATTATGTTGCTCTAACACTGCTAGAATCCGGAGATGCTCTTAAATAGCCTTGTGAACAAAATTCTACTAAAACTTTTCGACGATATACCATGTTACTATATTCAATTTGTAGCAGATTTAGGTCTAGGATTGTTCCACAACTTTGTCTTTTTTTTAATATACTGTCTTTCTGTCTTTTTTTTTTTTTCTTTTGGGGTGTGGAAAGACAGTAAAAGACAATTTGCAAAAAAAAAAAAAAAACAGTTTTCTGGAACAACCCTTAATCTATCTCATTTTTATACATAATAGTGAAGCTGGCTGTTGAATTCAGTGGTAAAGCAAAAAACTTTGTAGCACAAGTGGAGGCAATTGGGTATGCTAGACACAGGAATCTGGTCAAGTTGCTAGGATACTCCACAGAAGGAGCTTTTAGGTAAATTAATAAAAGATAAAAGATAGAAGAGAAAAAAAAATTAATAAAAGATATAAATAAATATTTAAATAAAAGAAATGAATTAAATAAAAAACTAAATAAAATAAAAAAATGAATTAAATAATTGAATGAGTTAACTAAATAAAAGAAATAAAGTAGTAAATAAATAAATTAATATTAATAATAAAGCTATAGTAATTAAAGGAGGGCCACTAATTTCTAAAAAGATAGAAGAGAAAAAAAAAAAAAAGATATAAATAAATATTTAAATAAAAGAAATGAATTAAATAAAAAAACTAAATAAAATAAAATAAATGAATTAATATAAAGAAATGAGTTAACTAAATAAAAGATATAAAGTAATAAAGAAATAAATTAATATTAATAATAAAGCTATAGTAATTAAAGGAAAAGAGTAGGGGTAATATTGTAATTAGGGGGGGGGGACGCAAAGCACTTTGCAACTCCGTCATATGGAACCCAAAGCATTCGGCACCCACCCATGTGGTGGCAGAATAGTCATTAATGAAGTGTCGATAACTTTTAGGAGTATTTTTTTACATGCAAGAAGTGTTAATCTTTAGTACTATTGTTAGTGTAATTTGACCATTGATATTGGATACAGGAGTATATGGTGCCTATCAACTTATCTACCACCCCACTTGCGAGGTGTCGCTACCTTGTTGAAAAGTCTAGACCCAGATGATTCATAGGGAAGACATTGATATGTGGAATAAAAAAATTTGTAATGTAAAAGGCGTATAATTTTTATTTGATTCAACAAATTCATAAATAAATTAAAATTAAAAAATATAATGGGTTGAAGAATTTGTTGGAAAATGAACAACCACAGCAAACTCATCCTCCAAATTTTGAATTATGGTAGCCAAGTAAAAATGAAAAATTATTCTCTGCTTTTGGAGTAAGGCTCGTGTATTTGTAAATACTGGAGGACTAAAAGACTTCGGTGTAGAAGAAATTGTATGATCAAAATTTTGAAAACATTTACTAAAGAAAAAAATAATTTAATTTTTTAGATTATTTCATAATTTAATTTTTTTTTCTTCCCGGTAATTTTTTTTTGATGATTTCTCGCGGGGATCCTTAAAAACATGTTTTAAGCACATTGGATGATTCGGATTTTGCAAAAATAATTTTTAAAACCTTCAAAACACCCAAAAACCTCCAGTCAGGATCCTTGATTGGAAGTTTGCGGTGTATATATATATACATACATATATAGATTCCTCCGGTTGAAACTAATGATCAATTCACAAAAATTGATGGGAGCCGGTTCCGTTAACACAAATTTTGACACATTTTTTTTGTGTGAACCCCACACAAATGATTGGAGCCATTCAATTTGTTTAAAACATATTTTTAAGAGTTTCAGTAAAAAATCAACTCATATGGATATTGGCTAAGGCTTGATCGATTCATTTAGTTGATTTCCTGTTACATTTTACAAGATAAAACTTAATGAACCGATCAAGTTTTTAACGACATCCAAATGAGTTGATTTTTTACAAGAACTCTTTTAAAAATGTTTTAAACAAATTGAACGACTCCAATTGTTAGCTTAGGGCTCTGATTATTGTTGTGTCAAAATTTATGCAGAACCGGCCAAAAGAAAATTTGAATAAAAACAAAACAAAAACAAGTAAATTTATGTTGCGAAAATTTTCCAAAAGAAGCACTAGAGAGGGAGCCCTCTAATTTCTCTTACGGAAAGAAACCCCTAAATTCTATTCATTCCTTCGTGTCCAGATTCCACAGTCAATCAGAGGTAAATCCTTTTGTATACATCTCGAGCAGAAGCGTCCCTTCTCATTCACTGATTTGTCTTGTATATCTCCATTACAGAGTCAATGCATAATATGTGTGCTGTAATTCTGCGCATCTGTAAATTAATCCCCGATTATCTACTCTTCTTGTTTATCAGTAAGTATACCATCTAATACCCACATCATTATTAGTCATTCCGTGTCAGATACTTTATTAGGTTTTTGGATCAAGGTAAGAAAACCATATGACCGGGATAGTTGGATCAAAGGTTGTGTGAATTCCAGATTAATAGGAAAGCTGGGAGTTGGGGAGTTGAATTGAATTGGGCCATTGGTTATTGCAAAGGCAAATCTTTCAAGGTCTTCTAATACAAGCTATCTTTAGCTGCAGCAGTTTATTTTTTCTGGCTTGAGAGAAATTCAAGGGTTTTTGGTGGGCGTCCAAAGAGTCCCAGTTAGATTTTAGCCTGTATAGAAGATAACATTAGGCTATGTATTTGTAAGTGGTCACATTTCACAAGCTATGTTGAGAACTAAAGTCTACGTTATCTTTGGAATATCTCAACTAGGGTTCTTGGGGATGCCACTCATTAGGTTGCATTGATTTGTTGTAGTTTGTTGTAGGCTTTCTTTGTACAGTATTCTGTATGATGGGTTTATCCCTTTGTTCTTTGGTTGGTTGGTTATAAAATGAAGCACTTACCAAAAAAAAAAAAAAAAGGTTGTGTAGTTTTACTTATATACCTTTTTTTGAAAGAAACATACCTTTGAATTGAAAGAAAAGGTTGTTTTTCTTACAAATCTCCAGAAAAGGTTGTGTTTCTCATGCTGTGATTTCTGATATTCGAGCTTATGTTAGCTCTTGGAGGCGTTTGAGGAAATCAGATGAGAATAGGTTGCTCTGTCTTGGTTGGAGTATTTCTTCCAAGGTTTTTGAAGTTGCTTGAGGTTGGGCTTTTAGCCTCAGTTTTTATTTTTCCTTTTCCCTGTATTCTAGGATTTGGGAGGATGTGTTTCATGTGGTTTTGATGGCCTACTGCCTGATTTGTACACCTCAGTGCCTGTTTTGGTTTGGTTTCAATGAAAGAAAAGATTTGTTGAGACTTGAGACTTGAAACTTGAAAGTACATATTTTAGTTTTTTTTTTTTTTTTTGCTTTTATTCTCGTCATTTTTTGCTATTTCTCATTTCTTTTATATATCCAAAAAAGTAAAATTAGTTATTTTACTGTCCAAAGGACTGTTACCAGTGCAACGAGGTTGTGGGTTTAAATCTTACGAACTGAAAAGTATGTTCATATCCTTGTTCATGGATAGGGCTGGGATGGTTAGGTAGTGTAGATTACCATGTAACATGGAACCTATGTTACGCTGACTCTTGTAATTGTATAAAGTACCCGTGTTGGACACTCGACACTTCGATAAGGGTGTGGGATATGTGTCCAATAAGTTTAATAAGACACTTCTATAGAAAACCTAATTGTTATTTGAGTTTATCATGGAAGTATGCATAAACCTCCTTTATTATCCATGAAATGCGCTATAGGACCTTAAAGAACCATTTTACGAAAGAAATTACACAAAAAATTAGAAACAAATTTGAATATTTTGCCGTCTCCCCCGTGTCCTTGAAGTGAGAAATAGTTGAATCCGACACCTAGATACGTACCCGCACTTGCACCCGACACCCATACCCAAGTCCAAGTAACATAGTGAAACACAAGGTAAGGACACCCATATAATGAAAAATGAGTATAAGAATAGTGTTGTGGGTCAACTTCACCATTTCCATTCTTTCCACAAACAAATTCAAGGCAGAGTGATGCAAACAGTTTCTACCTCTTCTGATTGAGGTTCAAAGCTGTTCAAAATAGAGTTTGAAAGATTATTGAGGGCTTGTACCACTATCTTGTTTCCTTATTTGCTTATGAGATGGGTAGCCAAGCAAGCCCTTGAAATTGCACTTTTGGTGTTATTTGTAATATAGTTCAAACGGTTTCAATCATTTTCCCGTTGTGTTTCAAAAAATTTGAGTAAATGTTTGTACAGTTTGAACGGTTACTTAAGACTTAGGTTTGCGCAAGCTTTAATAGCGGAGCTTCTTGTAATTATGCCCAACTAGTTAATAAATAAAATAGAGATGCTCAGATCGTTAGTTAAAGGGAAGAAACGAAAGTGTTGATATAGATCTTGCATATCCTGTCTTATTGACTGAACTAATTATTCCTACCGTACTAGGTGAAGGTGATGATTGGTTGAAAACTCTGTTTCCTTTTCTTTTCAGCGTGATAATGAACACAACCTTACCTTTTTGTTCTTCATGCATCATTACCTTTTGATTGATGCAATAAACTCAAGTTGAAATTGGAATTAGTATTTTATTGCATTCCCTGATCTTACTTTCCTGGAAATACCATAAAAGCTGCAGCATGAAGGGCAATCAGAGATCTACTTCAGATATAATCAGTAATCTTCCGAGTAATGTCACAGAAAATATTCTGAAGGACTTGCCATTGAGGGAAGCAGTGAGGACAAGTGTCTTGTCGAGCAAATGGAGGTACAGATGGGTAACACTACCACACCTGGTATTCAATTGCGAGTTCTTCTACTTCCCAAAAGTGATGGACAAGGAAAAACTCAAGGCCATTGATGAAGTTCGCTCTGTTGTATCCTCCCTTTGAAAGTTGTCTTGATATCAACAATTGGATCTCTATCCTATTAACGAAGAATATCCAGGAGTTCTCTTTTGCTCTTGGTGGCGGCCCGTACCATGAAATTCCTCGTGACATTTATTCACTGCTTCAACTGAGGGAGTTGAAACTCTCTAAATGTGTATTCAATCCACCATCTACATTCAAGGGATTTAGCAGGCTTGTTAACCTTAATTTCTTTCGTGTCAATATTTCTTCTGAAATGTGTGGGCTTTTCATCTCGAATTGCCCCCTGCTACGACGACTAAGATTGCATCATTGCTCCGATTTTGACTCCCTCGAAATCAATGCCCCTAATCTCAATTTTTTTTGACTTCAGTGGCATCTTTGCATCAGTTTCTCTCGAAAACACCCCCCTTCTTGCAGAAATTTCAGTTACTTTGCTTTCCTGGGATACAATGGTTAAAGGTTTTGAGGAAGCAGACTCTGAAGGGGTGAAGTTTTTCCCTTCTTTACCTGCTATTGAGGTCATGAACTTAGATAGCTCCTTTTTGGAGGTAAGAAAGCTTCACTTCAAACAAATCAACTTGGTTACTAGATCATGCTTCTAACTCTTTTTGCTGTATTTGGTACAAGTCATTTGCTGCCAATAATGTTCCAGAGAGACTTCCAAGTACTTTGAACCAGCTCAAAGTTCTGGTTTTATCTGATGTTTGTTATTCTAATCTGGATCATGTCTCATGGGCTCTTTGCTTGCTTAGAAGCTCGCCAAACCTACGTAAACTTCGAAGCAGCGTGAGTCATGGCAAAAGTCCCTTTTTTTCCGTTTATCATTGTTGTTGTGTTTTGGAATTTCTTAATAATGCTTTTTTTTTTCTTTCTGTTTTTTCCCCCCAGATATTGAATATCTCCCCAATCCAGGCTCATGTTACAGAATTTTTGCAAGCGCAAGATTTCTCGAATTTTTCAATGAACCAGCTTCAAGAAGTGGAGATCAGGCATTTTTCAGGAGCAGAGCCTGAAATACTCTTTGTTAAGATGCTGTTAGCACATTCAAAGGTACTCGAGAAGATGGTAATATTGCATGAGCAAGAAATTTCTGGCGAAAAAGGATTCACAATGTCAAAAGAGTTGATACGATTTCCTAGAGCATCTACGAAAGCAGAAGTCATCGTTGATGTGACCCCTGATGAGTGAAGTAGTAGTGTAAGTGTATCAGATGCTACTAGCTACGAAGAAGCATTTGGGCAAGGGGCAAGAAATCAACCTTTTCGGTTGCATTTCTCCTTTTGATAATATGTCTGTGCCATTTTTTGATGATACTGTAAGTTATGTAGCTCTATTTTGTGCATTTGGTCGAGAAAACCATTGTATCAGCTGTGTATGATATTCGTTCTATTTTTTCTCATACTTGGATACTGGTAGGTCATGTGTCTTACTTGTCAGGACTCTGTTATTTTCCTTATATTCTAGACTAGAAATGAGATTTGTTGGTGCGGCCATTTGGGTACAATGCGCGTGCTATATTCCCTTTCCTACTAAGAGCATGTACACAAAGCATGAAAAGCTAAAAAACCTAAGAATTTTCATAGTGGACAACGCCTTTATTCAAATATACTTGTTTGATATGATGTTGTTTTGATACATATCTTTGTCCAATCAAGATGATTTTTCTCATTAATCATCTTTTCAACGACACATACGGGATGAATGGTTTGGATCATTCAACTATTGGCCCGATATATGCTTACAAAGTGGAGTAATAAGCTTTCAAAACATTGATGAATTTTCTTTGGCTTGCTGTGTTAAATACCATGCTAGTGAACAGTTTTGCCGTGGATTCCTCAAGTTACTGTAACAAAAATATGTCATCTGGAGAGTAGCTGGGGCTTTGGAAAGGCCCATGCACCTTTGTTTTTCAAATTTTCCTCTATTTCAATTAAGAGATGAATATGAAGAGCTCGGTGTACATGCTCTAAAGCTTGGATAATCGGATGGAATTGAATCAATAATTGGTAATTGAAATAACAATAAGCTAAGTTAGTGAAACATTAATAGTCTGAGACGAATAATAACATCAATATCTGAGTGACTTCAGTGCTTATGATCATGAAATCACATAATTGTGGGAAATATGAAAGAAAAAGGAAAAATAGTTATCTATTAAAAAATTATTCAAGTATAGAATCCTCAAACTAAATTGAGGCTCGTGTTTTTCACCCCGTGTTCTTAAAATAGATTGGCCGCCTTCCGGGTGGTAGGCGAGTTATCAATCGACAATCGGCGTTTGTCTCCATTTAATAAAACGGTTTTCCACACTTTACTGCGCATTACACTATGAAACTGCCTAGCGAACAAAACCATGTCCTTACGCTCTTCGGAAGCATGGAAGATCCTCTGCCCCCTTTCCCTGCCCCCCTCCTCTGCCCCCAATTTCTCAACCGTCGATCTCGGCAACCAACGGTCCGGATTTCATGCCGGCACTTTTGATCTGCACCGTCCATTGCCGAGTGAAATCTTGACCGCTGAAAATGGGGGGCAGAGGAGGGGGGCAGGGAAAGGGGGGTAGAGGATCCGGTTTCCTTCGGAAGAACTTCGTTGGAAAATGATTTAGAGCCCCTTTGGGAGCATAATTATAGATTGCATTTTGATTGTGAATTATAGATTTATGGAGGCCAGAATAGATTATGAATCTGTAGAGTGTTTGAGAAGTATGTGCATAATAAATTATGCAATAGAGTTGTGTTTGTAAGTAATCATCAAAATAGATAATGATGAGGTTCTTTCTTTTTTCTTTTTTCCCATAATACAAAATTAGAATGCAAAGACTGTTTGGATTTCTTATTTTCAACTTTTCTTTCTTACATTTTTGGCTTTTGGCCGTTTGGCTAGAAATTGCAAAATGCATTATGTGGGAACAGTGACGTAGCCAGAAATTTGCTCCAGTGAGAGCACAATTTATAAATGCCAGTACTTTTGTTGTGAAAAAAAAATCTCTTTTTAAAGAATCTAACGTATCTTGATTTTCATTTGAAATGAGTCTCGCTTGACTAACATTTTATGGATAGATGTTCCTCTTAGCCTATTTTGTTATACCTCTTGGCTTCCAAGGGGGGTTTGGGGTTCAAGTTGGTGGAGGTCTGGGGGTTCCTTAAACACGTTATAGTTTCGAAGCAAAAATTTCACTTAATTAAGACTTGTTTGTGAGTAATTAGTTATACAGTGGTTTTGGAGCATCGCCACGTGATGCCCTAAACCCTTCTCTATTACTTTTTTTTTTTATCTGCTTTCATCACATATGCAGGTAAAACTCATATATATTTAGTATTGAGTGCCACATAAATATGCGCAGGAGAATAACATTATAACACCAAGTAGTGACACCCAAAGAACACCTAATTAGTTTTTTGTGTATATAAAAAAGTGATGTATATTTTTCTAAAAAATGAAAAATTGCAAAAAAAAAAAAAAAAAAAAATCCAGTGTGGGCCTGGCATGCATGTGGCTCCGCCACTGTGTGGGAATGTCTTTTGGTTTCTGACATTGGACAAGAGAAGCCAAAATTAGGGTGGGGGAGTTTTTTGACTTCTCATTTTTCACTTTTCCCATTTACGTTAACAAAAAGACATATAAAATGCATTCTGCATATATCTTCCAAACACTACTCCTATTGCAAAACACATTCTACAATGTTTTTCCAAACACTTTACCAAATTCAAAATACATTCTCACCAAAAAGCCAAAAAATTAAAGAAAGTGGAACTCCAAACAAGAACCAAGTCATTAGATATCATTACCACATTACCCAAACCAGGTTCAATTTAGTTTCCGTCTTATCTCGGGAGCCGCATTTTTCTGCTTTTAATTTTTAATTTTTTGGCCTTTTAAATTATGGTCAGAATGTTTTTTGTATCTGATAGGAGAGTTTGAGAGAAATGTGCAGAATACATTTTGGAAGAGAAGTAGTATTTTGGAAGTAGAAAGAGAAATTGAAAAGCTCCTCCAGAATCATTTTCATTTGTTGCCTTCAATGTTAAAATATGAAAAATGTGTTTTGGCATATTGTGTTTGGGCATTTAGCAGCCAAAAAAAAAAAAAATTGATCACGTGATGGATGCATCTGCTTTCTTCTAATTAGTGTTAACACCAAGTACCAAAGTCCTAACATTTAACAGATTGTTCTAGAAATTGACTTATTCTCAAACTGACTTAAAAAATTAACTTATTACGCTGTACGAGATAAGTCATTCTCTCACAATATATCAACTCAAAAAATCAATTTAAGAGAATTCCTGACTTAAGTTGTAAGTTTTTGGAACAAAATACGTAATATGTATAGGAAGAATGCCCGGCAAAAAGAAAAATTCTCAACAAGATGATAGTATAGATGTGTGGTACATAGCATAAATTGTAAATTTCTCAGTACATATATGATTAACGAAAGCACATATTAAAAGCTAGCATAGTTCCTTGTCTCTTTTTCATGTTTTCTAAATGTATATACGTAAGGGTTGGTTTTTTTTTTCTTTTTTCGAAAGGGGAATGGGAAAGGGAGGGAGAAGTGGGGTTAAACCATCACAGACTGGCTAAAGGAGGCGTCCCAAACATATTGGCATCCCACCGATAGAAAATCATATGCCACTTCCGAACCACGACGAGATGGCAAGATACCAACTGAGAAGAAAAAGAGAAAACATCAAAGAGGACATTCCCTCCTAATGAACACTATACTTTCAGCTAGAAGACCAATAAAATTAGTCATACAGAACCATTTCCACCTACAACAAAACCATCCCAAAACAGAGAGTAAAGTGCAGCAGAAATCCAGCAAAGAAAACTGCAGCAAACAAACCCATGTCCAGAACAGAGAGGAAAACTGCAGCAGAAGTCAAGCCATGTTCTGCACGGCTGCACCTTTGCAATTCTAGAGAGCAAAGAGCACCAAAATGGGATGCCCGTATGATGATACCAATCATATTTTCACCTACTGCTTCCACAAATATATCCCATACACAAAGAAGCTGAAATGCAGTAGAACCAGTACCATTTTGACTGTAAACCTTAGATAATAGTGGAGGTGCTTTTCAGAGATGTCCAAAATTTAAATGGCTTCAAGAATGCTTTGAAGTCTGTAAATGTAGTCTTCACGGAGTACTTGTCGCCACCACCTCCATCTTTAGCTTTGACCCAAAGAGCAACTCTGGTTTTTATAAGTTCAATGCTCTCATCCCAATCAGGAGCTTTAGTTCAAAAGCGAGTGCATTCCTCAAGTTCCAGACAGTCCACATGATTGCCAAAGGGATGCACTCCCTGATAATTCTTTTTCCAGTCTTCAGACTCCAATTATTCCACCAGATGAGTAAGTCTACCACTGTTTTTGGTGTGACCCATTGAACACCCCACCACAATAAAATTTTCACCCATACTCCCCAGACTACATCACAATGCAGTAAAAGGAGATCCATTGTTTCCAGATTTGAACCACAGAATTTACAGTTAGCACCATCAGCATTTTGAATGAATCAATCTTGAGTAGGTATTCAGAGGTTTTGATTCTTCCAAGGTGCACAAGCCATCCAAAGCATTGCACACGATAAGGTGCAATATTCCTCCGGACTAGATCATATGCTGCATCAGTTAGGATTGCTTGAGGTCTAGCAAGCTCACAGATTGATTTTACTGTGAAAGTATTTGAGCTGCAGCTAGACCAAAGTAGAACATCCTTTGCTCCACTGTTGACCATCAGTCCATCACTCCTGAATCATCCAAGAATTGGTAAAGTTCAGCCAATACTTCTTCTTCCCAATCATACAGTCTCCTGAATTGTAAGTCCCAGTGATTCTGTTCAACTCTTCTAGCCATTACTTGACTTAACAATTCATCTTTTTGGCTAACCCCCCTAAATATTGAAGGAAAAGCTTCAGCTAGACAAGGGTTTCCAATCCATGAGTCCTTCCAGAATGCAATTGTGCTCCCATCGCCAACCTTTATCCTAACATTGTAAGGACCAAATTTCAGAGTCGTCTTGTTTTTGGCAATTCCATATGACAAAACACATATTTATATCGAGCTGTAATTTTCAAAGTAGGAGTCTGTATAGGATTAGAGTGGAATGAATCTCTTTATAATGTAACTTGAGAGTTAGTAGTTTAGTCGGTTGTCGCCTGATCAATATGGTGCATTCGGAACGGGAAGATCAATCTTGCGATCAATCGATTTCTCAATCACGTACCTCTGATTTAGCATAGGCCGTGGTTTCAGTTTCAGAGCATATAGATTGATTGTGGAATCAATCGGCAATTTAATCAGGCAGCTCCAAAAAATCGGATCACCAGTGGACCGATCAATCGGCTTATGGATGCAATTGATCGGAATGTCATTTATTATAAAAACGGATCATTCTTTTCATCTAGGGCGTGTCGGCTGAAAAAGAATATTAGAGCCGCTTGTTTTCAAAGCCACAAAACCCTAGAGTATCGAGAGTGAATCTTGAAGCACAAAATGGATGGAACTTTAATCAAAGCTTCAAGAGGTTCTACATCAATCATCAATAGTCAAGTTCAAGTTGTTTTCCGGTGGATTTCCAGAAGAACTTTTGGAAGGCTCGAGGATTCGAGACAACGACAATCAAATACTAGGTGTGGTGAACGAGGAATCGGCAACCGATCTTAGGTCAATTGCAAGGAGTCTCAATTGTGAGTAATTAAGGTCGTTTTGTAACCACACAATGGTTTTTATAGTGTTTGATTCCTTCCCGTGGTTTTTGCCCATTTAGGGTTTTTCCACGTATATCCTAGTGTTCATCAAATTATTTGCTTTCTGGTTGCGATTGGGTCATATATTGACTAATGTTATTTTATTTATTGAGATAAATAAAAAACCTAGCAAATTATTAAATCTAGGCGATCTAGGATTTTTAAAACATTTTCAAAGTACAAAGAATGCATGTGGGGATTTCTATCTTGTACTGACATAATATCTTTCCCAAAGGTGGATACTTTCCTATAAATTTCAAGCTTGAAAACCAGTTACTCTCCCCCATCTTGTATTTGGCTTTTATCACATTTCTCCATAAAGCTTCTTTTTCTATCCCAAACCTCCACCACCATTTGATCAGAAGAGCTTCATTCATTGCTTTTATGCTTCTTATGCCAAGCCCCCAACATTATCTTTTTTGTGTGACCTTTGCCCATGCCACCATATGTAATTTCTTTTTCAAGTCAGATCCACCCCATAAGAATTTGGCTTGGATGGATTCAATGGTTTTGACCACACCTTCTGGCATCTTAGAGAGGGACATATAGAAAATAGGCAAGCTGCAAAGTACAGATTTTGATCAATACAACTTTACCTCCAAATGACAGATATCTTCTCTTCTATGAAGCAAGTTTGGCTCTGATTCTATCAATGACAGGTTTCCAAGTGGTTTTTAATTTAGGGCTGACCCCCTATGGCATTCCCAGATACTTGAGAGGTAATTTTTGAGCTTGACAATTGAAGACATGAGCAAAGTTTTGTAGTTCCAAATCAGCTAACGCCTACCCCACAAAGAATAGTTTTATGGTAAAACATCTTCAACCCAGACATCTCTTCGAATTCATATAGCAAGTTCTTCACTGCTTGGACTTCTTCCAACTTTGCCTTGCAGAAAACAAGGGTGTCATTAGCAAATTGCAAATGTGTGACAAGATATAGGTAGTTGTTGGTGGGTTAATTTGAGTTTGGATTTGGTTAATTAATGCATGTTTCTTCAAATATGTATGACCAATAAAGCATAGGCGGCTCCATCATTTAATAAGGGTGATCAATTGAACACCCTCAAGAAAAAAAATTTGTTTATAAATACATGTAAAAATTTTAGTTTTAGTTTAATATAGCCATTGTTGAACACCCTATTCACAAATATTTTGAACACCCTACTCAAAAATATTTGAACACCTAGCTCAACAAATCAACCCACAAATCAATTTTATGTAAACAACCAACTAAAGTCTAAAGTCTTCCCGTAGATGGTCAATGTACACTCTAAAGCCTTTTATATTTTATATTATAAGTGATAAATTTATATCGGGTTTTGTTTGAATATCTTTACTATGAACACTCACCAATCCTGGTAATTCACAATAGTATCCTTAATACACCAGTTGAAAATAAAGTGCACACTCTTTACGACAAAAATTAGGAAAATCAAGAAAAACAAAATCTATTGTATTGATATCGTCCTATGACTTCTCTCTGAGCAACAATCAACTCTATATATAAAAAAGTAAATATCCGTGTGAACCTATTCATCACACAAATTTCTACAATAACTATATATTAGTGTATTTATCCCTCGATTTAAATTTTACTTGAACCAATAACATAGAATTCGCCAAGAAAAATTGTGATATCTTATGTATTTTCATATCATTTGGCCTCATTATTCACATTAATTCATACATGAAAATTTTTGTATGTATATAGGAATACTAGTTAGCAGAGGTAGTAGAGTTAAGGTAAATGTTAAACACCCTGTCAAAAGTTTTGTATGTATATAGGAGTACTAGTTACTTGGCCTTTTAGCCAATTGTCTGGTTTTTATTTCCAATTTATGACATTTACAGTCCTTTAACTCTAAAACTTAATTTCCTAATTTTTTTTTGGGACATTAATGACGGTATGGGACTCGAATTAGAAATAAAATCGAGATAATTGACTTAATGACTTTCCTTGAATATACAATGTTTTGTTAATTACAGTGTATGTTAATTTATCATGTTTCGCCAGTGATGCAGTTCAATTCCTATACTTTTTTATCTTTCATTGTGATAAATTACAAATCACACAAACAATAAATTAATATTTTGATAAATTCATCTTATTCACATAAATAGGTTTTGTTGTGTCCATTCATTTACGTGAACAAGATATTGCATGATAAATTGGTAGTAAGATATGAAAAATGTCTATTAATTGTTAGTGTTTGACATATTGGATTTACAATGTTGAAATTTTATGGAGACCCCCCTCATCTATACCTGTTTTCCACGAAGACCTCCTAACGTTTAAAACCACCCAAGCAGGCCCCCTCATCGACATGAAATGAAAAAATGGCTAACTTTTTTAACAGAATGAGAGAAAATGATGATTTTATCCCTTTAAAATCGGCCAAACTGACCCACTCATCTATAAAAATCATCCATATTGTCTAACAAAAAATAAAAATAAAAAAGGTTCAATTTTTAAAAAATTTTGAGCAAATAAAATTCATAATATATTCCTTGATCAAAATAAAATTCATTAATAATTTAGCATATGTTTGGATGAGAGGAATTAGAAGATTAGAGGTTAAAACTCAACTGAAAAGTTTGCTTTGATTTATAGACGATTGATGTTAATACTGTGTTTGGTTGCTCATAAAAGGTTTGAAAATTATTACTCCCTCCGTCCCAATTTGATAGTCCATTATGAAATTAAGTGCAATTTTCAAAATAAAAAATAATGTATTTACGAAAAAAAAAATTCATCAATCTGATCTTGTTTGATAGATTTCATTTAGAACTTTTATACGGTGCAAAAAAATTTAAAAATTATTTTGATAAATACATTCTTTTTTAACTTGAAAATTGCATGTAGTTTCGTAGTGGACTATCAATTTGTGACGAAGGGTGTATTTTTTGTTGGGGATTGGAGAAATAAAGAACTTGGCTTGATTTGGCTTAGCCTAGACGGAGGGAGGAGAGAGAGATGAGATGGGGGTTTCAAAACAATGATAATTTAATTTAAGTATGTGTGTAAGTATTGAACAATAAGGGTATTTCTGTCCAATCCGTAACATATTTCCTTGATATTTGACAGCAATGTAACAGAAAGGGTCAAGCTGTGTGTATGTATTGAACAACAAGGGTATTTTCTTCCAATGTGTTTAAAACGTGTTTTAAAAAATCCCTGCGAGAAATCAACAAAAAAAAAAAAAAAATACAGGGAAGGGTTTGATTTGTGTCGGATCATCGAGATTTGGTCCGGAACTATGAGATCCGGATGGGTCCAGATTTTAGTGGTGAGGACGGAAAGCTCACCTAAGGGATCCCCATCCTACCTTTCGTGCGGACTTCACGTTTTTGGATCAAATTTCGACGATCCGAACCATTCAATGTGTTTAAAACGTGTTTTTAATGGTTATTGTGAGGATTAAAAAAAAAAGGACCCGGAAAGACTTGATCCGAGCAGTTTTCGATAAAAATAGTATCGAAAATTGCTCGAATCAAGCCCTTTCGCGTCTTTTTTTTTATTTTAAGAACCCTCGCGAGAATCCTTAAAAATACGTTTTAAACACATTGAACGGTTTGGATCGTCGCAATTCGATCCGAAAACGTCTGCACTGAAGCAAAAATGGGGATCCCTTAGGTGAAGCTCACTATATACTTTTCACTATATTGGATGAGATACAATGAGATAAAAAATACCCAACCCAATCCCACACTCACTAGTATTTTTATCTCTCACACACTCACCAATATTCTCACACAATTTCTCTCACAACACACACTACACTTTTGCTACTGCCGCGACTCTCTCCTTTTACACATACACGGCACACACATACACTATTTTTCTCTCTCTTTTCTTCTTTTTCATACATACATACATACATATATATATATATATATGTATAAATTGAAAATTGTCGCATATCATTCTATTCATCATAAAACAAACTAACCCCTTAGCAAAATACTTTCCATTGTGAAGTGCCAAAATGTAATTACGGGGGCCTAAATCATAGTTGTCGAGTTTTATGGGGATAGATGTGTAATCCTATAAGTCTAGGAGAAGATATATATAATATATAGAGTTTTTTTCGTTATATCCCTGAAACCATGCATTGTTTTTCTACTTCGTCCTCAATTTATCAAACTTCTATCAGAAACATATCTGTGCCCACAGATCGCTCTATGGGGCCCACTTTGGGGTCCCCCATGAACAATCCAAAGTCGTTCATTACTTTAAAATATGTTTTCAATAGGCCCATTCGAAAAATTAGCTTAATCGAATAACTCTAAGAATTTGATCCAATCTTTCAATTTTTGATAGCTCTAAACAGTTGATCAAAAATAGAAATGTAAGATCAAACATTTAAATTTATCCAATTTTGCTCTTCATTTTTTACGAATCACTCGAAAATATATTTCAAAATTAATAAACGAATTGGATTGTTCATGTGGGATCCCAAAGTGGACCCCACTTTTGCAATTTGTGTGCACCACACGACCATTTTCCGTTAGGGATCCCAAAGTGGACCCCACGTTTGCAATTTGTGCGCACCACACGACCATTTTCCGTTAGGGTTTCTACCAGAAGTTAGAAATGGACTTACTTAGAGCATCAATATCAGCATCTCTACTTTAACTTCAAACCCTTCCAAAATTTCAAAAATCAGCTTCACCAAAAGAACTCACCAATTTAAAGATTTCTTAACTTTGCTACAATAACTTAACAAATTTGGTGACCTACTATTCACTCACCAAAAGAGGAGGGGGGAGGGAAGAGTAAAAGTTTGAATAGAGAGTCTGATTCTGTGAGTTTTTGATAAAGTGACTTGCTAAAGTTTGAATAGAGAGTCTGATTTTGTGAATTTTTTGAAAAGTGACTTGCTAAATTATAAAAAGTGTTTTTGAGGTTAAATTTGGTGTTTTTTTTTGTTGTGCTAGATAAGGATGCCCTTAGGGTGTGTTTCGCTAAGAGTGTTTTTTAAAATAAACTGATTTTCACTATTTTTTATGTGATTAACTAATTGATTTTATGGGATTCCCATTTTATCAAATGAGAAACAAGTGTATAGTTTGAGAACAAAGTAGAAAATTGGGGCTCGTTTGGATGCCATTTATGGGGGAGGGATGAAACAATCGGGGGGGGGGGGGGGGGATAAGGGGGTGATTTGATGTTTAGTCCATGCTTTGGATGCAAAATACACACCCCGACTAAATAGCCATGGGAGATGAGAGTGGTCGAATGACATCCCTATCCCCATAGCTCTACAATACCGGTCGGATCCAGCAAGTTCCGGCCTACTCCGGTCAGTAATCCGGCGACAAAAACAAATACTAAATGGATGAAAAAAAGGAGAGAAAGTAGAACGAAGAAGAGAGAAGAGTTCAGATGAAAACTTGCCCGTCGGAGAGTTTTGATATTTTGTTGCGTCGCCGATCGGGGAGCTCGGTTCACTATTCATGCTGCTGCAGGTTTTTCTTCCAAGAAGAAGAGCATTTTGAGAATAGGAAATGGCTTTTTGGACTGGGATAAAGAGATAAAGTAGGGCTGGTTTTGTTTTTTTTTTTTTTTGGCCCCCTTTTCGTTATTTACAATGCAGTGGAGTGGAGAGCATTTATTCGGTGTGCATGAGTCCAAGAAGAATTAAAACAATTAATTGACAAATAACTTAATTGTTAACTTAATTGTTGACAATTAATTGTTGACAAATACTAACTTTTATTCCATGTGGGCAGTGTACATAAAAACATACTCCCTCCGTCCCATTTTAAATATCCACCTTTCTATTTTGGGATGTCCTAAAATAAATGTCCACTTTCCATAAATAACCATCAAAACATACCAAACTTTCAATTCTACCCCTAAAAAGTACTCATTGATTTGATAGTTTTTGATATTCATATCATTCTTAAATTGACAATATCTTTCAACATATAATATTTTTCATGATTTTGAAAATTTTGTACAATAGAATAATTGAAATCTATCAAACAAGATCCATATGACATTTTTTTTGAGATCCATATTGAAAAATAGAAACAATTTAAATACATTTAATTGACTCACAGTTTTTAAAGTTACTTTTGAAAATTTAGAGCAAAAATTTGAACTTCTTAAAAACTCGATTTTACGTAGAGGACATTTAAATTGGGACGGAGGGAGTATAACTTAATTGTTGACAAATATAGCAAAACAATTAATTTTTATATTTTTATAGTTATTTTAAATGCATAATCTAATATGGGCATTGACAAGGGCAATATAGTCAATTTGATTATTTTTATATCATCCATCCTCCTTATCACTCATTTTTAATCCCTCATCTAAACTTTGGACTATTTAATCCCCTTCTTAACTGTCATATCAACGTGGACCCACATTTCTTATTTAATTACCCCTACTATTTTATACACTCTTACTATTTAATCACTCTCAAACTAATCATTTCGGGGATATAAATGAAAAAAAAACCTCTAATATACTCCATATTGTATTTATCACTCCAATACGTCACCCCCAAATCAGTACTGTATATCAGATCCTCCACCACCAAAACTTTAGATCGAAGAACCTCAATTGCTCCGGCACCGCTGGCTCCGGCGAATGAGAAATCGAGCTGGCGCTGAAAATCAGTTCGATTCAGGTACCTCTCTATCTCTCTCTATCACGACGTCGATCTGCGTTTCTCTCTCTCTCTCTCTCTCTCAGAAGCGATCTGCGATTTCGTGTGATCATCGTATTCAGAAGCGTCTGATCATCGTGTTCAGAAGCGATCTGAAAAATTCGGACGACAATTCACCTACCGCCATCTCGGCCGGTACTCTCGAAATTCCCGGTATCGGGATGGAATTTGAAGTGTTGGGTACCTTTTTTTGCCAATCCGGTACTTACCGACCGGAATGAAACGCAATTCAAAACCCTGCTCCAAATCTCAAATCCTAATTTTCTAGGCTTTTATATTTTTTACTTATAAAAAATTAGATATAGAAAGAGAAACGCGAGGGAGGGGACGAGAGGGAGAAACATGGGTAGGAGGAAGAGATAACGTGGGAGGGGGTGTGAATATGGAGAGTGACATTTTAGGGATATGGGAATTAAGCTTTATTCGATAACATAACTAAATAATATCATACATTTTAAGTTTTGGTTGTTTGCTTTGTTTATTTATATATTTCACAGTTGCAAATTATTTTGGTCTTGTTCGTTTAGTAGTTTTAGTTTAGTTTAGTTTTGGAGATAGGGGTACTGAGTGGAGAAAGATAGAGAGATAAATGAGGATAATGGTTACAAAACAAAACTAAAACAAAACTAAAACAAAACTAAAATTGTGAAACGAACAAGGCCTTTGTATTTAGTTTATTCACAATTAAAAATTTTATTTCATTGCAGTAGATATATGTCTTCCTGTGAATAAAATGATAATAATGCTAGCGTGCACCGAAGACTGGACCTGAAGAAAAACTAAACTATCTTTTTTATACACTAGCGTTTTGCCCGTTTGATACACGAGGCTACTCAAACATCCTCCTACAATAAAATAGGGAGGAAAACCTAAAAAATGGCTCTTTATCAGCCTCCATAACTCCTCAACAAACTATTTTTTGCTACAGTGTCTCCCTAAAGATAGGAATGCACCATTCACTTCTCACTGTTATTATATTATATTTCTCTACGCCATTTCATCATTCTCCTGAGGCATTTCTCATCTCATTTTTATGTTATTTTTATTTCTCACAAAAACACTTGTCTATGAACAAAAAAAATAATAGTCGCACAAATATTAGAATTAAAACATGTAACATTTTAAAATTGCAACCACACATGAAATTTAAATGACCGCAATATGAGATTTTTTTTTTCTAATCCACGTTTTTTGACAAAGTAGCGAGGAATAATTTTTTTTTTGGAAGTAGTTACCAAAACCACGTAACTAAGAGGGACTAGAATGCATCATCAATGGAAAGCCTATTTAATAATGTCCAACCTATCATCCATTTACATATCCAAAGAATTGTAAATTCCAATTCTACCCCTTAGAGCTGTGCAAATGTCATATAATAACCATTATTGACTATTACTAGAATACCAAAAAGTAGTCTGAGCACAACCTTTCTACAATCGACATGCACCTACGCACCCATTGAAGCCTCAACTCCACAGGAATGGTAACATATCGCTCTATTCTTCATGTCCCAAAGGTGAAACATTTTCATAAGCCAAAACTCTTATGGATGACCAATACATAATTATCATGCTTTTGCATGGATATCCTCAAAATACATTTCAAACAAATTATTCATAGCCTTTACATATTCTCCAAAGATTCCATAGCAATTGTAACACAGATTTACCATGCACATCCCTCTCCGATTCACATTGCATCACCAGGCGTCCCCGTTGCGGATAAGCTATTCATTTTATGCCTTATCCCACAACATATCACAAACACACCTTGCTAGCCTTTTAGCACTATCCCCTTGCAAGCTGGGACATAGGGGATGCCATTAATAGATAAGCAAACAAATTCACCTTTCATTTAATATCCATGGAGTAATGCCATATGGCAAAACTTGTCATAAAGCATACCTCTTCTACTTGGATGTAAAAACATGAACAAAACCATGTAAAGTATGTATTAATATCATTCACCTTGATCCACACAATCACTCGGATCTTCTATAACGAATGAACGATGACAATATGATTACGAGATGCCAAATGAGTGCAAACATGCCTAAGATGATTCCCTAGAAGTGTGTGAAATCAGACGTGAAGTTTGGAATGAAATAGTACAAATGGCTAAGTGGTACCGGTACTGCCAAAACCTGTACCGGTACTAAATGATTAGTATGCTCATTTTTGTTTCTAGTACTGGTACTGCAAAACCCCAGTACCCGTACCAGCTGGGAAAATTCTGGAAATTTGATGTTCAATCCCCCTTCGATTCCCACCTTGTTCATAATTCAAACCACTTCCAATGCAGCCAAAATTTGGGCAATTCATACCCACACCGCCGTATATCAGAAGTTAGTCCCAACGTGGTCAATTTATGCCTAAGAACACGTAATTTATGCATGAATTACAACCCCAATTAGGGATTTATGGTTTCTAGGTGGGATTCTTGGGTTTAACCAAAACCCAAATACAAATTCATCTTCTAAGCCTTAGTCAGTGAACTTACATGAAGAACTTAAAGCCTAGCATGAAAGATGCAAAACTCATGACTTAAAACATACACATGTACTTATTCAAGCTTCAATCCCACTCAATCAAGCTAAGACCCTTGTTTCCCCTTCTTATTCCCTCTTCTTTTTTTCCAATAAGCCACATAATTAGCTATAACCAAACATGTACCCAAAATAAACATAATTAAGAGTTGGGGGTATTACACCCTTCCCCACTTATAGAAGTTTGGTCCCCGAACTTATCTTAACTTAGATGTGTAAGGAATACAAGAATCCGTGTAGTATATCGCATATCTTTCCCACTTAAAGAAGTGTAGTGCACCACAACTTTACTAACAATCTATCGTTAAGGATCTTTTTTTTTTTTTCGGTCAACAATTTCAACTACTCTCTCCCTATTACTCATTTCAAAATGGCTGTGTAATAGATCTTACGAGTGAAGTCTAACTCAGACACGCGAGGGACATTGCACATTTAACGACTCCGGTAACAAAATTATTGGACAATTAACTCTTCCTACTTTCCTATACTTCCAAAGGATGCTATACCAATACTAGCCTGAGAGTTATGATGGTATGAAGACTCGACATCAAGGTAAATAACTCCACTAACCTCCTTTGAAGTTTAAGATAAAACCTAATGCATATTCCCCAAACTATAAGTCACCCATCTAGATTGCCTTTTGGTTGAAGGATGGAAATGTTGTGCTAAACCACAATTTGGTACTCATAATCTTCTGCAAAATACTCAAAAATTTCAAAACAACATAGAACTGCTCTTGAACAATAGCAACAAAAGTTCCTAAAAGTCAATTGAACCGATACACTATAAAATACAATACAAGTCATGTGATTAATTGATTCAACTATAAGCAAAAATTGTTTTTTTCTTTTTGGTTGGGAATGAATGGGTTAAATAAAGTCTATCACAATCAAATAAAGTTTAATGATAAGAGATCAAGCTGGCTAACACAATCTGAAATGTAATTCCTTCCTTAAACTCCATTCGAAAATAATTAACAAAACTATTTTACCTGATTGTTTCATGCACACAAATCAATTAGACAGTATGATTAAAATATATGTAAGTATTTTCTTTTTCATTTTCCCAATTGATAAGTTATAAGAATTCACTTCCTAACAAGGGATCAGAATTATTGAAAAGTAGAAACGTCCTATACTTGAGAGCATCCTTATCAAGAGAACCAAAATTTTCACCAAATTTAACTTCAAAAACACCTTTTATAAATTAACGAGTCACTTTATCAAAAGCTCACAAAATCAGACTCTATTTTAACTTTAATATATTAAACTATTCCCCTCAAATCTATATATAAAAAAAATCCCCCTAAAAAGCAAATCTCCCCACCTGGGGAGATGTTTTCGTGCAGTAAATAGTGGACCCCCCACCCCTTTAGCAATTAAAATAGTCTCCCCCACCACACACAAGAGGCCACGTGTCCATCCCCCCCCCCCCCCCCCTCTTCTCCCGTTCCCTTCCCTCTCTCTCTTCTGACGCAGCAAAATGGTCCGTGAACAGTGCCGCACCAAATTTGATGCGATACTGTAGCAAAAATAATTTGAGGTAGAATAGAGAGGCTGATATTGGCTCTTTTTTGGGGTTTAGCTCTCTACTTTAGGGAGCCAAATAATGATGCTCTTATGGGTACTCACTCTACTGCATCAGTGTCTATATTAGCTCGATCATAGCACAATATTCATGAGTCATATCTTGTATCATTATCTTTACATATCCACGTTGTATTTATAACCGTTAGTCAAGACATTTCAGTCTTATATGCGGTCAATCGAACTGATCATCACACGCACTACTCTCCTATTTATTTTCATATGGAATATCCCCCTAAATGGAACATACATAAAAGTCATACAATTAAGGAAATCAAGTAATCCATTCACAGATTAAATGGAAACAAGGAAAACGTATTTAAGGAAAAAGCAATTCCCATCTAGCAGGTAGCTATACAAATGAAGCATGGATATATGCCTTAAATTAAATCTTTGTATGTCTCTTGGAACTAAATATGAATCTAATCTGTCAATGTTTTCACCAAATATATCTCATATACTTAATTCACATAACAAGAGCTATTTTCTAAACCTATATCTTAGGCTAACCATTTAAAGGCTCTCCATACTACAATACTAAGAGAGAGAAACATAATCACAAAGCGTGTGATTCTCTAATCATGCGAATTCATCGTATAGCTCTGAGGGGTACTTGTGAGTGTGGTCGTTTTAGGTGTCTAAATCAAATAAATTAGCCCTTCGACTAACCACAAAATTATTCCTGAGATTGACCATATCGGATACCACATCGCTAAATTACCACTACTTACTCTAAATTTCTATGTATCTCAGAGAACCTCTCCCGAGCAATGTGGAACTCCACACTTCCGGTCGGGACTTTGCTTTGCTACCAAAAGACCTCCGTCGCAACCCTAACTACCCTGTAGGCCTCAGTCACAAGAGAGCGCCGATAAAACTATCACCAAGGCCATATTATATAATTTACATCATATAATCATGTAATTAAGAGGGGCTAGAGTGGATCATCAACGAAAGCCTATTTAATAATGTCCAACCTGTCATCAATTTACATATCCAAAGAAGTATAAATTTCAATTCTACCCCTTAGAGTTGTGCATATATGTCACATAATAACCATCACTGACTATTACTAGAATGCCAAAAAGTAGCCTGAGCACAACCTTTCTACAATCGACATTCACCTACGCACCCACTTAACCCTCAACTCCGCAAGAAAGGTAACATATTGCTCTATTCTTCATCTCCTGAAAGGTGAAACATTTTCATAAGCCAATGCTCGTATGGATGACCAATACATAATTATCATGCTTTACATGGATATTCTCAAAATACATTTCAAACAGATTATTCATTGCCTTTTCATATTCTCAAAAGATTCCATAGCATTTGTAACTCAGATTTATAATGCACTTTGAGTCACATTGCATCACTAGGCGTCCCCGGTGCGGATAAGCTAGACATCTTACGCATTATCCCAGAACATAGTACAAACACACCTTTCTAGACTTTTGGCACTGTCCCTTAGCAAGCTCGAATGCAAGTGATGTCATTAATAGATAAGCAAACAAATTCACCTTCATTTAATATCCATGGAGTACATAACATATGGCAAAACTTCTCATAAAGCATACCTCTTGTACTTGGATGTAAAATATGTATGTAAGCATGTAAATTATGTATTATAGTTACCTGGATCCAAGCAATCACTTGACCTCCTATAACAAATGAACGATGAAAATATGATTAGGAGATGCCAAATGAGTGCAAAAATGCCTAAGATGAAGCCCTGGAAGTGTGTGAAATCAAACGTGAAGTTTGGAACGAAATACTAAAAATGGCTTAGTGGAACCGGTAATGCCGAAACCTTAGTATCAGTACTGCAAAAACCTTAGTACTGGTACTAGCTGGGAAAATTCTGGAAATTTCAGGTTTGACCCCCTTCGATTCCCACCTGGTTCACACCCCTAACCACTTCCAATGCAACCAAAATTTGGGCAATTCATACCCACACACCCATAGTCAATTTATGCCTAAGAACACGTAATTTATGCATGAATTACAACCCCAACTAGGGATTTATGGTTTCTAGGTGGGATTCTTGGGTTCAACCAAAACCTAAATAAGAATTCATCTTCTAAGCCTTAATTAGTGAAATTACATGAAGAACTTAAAGCCTACCATGAAAGATGCAAAATTCAAGACTTGAAATATACACATGTACCTATTCAAGCTTCAATCCCACTCGATCAAGCTAAGACCCTTGTTTCCCCTTCTTCTTCTTCTTCTTCTTCTTCTTCTTCTTCTTCTTCTTCTTCTGTGTGTGTGTGTGTGTGTGTGTGTGTGTTCAAACGGCGGAATAAATAGGATCAGAGGAATAACATAGAATCCCCCGCCTTATATATTAATGGAAGATAATCCGGTGTAGGTGCATGCATGGACCTCCGTGTTCCATTTTATAATAACCAATGGTACAAAGCCACACACACAAAAACAATACACCACCTAATCACACTAATTAGTCCAATAAGCCACATAATTAGCTATAATCCAACACTTACACAAATGATAAACATAATTAATAGTCGGGGGTATTATAAAAGATTTATGGTTTTTCTTTATTTCCATTGAGTTTGCACAACTTCTCATCTCTTTTAGGTATCCAAATAAGTGAAAGGCATACTCTTTCTTTTCTTTCTCACTATTTCTCACTGTCGAAAACAATGTTACTAGTGCAATTATGTTATGGCCTTGTGAGTTCAAGGTTGGTGGAGAGATCTTGATCTCCTTTTTGATGGGGTCGGTCGGGATGGGTTAGGTGCAGTGTAGATTCTTTACCATGTGACCGGGGAAAAAGGCTCATATGTTAGTGATGCGAATGGTTTCAATTTCTTTTGATTGAGTTACAAAACAGTTCAAAATAGAGTTTGACATTGCAAAGTTATAAATTGGTTATTTTCGGAAGCACTTCAAATAGTTTCAATCTTTTTTATTAGAGTTATGTACAATTTCCAGTAATTGCTTGTACAGTTTGAAAGATTAGTTTAACTTAAGGTTTGTGCATACTTTAGCTGCAAAGCTTCTTCAGATTGTAAAGTTGCAGAATGAAGGGGAATGAGGGATCTAATTCAGATGTAATCAGTGAGCTGCCCAGTCATCTCACTGAAAATATTCTACAGATCTTGCCATTGAGGGATGCAGTGAGGACAAGTGTCCTGTCGAGCAAATGGAGGTACAACTGGGTGACGCTTCCACAACTGGTATTTGATGAACAGTTCTTCCTCCTAAAAAAGTGGCACGAGAAACAACTCAAGGCAGTTATTTGCCAAGTTATACTGTTTCATCGAGGGCCATTAATTAAGTTCCAGTTGTGGAATCCTCCCTTTTGTAGTTGTCTTGATATCAATTACTGGATTTTTATCTTGTCAATGAAAAATATCCAGGAGTTCACTCTTTACCTCCAAGGCCCGCCCCATGAAATTCCTCGTCACTTCTACTCATTTCTGCAACTGAGGGAATTGAATCTCGGTAATTGTGTATTCAAACCACCACCTACATTCAAGGGATTTAGTAGGCTTGTTATCCTTTTTTTCCTTAATGTTAATATTTCTTCTGAAATGTGTGGACTGTTCATCTCTAGTTGCCCCCTGCTGGAACAATTACATTTGCGTCATTGCGGCCCTTTTGACTCCCTTGAAATCAATGCCCCTAATCTCAAATTATTTGAATTTTCTGGCTTCTTTGAATCAGTTTCTCTAAAAAATACCCCCCTCCTTGCAAAAATTTCGGTTACTTTTTATTCCTATAAACAGCCTCGGGAAGAAATAGACTCCGAATGGGTGAAATTTTTCCATTCATTACCCGCTATTGAGGACATGCACTTGGATATGCCTTTTTTGGAGGTAAGAAAGCTTCACTTCATAGATATCAACTTGGTTTGCAGACAATCTTCTGACTCTTTTTGTCATATTTGGTTCAGTCATTTGCTGCAGGTAATGTTCCAAAGAGACTTCCAAGTACTTTACACCAACTCAAAGTTTTGGCTCTATCTGATGTTTGTTATGCTAATCTGGATCATGTCTCATGGGCTCTTTGCTTGCTTAGGAGCTCGCCAAACCTACATAAACTTAAAAGCATTGTGAGAGTTATAGCAAAAGTCCCTTTTTCCGCTTGTCCTTACTATCAATTTTGGAATTTCCTAGTGATGCTATTTTTCATTCCCCCCCTACAACAGATATTTAATACCTCTCCAGTCCAGGATCATGCTACAGAATTTTGGCAAGCGCAAGATTTTACAAACTTTTCAATGAACAAGCTTCAAGAAGTGGAGATCCGGTATTTTTCAGGTGCAGAGCCCGAAATGTGCTTTGTTAAGATTCTATTAGCACATTCAATGGTACTCAAGAAGATGGTAATATTGTGTGGGCCAGAAATTTCTGACGAAGAAGGATTTGCAATGCTAAAAGCATTGATTCGATTTCCTAGAGCATCTTCTGAAGCAGAACTGATTTTTGATGTGAGCCCGGATGGTTAAAGTAGCAGCTTAAGCTTGTCGGATTATGATAGTTGAGGAGTTGCTACAAAGGACTGTACTATCTTAATTACAAAATGGGCAAGAAACCACCTTTTAAGGTTGCCTCTATCTTCTTGGTAATCTCACTGTGGATTATTGTACTTGATCCAAAGATAAGTTCTATAGCTTTATTATGAGTTTTATTGTTAAGAAAGCTTCATTTCCATCGTACTTCTGCCATATGCTTAGATGCTTTAGTGTCATGTGCTTCTCACCCATCCATGAGAAATGTAGATGTCCCATGCAATTGTTAAGCAACTGTTTGCTTCAAGTCTTCTCTTTGCAATCATTGTACAAAAGGGGATTCCTAATGCTTTAAGAACCTTTATAATCCTTGAGTTAAGTGATTCTTGCCCTGGAAAATTTGCTGAGGTTTGGCATACTAACATTTGATGTGATGTGACGACGACAAAGAAACAAAGTCCAGCAATGAATTGTTTTTTTTCTAATCAAAGAGGGCAAGCACACCCTAGAAGGCGAGCAGCTAGCCACCATGGAGGACTGAACTCCCAAAGTATAGACTCCAGATCCTCTCATTGCTCGCTGAGCTACACTATGGCAGCCCTGGCCAAAGGGAGCTGCAGGAGCAATGGACCTTTTTCCAAATGGGTTTTTCAAGGAGCTGTTTTTGAGGAAAGCTGATGTCTTCAATGGCTCTGTGTTATGGGTTCTTCACCAGAGAACTGGAGATCCGGCATTTTTCAGGTGCACAGCCCGAAATGTGCTTTGTTAAGATTCTATTAGCACATTCAACGGTACTCAGGAAGATGGTAATATTGTGAGAGCCAGAAATTTCGGATGAAATAGGATTTGCAATGCTAAAAGAATTGATTCGATTTCCTAAGCATCTTCGGAAGCAGAACTGATTTTTGATGTGACCCCGGATGGTTAAAGTAGCAGCTTAAGCGTGTCGGACTATGATAATTGAGGAATAGCTACAATGGACCGTACTATCTTAATTACAAAATGGGCTAGAAACCACCTTTTAAGGTTGCCTCTATCTTCTTGGTAATCTCACTGTGGATTATTGTACTTCTGCCATATGCTTATATGCTTCAGTGTCGTGTGCTTCTCACCCGTCCATGAGAAATGTAGATGTATTTCATGCAATTGTAAAGCAACTGTTTGCTTCAAGTCTTCTATTTGCAATCATTGTGCAAAAGGGGATTCCTAATGCTTTAAGAATCTATATAATCCTTGAGTTAAGTGATTCTTGCCCTGGAAAATTTGCTGAGGTTTGGCATACTAACATTTGATGAGAGGTGATGACAAGAAAGAAACAAAGTCCACATCCTCAAATTGCTCGCTGAGCTACACTATGGCCAGCCTCGGCCAAAGGGAACTGAAGCTGCTGGAGCAATGGACCTTTTTCCAAATGGATTTTTCGTAAAGGGGCTGTTTTTTTAGGAAAGCTGATGCCATCAATGGCTCTGTGTTATGTGTTCTTCACAATGGCTCTGTGTTATGTGTTCTTCACCAGAGGACTTGAAGTAGATATGAAACCAGTGTGCGGAATAAGGGACTTCATTGTCCTCAGCAATCGCAAGTGATCTCTCCCGTACAAGAACCAATAACTTATATATGGTACTTTATTGTTTCCTGGATTTAAGTTTTGTTTCCTTCGCTTTATCTGTTTTTGCACCTTGGTTGTTGATAATGTGAGAACCTCCTCAATATGTTAAAAGACTTTATTCCCGTTTTCCTGCTAACAAATATATAATCCTTCACTTTTTTTTTTTTTTTCTTTTCAATTTGGGTTTGTTGCATACGGATTAACGTATGACAGCTACATTTTTTGACTTAACGTGTGCTACTTTTTTGGTTTATTCATGTAATCTATGTCATTTCTGTTACTATTTCGTAATGTTCGTTCATGGTGTTGGATTTCATGGAGGATTCTTACCTAAACCAATTGGCTATTGGAGTACCCTCTACATTAGCTCTTATTTCGTTCCAAAAATTTCCTAACGGGGACAGATTAATTAGTTTAAAGGATTGTGCATTTTACTATTTCATGTGTTTTCACACTACTTTTTTCGTAACTCAACATTGACCAACAACAACTCTGATGCATCTATTACAACTTGACGATAACAAAGCTAAATAAAGGGGCATAGCAGTTTTTCTTTTCAACACCAAAAGTTGAACACATTAAGAAGGCTATGTTTCCATACATAACAAGCCTAAGAAAATCTGTTTTACTCTACTCGACGGTTCTCTTAGTTGTCCCCCCGTCTAGTTATACCATGTAATTAATGAGTTGATGGGCTGTAATTTGTTAATTTTTAATGCATTACCAATCTAAGCAGATTTTGTTGTGACATGTATTAAATGTTTTTGAATAAAGCCCATCAATCCAGCAAAAGCTATTTTGTGTGATAGCATTTGGTTCCTCAAATCTACATTTCAAAAGTTTTAAGGTTTTTACAGGTTTTCATGTTCGGTTTTTCATACGAGTTCATATTCCTCATCTTTTATTGAAAAAGATACGCTTGAGAATGCATTTTGATTAGGATTCCATTTGATTAAGATATTCTTTTTGTATTGCTTTAATAGGTTGTTTAGGTTCAAAAACTTTCTTCTGAAAATGAGTTTGGGTCCTGTTTCCAACTGTCAAACATCAAGGCAAGAGGTGAGATGATTAAGTGCCTGCAAACTTTCTTATGTTTTAACTTCTTGTGTGTTATTTCTTGCAGGAGCTTTCAGAGTTGATGTCATCAATGGCTCTGTTATGTGTTCTTCACCAGAGAACTAGATGTAGATATGAAACCAATGTGTGAAACAAGGGACTAACTGTCCCCAGCAGTCGCAAGTGATCTCTCCTGTAAAAGAACCAAAATCTTTTAACTTATGGTACTTTATTGTTTCCTGGATTTAAGTTTTGTTTCCTTCTCTTCATCTTTTTTTGCACCTTGGTTGATGATAATGTGAGAACCTCCTCAATATGTCAAAAGACTTTATTCCCGTTTTCCTTCGAACAAATTATATAATCATTCACCGTTTTATGCTAGTTTTTTTTGGTTTATTCATGTAAAGAAATGCTTTTTTTTTTTTTGATAGACAAAAAAGATTTCATTAATCTTGAAATTGTTACAAGACTAATAGGATAAAGAAACAACAAATAAGCTTAAAGAGCAAATGTCAGCCCACTCCAAGACCCAAACCAACGATTGGTAAGGAATCAATCGAGGTCATCCAACCTAAAAGGCATAAGCCCATCACCCCCATGGGTCGAAAAACCCAGATAAACAATCCGCTCATAAAAATCACCCTAGGCCCAATAATGACCAAAAAAATGGGTCAAACCCAACCAATAAAAACCCTACACATCCATCCACCAACAGGTGGCGCTGCTGCCCCTGTTGCATCCGCTGCACTCCGGCCACCTGAAGAGAAACAAGTCGTTGCCACCACTGTCGTCAGAACCCGGGGAACAGGCCCATGTTGCTGCCCCAAGAACAGCCCGATTGCCCCTCTCCAAGCTGCCAAAGAACCTGCCATACGTGGACAACACCATTTAGATCCCACCTTTGCTGCCCAAATCAGAGGCCTCCAACCACCACCATAGCCCATAGCCACCACCCAGAATCCACCGCCATCGATGCCACCACTCACCACCCAAAGGAAGACACAAGCATCCCAAGCCGTTAGGCCCCGAGGACCGGCGGCGTCCAACAACAACGGCCGTGGGATGAAAACGAAAGAACCCCAAGTGAAAAGAAAAGACACTAGAGCCAAGCATCAGCAACAAGCATGTTTGAACGCCGTTAAGCCCAAGCCCGGAAACACCCAACAATGAAACCGGTGGAAACCACAAACTGCCGAAGGAGGGATGGACACGAAGGTGATGAGAAGGGAAAGATGGAAGAGAGGAGAAGATCGGGCGTTAATACGCCACCACCGCCGTCACAAACTTGCAAAAAAAGAGAACAAGAAGAAAACAGAAAGTAGATCTGAGAGAGAGAGAGAGAGAGAGAGAGAGAGAGAGAGAGAGAGAGAGAGAGAGGAGAAGGGGTCACCCTCCCCTCCCACTGCCAAAGAGGGCCGAAACCCTGGGGGAAGGGGGGGAGAAGAGAAAAGATGGACGGCTGCTGCTGGGAAAGGGAGTTTGAGAGAGAGAGAGAGAGAGAGAGAGAGAGAGAGATAATTTTGTTGGTAATATGTTGATCATGTACATAAATGTTATGCGCAAGGAAGCTTACACCGAATCATACACAGAATGTGAGTAATGTGAGAACATGAAGTCGTGTTTTGCAAACACGTTTTTAAAAAAGCACTCACATTCTGTGTATGATTTGGTGTAAACTTCTTTGCGCATAACATTTTTGATTCACGTAATCTATGTTGTTTCTGTTATTACTATCCGCAATATTTTGTTTTATTCATGTAATTTATGTTTGTTTATGTTACTATTTTGTAATGTTCGTTCATGGTGTTAGATTTCATGGAAGGTTCCTACCTAAACCAATTGGCTATTGATGGAGTACTCACTAGATTACATTAACCAAGCTTGAGTGGCTTATGTGGGATAAAGTTTAACTCATGGTAGTGATGAGGCCGTAGATGATTCATGTTATCTTTCCTCTTTTGTGAATTTTAGGAGAAGTTTCTTTTCTTTTGCCCATTTGAATTTTAGGAGGGTTTTTTTTTTTGTTGTTGTTGAATAACCTTGTAGCTAAGGACATTGGATTTGAACATTCGGTGTTTCTTGTTGTTTTCTAAATATAATGCTATTACTTGTCTTGATATTCCCTAAACCCCCCATGTACCATAAGGAAAAAAAAATTAACAGAAGTCTTCGAAGACGACGAAGAGCATGAGAAAATCTGTAAGAGAACTATCAAGTTACACGGGTTCCATTGTTATCAGGTATTCAAGATATAGGGGTTGCATTGTCATGATATTTCCATGCAATTACTGGCTTCGGCCTTATTTCTTCTTTTCTAGGGTATATTAAGTGCAAATCGATAAGAGTAGGGTCATAGTTACTTATATTCATCAAACCAGTCGTAGCCTAAGTATCATTGGGCGGGGATAACCCTCTCTAGCCAAGAGTATGGTTCGTATTTGTATATTAAGCTCTAGGTTCCTTACGTGATGTAGGCTGAGACCCGCAAGATTAGGAAACTCCTAGGATGCCACTCACCGGGGGCAACAGATGTCACTCAACGTTGCTAATCGCGACACTCACGTGCCGAAGCCACACACTTGATTATAGTAGGAATCACTCACTCCAAGTAAGACACACTTGCAGAATGTTTAATAATTAACTCAACTCTCCTTTTCATTTCATTAGATCACCTATTTATAGGCATTACAAAGATTACACTTCCAAGACTTAATAAAGTGTACCCAATTTCTAACTAGACCTTTCAAATGCCTGGACCATTATTGAAACAAAGACAAAACTTTCTAGATAGCCAAGACACATCTTTTAAACAACAATTACTACTAGGCTAATAAATACTAAGACTAGAAACTAAAAGAAATTGATTAGAAGATTGAAAGACATAACTAATGACCCCTCGATTTGATGAACCCAGGGGGCCTGCTGTCCGTGGGGGTCGGCAGGCCCTGCCAACCCCCATCCGCGCCGTTCGTTTCGTGCATCAACGGCTCGGATTGCATCAAACAATGGACAGCTCGGATACACTTTGAAGAGGTAAGATCTGAGTCGTTGATGAGCGAAATGGACGGCTCGGATGGGTCGGCAGGGCCTGCCGACCCCCACGGACAGCAGAGCCCCCCATTTCCGATTTGATCGGCATCATGATGCTCCTGCATCATTCTTCCTTTCTTCAAAAGAACTTGACCTCGAGTTTGATGTCAAATCCTCCCAAAGCTCCTGCTCAATCTTCTTGACTTCCTCGATAGACACTTGGTCGTTGAAAGTTTCTTTTGCTTCATCTTCAATCCTTTCATAAACAACTTTGTTGGTTGACAATTCATCTTCAGCTTGTACACATTCTCACAGCCACGGTATGTAATATTTCAGTCACATTGCCATGCACGACCTTGAATTCTTGAATTCATGATAAAAGGGCTTTGAAATTAATCCATGAACAATTCCGTTAGTGTTAAAAACATTGGTACGCTGTTCAAGGATAGATACCTCAATTCAGTCGCTTGCATCAAGTTTTTAGGGAAATGAAGCTAGTTCCAATGGTAGAGTGTGGGATTTTTGGATCAAATAGCTTTCTTGCCTCCTCCTATCGATCATAGTTGGGAGATTTGGGACACTGAACTATGGTTATCACTACTGGTTGTGAAATTGTTGAATCTTCATAGGAGAAAATTTTCGGTTTCGGCGAAATTGTTTTGTTTTATACGTATCTAAAAAGGGGTAGAAGGGAATAAAGAGCCCATGTGCTTTACTGATGTTATTGCCCTGTGGATTTCAGTTTGGTAAGCAAGGTTCCCAATGTTTTTTTTTTTTTTTTTACTTTTTTTATGCTGACTATTTTTTCGGAAGAATGATGATTTTCTCAATGCTGGTTACAAAATAGTATATGTGGGTCAAAGGAGGCAAAAGACTCCTACAAATGGAGTATTAAAATATATGTGAAAATAGCAAGTGTTGTGCATTCTTTGGATCTTTTTTTACTGTCAAAGCTCAATTTCCCTACATTTTACTACCGTGTTGCTCACTAATCCATGTCATTACAATTGCTGAAATTTATAAGGAGTTTTATATTATGATTCCTCTTTTTAAATGATGTTTGAGCCTTTTTTTAGTTTGCTTGTTAGTGGGTAAGTATTGTTTAATCACAAGCATTTAGAATTCTAAAATATTGTTATGCTATCAATATAAACATTCACAGTACTTCTAGATCATTTAGAGGAGAAAGAAACCAAAAGTTTATTCCTGCTTCAAAAAGATAGGTGTTGTTATGTGTCAATACGGGTCATGCTACAATGTCCACCCTCTAAAAATTACTCAATATGAGATTTTGTGACTCAAATATGAGATTTTGTGGCTGGAGATACGAAATGCATATGGTATGCCAACTCATATGAATAGTCACAAAATCTCATATATTTCCAGAAAATCTCATATTTGGAGCCACACAATCTCATATTGGATCCATGCGGACTTTGCTACAGTGCGTGTGGACTTGCTATAGTGCGTGCGGACCTCATATTTGGAGCCACAAAATCTCATATATTTCCAGAAAATCTGATATTTGGTGCCACAAAATCTCATATTTGAAGCCACAAAATCTCATATAGTCAATGGTCAAAGGTGGCACAAATCCCCACACGTCATACGTGGCGCAATCTCGGCCGTCCATCCGTATGGGGTGCATACCGTATGCCATATCATATTTGGAGCCACAAAATCTCATATTTGGTACCACAAAATCCCATATTATCTCATATTTGGTGGCACAAAACTCAGATTTAAAGCCACAAAATCTCATATGGGGGGGGTGCACATTGTAGCATGGCTCGTGTCAATACACGCGCTAGTATGTCCATGGTACCCTTTCTTTCATTTGTCTCCAGGTATTAGCTATTAGTATGAGTAGTGGTGACTCCAGGATATTGTAAACATGCGGTCATTTTAAGGTATAAATATCAGTTTAAGCTAAGAAAATAACATTTGTAGTACTAAACCAAACTCTCATTTTCACCCTTTCTCCGTTAAAAACCAAACTCTCATTTTCACACCTTTTCTGGGAAAAAAAAGAGGTGAAAATAGAGAGCGGTTTTTAACGGAGTAAGGGTTCTAACAGAGTTAACAGAGTCAAAATAGAGAGTTTTGTGTGCCACATAGCAGCAGTTGGAGAATAGGACACCAAAGGGGGACAGCAAGCGGATCCGGAGTGGTTCAATACGTGCCCATTAGTGTCATTTTTTTCCCCCTCAATCGTCATTTGTATGAGAACTATAGTTCCATAAGCATCCAGATTCCAGAGTTCTAAAAAACAAATGAGAACCAAACAAACTAAAAACCAGAATCCACGCGAATAGACTGAAAGAAAAGAGAAGAAACCAAAACTCATAAGTAAGATGCAATAACAAACTTCATAAAAAATAATGATATCCATCACTATTGCAAGTGTTTAGATATAATTAAATGCATCACATATTAGACTAGTGATGAAGTTGGAAAATTCGAAGGGTTTGAGACAAACTTTTTCTACCAAATTAGATTGGAAAACATAGAAAAACAAAAAATCAAGGGGCAAATGGATCCTGATGGTCTTTATACTTAATAGAACTTCCTTAAATAGAAAGTCTATTCAATCCTTAGATAATTTCTACCTCTAGAAATGTAAGTACTGCCTGAAGTACCTCAATCTGTCATGCCATCCTCTTGATCATTCTCTGTTGGTTGCTTCAGATCCGATCACCCAAATTCAATTTTGATTTGGTGAGTTTCGAATGTTTTTGCAAGGATCTTCACATATTCTGTCCAATTTCAAATGCTTAATTTGAGGACACGACTTCAAAATTTCGTCGAGGCCCTCCTTTGTCAGTTGAACACATCCTTTTACCTTGAGTGTATGTAAACTGGGGCAAGAGACCGCTATATCTTTGAGCAATTTATCATTTAGATGGCAATTATTACTCAAATCCAAATATCTAATTCGATAATTCCTTTCCAGATTCATGACCCAATCATCTTGACTTTGTTCTGAAGATTCGATATTCAGTGTTACTTTTGAAAGCGCGGGACATTCTTTTGTAAGGATTGAGAAAGTGGTTGGGGTTAAGGAGGAACAATCGCGAAGCTTTATGGATACAATATTTGGAAGACATCGGCATAAATCTCTCATAGCATCGTCATTGGACAAAACTCCATCTTCAAGTTTAAAGTTCTTCAAAGTAGGACACAGGCGTAACAAAGTTGTAACTCTACAGATGTCGAAACCAAAGTGACAGACTAGTTTGAGCTTCTCCAATGGGATGCCAGCTTTTGCAATGGAACAAAGTAGTCCTTGATCATCATATCCCCATATGTGAAGTTCCCTTAAACCTGTTGCATAAATCTTTAGATCTTCATAAGCAAAGGTTGAATTTCTTGATGGACCATAGTATCCTACTTTTAGAGAAGTTAAGTTTTTGCTATGGCAAAGTACCCAATCAATGCCTCGTCGAGTTATATCGCAATAACGGCATGCGATTTCATTTAAAAGCATACAATTGGACGAAAGAGCAATGAGAGAGCGATCAGAGCAACTTCGATTCCCACATATATAAATTCTACGCAACCATGTAAGCTTATGCGAGATTGCCTCTATCCCCGCATCAGTTATCATGCGGGGATAGAGGCAAACATCTTGTGAAAGACCTTTTCTTGAAAAAATTGGATACCGAATATCTAGCTCTTCAAGCGTTGGAAAAGCATCGGCTATGTGAACAAGGTCGGTATCTTGAAGCGAGACAAATTCTCTACATCTTAAAACCTTCAAATTTTTCATGGTGGATCCTAATATACTAAAGGTGACCGCAGATGGAGAAATCGGAAAACAACGGAAACAGAGGGATTGAATATCCAAAGCCGAAAAGGCGATTTTCATTACGAGGTAGTCGACGTCGGATTCGGGATAAACTCCAACGAGTTCCATCTCTTTGAGGTTTTTGAATCTGTCGAGGGCTCTGCTTAAGATCTCACACTTATTGCTGTAGAACACGTCGCTACTGGCCACTAACTTTCGACGCAATCGATTGGTGATTGTGAGGAATTGCTTACAGACCAATGAAGGGGATTGCAGATCGCCATAGTCGTCGTCGATCGTTAGACAATTCTGTATCGACTCCCACAATTCTTCAGGGAGTTCCTTGCATCTTTCCTCCATGATTTCTCAAAGCAAAAATCCAACAACTGGTTAAACAAAAAAGACAGATGATTAGTGTCTTATGTGAAGTTAACGAATTGGAAAGCTCTATACTTGAGTTTGGGTTTTTGGTTTCCCAATAGGAGATGGATTCGTGTACACACATTATTGGCAAACCTGTATTTCGAAAGGGTGTAATGGTAGAACGTTTCCTAATAGAACTCGAAACCAAATCGAGCCCCATTAGGAAACTGGGTTCCAAAAAAATAATTAATTAATTTTGTATTCCAGAAACATTGTTATTCTATAAAGGGAGAGTTAATTAGGGGTCTTGTACAAAGAATATCATTATGATTTCATCATATGAGATTTGAATACTTATGATTCCATCTTGATATTCAAATAAACCCCAAAATATCCTTTCTCTCTCCTACTTTTCCTAATATTTCTCTCCCCCAATTTTCCTAATATTTTTTGAAAAATTCCTTGTGACAACGAACACATAAAAGATGATAAATTAAGTAACCGGATTAGACTATGTAAAAAGACAGATGATTAGCGTTTTATGGGAAGTTAAGGAATTGGAAAATAAAAATCGTAGCTTTGTTTTTTGTTTTTTTTGTTTTTATCAAAAAAAATCGTAGCTTTATACTTGAGTTTGGGTTTTGGTTTCCCGAAGGAGATGGATTCGTGTA
The DNA here is from genome assembly GCA_963854785.1 of Vaccinium vitis-idaea. Classification (NCBI taxonomy): domain Eukaryota; kingdom Viridiplantae; phylum Streptophyta; class Magnoliopsida; order Ericales; family Ericaceae; genus Vaccinium; species Vaccinium vitis-idaea. Next base: position 15,941,370 of record OY978215.1, read on the forward strand.
CACACATGATTGGTTATCAGGGGTGTAATGGTAGAACGTTTCCTAATAGAACTCGAAGCCAAATCAAGTTCATGAAACTCTGTATATATTGGAGTTTTGGCATAATAAAAAAAAAAATTGGTATTATCACTATCGAAACATTGTAACTACAAAATCTAATTAAAATGCATGATATGAAGTAAGTTGATCTGTCTCATGCTTTCTTTGCTAAACATATATTACATGAAGTAACTAAATTGGGCCGGGTCAGCACGGGACCCGACAACTGTTGGATTCGGCACGGCATGACGTAGACTGGGAATTTAAATAGTACGCGTTAAGTACTTTCTGGCACAGATACTCTGGAGATGAAGATGAAACTAGTGCTTGTAAAAACATTATAACTACAAAATCTATAACTTGGTAAATATTAGGAGTCTCACCTATGAGCAATTTTGGAAGCCCATTGTCGATGCCCTGAGGCTTAGCCGGACATAGATGTTCAGGTAGGGTGTATCAAGTGTTTGTTATATGTTACAACCAAGAGCACACATTTTAGAGTCCAAAAGTGTCTAAAAGAGGATTCAAAGGCGTAAATATTTTTAATTTTGGAAAATTAACTTTTATCCTCATTTTAAAATAATTCTTAAACTAACGTCCCATTCATTATTTCCCATTTAATTATGCCACATTTCTTATTTTACGTACCAATTTCCGAATATAATAGATTTACCAATACAATTTCGACAAACATGACAAATTCAGGATCCACACATAATAAATTTGAGAATACATTTGTAGCAATTTTTACTAACATGATAAATTTCTTATATATGAACATTTCGGCAAACGGGAAATTTGTCACCAATGCATCTTTGGACAAACGCGATAAATTTTAAAATCTAGAGTGTCCCAAACATGATAAATAGGTTACAAATTGTTGGTAATCTCCCATGTGAGGGAGAGGTGCGTGTAGCGGGGGATTACTTCCCCGGGCCTTCCCATGTTCCAGGCACGCTTGATTACACCCTGTGTATATATTGTGAGGGTGTGAGGAGTGGTGTGTGTGGGTGTGTGCACTGTGTGACAGAGAGAGAGAGAGAGCCGGTGAGAGATTCCTCCTCCGGGAGGGAGCCGTGCCCTGGACACTTTGTCGGAGCACGGAGGTGAGCGGAGGGGTGAGGTCTGAGCGACGGGGTACCGGTTTGTAGTCCTCCCCGGGGAGCTGGTAGGTGCTCCGGAGAGAGGTTTTTTCATGTATATTGTGTATTGTGTGAATATATACATATACAGAGTTTTTCCTTAAATCATTGTGTGAGTTGCGTGCATATGGTGACCGGGGTCGAACCCCAACACAAACAAGATAATCTACCATAAATTATTATGAAATATATCATTTCATATCAATTTACCATGAAAATTGGGATTGAACAATATATTATTATGAAATATATCATTTATCTACCATAAATTATTATGAAATATATCATTTCATATCAATTTACCATGAAAATTGGGATTCAACAATCTATACCATTTCATATCAATTTACAATGGGCATGTATAGCAGTCATAACAAGTTAACTTATTTTCCCCGGTTTCATGCCCCTGTCGTAAAAGTTAAAATCATATGCGTCGGGTGAGGTGCTTGGTACATACTTCAATGCAAAAGGCCTTTTTTTCTTGTAGTAGTATAAGCTTCTCCAATGGAACACAATTGGATAATAGACCAGTGACAGATCGATTAGAACAAACTTCATTCCCGTATATATTAAATATTCTACGCAATCCTCGAAGCTTGTGACAAATTGCACCGATCCCAGCATCAGGTTGAATCGATAACTCAGGATATCTAACTCTTCAAGTCATGGAAATGCATCAGCTATATGAACAAGGTCGAGATCTGGAAATGTTACTATAATATCCACGAATCAATCAAATATTACATTACATTAAATTCAACAATTAATTATCAAATCAACTGAGGGATGAATAAATAGTGCAATCAATTGTTTATTCCAGCGAGTATGCGCTTCAAAAATAATATCAGCAGTGAAACATCCCAACTAGGTTGGCATCCAACACTTTCGACAATCATATGCCACATGAGTCTAAAAGTAGGATAGATGACAAGGGATCAACCAAACTCCATCAAAATGGAAGCTCATATAAAGCAACATCACTAGCATTTTTGGAGAAGTGTGTTGCATATTGATGGAGCCAAATGTCCAAGTCAACAAATCCCGTTAGTAATTTGACAGATTGAGAAGATAGGGGTCTAATTGAATAAGAGAAGAAAATTTTAGGTGTGAAATTGAAATTTGTTAAAGTTTGAGAGTCTATAAGGAATTGAGAACAAAGTTTCGGGGACATTTTTGAAATTCTCCCTTCACTTTCCCTGGCATTTTTCACAGCTTCCCCATAATCAAGCTAATCTGAGGAGGAAAAGAGTTTTAGGGTTTCCAATCGGGGCGAGTATATGTTGGCTGTGTGGGGAGAGAGAGAGAGAGAGGGAGAGAAGCCGACTTACGCAGAGAACCCTAGTCTCTTGTTTTATTCCATCCCCATGTTTTAGATTCCACAATCAGGTAATAAAGTCTATCACTCGTTAATGCGATTATGTATTTGTGCATATGTGCTTGCCTGTTGTTCTTCTTTCTATTATTCGTGTTCAAACAGTTGTACCCATGAAAAATGCTACCTTAACCAGGAAATTTGTGTGCTACATTTCACTAATTCTTCTCTGGCGAAGGAATGGGGTTTAATGAGGTAGTGTTTGGGTTTTATCTAATCTAAATTTATAACTCAAAGTGTCCGGGCTAGCATACGCACACATCGACTAACCACTAGCAGGGAGTTCAAATTAAAGCCCCGACAAAGCTCCGTATGGGCTGGCCCCATAAGAGCTGGTAGCACCTGACCCCGGACATGTATTTAGATTGACATATCTAGATTAAGACTAGATATTGTATGTGAGGATTTAGAATCAAATGTATGTGAGGATTTAAAAAATGGCTTGCACGTTCCGCCAAAGTGATTAGCAAAGGGGCACCGAAAAAAATAAGTGATCTAACGTCTAATCCTCCCCTCCATACAACGCACATGCAGCATCATTCGACGTGTTTCTCTTTAGTAAGACACCCTTTACTGCCAAAATGTTATGCAAAACTTCCAAACAAACAAGCCATCCAATCAGAGAAATCAAGTCAGTTTGTTGTGGAAAATTTAGGGTACACATACTCATCAATCTATGTGGTTCAAACAGTGGCACTCATATGGATACAAATACGTTAATCGTGCAGTATTGTGGGTCAAGTTGGGGAAAACTGATGCAAACAATTTCAATCCCTTCTTATTCAGGTCCAAAGCATTTTACAGTTCATTCATTTGAGTTTGACTGATATTTCTTATCAATAATTACAGTTTCCAAGATTACTTGGAATTTTAGGTCAAACTTGGGTGCGTGCATGCTTTAGTAGCAGTGCTGCTGATTGTGCCAAATTACTTAACAAGCAAAATATTCTTGATGACCGGTGAGAATTGGATTTGTTTTTTCCTGAGATATAGGTAGGCCACTTTTTAATTGAGTGAAAGGTAAGTCTGTCTAGGAAAATGCTCATATAAATTGCGTCTTTCTAGTCTTACCAGATGAATTAATCCGACCGTATAAGGTTAAGGTGATGGGTTTGGAACTTCACCCTCCTGCCTCTTCAGGATATTGATGAACAATTTTCTTTTTTCATGTATCTTCACAATCTCACCGATGCCCTAAGCTCAAATGAAATTGGTACTTGGAGCTAATTGTTATATACTTTCTTTAGACTTCATAAAAGCTGCCAATGATGGGGATTCAGAGATCTACTTCAGATATAATCAGTAATCTTCCGAGCAATATCATGGAAAATATTCTCAAGTACTTGCCATTGAGGGATGCAGGGAGGACAAGTGTCTTGTCAAGAACATGGAGGTACAAATGGGTAACACTCCCGCAACTGGTATTTCAAAACCAGTTCTTTGTAAGCTGCGGGGATACTGAAAAAATCAAGGCCATAATATGCCGTGTTCTATTGCTTCATCAAGGACCATTAGTTAAATTCGAGCTGTCTTATCCCCCATTTGGAAGTTGTATGGATATCGATAATTGGATTCTTATACTGTTGAAGAAAAATATCCAGAAGTTTACCCTTCGCCTTTTTGTAGGCCCGAACCACGAGTGCCCTTGTCACCTGTTTTCTTTCCTCCAACTGAAGCATTTGAATCTCCGTAAATGTGTATTCAAACCACCTCCTGCGTTCAAGGGATTTAGCAGGCTTGTTGACCTTAACCTCTTGTATGTAAATGTTGCTCCTGAAATGTTCGGAGAATTCATCTCTCATTGCCCCTTGCTCGAACGATTAAGGTTGGAGCATTGCAGTGAATTTGACTCCCTCGAAATCTATGCCCCTAATCTCAAAGATTTCACCTTTTGTGGTGTTTCCAAATCAATTTCTTTCAAAAACACCCCACTTCTTGCTGTAATTTCAATTATCTTGCTTTCCTATTATATAAATGTTGAACGGCATGAGGAAGAAACAAACTCAGAATGGGTGAAGTTTTTCCAATGTTTACCTGCTGCTATTGAGTACATGCACTTGGATAGCTCCTTTTTGGAGGTAAGATAGCTTTACATCCTAGAAATCCACTTTGCATAGTAGGCCATGCTTCTCACTTTCGTTTCCGGATTTCTTCAAGTCATTTCCTGCAGGTCATCTTCCAGTGAGACTTCCAAGTACTTTGAACCATCTCAAAGTTCTTGCTCTATCTGATATCTGTTGTTACATTCTTGATCACATCTCACGTGCTCTTTGCTTGCTTAGAAGTTTCCCCAATTTAGAGAGAGTTAAAATCAGTGTGAGTTTCTACAGAATTCCTTGCCCCCTACTTAAAGCTTAAAGTTACTTATGAAATACTCTGGAGAAACGATTGTTCTTTCTTTCTTTCTTTCAGATGTGTGATGATGAAGATGATGATGTTCGTCAGCAAGATCTTGTTTTAGAGTATTTGGAAGCACAAGATTCTTCGGAATTTTCATTGAAACAGCTTCGAGAAGTGAAGATCCGGAACTTTTCAGGTGCAATGTCTGAAATGCACTTTACTAAGCTCCTGTTGGCACATTCAACGGTACTTGAGAAGATGGAAATATTGTACTATCCTGATATTTCTGATGAAGTAGGGGTCATGATGTTAGACAAGCTGAAACAATCTCCTAAAGCATCTCCAAAAGCAGAAGTCGTGTGCGTTCCCCTGGATCCTGATTTATAGTTCGTTACTCAAGTTTTCCAGATTCCATTAAACCTAAAGGAAAGAGTTGGTAATCGCCTTCAGTGGAGTTTATTGTACGCAATTTTGAGACTTCTGTTTTGAGAGAGCTGTATAAGTACCAGCAACTATAGTAAGAAAATTCAAGAAGCATTCCATTGCCCTTTAGCAAACATTCCTAGCTCATAATTTTCTTATAACATGGTAATGTGCCCACTATGCAGGTCATTAATATGATGGATGCTTGTATGAAACTGGTTTCGATCTGCTGTCGTTCGGAGGCGAACGGCCCTCAAAGCATTGACAATCGACTTAACTTCTTGATGCATGATTTACAAGATCTTTAGATGAGAAAATTCTAGTTGAGACGAATAGAGTAGTTGCGCAAGTTGTGTGTGGTTATAGCGTAGATTTGCTTTTCTGTCACTTCATTAACCAGTAAGCAAAGACAAATAATTGTCAAAACTACAATGTTTAGTGTATCCCCAAAGTAAGTTTATAACCATAATGCTACAAAACAAAGGCACTATTTGTGAAGATACTACATCAGCATTACGCAAAACATATAACACAGCTTAAAACTAAAAAACTCCAAGAGGGTGGTATGGCCAAGTAAACATCAGAAAGCAACAAATGCTTGTCTTGCATGTTTGAATCATAACGGCCAAACATTTCAAACTTTAATTAGAGCTCTTGGAGGTTTGCCGGGTCGGGCCCCGCAATTAGTTAAGGTGTGCGCAAACTGAACATCTGTTTGGGGAAAAAAAAGAAGCTTAAAATTCAAAAAATATTATCGTAATCTTCCAACATTATCAAAAGGATTATCAAAAGGAAAAGTATTTTCTACCTGTACGAATATAGTGGACAAGAATGCAGGATCTGGAAAATGAAGGGCAGCTAAAACATAGTAAGAAAATTATTATGGTTGTTTATGAGCATGAAATTACAGCTGTCTGTATTTTCTTTTTTTTAACCAGGTATATATCCAGACCAATTTATGCGCATATCTTACCTCTCACTCTCATATCTTAAGTATTCTCTTCCAATCCACATGTACACCCAAAACTTGCGGACATCTTTTCCCGGTGGAGGGCTCCAGATTGTTATCATCTCCCTTGGGTACTGAGGGAATCACTTAGTGGTTGAACCAGCAAATAAAAAAAAGTAAAAGAAAGAATTGCTGTTGCTGACTGCACCAAATAGAAATCCTGCCAGTGAATCTAGGAGGCAGAAGGAATGCAGATTTGTATTCCAGCAGATAAATTGCAAGGAAATTTTTCTCTACATTTTTGCTTGTTATTGGTATTTTTATCTGCGAATTTGGGTTAATAGGTTGCTATAAGAGGATATGTATTAATGGGCTTTTCCTTATTGTGCTTCTATTTTGTGCCAGGCAATGGAACAAAGACAAATTCCAGGAAGGTTGACACTTGATTTGGTTATTTTTCCTGATTATGAGTAGTAGTCAGTTACCATGAAGAAGAAAACAGGCAGCTCAAGATTCACCGAGAACAGAAGGACAATGAGTAGCTCAACTTCAGACATCATCAGTGATCTCCCGTGCAATGTACTAGAAAAAATCTTAAAGTGTTTATTAATACGGGATGTTGTGAGGACAAGTGTTTTGTCAAAGCGATGGAGGTATATCTGGACTACAGTTCCCCAACTTATATTTGGTAATTAACTTTTTGTATTAGGGTCATAATGTATTAAGTGTTTGGTGGGTATGTGCAAAATGAATTTCGTAATGGGGACAATGTTTGAGATATATGTGCCGAATACATTTCATAGGTTTTTTTGTTAACCAAAATGAGAAAAGTAAAAAATGAGAAGTCAAAAATCTCATTTCCAAAAAAAATTGGATGAAAGTTATAGTAATTTTTTACTTTTCCAATTCCTCTCGTCAAGGAGAACCAATAAATCACAAAAATTTAATACAAAACTAACAAACACAATTTGTTTTGAATAAAGACAAATTTATGGGAAACTCAATTAGAAGCTATCATGGTCCCTTGTCCTTTTCGTCTCTTCTAAACGAATATAGCCAAGTGTTGCAATCGAATTGAGTTGAGTTTTGAATGTTGAGGTTCGTTTATTAAGTTTTTAAGCGAACTCGAGCCAAACTTGAGCTCAATGAAAATTTAACGAAAGAAATCTAGAACTTCAAATATTTTTTTTTATTTTGTATGTAAATAAGTTCATACATAATTAAAATTATAAAAACATATTAAAATTTCAATTTATATATACTATTACAAGTTTATACATATACTTAAAAATATGCATTACCTACATATAAAAATTTATACATATCCAAGGTTATATGTGAAATTATTCTTAGATATACGTACATACTCTAAGTTCGCGAGCCTAATCGAGCCAAATACTATCAGGCTTAGGCTTGGCTCATTTATCAAACGAGCATAAAATTGAGGCTCAGATTCAGTTCGTTTAGTACTCAAATTGAGCTTGAATGAGCTCGTACTCAATCGAGTCTCGAACGGTTCACAAACGGTTCGGTTCATTTGCAACCCTAAGGTAAGTTAATGGGCGGAGGTAGCCTAGGAGGAGGTGCTCCGTTACAAAGGAGATTATGGCCAACACTGACCCCCTCAACCTAGTGATTTGGTCCTTGACCCCTAATGGTTGCTACTCTTCTCTTTCTGCTTGGGAAGCTCAGAGAACCTTTGGCCCTGATGTTACTTGGTGGCCTATGATTTGGCATCGAAGACATGTCCCTCAATGGGTTTTTGTGCAATGAATTGTTGTTCTTGGTAGAAAATTGGCCACTAAGGATAGGCTTTTCTATTGGGGAGTGGTGAATTATTAGCTTTGTGTGCTCTGTCATGGGGTTGTGAATCCCATTCTCATTTATTTTTTTACTGTGAGTTCTCAGCTCTGGTTTGGTCTGAAGTCAAAGAGCCATTGTCTTGATTCTTCCCCCCTGAATTTGATGTCTGATATTTCCTGGGGTTTCTAGCGCTGCATTAAACAAGAGTGCTAGAGCTTTTGTTTTCAAACTTTGTCTTGTTGCAGCTGTGTACTTTTTATGGAGAAAGAGGAATGGCAAGGTCTTCCAAAGCAGGTAATTAAGTATCCTTCCAAGGCTGTTTTAGAGGTTGTTAAAGCCTGTATTTGTTCATGGAGAGGGATTTCACCTTTTGGGGATAATAAGAGGATATGTTCTACTTGGGGGTTCCAACCCAAATTTTTCTTCAAATGTAATGTTTTTTTTTTCTTTCTAAGTTGTATTCAGTTTCTTGGCTGGCATTCGGCCTTAGTTCCCCTTGATGTAGTTTGTGTTTGTTTAGGTCCAAGGTCATACCCTTGCCTAGTTGTGTTTTGATTTTTCTTTTAAATAAAACACCTTTTCCAAAAAAAAGAAAAAAGTTACCTGGGGGATATTGTAGCAATTTAATGAAGGGATTATTACCTCTAGGTCTAGAAAAGAGATGTTTAATTATCATTAAGGTAAGTCATTTTTTTTAATTACCACTAAGGTAAGTCATTTTTTTTGGAGTTTAGGTTTATGGTGCACTATCCTATTATAGGGTTTTAGTGGTTTAGGCACTTTCATAGAGTACCCTAGGATTTTAGGCATTTTCATAGGGTACCCTAGAGTTTAGGTTTAGGGTGCACTTTTCTATTATAGGGTTTTAGTGGTTTAGACACTTTCATAGAGTACCCTAGGATTTTAGGCACTTTCATAGCATCATAGGGTACCCTAGTCGTAGGGTACCCTAGAGTTTAGGTTTAGGGTGCACTTTTCTATTATAGGATTTTAGTGATTTAGACACTTTCATATGGTATTGCTTTGACTTGATGGGAATTTTTCAGAGTTGGGCTTGACCTGATGGTAATTATGGGATCCAAGCGTGACCTAATGGTAAATGTCCGTTTAATGAATTGCAGGGGTTAAGTGATGTTGGACTTAAATGAAGACAGCTCCATGACGTCGTTTTGGGGCCTGTTTTTTTTATAACAAAAAAATCCGTAAAAACTCCTCTTCCCCACCCCATTCACAGTCGAGTAGTTGACAGAAGAGGGAGGGAGAGAGAGAGAGAACGGAGTGACTACCACGAGGCCCATGACGACCACCGCCGCCAACCTCAGCCACTGCCGACACCTCCGGCGACCACTAAGAGAACAGAGTGACTGCCACGACAACCACCGCCGCCAACCTCTCACCTCTGCCACTGCCTACACCTCCGGTGACCACCATCAGCGGATTTTGTAAATAATGTTTATATAGATAGGTATTACTAAGGTGTTATGAGGCTACGGGAGGAAGTAGTGATTGTTGTGGTACACGATTACCATGGATCTTCTAAAACACAGAATGAGTTTGAATTCATTATTTTTCTGAAATTCGTTAGTTCCGTTGAGACGACTGAATTATTCGGGTCAGTAGAATATACTTAATTTTACCAAATTATTCACATGTGCCCATGGGGAAAAAATATGCATGGTTCTAGGTCCAAGCAGACACCGTAAACGGGGCACATTTATGCCCATGAAATGAAATATAATCTGTGTGTTTCAGTGAGATGATCTTTTCTGAAGGTGCTAGTCTAAGCGAGAACTGCGAAGGACATTTACTGAGAGGAAGTTGGTTTTTGTTTGTTTCTCAGCCGAGGATCTTCGATGTCGATGGTGCCTCTGCTCATCCCCCACTTTTGTAAAAGGATCTCCGCGGAGCTCATGACTTGGCGTTTTTTTCTGTTGATGATAGAAGTCGGACTGTTCGTGAAGTCTTTCATCCCCCTTGGAGCTTGCTTCCTGGAGTTTCCATTTCTTCTCGTCTTTCATTTGGTTTGTGTGGATTCTCGTTTTTAGTATGTTTGGTACTCCCTTGTCTTTACCAATGTCCGACCAGCTTGAACTTTTATGTGGACTACGTACTCGGAAAAATACGTATTTTGTCCATCTCTTTCCCGAATCAGTGAATCACTTAAAGTTGGTGTTTTAATATTTTACTATTGCGTTTGTATACTTATTTTTGTGGTGTGCTTCCGCTCGCTTGGATGGAATTGTGGTCACTTTTCCCTTCAAGAAAGCCGCAAATTAGAAAGTGGCAAATGAAAAAAATACTCTGATTTCGTGATATGCCTAGTACGTATGTCTCAGCTTCGCTACATGCTTCAAGCCTTCAAGGTTTCCTTTTTTTACTGGAACGAGAAAGGTTCCGAGTATGTTCAATATCATGCTTCACATTTGCCTTCTAATAGTAGTACTTGGTTCATGGGGCAGTAACCAGTATTTTTTCCAGAGGAAAACGTAAATGCAATTTATATCGATAAAATCAGATACAAATTGCGTTGCCCATAAGCCTAGCTTACTGATCAAGATTATGACAAAGCTTTCTCCATCGGCTACCGTGAAAGGTCGGAAATAGGATTGCAAATCAAGAGATAAACAAACGAAATACAACACGACAACAAAACAAAACAAGAAAAGCTGCTCGAACTCAACTCCAGTGTCAAGCACGTCAATCTGCTCAAGAAAGTGAGTGGGGAGAATCACGGTTTGCACCATGCACCATACATGCCCATTCCCGTCGCAGGTTGGAGGTCATAGCCAAAATATTGCCGGATCCGCTGCAGACGACGTCATCGTTGCCAATGGGGAGCTCCAAAGTGGCCAAGACTAATCAGTTGAAAGAGTCGAAACCCAGATCTCGCCTTCAAGAGTCCAAAAATGATGAGATCGGGAGATCTTCTCTTTGAGAAGATAAGTTGTTTACCAAAAGGAAAATGATTTTCACACCTCTCTATTATCTTTTTGCACCCTTTTTTTTTGTCATTATTCACTTTGAAATTATTGAATTACCCTTTTATCCTTTTGTACTCCCTTTTTTTTAAAATCTTTATTCACTTTGAAATTACTGAATTATCCTTACCTCTTGAGTCACTTTTTCCATATGAAGATAACCGGAGAAATATGGAGTTCAAATAGAAGGTAACTAGAGAAATCAATTCAGTCTATTGGGGAAAACTTTGAGTACAGTAAATTTTTTAGTAAAAACTTATATGGACCACTCTAATAGACAAATGTAAAAGGCTTCATTAATGGTATGGTTGTAAATTTGAGGATGAAAAAATGACTTTAAAAATTTTGAGTAAAGATTTGAGTCTAAGCTGATTAGGTTAAAATTTTGAGTAAAACTCAATTTTATACGAGTTTGAGTCAATGACTAGAGTAAATTTTTAGGAATTTTACTCAATTTTGAGTTTTAATAAGTAAGAAAAAAAAAAGGTAACGAGTGGAGATGCTTTATTACTTTACTCCTATTTTAGATTTTATTCACCTTCCCAAGGGGGTGTTCCGCTAAGTGTGTTTTTAGAATAAACTAGTTTTCACGGTTTTTCATGTGATGTATTGTGAGAGAATGGCCTGTCTTGGTTTTTTTTATTTAAAAAAAACCATTTTTTTTTTGTAATGGAATGGAGAGTTAATTAGCCATCATGTACCAAAAAAAAAAAATTATTATGATTCCATCCTATGAGATTTGAATACTTATGATTCCATCCTGAAATTCAAATAAATCCCAAAACATCGATCTTTTCTCTGTCCTAATTTTTCTAATATTTCTCTCCTGATTTTCCTAATAGTTATCTCTCCCAATATCCTAACATTTCTCTCTCCTAATATTTCCTAATTATCTCAATCTCTCTCTCTCTCTCTCTCTCTTGAAAAATCTCTCCTGATTTCATGTACTTTTATAGTAATCCACCCTTATAACAACAAACACGTTAAACATGATAAATTAATAAATCATGTTTACTATACAGATGCCTCACATGGTAAACAAATTAACAATGATTTCTGTTTAGAAAATAGTGAATAAAATACACCATGAAACCTAGATCAACTTTATACAATACTACACCATTTATTTTATAGGAGCATCAAATAAACTGACATGATACATTTATAAACCATAATCACTGTATGAAATAACCTTCTTTTCAAGGATGAACAGGATTTATTGAAAACTCTTTTCATGGAACTTATACCATGAAACCTTAAAACATAAGCTTACAATAAATATACCATGAAAAAGCAGAAAAATAAATCCAACCCAACATGGTAAATCAATAAACCATAACCATAATGAAACATGGTATATTGAAAACTCCTAAAATGGTGAAACTATTTACCATGAAATCGACCTGCTTTCCATTCTATGGAGCTGATACGATGAAATGAAACCTTAAAACAGAGGTAACAATAAATATCATGAAAAAGTTTCCCCTAAAAAAAAATGCACCGAATTCGTATTTTTGGTATTACCCAAAAAAATATATGATTCAGATCTGAAAAATCAAAAACCATGGAAGAAGAAGACGAAGAAAAATCAAGAAACAATAGTTTTCCCCCTTTTTTTGGTCTCAATCATAAGAAACAATCAATTGAAATTTGGGAGGAAATCTCAAATCCGACTGAAATCTGAAATCAAAAAAAAAAAAAACCACCATTTAAGAAGACATTATTCCTTGCCGATGATGGTTTTCTCTAGCCGCCGTGCGCAGACTGTGATGTTCATGATGAGAAGAAACAACAACAAGATTTGACGAGATCGTCGGAGAGGGGCTTGACGAGATCGTCGGAGAGGGGCTTGACGACAACAAGATTTGCAGAGGGGGTCCGATCGATCGGTGGTGACATGCGACTGTTCCTGGAGAAAGTGGAAAATTGATTCTCTAATCATTTCTTCAAGTTTTGGATTAGACACACGAACTTGAGAGTTTTAGGTATGTTTCTAGCCCAATGGTAAGGAATCCCCCTTAATTAGGAGCATAATTAGGAGATTAAAAACTGTTTGACTATTTAGCAAAAGAGATAAATATTGTATATACAAATAAAGTAATTAATAAGGGCAAAATGGTCCATAATCAATTTACAGGATAGAATCATAAAGATTTAAATCCACTAGGATGGAATCGTAATGAAAATATTGGTATAGGATGCCAAATTAAAATTTCGTTTGTGGAACACCCCCAAGTCATCCTGTCTATCTAAAAAGTAAAAACAGCTACCTGCAATTATTACTCATTCAATTCAAGTCTCAGGCCTTGCAAGTGGAATGGAGTGAAGTGCAGTTGGTGCCTCCCTTATTCTGCCACGCACATGGGCAGGGTTCGATTCTCGTAAGCACCCAGCCCCTCTATAAGTCCCCTAGGATATAGTAGATTAGGAATAATGAATGACAAAAAAAAAAAAAAATTCAAATCTCAGGCCCAAAGGAAGTAAATTGCATATACTCCCTCAAGTTTTGAATATATCTAAATGATGTCCCTCAAGTGTAAAGTTAATCCAGTTTAGACCTTACATGTATCTGAAACTATTATTAACAAAATCAGCCATAATGAGTTCAATCGTGGCCTCCATTTCTACTCGTTCCCGCTCCAAAAAATATTCCAGTTAAAACCAAGCCTACTAAACTATCAAATGGCCAACCAAATCAAGTTTGTTCAATCACCAATTTTTTTGTTTATGGAACATTCCGATAAACATTTTTAACTGCCTGAATTTGTGAGACACGATTGTGCATCCAATTGCACCCGAGTAGGAATATAGTGACTGTTACTGGCTCTAGTGACATGGAAACAAAATTGAAAGGGACGGAGAGGAAAAAGTATGATCATAGTTCAGGGAGTCTTTCTGTAAAAAAATAAAAACATTGGGTGTGTAATTGAAAATGTCCCAAACCTGCTGGAAGTACTGTCTCGCTTCTCTCTCTTTTTCACGCTCCCAAACACAGTCCTACCCCTCCCGAACGAACACAGCAGAAATGTGAGTTGGGATTCTCTCTCATATTGGGGGGAGAGAGAGAGAGAGAGAGAGAGAGAGAGAGAGACCCTAATCCGAAAAATGGCAGTCTCTTCTTCGTTTCGGATTTAACAGTTCAGGTAAGTCTTGAAACCACATCTCGTTATCATTTTTCAGACATAAGCTTTTCATATTTCGGATTTCACAGTTCAGGTTCTGTTATCTGTGTTTTTTGTGTGTGCATTTACAAGTGCTTGTCATTCTACTTGCTTAAATGAAAAAGTAGGAACACCCAAATCGGCCGGTTTGCATTATTTTCTCATAGATTCATAGACCGCGAAAGGCGAAATGTTGCGAATGATTCCAATCTCATTTATTTGAGTATGACAGATTTTCTTATTGATTGTGGAAAGCAACTTTTTCCCTTGTTGTTCTCTGCAAAATATTGTTGAACACAGACGAAGAATTTTATTTTTGTTTTCCTGATAGCTAGGTGAAGTATTAGACCATCTTTTAATCGAGTCCAACGCAACTCTAGGAAAATGTTCATATGGATCGTGCTTGTCTAGTCTTATCGGCTGAATTAATCCAACCGTACGAGGTATAGTTGATGGATTGAGAACTTCATGCCCTTTCAAGATATTAACGAACAAAACGATGCCATTTATTTGGAGCTAATTGTTATTTACTTTCTTTAGAATTCATAAAAGCTGCACAATGTTGGGGAATCGGAGATCTACTTCAGATATAATCAGTAATCTTCCAAGCAATATTGTGGAAAATATTCTCAAGTACTTGCCATTGAGGGATGCAGGGAGAACAAGTGTCTTGTCAAGAAGATGGAGGTACAAATGGGTAACACTCCCGCAACTGGTGTTTAACAACGAGTTCTTTTTAAGCTTGGGGGATACCGAAAAAATCAAGGCAGTTATTTACCGAGTTCTATTGCTTCATCAAGGACCATTGACAAAGTTCGTGCTGGAGTATCCCCCACTCGAAAGTTGTCTCGATATTGATAATGGATCCTCATGCTGTTGAAGAAAAATATCCAGGACTTCACCCTTTGTCTTAGTGACAGGCAGCAGGCCTCTCGCTGTGAATTACCTTGTCACGTATTTTCTTTCCTCCGACTGAAGCATTTGGCACTCATTAGCTGCGTATTCAAGCCACTGCCTATATTCAAGGGTTTAGCAGGCTTGTCGACCTTAAACTCTTTGGTGTTATTCTTGCTCCAGAAATGTTAGGACAATTCATCTCTAATTGCCCCCTTCTAGAACGATTAAGGTTGTTTTCCTGCACCCAGTTTGACTTCCTCGCCATCAATGCCCCTAATCTCAAAGATTTCATCTTTTGTGGCACTTTGAAATCAGTTTCTTTCAAGAACACCCCACTTCTTGCTAGAATTTCGATTGAATTGCTTTCCTCAGATGCAAATGTTAGGTGGCCAGCGGAAGAAGCGGTTTCCGAATGGGTGAAGTTTTTACAGTGTTTACCTGCTGCTATTGAGGACATTCACTTGGATAGAGCCTTTTTGGAGGTAAGAAAGTTTGACTTCCTCGATATCATTTGCTTCGCAGATCATGCTTCTTACTCTCTTATCCGTATGTATTTGCTTCAAGTCATTTGCTGCAGGTCATATTCCAGAGAGAATTCCAAGTACTTCAAACCATCTTAAAGTTCTTGCCCTGTCTTATATCAGTACTTGTGCTCTTGATCACGTTTCACATGCTCTTTGCTTGCTTAGAAGCTTCCCCAACTTAGAGAGATTTGAAATCTCTGTGAGTAAACAATCTTTGTGAGTTATGCTTAGCGTTAACTGTATGTACGGAGTATGGAATATGGAATACTCTGAAGAAGCGATTGTTCCGGGTTTTTTTTTTTCTCCAGATATGCAATAATGTTCGAAATGGAGGTCCTGTTGCAGAATATTTGCAAGCACAAGATTTTTCGAAATCTTCGTTGAACAAGCTTCGAAAAGTGAAGATGTGGAACTTTTCAGGTGTGGAGTCTGAAATGCAATTTGCTAAGATTCTACTGGCACATTCAGCTATACTCGAGAAGATAGTAATATTGCAAGATCCAGATATTTTTGATGAGATAGGAGTTGCCATGTTAGAAGAGTTTACACGATTCCCGAAAGCATCTCCGAAAGCAGAAGTCGTGTACATGCCCTGGGATGATGAGTCTAGTATAGCCTTAAGATATTACCGATGAGAAAGAAGTTGCAATTTTATAAGAGTTGACACGATTCCTGATGGCATCTCCGAAAGCAGAAGTCGTGTACATGGCCGGCCCTGGATGTTGATTATAGTTCGCAACTCTAAGTTTTTCAGATTATGTTTAACCTATAGCAAGGAGTCTGTAATCACCTCCAGTTCATAGTCTGCAATTTCGACTCCTGTTCAAGAGAGTTGTAGAAGTATCACCAAATATTGAAAGGGAATTCAAGGAGCATTCCATTTTCCTTTAGCTCATCGTTACGGATAAATTGGGAATGTGCCAACTATGCAAATAAACGGCCTGACAAGAGAAAAGTCGTGTACATGCAAAAGGTACTTTTGTGCGATCCACGCTTGTAAAACAACTCCAGTAACTGCCCGAGACAGTTACTAGAGAGGATCCCAACATTACCCAAATATACTTATCTCAATAGAAGAAGAAAGAAGACTTGGGCTATTGTTTGAGGGGAAGGAACTTTTGCCACGCTGTTCTTCACCACTTTCACTTAATATTTGCCTAATTTAACCTTCTTGGTTGTTCACATGCATTGGTGTATTTGTGAAAATCTCAGGAACTAAATACCCAAGTGTTCAGAATCACAATCAAGATTCAAGTACTTGATAATAAGATTCCATAGCAATCTCTCTTCCAATTACAAATTGAAGTAGTTATTCAAAAAAATTGAACCAGATTTTGGCTATGTTGGCGTTGACAATAAGACTCCATAGCAATCTCTCTTAAATGAGGTTGAAACCAATATACGGTTCTCAAGATAGGATGACGTTTATGAACCAACCACGATGACAGTAAAATAGTATTAACCCAATTGTAATTCCAATTTATCAACCAAAAAAAAAGGAAGAACAAATTCTTGAGGAGGTTGTAACTTTTGCCCTTGTTTGTAATGTGAAAATTGCCGAGCACCCAATGGGCGTGCTGTGAAAATCTCGAAAATCAAGCATCTAAATGTTCACTTTCAAAGTTGTAATTGTGAGAGGAAGTGAAAGGTATAAAGTAGTCGGGGAAAATGAAGTAGATAACCAAGAACCAAATAAGTTGAGAGAGGTTGAAAACAAAATGTTCTATGTAGTTTCGAGAGGAAGTGAAGGGCATAAAGTAGTCGGGAAAAATGAAGTAGATAATCAAGAATCGAACAAGTTGAGAGAGGTTGAGAGCTAAAAACTGAATCATATTTCTAGGGACCATGTTGGCATTGAAAATTACATAGTTCCTTTACCCTTTTTGGTTTTTAAAGTACGTCAGATATTGCTGTAGTCAAGGGAGCTTTTTTATTTATTTTTTTCCCCTTTTGCTACATCGGAAATTCATAGATCAAACAATAAAATAGAATAAACACAGCAGGTCTAGAGCGAGTAGTACAATCATGGAAACAAAATTGAAAATATGAAAAGATTGGGGAAAATGCCTGGATTTAACGGAAGTCCAGGGTGTGTCTGCGTTTTATAATGAAGTTCAGAGTGTGTAATTGAAATCATCTCAAAGTAAAAAGGCTCAAAGTGAAATTTCTCCAAAGTTGATTACACCTCACTAAAACAACTGACCAGGCCTTCATCAGCAGAATGGAAGTAGCAAAGAGCAAAAACGACCAAAATAAAGGAGGTTAAAGACGCACCAGGTAAGTTTGCAAAATCGATTGCTCCTCTGAATATTTGAATTTCATTGCTTTTGTAGTTACACTTCTTCGGATTGTGGGTGAGGAACCCAATTTTGTATTTCTTCTTCAAGGTGCTGGTGATACAAACCCTAAATAGGGGGAAACAATTTAGGCAAACAGATTTGGGCCAGACCACCAGAACTGCTTTTCTTGAGACACTTCTCAGATTTCTTGCTTCAACGTTTTGGTCAAATATGGACTGGAAAAACCAACCCATCAATGTGTATCTAAATGGGGAAAAAAAAACATGAGATGACTGTGATAGCTGAGTACAAAATTTCCGACTTGATCTTTGAATGGAAAAACTAGCGTGAGTCCCAGAGGCTAGAGGGGGTTGAATAGGTGAAGCTCCCTTTTTCGATAAGCCCGAGAAGGTGCTACGCACAAGTGTCAAGCTGGCAAACTGGTTTGATCTTAATTAGCCTAGCGGGTGCGGGCTAATTAATTAAGTCTTACGAAGTTACGAATGATGCTGCTGCCAAAGCCAAACTGGTTTGATCTTTCTCAAAAGCCAGACTCTTATCCTTCACCCTTTTTCCTCACACTGGGACAATCCTCCTGGAATAGCCACTAGAATTTCGTTATGATCAGAATAATTTCAAAGAAATCTATTCGTCTAATGAGCCATATCTTCCAAAGCCAAAGTGGGATTTTGTCTTTACTCTTCCTCTGTGAACCATGAGCTTTTGAGCCTAGTGGTCCAATGACTTTGGGGCTTTGCCTATACTCTTATTGGTTGAAATGTGAGAATCCCATCAAAAAGTAGTTGTTTATACCAAAGAAGTGTGTGCTTATGGGAACTGAATTGCTGATTACTGCCTGAAAGATGTATGCTTGTGTTGTATAGGTTATGATGCCAGAGTAAAAAGATAGCTATTCAAACTGACACTTTTGGTGGGATATTGATTGGAATTGTATCTAGGAGGTTTATTAGGGTTACCCTATGAAGCACCGACACTTCTAGAGGTAGCCGTATTGGCTTGTCGGACACGGGGACACGGCGGGATACGTATGGGACACGCCACGTGGCGTGTCCCCCAATTTTTTTGAATTTTTTGACGGGGACACGGCTGGGGGACAAGGCAGGAGGCAAATTGTAATTTTTTTAAAAAAAATTGGGGTCAATTGTAATTTTTTAATTTTCATGGGTCAAATTGTAATTTTTTGGGGTCAAACTGTAATTATCAATCTTTAAATTTTTAAGTTTTTTTAATTTTTTTATAATATATATATACGGAAATCTTCTTATCCACACTCCCGGAAATAAGAAAAAAATGGGTTTTTTTTGTGTTGCAAATTATTTTTGGAAAATCCGATCCGTCCAATGTGTTCAGAAGGTGTTTTCAAGGGTTCACGCGGGAAATCTTCAAAAAAAAATACCGGGAAGGGCTTGATCCAAGCAGTTTTCGCAAAAACTGTATTTATATATTTTTGCGAAAACTGCTTGGATCAAGCCCTTCCCGGTATTTTTTTTTTGAAGATTTTCCGCGAGGACCCTTGAAAACATCTTCTGAACACATTGGACGGATCGGATCGTCAAAAAAAATTTTGGATCAAAAGTCCGGATAAGAAGTGGAACCTATATATATATATAGCCTAAATTTCTAGTCCACACTCTCGGAAATAAGGAAAAAAGGGGGTTTTTTTGTGTTGCAAATTATTTTTGGAAAATCCGATCCGTCCAATGTGTTCAGAAGGTGTTTTCAAGGGTCCACGCGGAAAATCTTCAAAAACAAATACCGGGAAGGTCTTGATCCAAGCAGATTTCGCAAAAAATGTAAATATATATTTTTTGCGAAAACTGCTTGGATCAAGCCCTTCCCGGTATTTTTTTTTGAAGATTTTCCGCGTGGACCCTTGAAAACACCTTATGAACACATTGGACGGATCGGATCGTCAAAAAAAATTTTGGATCATGAGGTGCGGAAATTAAAAGTCCGGATGTGAAGCAAACCCATATATATATATATATATATAGGAAGCCGATCTCCTAAGGGCTCCCTTACGCAAAATTTGGTGCGGACCAAGCCCTTTTTCAACTTTCCGGATCAAATTTTGACGATCCGAACCGCTCAATGTTTTTAAAATGCATTTTCCAAGGTCTATGTGCAGTTTTATCGAAAACTATTTGGATCAAGCCCTTCCGGGTATTTTTTTTTGAAGATTTTCCGCGTGGACCTTGGAAAATGCATTTTAAAAACATTGAGCGGTTCGGATCGTCAAAATTTGGTGCGGAAAGGTGAGGTCCGCACCAAAATCTCCTAAGGGAGTCCTTAGGAGATCATTGGCGTATATATATATATATATATATATATATATATACGGGGAGGCTCCAGTCCGGGATCCCGGAAATCCCGGATTGAAGCGTTTTGAAGCCCTTCCCGATATTTTTTTGACGATCCGAGCCGTCCAATGTGTTCAAAAGGTGTTTTCCAAGGCCCACGCGGAAAATCTTCAAAAAAAAATACCGGGAAGGGCTTGATCCACGCAATTTTTCGCAAAAACTGCATATTTACAAAATTGCGTGGATCAAGCCCTTCCCGGTATTTTTTTTTTGAAGATTTCCCGCGTGGGCCTTGGAAAATACCTTTTGAACACATTGGACGGTTCGGATCATGAAAATTTGATCCGGAACTATGAGTTCCGGACTCTCTAGTCCCGGACTAGAGAGTTCCTCTATATATATATATATATATATATATATATATATATATATATATATATATATATATATATATATATTGCCGTGTCCCCCGCCGTGTCCGTGTCCCTTTTTTCAAAATTGTCGTATCCATGTCCGTGTCCGTATCCGCGTCCGTGCTACATAGGGGCTAACTAAATAGTTTCTCTTGATGTTTTCTGTTGTTTCTTTCTGCTGCAGTTATAGGTTAATAAAATTTTACAGAAGGAGATTGGATATACGGCTACTAAGTGTTCTTTTATTTTGTGGCAGGACATTATGGAGACAACGCGGCAGGTAGCTTGATTCTTTGATTTGGTTACTTTTGCTGGTGCAGAGTTGGTGGCAAGATTAAGAAAATGAGTAAATAAAGGATTACTCAAATGAACGAGAAAATGTGCGACTCAAATTCAGACATAATTAGTCATCTTCCAGGCAATATACTAGAAAAAATCTTGGTGTGTTTGCCTGTACAAGATGCAGTGAGGACAAGTCTTTTGTCAAGGAAGTGGAGATATGTGTGGGTGAAACTTCCTCAACTGGTATTTGACAAGATGTTCTATAGAGATTCGGACAAAGCAACACATGCTAAACTTTTGATGATTATTTATGAAGTTATGTTAGTTCACCGTGGGCCAATAATCAAGTTCGCGCTCTCTTTATCTACATTGGAAAGCTGTTCTGAGATTGACAAGTTGATTCTTCTTGTTTCAAACAATGATGTCCAGGACTCACCCTTCACATGTTGAAGGGGGACCTTTATAAGTTGCCATCATCGCTATATTCGTGTTTACAACTGAAGCATTTGAATCTCCGTTCTTGCATGCTTAAACCTCCTCCTGGATTTCAAGGATTTACCAGGCTCCTTTCCCTATGTCTTCATGACGTTGTAATTGCCGATGACGTACTTTCAGTTCTGATCTCCAGTTGCCCACTACTTGAAGACCTGAGAATTTTTAGCTCCACCAGTTTAGATTCCCTTGAAATTGTTGGTCCTAATCTTAAATACGTAAAGTGTGTAGGCCATTTCAGATCTATTTGTTTCACAAATACTCCTTGTCTTGGACACGTCTCAATATGTTTGGATGAAGCGTGCAAAGGAGATGTATCTAGGTCTGTCGTGCTTCTGGACAGTGTACCTGTCATTGATTTTCTGGAATTGGACTACTGTTATGTTAAGGTAAGATTAGCTTAGCAAGCCATGATTATTTGTTTATTCATTTTCATGTTCTTTGATTTTGCTGGGTTTTTTTTCTTTTGCTTCTAGGGCATAACTGCAGGTGGTCTACCAACGAGGCTTCCAGCTACTTTGAACAACCTTAAAAATTTAAGGTTGTACAATACTTGTTTTGACGAACGAGATGAGGTCTCCTTTCTTATTTGCTTATTTAGAAGCTCCCCAAACTTGGAAGAAGTTACTATTTCTGTATGTATCGACCAATTTCATTCTTTTCTATGTTTGTTATGTGTAAATGCTGATTCTGTAGGCTAAGACAGTTTGTTATTCTTTTTTCCGAAATCCAGGCATTTCTCCAGGAGCCTTCTGCTATTCCTATTGTTCTAGATTTTTCTGAAGTGTATGGCTGTTCAGATGTCGCTCTGAATCAACTTCGCAAAGTGAATATGCAAGATGTATCGGGCACAAAGCCTGAATTGGAGTTTATTAAGCTTTTGTTAGCCAAGTCACCGAAGCTGGACACAATGCTTATCAAGCTGAAGTCACAGAATGTCGCTGATGAATTGCGGATAGTGAAAGAATTGACAAGACTTCGACGTGCGTCACCTCAAGCAGAAATGAACTTCGTAGATTAAGATGAAGATTGAAGTCTTAACGGAATCATTTTGTCCTTTCTGGCAAGGTATCGTTGCTTCTTTTTTTGTATGATCTTTTTTGTTGTCTCTTTCTGCTGGGTCCAAAATTGTGAGACAAAATGTGTGGATATTTGGTGATGCACAAATAGTTGCTTTTTATTAACATCTTCTGTTACTGTCAGAAATTGTAAGCGAAGGAACATTTCTAGAGTTCCTATTTTAGTATCTCTTTGCCCACTAACACTTTGTAGCTCCAATAGTTTCAATTACCTTGAGCTAATGGCTCCTAATCTTAAATGCTTAAGGTGTGAAGGCCTTTTCAGATCTATTTCTGGCAGAATGCCTCATGTTGCAAAAGTCTGTAATGCTTAGTATTTCAGTAGTTTTGAAAGGATTCAGGAATTTGTTACGATGTAATGAAGGAGAAATATCGAACACTGTAATGCTTATTTTAGCATACCAGTGGTTGTGTTTTTAATATTAGGTTGGACTATCATTATGTGAAGGTAAGATTGGCTTAGCAGAACCTTCGTTTTTTATTTGTTTGTTTACCAAGCCTATTTTCTTTGATTTTATTCATTGTTTTTTTGAACTGCTGATTTTATTCATTGTTTGTCATTCGCTTTTAGTGCATGGCTGCAAGAGTTGTACGAAAGAGGCTCCAAGCTACTTTGAACCACCTTACATATTCCAATGGATTGGGGGGCGCTGCCGTCCCTCGGGAATCAACGGTTCAAATTCACAGATACTTTATTACCAGTAATAAATAACTCTTACCGGTAATAAATCATTTGTGAATCTGAACTGTTGATTGCCGAGATAGCGCTGTCGTCCCTAACGGACAGCAGAGCACCCGGGTCCATTTCGAATTGCATGATAGTATCTGTTTTGGGATCAAATGATGTCTTCTTTACTCCCTCAGTCCGTTTTAAATGCTCGCTTAGTTCCTTTTAAATGATCATGCATTGTGTGACTTAGCGTCAAAACAATAAGTCTACGTTCACATACTATGGCTCACATAACTCTCACATATGCCTACATTGAAAAGCCTGAAATCCCCCTTCCTCTTCACCCTTTTTCCAGTCGATTGCTACACGGAGGAAGAGAGGAGAAGATCGACGAATGAACTCCACCACCGCCCCCACCCACACTGACAAGGACGCCTCCAACTCCGGTGAGAGAGGACCAGCTTCGAATCGCACGGACCTGCTTTGAATCACGCCAACGACCTTTGAACCATACACAACAACTCTCTCTCTCTCTCGTGGTGATTTTTGCACAAAACTAGGGTTTCAATTTGAGAAACCCTAAACTGAGTTGCTGGGTGAAAAAAAAAACATAATTTTGACCATGCTCCTTTTCCTTTATTTTTTGTTTGCGTCCAAATTTTCTCCATGGAACTTGGTGATGTGCTTTCTTTCGCCGATGGGATTTACGTTGATTCCATGAATTAGCAATGTAACATACAACTGTAGTAGTAGTATCCAAGTTTTTGTGTGTTGACACTTCAACTAAAGTGAATCTTCTACTTTTTATGCCAGTAACAGAGTGATTATTTGTAAATTGGAATTGATAATACTCGCGAAGGCACAGGGGAATGGCTGAATCAAAATGTGATGCCAGCGGTAAAAGAAATTACTTATGCCAAGCATACAGCCCTACGGTTTTTTGGTCGACTGATAATGATAGAAGTTCTAGCTCCAAATAGGGTCGGTGAAGTAGAAATTAAAAATTGTTGGCATGTCTTACGGTTTTATGGTCGATTGATCTTGAATGAGTGCTGGAGGTTGAATCCGATTGTGTGGCTCTTTGCTTATCAAGAAGCAAACATACTTTTGTCATCTCCGCCATTCTGTATTTATGCCTGAATATTAACACTGTGTTTGGTTGTCAGTTTTGAGGGAAAAAAATTGGAGATATGTTTTTGAGATAGTGTTTGGTTAGGTTTTTGGAAATGACTTTTGGGTTAATTATTGGAAAGAGAAATAAGTAATAAGTGGAGAGAGATAGAGAGAGAAATGAGAATATTGATTGGAAAGAGGGGTAATGAGTAAAAAAAGAAATGAGACTAATGATTGGAGAGAGGAGTAATTAATGGAGAGAGAAGAAAAGTTGGGGAAAAATTGTTTTGGAATTTTTTTCAAAAATGTGAACCAAACAACTCTTAGATGAATTCTATAAATTAGTCACAGTGGTTGACAAAATTTTGTCTACAAAGTGGTGTAATACTCTGTTCTAACAGAGGCTAACGGAAAGAGAGATGAGGCTTGGTTGAGACTTGAGAGAGAAGGTGGACAGATGGCATGTTTTGGTGGCATTTTGGTCGAAATCCCAACTCGCGAAAAATGTGCTGGACAAAAGAAAAATGGAGTGTTTGTTTGGAAGATAGGAACTCAGACGATAAATGTGTTTTAAGGAGAAAATCCAAAATGACCCTTTAAAACTGAGAAAAACTCACTGAAAATATACTCACAAGGAAAATGAAAATGCTAACCTTAGTCCTACCTCAGTTCTTAGTTCTTAGAGCGGAAGATAATGCGTAAAAAATGTATTGATATTTATAGAAGGTGTATTCACATCCGTAAAAATATATCGATACTCTTTAAATATGTTGATATCCAAACTTGTTTGTATTATCCTCCACCTAAAGGTTTAGGAGTATGTTAGCACTTAGCAGGACCCAATATTTATAAGCACTGATACTTCATTAAGTTCATTTTATTTAAATATATCCCTTGTAATTTGCTACTTCCTTAAATTCGGACTCGCCGACGCCATCATATTTGTTTAATCTCTAACAGCTAACAAATATACTGATTTTCGTTAAATATGTTGATATCCAAACTTGTTTCTATTATCCTCCGCTTAAAAGTTCAGGGGTAGGTTAGCAGGACCCAATATTTATAAGCACTTATACTTCATTTTATTTAAATATGTCCCTTGTAATTTGCTACTTCCTTAAATTCGGACTCGCCGACACCATCATATTTGTTTAATCTCTAACAGCAAACCAAAATTGCTGACTTCGCTCCGTTTTAGATTAAGTGACATAATAAGTCTATGCACATAAATCAGCTCACATAACTCTCACATACGCTTACATGGCACTATGGCCCCACGCCCACTCCACTCAAAAAATAAATAAACAATTTTGTTTGCTAAACCTATGCTTCTACTCAAAGTTTCAACTATATTGACCGTGTCGTGCCGAGTCAAAAATAAATATTTAATAACTAGGAATTAACTTTTATTCCGGAGAATAGCGGTTAAGTCCGAGTGTCGATCCATGGGGACAAATTGGCTGAGTTGCGTTAACTCCAATTAACTTCTAATTTAATTCGGTAAAAAGAGGTTTGATTGTTTGTGAAATAATTGAACTAAAAAGCGCAATAATTAAAAAGGTGAAACTGTTTGGGAAAAAGATCTAGGGTTTAGAATCCGCTCATACCGCATAACCAAGCATCACATAGATATGATTAATATTCGAATCGCAAAGGATTATTGCTAGGGCTTGCAAACCCTAACGATAATCGTCAAGAAAATATAGAGATTGTTAAAAGGCATGGACTATCCTATAGCACGGACCGTCTCACTATCGCGGCACGATCCGTCTTACGAGCATAATCCATCTCAGAACTCCAATCACACAAGTGAAAACAATTATATGTTTACGGTATTTGAACACATGAATACAAATGCTCAATTGATTGGAAGAATAAAACCATGATTCCATTGATCATATGAAATCGAGTTCTCTTAACATATAATCCGATCCAAATATTAACCACAATCTATGCAGAAAAATGAGGTTACTTGGTGTAGAGCTTCATCCTCCCCCTAGAAAAGGGGTTTAGCCGGACATGGTGATGATCAACATGCTTTGATTTGAAGATTGCATGAAGAACATGAAGAACAATGAGCTTCTCTCTCCAAATAGCCTTTCACAATAGTTCGGGACCCTAAAACAATGTTAGGTTGTGCTATTTATACTTAGGGCTCTCAAAATTACATAAAAACCAGTTAAAACGCTAATTCCCGACACCATAGTCCGGACTAAGAAAAGGGTGGTCCGGACTACCAATGCAGAAAGTTCACTGAAGGTCGTGGAGCCCGTAGTCCGGACGGGGAATGCATAGTCCGGACTACCGAGTCAGAAAGTGGTCCCTTGGTCCTCTTTTTCTCCTCTTCGCATCCTTGACGCTTCTAAACCACTCTCAAGCATGTTTTCCAAGTCCTTGAGCACTCGGCACCTGTAATACCATTCACCAACGAACGCTAATAAAAAACCAACCAAATTAGCTTAACAAAGTGCGAGTTAACGAGGTTCAACGGGTGCTTTTCGGCACCTATCACACACACATATATATATATATATATATATATATATGTGTGTGTGTGTGTGTGTGTGTGTGTGTGTGGTTTATCTACTATTTTGGTCCATACACCTACTTTTAATTTCATCCTTGTAAAATTTTTAGTTTCGATTTTACTCTTACACAATCACAACACATTTCATCCAAGTAAATGAACAAACCAATGGTAATACAAGTTGCTTCTATTACATTAAAAATACATCCAAGTACTTAAATTCAGGTTACTAGAGGTGGGTAATACTCAACCCAAGTTCAAGAGGTGACCATTATTTTCTTTTGATTCACCATTTACAATCTGCCAACAAATGGAAATAAGAATGAAAACTATTGTCACCAATGCTTCATTGTTAATACCAAAGATTCTTTCTTCCTAGTCTTGTCATTTGAACAAGAAACATAATAAGCATCCAAATAAAACTTTGATGTTTAAACTAGAACAATACAAGTGGAGAAAAGGAAGTTAAAAAATATATATCTAGTGTATCAGAATTCAGAAGTCCAACTAAGACTTAACCTTTCACTTAGAATCTGTCAAATTTTTTTGAGAAAGAGCTAATTAAGAAAAATCAGTTAACAAATTGAATAACTTAAAGGGAAAAGGCTACAATACACACCCCTACAAAAGTTACGAATTTTTTGTACAAGTTACGATTTTTTTGTAAAAGTTACGAATTTTTTTATAAAAGTTACGAGACACACCAAAATGTTACGAATCATATTGCTGAAAAGTTACGAAAAACTAAAAAATGTTACGATTGTTGATGAGGTGACACAATCTGGACCACACAATAGGTGCATATGGTACACCCAAATAAGGGGTGTGTATTGTAGCCATTTCCAACTTAAAGAGTCAAAACATTACAATTCACAGCTTTGCGATCAACTCATATAGTACCCAAAAAATATTACAAGTGCAACCAAATGAGAGATCTTTTCCTTTTCTAAGAACAAAAATAGATCTATATCTTTCCACTGCAAAATAATACATTATCTATCTATCCGCAAAAAGAAGTTCTGTTACGTTCCAAAGAGAAGATTTTTGAAACTATACATCTAATTCCCCCTATACATGATGTGTGGGTGTTGTAAGATTTTTTTTTTTTTTTGGGTAAATTAGCTTGAAATAGAAAATAGGCTAACCGAATATACAGCCTATAAGGGGCATACCCCAGGAGGAAAGGAAAAAAATGAAAAAGAAAATAAAAACCTAAATGAAGCAAGAAAGATATCCAACAAAGCTCAAATTAAGCACACTACAAAGAAGTAACACAAAAAAAACACCAAAACAAAGAAGGTCATGCGAGCCTCAAGAATCAAGAACTAAACTCATGAGGCCTTTAACATCTTGAGTTTCTCCTGAAGCTTCTTCTTGTTTTGATCTCTAGTGGATGGAGTTGAAGGATCGCCCACCACCGGGTTCAACTAAGCTAGTGTTAAAGCATTAAGTTTAACCACTTGCCTGTAGTAACTCCATCATAGTAGGTCCTCTTTGATTATTCATTGGGAAGGAATCAAGATGATGATCCTGGTATACATTCTTATTCGATCATCGGAGTTAATTATCTTACATAAAAAAAAAACTGACGTATAACCAAGAAAACTTATGAAGTTCAAAATTTACCCGAGCACATTGAGATGGTTGTGCTAGCTGTGAAATTTGTGACAATGAATTCATGGGTCTTTCTACCATTGAGGCATCCATCCCTAGAGCTTCCGTGCAAGTGTGGAGCTGCTAGTATTGAACAGTAGTATTATTGAAAATACATAAGGCAAAAAGGAAAACATGAAGTCAAGGTATTGAACTAATCAATTACTAGTAAATGTAAAGCGAAGTGCATAAGGAGGACTGGAAGAAAAACATGATTTCAGACAACGATATTTATACCTGCAAAAAATGTGGTGATGACGGTAATTCACTTCGTGTAACAGGTTCACGCATGAAGTCAAGGTCATCTAAGGGTGGTCGGAACGCAAATAATTTCTATAGTCTTGAGGAATAAAGCCGAGGTTATCTCTCCCACCAACTTGTCTAGCCATAAACTCAACTGTTGCTTGGGAGTTATACCTGAAGAGTGTGCCAAATCTGCTTCAGCTGCTTGAGCAGCAGTAAAATTCCTATGAGACCGACACAAATGAGTCTTACGAAGACTACACGTTGTATGATTATGCTCATCAACAAACTCAACAACTTGATGCTTTCCAATGTCTTGACAATACTTGACTTTTATCCTTGCCAAACAACCAAATCTTGTCTCCGAGCGATGAGATTTCACATTTCGTTTATCCTTTCCCCGCTTACCTTGACACGAGCAACAAAAAACTCTATCTGTGACCTTTCCACTTCTATCTTTATGTTTGTTGCTTTTGCGTACGCTGAAACCAACTTTGTATGTGTATGCATTATAAAATTGGTAAGCTGCTTCTTCTGTCTCGAATTTCTTTCCAACTTCTGGAATTACCTCTTTCAAAATTCTCAAATTGATTACATTTATGTTGTTGGTTGTATCTACTGAGGTGTCTTCATCTTCCCCAGAAATACTTATCGCATGAACCTGTAGAATTCCCCAAACTATTAAAACTTTGCAAAAAAAGGATTTTGTGACTAAAAGCTAGGTTTTCCTCGTTGTCTAAACAAACTAAAGGCCAAACAGACATGAATTTTGAGAATCTCCTCACATACATTAATTAACAGTTCACATAGCAAAACAACTTGTCTACAGTTCTGGACCACAAGTTGGTGTGGGTCGTGCTCAACATTGCCCTAGGAGCAAACACCCCAACCCTTGGGGTCACCGGGGGTTCCACCTTCACGGCCTCAGACATCCAATTATAATAAAAACACATTGCCCCATGAGCACCAAAAAAACTTCACACATACGTATACAGTTTTCAATAAAGTTAGGTCATATGCTATATAAAATTTTATTCACATTTGGGATTACCTGCTCAGTACCAATTTCATCACTTTCCATCTGCATTGGGATCGATTCTTCTTGCTCAGTTCCAATTTCATCACCTTGCAACTGCGTTGGGATCAAGTCTTCGTCGTCGGTTCCGAAATACATAGGCTGTGTTCGGTTAGTAGGTTTAGTTTTGTACTGTTTTAGTTTTGATGATGTAAGCAGGTGTAATAAGTGGAGAGAGATAGAGAGAAAAGTGAAAAAAGTGATGATGTAATCAAAACTGGAATAGTGTCAAAACTGGGCCAAACCCACTAACCGAACACAGCCATAGTATTCTCTACTTCCTCTCCACAATATGAAGAGTTCGATTCTCTCACTGATGCCCTCTGTGTCATCGATCTGTTTCTGAATGGCTCTAGGTTCCCTAATGAAGATCAGAAAACCAATGAGCCAAAAATTGGCGGGAGAAGAAGGCGGGATGGGCATTAATTCACTAACGGAGGCTAACGGAAGGTTAGACTAACGGAAGAGAGATGAGGCTTGGTTGAGACTTGAGAGAGAAGGTGGACAGATGGCATGTTTTGGTGGCATTTTGGCTTGCCACAGAGAATTGGCACAGGAGATCTGAAGCCTTTCAAGACCAAAAACAAAAACTCACGTAGGGTTTGAAGTTGTGTTGAGTGATCTGTTGAGAGAGAGAAAGAGAACCAGAACTGATAAAGGGAGCCCTAATTTCTCCAGCGGAAAAAGAAAACCCTAATTTCTCTAATACTCCTCATTCCTTTTCTTCCAGATTCCAGTCAGGTAAAACCCTTTTGTTTACACTTCAATCATTAATTTGTCAGATTACTGGTCATACTCCAGCATTGCAGACTAAATGCATATTAATGTGTGTGCATCTATAATGCCCAATACTTTGCCCTTCTTGTTTATCAGTTTTACATCCAAGATCCAAATCAGTATTAGTAATTCTGTTCAGAACCTTTATTACTAGTACTTTTTTGGATCAAGTAAGGTAAGAACACCATATGACCGGGATAGTTGGCCCAAAGGTTGCGTAGTTTTACTTCCATGCCTTGAAATTGGAATATAAGGTTGTGTTTCTTACAAATCTCAAGAAAGTGATGAGCTTTGGTGAGACTTAAAATGAACAAGCAGATATTTTAGCTTCTTTTTGTTTTTATTCTCGTCGTTTTTTACTAAGTAAAATGAGTTATTTTTTCCCCTTTCTCACTGTCCAAAGGACTGTTACCAGTGCAATGAGGTTGTTTGTTTAAATCATATGAAGAGCAATGGCAGAGCCAAAATTTAAATTAGGGAGTGGCACTGTGCTATGGGAGTCCACTTTTGTAGTTGCGAGTTATCCGGATTAGTGTGAAGTGGGAGGTTTTGTGTAAATTTTGTCGTGGGTCTTTTTTTAATTTTTGGTCAAAAAGAATAAAAGTTTTGTCCAACTCTCATGTGGTCTTCATATGGAAGCCATTGAGGAATTATTATTATGATCCAAACCATTCTACTTAAAAAAATAAATGTTTGCATTAGTTATATGATGTATGGATTAGTCAGAATACGGGTAGGTGCCTAACCAAATTACCCCCGTGCAAAGTGAAAATTGGCCTGGGGTGGTACGTACCCCACCGCCCCACCGTATGGCTTCGTCACTGATGAAATAAAAGGTAAGAATACCCATATAATGGAAAATAAGTCCTGATAAAATTAATGGTGTGGTCATGTTCACCATTTCCATTCGTTCCACACAAAGATTTAAGGCAAAGTTATGCAAGCCGTTTCAATATCTTGTGATTGAGGTTCAAAGCAGTTCAAATTGGATTTGAAAGATTACTGAGGGCTCATAACCTTAGCTTGTTTCCTTGTTTGCTTATGTGATGGGTAGTCAAACAAGTCCTTAAACTTTCACTTTCAAACGGTTTCAACCATTTTCCCTTTGTGTTTGTGACAAATTTCAGTAAATGTTTGTATACTTTGAAAGATTACTTGGACTTAGGTTCTCACAAGCTTTAGGAGCGGAGCTTCTTCTAATTATGCCCCAATTACTTACTAAATTAAAATAGAGGTGAAGAATCAGGTCGTTAGTCAAAGAAAAGCAACGGAAATGTTGATATAAATCTTCAATGTCCTGTCTTGTTGGCTGCAATTAGTAATCCAACCATACAAGGTGGAGGTGATGATGGGTTCAGAACTTGGTCTTCCTTTCTTTTCAGCATGATAATGAACACAACCACACCTTTTTCTTCTTTCATATATCCTTACCTTTTGATTGATGCACTAAATTCAAGTGGAAATTGGCATTAAGATTTAATTGCATTCCCTGATTTTACTTTCCTGCAAATATAAAAGAAGCTGCAGCATGAAAGGGGAATCACAGAGCTCCTTTGGATCTAATGAGTAATCTGCCAAGTAATGTCACTGAAAATATTCTAAAGGGCTTGCCATTGAGGGATGAAGTGAGGACAAGTGACTTGTTGAGCAGATGGAGGTACAAATGGGTAACGCTACCACAACTGGTATTTAGTGACCAGTTCTTCCTAAAAGTGCGGGACAACGAAACACTCAAGGCAGTTATTTACCAAGTTAAAGTCCTCTTTGAGCACTTTAATTTGGTGCAAAACAAATTTAACTAGATTCTACGGAAATACATTTTTTACGTCCATGAAATATACGCGTTTGCAAATGACACATTTAGAAAAGGAAAAGAGGGAATAGGTACAGGAAAGGTTGGGAAGCATAGTGAAATTTGGACAAACTCCTCGAGATTTTTTTCTTTTTTTGAATTTTCTACTCTCTCATTCATATTTACTCCTACATGCTCCATTTTCATAGAAATGATTGAAAAACCAAAACTGCATTAACACAGGATGGGATAATGGATCGGCTAAACACGATAAAGATACGGGTACAGATGCCATGGTACATAAAACGTACCAATCGCGTTCAGGGACCCACTTTTGGGTCTCACACGAGTGATCCGAACCGTTCATTGTTCTTAAAACATTTTTCCGAGGGGTCCCACAAAATTTCAGCTCAATCGGACGGTTGGAAGTGCTCCAACCAAAGTCTCACTGTTCCAACCACAATTTTTTTTGGTTGGAAAAGTGGGACTTTGGTTGGAGCACTTCCAACTGTCCGATTGAGCTAAAATTTTGTGGGACCCCTTGGAAAAATGTTTTAAGAACAATGAACGGTTCGGATCACTCGTGTTGGACCCAAAAGTGAGTTCCCGAACGTGATCGGTATGTTTTCTGTACCATGTCCTCTGTACCCTTAGTCGGGTCCGGCTAAACATGCCATAAATTGGGATTACTACTACTAACCCAATTTCCCAAGTCTTCAACTTAATTGCTCCTCAGGGTACCTTTCAATTTCCCAATGTCGCTTTTCAGGTCTTGACATTTTCGTTTTTCTATAACAACTCCTTGATCACTTTTCGAGGTAGTAAAACTGTAAAAGTCTCTTCTTCTCCACCGCTTTCTTATTTAAACGAGCCTCAGAAAATGGTTCATCTCTTCATTATATAAACAGGGTTCCGAAGTAGCACAGCAGAGGAGGGAAAAGTATCGTCGTTAGCAACACTTAGCAAGTCGAAGAGACGCACCCGTGTAAGTCTTGACAGGAATTTTGCTTTGATTTTTTTTTCATTTTACTATTTGGTTTGTTTTATGTCATAAGAATTTATTGTTGTGTTCTTTTTCGTAAGTTAAAAACTTACAGCAGTGATCGTACACAACACCAAACATGACTCCGACTACAACCCTCTCACATATATATGTGAACCCCGACACATAAGAATATGGGTGGATCCTAAATCCATGTGAGAGGGTTGTCGATATTGGGGAACGAAAAATAAGGAAAAAGGGAAATATAACGGGCATGTATTTTTCTTCCCTTGTTTAATTTTGAAAATTAAAAAAGTCAAAACATTCCTGTATTTCAGCACACGGTTTTCTTGATCAGAAATATAAAAAATAAAAAAAAAACTTGCCATTAAGAAAAGATTCAGTCGTGCACCACGTGGCCATACCCGACCGGCACCCAAGTTTTTCTTGTAAAACCCACCCCAGATAATCTTTTGTCGAATTGGGATTTAGTCTGCACTCTTATTAGATTTTGAAATGGTATTTTGTGTGGTTCGAATTAACAAATATGTCAGAAATGACAATTTTACTCAAATTACTGCTTATATTTGAGATGGACCATTAGGGTGCTTATTTGAATTAGGGTGCTTCATATCAAATAAATCCTTTTTCTTTATTTTCCTAGTATTTAAGTTTTGAATGACGGTCGAAGATGGAATCATTAATTGGATAAGTTATTAGGAGGTGTTGTATTAGCTCTGTAAAAAGAAGAGTGCAGTTAGTATTCCGGTGGATGTTTTACGGGGGATTTAACTCTGGATGTTTTTATGTTGTTTTGTAATAGGTTGCTATAATATGAGGGGACCGTATCTGGGGACATAACTTGAAACACAAATTTAGACACTCCATCTCAGCCCTTTGCACGTTCTCTCCATTTTCCCTTTCTATCGTTACCAACAGAGAGCAGGTCCATTGATAGTCCAATATCCATCATGTTTTTATGTGGTTTAATTTTTTCTATATTTGAGAGATGATGACGAGTTGCTCCTAAATGTTATTCTATTTTGAGCCAGGCAATGTATGACGGAAATATGCATGCATGGGAGCTGACCTCTTGATTTGTTGGAATAGTTAGCAACATGAGGGATATGGATGGCTCAGGATTTAGCCCCCAGAAAAGGATAATGAGTTCCTCAACTTCAGACATAATCAGTAATCTTCCATGCCATGTCATACAAAAAATCTTAGTGTGTTTAGGGGTACAGGATGCTGCGAGGACAAGTGTTTTGTCAAGGAAATGGAGGTATATCTGGACCAAACTTCCCGAACTCGTATTTAATAATAAATTCTGCAGAGGATCAATCTCAAGGGCAACAACAGACAAACTTATGTTGACGATTTATAAAGTTCTGCTACTCCATGACGGACCAATATTGAAATTCACTCTCACAATGAAGCTGGTAAGCTGTCCTGAAATTGACCAGTTGATTTTTGTAGTGTCAAAAAATGGTGTAAGACGATTTACCCTGTTAGGTTTATTGGCATTTTCCGGGTTATGTCAAGCCTTCCAGAGTCTGTAATTCGGTTATTGGGGTTTGGGAGTTAGAGTGCTTAGGAGTTGAGTCTAGATGCTCCATTCGAGAATTTCAAGCTTCGTGATCAAGCCATGGCCAAGTCAAATGCTTCGAAGCTCAATCCAATGAGGTATATCCTTGCATATCATTTGTGCATTTAGGCCATTCAAAATAACATGTTTTAATGTGCATTAGGTTGGCTTATTAATGGTTTATTCGGATCTTACATTACAAATGAGTGAGGCGTTAGGATTTAGCTTTGAGCTTATTGCGTCTGCACGCGTCTACACGCGTCTGGCTTTGTCTGTTGTGATTGTGCCAAGTGTCTAAATCCTGACGGTGCGTCTACGCGCGTCTACACGGGTCTGGCAGACTCTTTAAGTGGCCACATGTCTTGTTTTGAGTGGCTATCTTCTTGTGCACGAAAATGTGAGCTATAAAAGGCATTTTTCACTCATTTTCACAAACCCACTTGAGAGAAAAATCAGCCCTTTTTAGAGAGAGAAAGTCTCATCTTTTCTTCATCCTTCTCTCTTTTGTGAACTTGATGTTCTTGATGATTTGAGCTTGCTCTTCTCATCTTTCTTCAATCTAGAATCTTCCTCTCCATGGATCTACTCTAGGTTGATTTTAGTTTTCAAAAACTTTCATAAAAATCCAATCTTTTTCATACATCATGTTGTGTTGCCTTGTTTCTACGTGAGCCGGTTGGACCGGTGCCGAGTTGACTCGGAGATCAAGACGGGTGTGCTTGTGGAGTCCATGGAATCAAAGAGGAGTACGGGGTACTACATCAAGAATTGGAGCTAGGTGTCACAAGGGGCTTGTTGGGTAATTCCTAGTCTTGTTAATTCTTGTAAACCTTTTGATTTATGGAATGCATGAGTAGGACTAGGCCGTGGTTTTATGCTTAGGGTGTTTAGACCCTAAGTAGTTTCCACGTATATCGTGTGTTTTGTCTCATTAGTTTAATTACTCTATATCGAACTTGTTGAGTTGTTTGATTTGCCATGGTGAATGATTAAATTGGTTGAAATCGAAGTGGTTTATTTTTAAAGTGGTCGTCCTATTCACCCCCCTTCTAGGACTTGTAGTGCTTTGCATAATTTCAATTGGTATCAGAGCCCGTGTGCTCTTTGTTGGTTTGACTACCTGAGTTGATCCTGTTTGCACTATGGATAGGGGTGTTCCTATGGAGGGTGGTTCGTATGCTCGACCCCCCTACTTTGATGGTAGTGACTATTCGCTTTGGAAATCCAAAATGAAAAATCACTTGATTGCCCTAGGTGTTAGGGTTTGGAGGTCCGTGCTTTATGGTTATGACGAACCTACGATTGAGGATCCTAGCACTAAGGAGGTTAGAAAGAAAAACGAATCGGAGTGGAGTCCGGCGGATATTGAGAGATGTGAGATGAACTCACGTGCTTTGAGTGCTATCTTCAATGCCTTGTCTAGATCCGAGGTCAATCGCATTTCTTCGTGTGTCACGGCGAAAGAGGCTTGGGAGATCCTTCGTACCTCTCATGAGGGTATTGAAACGGTGAGGGTCTCTAAACTTCAAATGTGCACCACAAAATTTGAGGAACTTAAAATGCTTGATGGAGAGACTCTTGATAGCTTCATAACTAGGCTCACCGAGATCATTAACACATTTCATAGCCTAGGTGAACCTCTTTCAAATCTCAAAGTGTGTCGTAAGATCCTTACGTCCCTTCCTTCTAGGTTCTTGACCAAAGTGACTTCCATAGAAGAACGGTCGGATGTTGATGACATCTCCTTTGCCGAGTTGGTTGGTAAACTCCAAATCTTTGAACTCAATCACTTGTCGGACTTCAAACCTTCGAAGTCCATTTCCAAGGCCGGTAAGGATATTGCTTTCAAAATTGATAAAGAGGAAATCACCAAAGATAGCGACACAGATGAGAGTCTTGACGATGAGGAGTTGGGTGCTCTTGTCAAAAAATACAAGAGGTTTGTGACACTTCGGAAGCATAAAGAACTTGGTAAGAGTCCGAAATCATTGGGTGGTTATAAGAAGAACATGTTTGACACAAGTGGCAAGAAACCTTCATTTGATAAATCCAAAGAACCACAAGGAATACAATGTCATGAGTGTCATGGGTTCGGTCACATACAATCCGAGTGCGCTAATACTCTTAAAAAGAAGTTTAAAAGGGGGTACAAGGTCACATGGGAAGATGATAGTGTCGATGAGGGTAGCGAGTGTGGTGCTTTTGAGTTGGGTGAGGGAAATTCCAATGTCAATGCTTTAGTCACAACGGTTGGTTCTCCTCCTTCTCCTAAATCTTTGTCCGAGTCCTCTTTCTCTAGTGATGAGAGTGTTGAGAGTAAGAGATCTAGTTCCAAATTGGAAATTGCGAAACATGATGAGAATGATGTTGAGAATTGTGAGACCGAGTCTATAATTGTGATCTATGATCAACTTTACAAAGACTTTAGGAAACTTGGGAAAAGAAAGAAGGAAGTGGAGTCTAATCTTAAAAATGTGGAGAGAGAGAAATTTTTGCTTAAAGAGGATCTTGTTGTCACCTCTCGTGAGTTAGAAGAGCTTAAAGTCTATAATGCAAAATTGGTTGAAAAATTTGAACTCATTGAAAAGGAGAGAATTGAGGGATTGAAAGAAATTGATAAAGCCAAGTCTAAAATTGTTGAACTTGAGAAAGATCTCTTTGAGGCTAATGAGGTTATAAAAAGAAATGATTGTGGTGCGTCACGGATAGCGGAGATGACTAGGTCCTTTAGGGATAAGAGTGGCCTAGGTTTCTTGAATTCTTCACCACCTCCTTCCAAGCCTAGTGAAGAGCCAACTAAGAAGATCTCTTTTGTGAGTGCTGGGACGACTTCTAGTCCTTCTTCCTCTAGAATGCCCATTCCCGTGGTGTTGGAGTCATCTAAGAAGAAAACTCCTACGTGTCATCTTTGTGGTGTGGATGGTCATATTCAACCTCATTGCAATCGGATGTTTGTGAGTGCTAAGTCTAAGGTTGGTGATTCTTTCTCTAGCAAGACCAAGCCAATAGGGGGTGAGTCTCCTAAGAAGAAAGTTTTGACTTGTCACCATTGTGGGGTTGAAGGACATATTCGTCCTTTTTGCTATCGCTTGAAAAGAGAAAGTGTCAATAGGGGTCAAACTCAAAAACCCATGAACCGTTTTGATCCACGTAGCGTGGTTCTTGGTCAACCTAGTGTTGGAAGACCTCGTGGTGCTACTCCTTCGCCACCTAAGTCTCAAAATAATGAATTTCTCACCAAGTTGTCTCTTCTTGCTACTCAATCGTCATACATTGGTGAAGAGATAAACAAGTTGTCTTTGCATGGTAAGAATTGGAATAATGCTTCTTGTGTTCAAAACAAATCGAATCATGCTTGGAAGAAAGTTGATCATGCTTCACATGTCTCACAACCTCTAAATCCTCTTAGGGAGTTTGGGGGTTCTTCTTCTCTTCATTGAGTTTAGTTGGTTGCATGTCACTCTTGTGTGCTTCATGTCATAGTTGAGTCTAGAGTGGTCATTTGTTTTTGTTTAGTGTTTGCATTGATTTTCATTTTGTCTTTTGTTTTCATTTGTTGCATGCATTTAGGGTCATGTTTTGGTTTTTTTTGTTTGTGTGCTTGCTTGTCGAATGCTTGTGTGCTTGTCGTGTGGGTGCTTCTTTCATCATGCATGAGAATAAGTTTGATGCACTTGTTGGTTGGGCATTGAGTTTTGAGCATAACTATTGGGATCATTGAAGTATGCATTCGTGTTGATATCATGTTGTGTTCATTGTCTCGGGTGAATCTCATGCTCTCCTCTATTTGCACACACTCTTTTGGGGCTTGATCTTTTTGGTGTTTAAGGGTACTCATCCTCATCTTGGTTAAACTCTACTTGACTGGACTTTTGATTGACCAAATGCTTGAGTTCACCTTTAGATGCTTTCCCCCATTGATTTTTCTCAAGAGCTACCGTCTAGGGATTAGTGTGAAAGCTTCCTTGGTGCATAAAAGAGTGAGATCTTGTCCAAAAGAAATCATGCTTGTTGTAAGGAATCCAAAGTCCAAAGGAAATCATGCTTGTTGAAAAGAATCCAACGTTCAAAAGATATCATGCTTGTTAAAAATTAAAAAAAAAAAAAGAAGAAGAAGAAGAAGAAGAAGAAGCTATTCATTGTGTAGAAAAGAAGAAGGTATTCATTGTGTAGCCTTTTAATTCTAGATTTGGGGTTGTTGCTCTAGTGTATCCCCTCTTTTTTTTTTGATCTCGCACCTAGGAGAATGGCTACCTAATCACTGCACCATCCTAGATTTGTGTGTACCTCTTGGGTCATGGAAATCGAAATGGGGTTTGTGCGTGAAGTCTTTAGGTCCAAGTTCCTTATGGTTTGACTTCACTTGTCTATCTTGTGTGAGTTTCTCTTGGGATTTGGGTGAGTGTCCCTTGGCATTTTTTAGGATCTTGCACCATCTTATAAGAGGTCACCCACTCACTTTGATAGTAGAGAGCATGAAATTCTCTTGTCGATCACTTGAACTCATGATATTGTCATGTCATGCATTGCTCTTGCTATCTTGGTTGTGTTTGAAAATCGTGTCTCAAAGCAAGCTTGTTCATCTTCTTCTTGCTCATGATGGGAGATGTACATTTTGGTTTCAAAATGCTTGACTTTTGTGACATTGTGTGCTTGATAGTGTGCATTCATTTGGAGTGCATTTGTTGAGGGGGAGTCACTTTTGTGTTTTCATTTGCTATTCACTTCATTATTTGTGTCTTCATTCATGGGGGGGATGCATTTGCTTAGGGGGAGTGTTGATTTTTAAGAAGCCTTTGTTCTCTAGGGATTTTTAGTGTTGAGTGGTGGTTCTCTTCATATAGACTTTTTGTAAGGGGTAGAAGTGATTTTTGGTGCTTTAAAATTTGATTGCAAGTCATCTCATTGTGTGTGCTTGAGTTCATGAGTGAAGTGCATTGGTGAG
This sequence comes from Vaccinium vitis-idaea, assembly GCA_963854785.1. Classification (NCBI taxonomy): domain Eukaryota; kingdom Viridiplantae; phylum Streptophyta; class Magnoliopsida; order Ericales; family Ericaceae; genus Vaccinium; species Vaccinium vitis-idaea. The sequence goes on from OY978215.1 coordinate 15,981,226, forward strand.
GGGAAGCAATTTTCTTTATTAAAATGCATTACTTTAGGGGGAGTTTTAATTGTCATATGCATTGCTTGGGCATTTCATAAGTGCATCTCATTATACCTACCTAATCATGTCATGTGCTTACTTGCGTGTTTGCATTGTTATATGTGCTTGTCTAATACATTGGTCTTGCATTCATTCACTTTAGCAGTGCACTGTTTTGAGGGAAGCTTCAACATTTTTCAAGTTTTTAATCCTATAGTGAGAAGTGCATTTTAGTGAGGGGGAGTTGTTTTTAGTGCTTGAGTGAATTTTGGTGGCGATTGTTTGATTGGGAGATTGTTGTTGTGAGGAGATTTTTACTGTTCATGCCTCAAGTATTTTGATGTTTGTGAGTGAGAGTTGGTGCTTTCCATGCCTTAGTCAAAATTTTGGAGGTTTGACTCTGAACATTTGTCTAGCAGGTCCTTTGTAAATTTGTGAAGGATTTGTTCTTGACCTGTTATGCTAAAATTTCGTGTGTTTTCTAGTCAAGATTCAGAGAGCTAGCATTTGTGAGGAGTCTGCACGCGTCTGTGGTCATTACACACGCACTGGTCACGTGCCTCTAATATGGAGTATTTCATCCGTCCTTTGTCTTGCCCCACGTGGCCATCATCACACGGATTTGTAATCTAATCTCCACCGTCCATTTCTATCTTCACCGTTGGATCCATGAGGGGTCTCTTATCCGGATAACTCTTTTCCCTTCAATCACTGATCCACTCTCTCTCTCTCTACCCACACTCATAGCTATGGTGATTTAGAAATTTAGGGTTTCAAGTTCACATCTCTCCATCACGAAATCAATCTCTCTCCTACCGTTACTCACCTACGGGTTAGGCGATTTACAGTCTCGCGATCTAGACCTTTCACGTTTCATGTGGCGATTTCAGTTCGACAACTTTGGGGGTCTGATGAGTTTGAATATTAGGGCTTCTCGGTCGTTTTCAAAGCTTGTTTATCGCGATTGCATCTCTTCTCTACTAGTATGACATTTTTTAGTCTGCAATTCTTGTTTCTGGGTTCGATTTCAGAGATGAAGATTTCGGGTTCTCGGTTCCCTGCAACATCGATTTTCAAGCTTCTGGCTTCTTGAATCAACGACTGTTATGGAGGGTTTCAGTTTGCAGCAGCCAATTTGGGGTTTTGAAGCTGTTCTTCCAGATCGTTTTTGTCTTATTCGAACCAGTTAGGGTTCTCAAGTTCGGTCGACTTCACCTGTTTGGCTGGTGAACAGCTCACTCAGTTTGCTATGTTGGGGCTATCTTTTGGTACAGTTATGGAAATTTCAGTAGTCTGTGTTTGCAGTTTGGGTTCGAAGTTCAGCCATTTTTCTGTATTACAGACATTAGGGTTTCTTTCGTTCGGTTACATATTCTCGGCCATGGGAATTTTGGGGTTTCTTGCTTCATCGTTTTGGGAGTTTTTTCATTGTAGTTTAGGGTTTGCTTGACATGGGATTGTTGTGCTCCGACCAGTGCTTTGAGGTATTCTCCTTCTTCACTACCTCATTTGTTGTTCTCTGTCAAGTTGAAGGGTTGACCACGTTCCAATTCTATCTTGTCGCTTTCTTGTTAAATATTTCTAATGATATGCAGACTTGAGGTATAATTTGTGTGTTGTGCTGCTATTCTGGTTTGCTTACTTGAGATTTGCTTTGAGCTGCTCTCTGGTTGATGTGCTAAATATGTGGTCTAGATTTCTTACTGCTGGTTTGTTTTGCTCTATCTGTGTGAGGTTTTAATTGCTTCGATGTGCCTCTTAGATCTATGAAGTTGCTGATGATCGGTTTATTTTGGATACAGTGGTTCAGGGGTTTAATCTGTGTGAGGTTTTAATAGCTAGCATTGCTTAGTCTTGCTCATCTTGTATGCATATGCTCCTCTTTGGTTTCCGTGACAAAAAGGGGGAGATTGGTTGGCTTGTGAGAAGAGTTGGTAGTATCTCGTACCTTGCAATGCTTGAGTAGTTGCATGCTTAATATTATAGTGGTTAGGTTTTTGCATCTGTAGCCTGCTTGCTTTACCTATGCCTCTAGATGCGTCGTTTAGTCTTGCATGCTTTGCTTCATGGATGATAGCTATCTTATTGCTTTGTCTTCCGTTGCGCCATATTGTTGTTGCTATCATATTCCATATATATGCATGCATGTGTTGGATGTGCTTCTTGTGCAGGTTTGTAGCAAGTGCCCATGTTTGGGGCAAACATGGAAATCACAAATACATGATATTTTATGCCCATGTTGGGGGCAAACATGGAACTTACATATGTAGGATACTTTGTGCCCATGTTTGGGGCAAGCATGATTTTGATTTGTGTTGCCTACTGCTCTTTCATTGAATATGGTGCTATCATGTGAGTATCTTGGCATATGTCTTGTGTAGAAGTTCCTTGGCAGGTACTTGGAAGCTTTTATCTCTAGTTGACTCAAGTTTTTGGAAAGTTCTTGGGTTAGTTAGGACTTGTTTCCTTGTATTGGTTATTGTTTTGAAAGGTTTTGTCCCGGAAAAGCCAAAGGGGGAGATTGTTAAGTTTATTGGCATTTTCCGGGTTATGTCAAGCCTTCCGGAGTCTGTAATTCGGTTATTGGGGTTTGGGAGTTAGAGTGCTTAGGAGTTGAGTCTAGATGCTCCATTCGAGAATTTCAAGCTTCGTGATCAAGCCATGGCCAAGTCAAATGCTTCGAAGCTCAATCCAATGAGGTATATCCTTGCATATCATTTGTGCATTTAGGCCATTCAAAATAACATGTTTTAATGTGCATTAGGTTGGCTTATTAATGGTTTATTCGGATCTTACATTACAAATGAGTGAGGCGTTAGGATTTAGCTTTGAGCTTATTGCGTCTGCACGCGTCTACACGCGTCTGGCTTTGTCTGTTGTGATTGTGCCAAGTGTCTAAATCCTGACGGTGCGTCTACGCGCGTCTACACGGGTCTGGCAGACTCTTTAAGTGGCCACATGTCTTGTTTTGAGTGGCTATCTTCTTGTGCACGAAAATGTGAGCTATAAAAGGCATTTTTCACTCATTTTCACAAACCCACTTGAGAGAAAAATCAGCCCTTTTTAGAGAGAGAAAGTCTCATCTTTTCTTCATCCTTCTCTCTTTTGTGAACTTGATGTTCTTGATGATTTGAGCTTGCTCTTCTCATCTTTCTTCAATCTAGAATCTTCCTCTCCATGGATCTACTCTAGGTTGATTTTAGTTTTCAAAAACTTTCATAAAAATCCAATCTTTTTCATACATCATGTTGTGTTGCCTTGTTTCTACGTGAGCCGGTTGGACCGGTGCCGAGTTGACTCGGAGATCAAGACGGGTGTGCTTGTGGAGTCCATGGAATCAAAGAGGAGTACGGGGTACTACATCAAGAATTGGAGCTAGGTGTCACAAGGGGCTTGTTGGGTAATTCCTAGTCTTGTTAATTCTTGTAAACCTTTTGATTTATGGAATGCATGAGTAGGACTAGGCCGTGGTTTTATGCTTAGGGTGTTTAGACCCTAAGTAGTTTCCATGTATATCGTGTGTTTTGTCTCATTAGTTTAATTACTCTATATCGAACTTGTTGAGTTGTTTGATTTGCCATGGTGAATGATTAAATTGGTTGAAATCGAAGTGGTTTATTTTTAAAGTGGTCGTCCTATTCACCCCCCCTCTAGGACTTGTAGTGCTTTGCATAATTTCATACCCTTCACATTCGGGAAGGTGAACCTTACAAATTGCCATCAACACTATTTTCATGCCTACAACTTGAGCATTTGAATCTCCGTTCTTGTGTGTTTAAACCTCCACGTGTTTAAAGGATTTACCAGGCTCCTTTCCCTTGTGCTTTACAAAGTTTCCATTGCTGGTGATGTACTTTCAAGTTTGACCTCCACTTGCCTGCTACTTGAACGGCTGACAATTGATAGTTGCACAAGTTTTGATTATCTTGAAATTGTGGCTCCTAATCTCAAACACTTATGGTGTGAAGGCCTTTACAGAGCTATTTGCTTCCAGATACCTTCTGAAATTGTTGTTTTCTCAGAAGATATGAAAGGGTCGAGGAATCAATTAGGATTCAATGGAGGAGAAATATGCTACTCTGCCAAGCTTCTTGGTAGTTTACCTATCGTTGATTTTCTGGTATTGGACTATCAATATGTGAAGGTAAGATGAGCTTTGTGAAACCTTCGCCCTCTGTTATTCGTTTATTTATTTATTTTTTCAAGCCATTTTTTGAGTTTTTATTCATTGTTTGTCTTTTGCTTTTAGTCCATGGCTGCAAGCGGTGTACGGGAGAGGCTTCCTACTACTTTCAACCGCCTTGTATATGTCAAGTTCTATAATATCTGTTTTGGGGAACTAGATGAGGTCTCAACTGTTCTTTATTTAATTAGAAGCTCCCCAAACTTGGAAGATGTTTTTATTCGCGTGAGTAACAGCATATGTTATCTCCAATGTTAGTTATGAAAGATTGGATAAAACCTATACGCTAAACTGTTACACTGTTCCTCTTTCCAAACTCCAGGCATTTCATGGTGCAACTGCTGCTATTGATTCTGTTGCGGAACTTGTTGACTTGCAAAGTTGGTCAGATGTGTCCTTAAATAAGCTTCAAAATGTGGAGATGGAAGAGGTGGCTGGCACAAAGGTTGAAATGGAGTTCATCAAGCTTCTGTTGGCCAAATCTCCAAGGTTGGTGATCATGGGTATCACGCTGAAGTCAATGGAGGTTGTTGAAGAATTGAGGATTGTAAAAGAGTTGACAGGATTTCAACGCGCATCAACTCAGGCAGTAATCACTTTTCCAAAATGAAGGCAAATGAAGATCAAGGTCCCTCAGGTTACTTTTGTTTTAGTTGGTTTTTATGGACTCTCTATCTTAGCTGGATGTTTGTCTCTCTGGGTTTTGGAACTCGACATTGGCAATCTTTTGGAACTAATGCATCTCATGAAAATTATTTCTGTTAGCATAATGAAGTCCTTTCTGAGCTTTATGTTTTGCAGTCTTTGAGTAAAATTTGAAGTTTTTTTTTTTTGCCTTTTCTAGTATTGTAAGTTTTGAAAGAATTTATCATTATCTCAGTTCACTTTTCTCTATCCCTTCTACTCTTTGTTTGTAATAAGAACACCTACATAAATCTAAAGTAGGCGCTAGCTAAGTATGTGAACACCATCATATTCCGTTTGAAAGTTTGAAGATGGGTAGTTTTGTGGAAAGCCGGGACGCTGATGTGCACCATATGTACTAAAATGTGCAGTGCACCGATCTCAACCGTCCAAAAATGTTTGAGTTGTCCGGATTCGTAAATGCTTTCTTACCGATTTCATCCGTTGTGAGTCTGCGAATCCGGACAACTGATTTGTGATGTGCGCTGCACGGTGCAACGCATATGGTGCACAACAGTGTCCCGGCTTCCAGTTTTGTGATCTAAAGTTTGAAGATGGGTAGTGTGGGTCATTGATTAGGATTGTATATGGATGAAGGATTTCTAAAGTGATTTAGAGGGATAGGAAAAATGAAGGCAAATGTGAACTGAAGAGGCTAAATTTGCTATTATATTTGTTTACTGTATCTGTTCCTTTTGCGTTGATGTTTGAAACAAAATCGTCTACGGCCTCCTGTATCGGTGTGCAACATATATCGGATACGGCTAAACATGTGGGGTTCAGACCCTCTCTATACAAATTCTCTCTCAACATACTCTAGATAGGGCTGCTCAAAAAAACCGGTGGACCGTGAATTCGGTCCGGACCGAATCGATCCGCACATTTTGGATTTTAACCGTGGATTAATGGTCCGGACACGGATTCAAAAAATAAAAAACCGTGACTCGCGGTCCAGACATGGATTTTGATTTTGAAACCGTGGATTAACCGATCCGGACCGTGCAATTTTTATTATATATAATTTAAAAAATAAATAAATATACATGTATAGAAAATTAGTTTTACCACTTTTGTAACCTACTTTGTTTGGAATTCCAAAATGTTATCTGGGTTTTGTGCTTGTGATTATCTATATAGATGTGTTTGTTGGCATGTTTAACAAGTTTGATGTTTACATTTTACAATGCTCAAACTCATATTTATACCCTCTGTATTTGGAATTCCAAAATGAATTTCAGGTTTTGTTTTTTGGCTATCTATTTTGATTCCGTAATGTTCAAGTTTAGATTTGTTCAATTAATTTGTTGGAATGTTTAACAAGTTTGCATTATTTATTTCCAGTGACTACTCTTTCTATGTTCTTATTGATGCTTTATATTCTCATCTACTAACTATACTACTGAAGTGTTAGTTTCAGTGTTGAGTTTGAGTTTTTGAATGAGTTAGATATTCTTTTTAGAATAAGTTGAAAATCCGTGGATAAATCCGGAATAGATCCGTGACTCGCGGATCGGATTGGAACCGAACAGTGAGACTTTTGGATCGGACACGGATTTTATTTTCAAAAAACCGTGACTCACGGATTAGGATTGGATTCATGCCAATCCGGACCAATGTGTTCCTTGTAGTGTCTCAATGCACTACACCCTTACAGTATCCTCAATTGTGAGTCGATTGAAATCTTCATTTGGGATCAGAACTATTTAGTTTATTGGGAATGTTGAATAAATCATTCATGCAAAAACTCAAATTAATTGGATATTGTTAGCCATATGATCGGATACCATTTATTTTACAAAAATAGATGGCCAATATCAGAGGCAGTTCTACATAGGCTTTTGGGTGGTCACTTGAACACTCTAAAAAAAAATTATTTAGAATACATGTAATTTTTTGTACTTTTCTTTAAGTATTGTCCTTTTTGAACATCCAAGTTAAAAATATTTGAACACCCAACCCAAAAATATTTGAACACCCTATCCAAAAAAATGTGTTATATGTGCCGGTTTAATTCTGCTTGGCCTAAAAAATAGAATTCGCCGAGAATATGCAATTATGACATATATCTTACGTACTTTCATATTATTTGCTCTCATTATTCAAACAAATATAAAAAAAAATTGTGTATATATGGCCACTTAATAGAACTAGCTAGTAGAGTTAAGGTAATTTTCGAACACCCTTTCAAAATTCCTAGAGCAGCCATTGACCAATATCATTTAGAGAATAAACTGTAAGACCAATTTGTCTCAATTGTGTGTCTATAGATTTCTGATGATCATATTTTTTTTTAACGCATGTTGTGCTCAATGTTCACTACAACAAAAATGATAAACCGTGACGAAATTCTGGTGACGAAATTAATTTTTGTCTCCTATATGACTATTTTTGTCTCCTATATGACTATTTTGAGACGAAATTAATTTTGTCTCCTATATGACTATTTTGGTGACGAAAATATTTTTTTCGTCACTAATATGTTCCATCCACATCTTTTTGGTGACGAAAATATTTCTTTCGTCACTAATATGCTCCCTCCACATCTTTTTGGTGACGAAAATATTTTTTTCGTCACTAATATGTATCCTCCACATCTTTTTGGTGACGAAAATATTTTTTTCGTCACTAATATGTATCCTCCACATCTTTTTGGTGACGAAAATATTTTTTTCCTCACTAATATGTTCCCTTCAATGGAATTTTTGGTGACGAAAATATTTTTTTCGTCACTAATATGTTCCTTCCACATCTTTTTGGTGACGAAAATATTTTTTTCGTCACTAATATGTTCCCTCCATTTACTCCACAAAAACTAATTTAGGGTTAGGGTTTAGGGTTTAGGGTTTAGGGGGTTTAGGGTTTAGGGTTTTTAGGGTTAGGGTTTAGGGTTTTTAGGGTTTAGGGTTTTAGGGTTTAGGGGTAAGGGTAAGGGTTAGGGTTTAGGGTTTTAGGGTTTAGGGGTTTAGGGGTTAGGGTTTACGGTTTACGGTTTTTAGGGTTAGGGTTTAGGGGGTTTAGGGTTTAGGGCTTTAGGGTTAGGGTTTAGGGTTTAGGGTTTAGGGTTTACGGTTTAGGGTTTTAGGGTTTAGGGGCAGGGGCGACGCTACAGCCAAGGTACTGGGGTCAGCTGACCCCATTGAAAGATATTAGAATGCTACTACTGCTATGCTATACATTTCTATTGGCCAATGTATGAACCCATTAAAAATTGTTTATGACCCCACCTAGTGTGCAAAATGCAAGTAGTAGGTAAGTTTTTTGTTAAAACAATACACAAATTCTTTGTTTTTCTTTTGTGGATAACTCAGGGTTTCTGTTCCAACTTACGCGCATTTCGATTTAATCGATGGAGACCGATTTCACCGTCTACTAGCACTAGCACGGAGCTCAGTTAATGCCAGGGCAATGTCATTTATGGATTGATCCGTAAGAGTGGATGACACTTTGTAGGTCTAGAACTTGGAACCTTAGAAGAAAACAATACACATCTTTTTTGGAAACATAAAAAAAAGTTATAGCTTGAAAATGTTACAGTAACTTGTTATATAAAGATAAATTATGCATTGAAATTGACTTGAAAACATGGCATCTGAGACTATGCTTAGTTTTTCCAGTGGGTATGGGAAAAATTGAAATTCTAGAGAAATTTTGTGTTAAAAATAATAAAACATAGGAGTATGTAATGCTATTGAGATCGTGATTGTCTTCCTATTCACTTGTTTGAGACCAATTTCACCTTTTAGCACATTATTTGCGAGTGGTTTTTTTTTGGTCAAGAGCTAATTTAGATTGTGATTTTTGGAAAAAAAACTCTAAAGATTGAATTGGCATATAATTCACAATTTTAGAAGTTGGTTTGATAAAATTTCGACCCCATTAACTTATATTCCTGGAGTCGCCACTGTTTAGGGGTTAGGGGTTAGTGGTTAGTGGTTAGGGTTTAGGGTTTTAGGGGTTAGGGTTTTAGGGTTTAAGGGTTTAGGGGTTAGGGTTTAGGGGTTTAGGGGTTAGGGTTTAGGGTTTAGGGTTTTAGGGTTTAGGGTTTGTAGCGTTTTTAGGGTTTAGGGTTTAGTAAAAAAAAAAAATTTATAGTATAAAACAATGGGAAAATTATAGTAAATAAAAATTATTAACGTAATGATTGTTAAGTATAAAATTTATAAAAGAAATGATATTAGTAGGGGTTTGTATAAAAATAGTCCGGTTTTTATAGTATAAATATTAAATAGGTGCCCAAATGACACAAGCGGTTCGTAGCTCAGCTGGTTCGCGCGCGCGGTCGCACGCGTGAGGACTCGGGTTCGATTCCCAGGAGGAGCGTATTCCTCCATTTTCATCTGCCACGCGGGCGCCAGGGCGGCTGCCACGTAGGTGACATGGCTGCCTCGACGTCGCCACGCCAGCTGCCACGACGTCGCCATGCGGGCGGCCACGCAGGCGCCAGGCGGGTTGCCACGCAGGCGACTGGGCGTGTGACATGTAGGCGCCAGGCTGGTGCCACGTCAGCGTCGATTTCTAGTCAGGAAAATTTTACGGTGACGAAAATTTTTGTCACCTAAGTAGTTTCCTTCGTCAATTTCTAGCAACGATTAGTGACGAAACTAGTGAGTAGGTGACAAATAATTTGAAAATTGGTGACGAAAAATTTCGTCTCCAAAATTTACTGTTGGTGACGAAACAATAATTTCGTCACCACGTGACTTTCGGAGACAACCTATAGGTGGCAAAACGATTTTTCGTCACTAATACCATCGGAGACAAAAACCATGCATTTCATGACGATTTAATTCGTCTCCAAAGACCAAATTTCTTGTAGTGGTTCTTGAAAAAATGAAGAGGTTAGATCTCTAATAAAGATTTCAGAAGGACCACAATTGAGGGTAATATAAAGATACAGTGTCTTGGGGCATTACAGGAGCCGAAGTTCGGAGGAGGTTTCAATCTGGAGCTGACAACTTTGGTTCAACCCCAAACCAAAGTTTGTGTGATTTTCCTCTCTTCTTTCTCTTTCCTTTTCACAACTCCCAAACCCAGCAATGACAGTTGGAATTTCTGAAATTGGAAGAGAGACAGAGAAATAGAGAAACCCAAATCCCTTTCAGCAGGAAAAGGGCAGTCTCTTCTACTCTTTCTTCTTTTCAGATTTCACACGCAGGTAAGTCTCCACACCACACGTAGTTAACATTTTCCAACAGTGGCGACTCCAGAGATTATAATGAGTGGTGTCATGATTTATAGCATCACTTATCTTTTTTTTTTTTTTGATAATGGAGAGTGTTCCGATACACCAGACTAATCTCTCTAATTCCTCCCACAATCCTTTTATATTCGTTTGCGTGAAGGGAGGTGACCCATTGGGGTTATAGCATCACTTATCTTACAAATCTAAAAAAATGACAAATCAATTTACATTTCTAGAATCATAAATGACAAGGTAGTTTAACGAACTTAGGATGTGTTCAAAAGAATAAAAGAAAAGAACACATAATATTTATCACATTGAAATCGATTCTCCTAATTTTATTTTACTGGAAAACTAAACCTATATTAAATGATTCATCAGTAGAAATTTTTCAAAGTTGTATCACAATTTTATTTGAGTTTAGAAAAAAGAATGCAATTTACATTTTCTAACTATTTCATTTTTTAAAAACTAAATTCCCTCCTACTATTTCATTTTTTTAGATGGGACTACGTGTTCTCAGCCTTATTTTTTTACTTTTTCCATTTTGCTTTATGCTAGGAGTATATTTTTGGCCTTCTGAGGAGAACAATAGACTAGGTAGATGGTTTCAGTAAGAGGACAAAGATGAAAAAAGGAGGAAACATTAGAGGTAGGTGTGCTTTCTCTACATTTCCTAGCAGTTTTGTGAGCTGGACACATGCCAGCCGTAGGATGCAGTAGTAAACATGTGATCAATGGGTTCAAGAGGTTTTTCTAGTGGTGTCATCACAATAGATGTTTACCAAAAAGTGGGAAACTAGACTCTGTAAAATTATCGACTTTCCAGCTGAGTGGGTTCAGCTGACCCCACTCACAGTACACTGGCGTCGCCCCTGTTTTCCAAGTACAAGGTTTTCATATTTCTCTGTCATAATGAGATGCAATACCTTAGGGCAATTCCAGTGGTTTTGCCATTTTGGCTTAAACCATTCCCAAAAAATGGCCACGAATAGCGTCATTTGGCCAAAAAATAGTGATATTGGTGCAACGGTTGATTGCCATTTGCAATGTCATTTCTTGCAATAATTTCCCTTGTATCCTTTTTGCCTAGAAAACAAGAGAGGGAGGGATTTGGTCGTTGGCTATGCTGATGTTGCAAATTTTGCCATTTTTGGGGAATTGCTCAAGCCATTTTACCACCATTGAATTTGCTCTTACATGTATTTAGTTTCATGTTGATCAGCTATATTAACAACCAATCAAGTTAGTTTTTAGAGCATACATACTCATCAATCTATGAGAGTGGCACCCATATGGACGCAAATACACTAATCATAGAGTATTGTGGGTCAACAATTAACTTTTTGTTGCAAATTTTGTCATTTTTTGCTCAAGCCATTTTACCACCATTTGGAACTTGCTCTTACATGTATTTAGTTTCATTTTTTTTTCTTTTTTCGATCGGCTGTATTTAGTGTCATGTTGATCAGCGATATTTTTACAAGCAATAAGGTAACCGGAGAAATCAAGTTAATTTTTGGGAAAAAATAGAGCATACATACTCATCAATCTATGAGGTTCAAACAGTGGTGCCCATATGGATGCACATACACTAATTGTAGAGTATTGTGGGTCAAATTGGGGCAAATTTATTATGATAAAAAAGAGGAAATAATACACACAGTTATTGTTTCGGGCCATTGGTACTTAACTGATCCCATGAAGGGGACTTTGTTTTTTCAATTAAGTTTTTCTTGTCATTCTGGCCATTATTCACTCGGTTTTATTACGGGCCGGTACAAAAAAACAAATATTTATTACCACTAACTCCAATCATTCTTTTTAATTACCACTAACTCCATTAAGGTCAATCACTCTTTTTTGGGGCTTAGGCACTTAGGGTGCACTATCCTATTATAGAGTTTTTAGTGGTTTAGGCCTTTTTATAGGGTACCCTAGGATTTTAGACACTTTCATAGGGTACCCTAGGGTTTAGGTTTAGGCACTTTCATAGGGTACCCTAGGGTTTAGGTTTAGGGTGCACTTTCCTACTATAGAGTTTTTAGTGGTTTAGGCACTTTCATTGGGTACTCTGGGGTTTAGGTGGGGTGGGTAGAGAGAGAGAGAGAGAGAGAGAGAGAGAGAGAGAGAGAGAGAGAGAGAGAGAGAGAGAGAGAGAGAGAGAGAGAGAGAGAGAGACTAATGGAAGGGGGCTGACGGAAGGGACCTGTTCCTGCGCACGGGGTGGAGTAATCGGTGCTTTTTGGATTTGTTGTGGAGTGCGTTGTCACCAGCCCTCCAAAAGTGGAGAGGTTGGTAAATATCCCTTGAATTCTGAATTGTGAAGGAAAAAAGTTTTGAATTCTGACTAGTAAGAAAAAGCTTTTGAAAAAGCCTAGCCCGCCCGCCCAACTCTTGGCCCACTAGCCCGGCCGATTGGGCTAAGCCTGTGGGCTAGGCCTATGCTTCTACTTTTGGGACAAAGGCCACCCTACCAAAAAACAAGCCCTCTAGGCCCAGTCCGTGGGTGGGCTGGGGCAGCAACTTCGCGGGCTGGGCTTGCCCCACCTGCAGTACTCATGATGACACTTAGGATAGTTGTGTGTCGTCAGTGCATCTCCGGAAACTTATTCTCTTTTCTTTCAAACTCAGATTTAAGGGAAAAAATCTTTAGAACTCACTTCACTCGACTCAAACTTATATCAAACTGAGATTTACTCTAATCGGATTGGACATAACTAACTCAAATTTAAAATTGCTATTTTGTATTTTGCAAGCAAATATGTGATCAATGTAGCTTATACTCAAGTTGTCTAGATTTGAGATGGCTTGTTAGAGTGCTTCATGTCAGATAAAGCTTTTAAATGTTTGAGCAAGGGTTGAAGAAGTTCTCTTTGATTGGATTAGTTGTCAGTAGTTGTTGTATTAGCTCTATCTTGGGGTATGGATTTGAAAAGGGTTTCATACTTTTATTCTTATGATTGTCCTTTTCCTCAGGGCCTCAGCAAGTCAATCCAAGAATCCATCGCTCCATTCTTTTCTCCGTTCATTCAATTGAATAATGTTAGTCTTAAATGCTGGGCACCCAACTCTCTCAAGTCCAAAGTTTGAAAACCCACATAAAGTCTAAGTTCTGTTAATTTATCTTTCCAAATTATTTTGAAGAAATATACATCAGAAGGACTAAATTTTATTTGAAGATAGATGAACAGTTGCAGACCTTAAGACAAACTTATGATGACTATTTATAAGATTCTGCTACTCCATCGCAGAACAATATTGAAGTTCACTCTCTCCTTAATGAAGTTGGAAAGCTGTCCTGAAATTGATCAGCTGATATGTTTTGTGTCAAACAACGGCATCAGAGAATTCACCCTTCAGATACGGATGGTGATGGTTGTTCCTTATTGCTATTCTGGTTTTGTGTTGGGCAATGTAACAGGGACAAAATATGCCTTACAATTTCCCTCAGCTGGCATCTATCTCCGCACCCCTCCATGTTTTGAAGTAGAAAAGAAAATAGAAAGTTTTAGCAGTAACAAACGTTGAAACAAACGTAAATATTTTGATTTTACGGGCTTCTTTGAATCAATTTCTTTGAGAAACAGCCCTCTTCTTGCAGAAATTTCAATTACTTTGCTTCCCTTGAAAGCAATGTTATACATGAGACAGAAATAGACTCCCGATGGGTGAAGTTTTTCCATTATTTACATGCTATTGAGGACATGCACTTGGATAGCTCCTTTTTGGTAAGAAAGCTTCACTTCATGGAAATCAACTTGGTTAGTAGACCATGTTTCTGACTCTTTTCGCGGTGCTGCTTCAAGTCATTTGGTGCAGGTAATGTTCCAGAGAGACTTCCAAGTAGTTTGAACCAACTCAAATTTCGGGCTCTATCTGATGTTTGTTACTCTAATCTGGATCATGTCTCATGGGCTCTTTGGTTGCTTAGAAGCTCGCCAAACCTGCATAAACTTCAAAGCAGCGTAAGTTACCATAAAAGTCCCCTTCTTTTCTCGTTACCCTTGCGGTTGTGTTTTGGAATTTCCTAATGAATTTTTTTTTCTGTTCTTTTAGATATTCAAAATAACCTCAATCAAGGATTATGTTATAGAGTGTTTGCAAGTGCAAGATTTTTCAGATTTTTCACTGAACCAGCTTCGAGTTGTGGAGATCAGGCATTTTTCAGGTGCAGAGCCCGAAATGCTCTTCGTTAAGATTCTGTTAGCACATTCAATGGTATTCGAGAAGATCGTAATATTGTATGAGCAAGATACTCATGACAAAAAACGAGTTGAGATGGTGGAAGAACTTACTCGATTTCCAAGAGCATCTTCGAAAGCAGAAATTGTCGTCGACGTGACCCCAGGTCTGGTTGAAGTGGAACCTAGCTGGTAGTTTTATGAGTCGCTACAAAAGACGGTACTGGGTAAATTGTCAAATGGGCGAGAAGCAAACTTTGAAGAAACAAACCTTGTAGTTTGTGGAGCATGGTTTCGTGATCTAAAGTTTGAAGATGGGTAGTGTGGGTCCTTGATTAGGTTTGTGTTTGGATGAAGGATTTCTGAAGTGATTTCTAGACGGATAGGGAAAAATAAATGAAGGCAAATGTGAACTGAAAAGGCTATAAATTTATTACTCTATGTTTGCTTACTGTATCTATTCCTTTTGCGTTGATGTTATGTTTGAAACACATCCACGACGGCCTCCTGTATCTGTGTGGGGTACCTGAAAAAATGAAGGAGTTAGATCTCATCCTGGGTCCGCTGTCCCACTCTTGTTGTCCCACCCTCCAATGCATGACATGTGTCTCCCCCTCCCAAATAACGTTTACCCGGTTAAGGCCGTTAAACTTCCCTCTATTTTAAAAAAAAAAATTGTGATTCAAATTTTGTGGTGCCCGAAAAAATAGATTCCAATTGCAAATTATTTTTAAAAGATTTTATTATGGGTTCTGTGAACAATTATTTAAATCGAATAATTTGTACAGACATTTTCAGTATTCATCGTGACTT
Source organism: Vaccinium vitis-idaea (assembly GCA_963854785.1). Lineage (NCBI taxonomy): Eukaryota > Viridiplantae > Streptophyta > Magnoliopsida > Ericales > Ericaceae > Vaccinium > Vaccinium vitis-idaea. The sequence goes on from OY978215.1 coordinate 15,996,293, forward strand.
TCAGCATTAGTAGGTCCCTACGAAATGTACAAAAACAAAATAAGACAAACACGGACAATATGATAAAATGTACAAATATGATAAAATGTGTTTGGCCTTTTACTCTTAAAATGATTTATTGATGATCTTGCGGGGCTCATTTCAGGTCCCAAAAAATTGATTCAAGTTATTCTTAAAATAATTTATTATGGGTTCTTGTAAAAAATTATTTAAATTCAACATTTGTAAGGGCTTTTTCAATACTGTAGGGACTTTCAGCATTCATAGGTCCCTACGATTTCAGTATTCGTTGGGTAGGTCCCTACAAATGCTGAAAAAGTCCTTACAGATATTGGATTTTAATAATAATTTTTTACAAGAACCCATAACAAATTATGTTAAGAATAGCTTGTGATTTGAATCATTTTTTCTAGAACCCAAAATCATTTTAAGAGTAAAAGGCCAAATACTGAATGCTGAAAGTCCTTACGAATGCTGAAAAAGCCTTTATGAATATTAGATTTAATTTTTTTTACAAGAACTCATAATAAATTCTTTTAAAAATAATTTGCAATTTGAATCAATTTTTTCAGGCCCTAAAAATTTGAATAACAGAAGTTAAAAAATGGGATTTCTTTTAAATAGAGGGAAGTTAGTTTAACGCCCTTAACGGGGTTAAAGTTACTTTGGGACATGTGTCATGCATTGGGGGTGGGACCGTGGATCCGGGGTGGTTAGATCTATAGTGAAGATTTTAGAGGATCCACAATTCAAAGCACCAAGTGGCGTAGTGCCTTGGAGCACTACAAGACCCCAAGTCCGGAGGAGTTCTTAATCTGGAGCTGACAACTTCGGTTCAACCCGAAACCAATGAAATTTTCTGTGGTGCCCCAGAGTGGTATTGGGTAAATCTCAGCACCAATGAAATATGAACCTTTAGATTTAAAAATGGATAAATCTCAGCCATTAGATCAAAACCACCTACAAAAAGTATGGTGCATTTGCTAAAAACAAGATTGTTTTGCGCCTTTCCCGCCAACAAAAACAGTTGTACTTACCATAAAACACTGATTTTATCTACCAATTCTTTTGCTAACACTTACTATAGTACATGACTATACTTACCCCAAGATATGGCTACACTTGCTACGTTTTATGGCCACTCTCTCTATAACTAGGTAACACTTTTTTTGAAAACTAAATATTTACGCCAAAAAAATTGCCTTAAATTATTATTGTGAGAATTACATGATTTTTTTTAAGGGGGTAAGCAAATAGTACTTTATTTTTTATTTGCAAAGTACATGACTTTGTCTTTTAGGGGGCAAATAATTTGGAACAGGGGAAAACAAAATTTACAACTAAAAGCAAATTTTTTTTTTTTAACTAAGATTGTATATTACCAAAAGACTATGAGAATGGGTTACTTAAAATAAGATGTGGCTTGATGGGGACAACTGGCCTTTTTAGGGGTATTCCTATACATGAACTGGACAAAAAAAAAAAAAGGACAATTGAAGGCTGGATGGGAGATCTAACGGCTGAGGAAAAATTGGGACATGGATGTCCCAATACCACTTTGGGACACCAACCAATCATTTAGCACATTATAATCTTCAACTTCCAAAGCTAGAGGCACCTACCCTACCAATTTCGTGCAACAAAGATACAAATAATGTTGTCCTAAGGCCTAGTTTTTCATTTGATAAAATCAAAATCTCATAAAATCAATGGGTTGATTTTAGCAAATGAAAAACTAAAATTAGGACTAAGAGTATCTTTAGTGCATTACCTAAAAAAATATTTGTTAAAGTGTACACCTAAACACATGTGGGACCCTATTTTGTGTGCTATGGTAGCTAAAAATAAATGCACTTTAATGGGGCTCCCTAAGAATATTCATTATCTTTTAGAGTGGGACCCATTTAAGTGGTGAGGGGTGCCAAGTGGTCCCACAAAATTCTCCTCTCCTTCCCTTCTCTCTATCTCTCTCCTCTTTCTCTCTCTCCTTAAGTCTCTCCCAAAATTTAGGTAGTCACTTAGGGCACTTTAGGTAGTGATGAGTGCCACCAAGGATTTTAGGGAGTCAATTTTTGTGCACTAGAGACCTTTTTTTTTAGTTTTTCTTAGCTAACTAGTTAGAACACTTTAGGAAACTCTTTTAGGTAGTGCACTAGAGATGCCCTAAAAAGAAGCACATCCAATGTCAGTTGAACTACTCATTACAGCCATTGACAACATAAGGCCCAACAAATTTTCCCACGAGAAAAGAAATCCATCCAAATTATTTTTTGGGGAAACCAATTCACAGAATATCTGAAAAGTTTTTTTCCTACTTGTTCTATTTAGAGGAAGCCAATTCACAGATAATTGAAAAACCAGGTCAGTTTTTTGTCCAATCCAGGGGCTTTAGCGAGCAATCACAACCGTTCGTTAAAAAATTAATGGTTCAAATTTTAAAAAGACTCATCCAAGGAAAAGTAGTATCTTCCGGAGAAGAGTCTTTTAACAAAATCTAACCATTGAAAACACTTTGAACAGCTGTAATTGCTCACTACAAACCCCCCTGACTTCATCTTTTCACCCTAATCAATATTCAGTGCAAACCGCGAATCGCATGAGAGAGTGATAAAGAGTGAGAGTGTGTGTGTTTGGTGTATAGAATGGCAGAGGGGAATCGAAGAAGACGATACGAAGATTGAGACAACTGTTTTATACTAGTGAAATACTTTTGTCCCCTTTTTAAGTGTCAAATATATAAATACATGCATTTTTAAACCCCCTAAAATATATTTCTCTATATAATATGTAGTAAAATATTTTTTATACCAAATTAAAGTCCTCGTTGAGCACTTTAATTTGGTGCTAAACAATTTTAACAAGATTCTACGGAAATACATTTTTTTACGTCCAAGAAATATACACGTTTCTAAATGGGACATAAAAAAGGACGGAGGGAATAGGTACAGTAATGGTTGGGGGAGCATAGTGAAATTTGGAAAAACTCCTCGAGACATTTATATTGAATTTTCTACTCTCTCATTCATATCTGAGTACTCCATTTTCGTAGAAATTCAAAATCAAAACTGCATTAACACAGGATGGGATAATGGATAGGCTAAACAAGCCATAAATTGGGATTAAAACTAACCCTATTTCCCAAGTGTTGAGCTTAATTGCTCCTCGGAGTTCCTTTCAAATTCTCAATGTCACTTTTCACTTTTTGAAATTTCGTTTTCTCTATAACAACTCTTAATCACTTTTCGAGGTTGTAAAAGTAAAGTCTCTTCTTCTCCACAGCTTTCTGTACTATTTAAATGAGCCTCAGAAAATGGTTCAACTCTTCATTATTTAAACAGAGTTCATCCTTAGCAATACTCAGCGAGTAGAAGAGACGCACCCGTGTAAGTCTTGACATGAATATCTTTTTCATTTTACTACTATATTTGGTTTGTTTATGTGATAAGAATTAATCACACTAACAACTCAAGCAGCCTTCCAATCCTTTGGTCTCGAGAGGCATATATATGATTGTCGTTGTTGGGTAGGGTGCCATCCTCGGTGAGACACCGCTTCTTGTTTTGATGCTTTTTTCTTGTCCCACTTAGTCATTGTATCTTTGACATTTGATTAATAAAAAAAGTTTCGCCGTTCAAAAAAAACAATAATGGGAGCCAACTCCTTTCCATAATATTTGAACTTTGCAACTTCGCATAACTCTGCACAACCACTAGGACAGTTGTAGCATGTCCATCCTCCGACCTTTATTCCAGTGTTTTTCATAAGTTAAAGCTCAAAATTTACGGCATTGCTCGTCCACAACACCACCACGACTCTGACTACAAACCTCAAACCTATATATGTGAATCCCGACACATGTTATGTGTTTGAGTCCTAAATATGTGTGAGAGGGTTGTGGTCGGGCGGATGTGTCCCTAACTTTAGTGCAAAATTTAAGTCCAATTGGTGGATATTAGGGAACGAAAAACAAGGAAAAAGGGAAATATGAGTGGAACATATTATTTTTTTTCCCTTGTTTAATTTTGAAAAGGAAAGAAAAAAAGAAAAGAAAATGAAAGCCTTCCTGTATTTCAAATTTCTGCTGATATTGAGATGGTCCATTAGGGTGCTTATTTGAATTAGGGTGCTTCAGAGTATCAAATAAAGCTTTTTTCTTTACTTTCCCGATATTTAAGGTTTGAATGAGAGTCGAAGATGGAATCATTAATTGGATAACCTATTAACATAATTACATCAAAGTTCCTTTCAGTTGTGAAGTTATTATTGTAAAAAGAAGAGTGCAGCTAGTATTCAGGTGGATGTTTTACGGGGAATTTAACTCTGCATGTTTTTATGTTGTTTAATTGTTTCTGCATCTGTGAACTTACTTAATAGGTTGCTATAATAAGAGAGATGGTGATGAATTGCTCCTTATTCTATTTTTGAGCCAGGCAATGTAACGACGGCAATATGCATGGAAGCTGACCTCTTGATTTGTTGGAATAGTTAGCAACATAATGGAAATGGATGGCTCAGGATTTAAACCCCAGAAAAGGACAATGACTGGCTCAACTTCAGACAGAATCAGTGATCTTCCATGGCATGTCATACAAAATATCTTTGTGTGTTTAGGGGTACAAGATGCAGCAAAGACGAGTATTTTGTCAAGGAAATGGAGGTACATCTGGACCGAACTTCCCGAACTCATATTTAAAGATACTTTCTGCAGACGATTGGTTTCAAGGGCAACAACAACAAGGGCAACAACCGACAAATTTATGTTGACTATTTATAAAGTTCTGCTATTCCATCAGGGACCAATACTGAAATTCACTCTCGCAGTGAAGTTGGTTAGCTGTCCTGAAATTGACCAGGTGATATCTTTTGTATCAAAATATGGTATAAGACAACTTACCCTTCACATTCGGGAAGGTGAACCTTAAAAATTGCCATCAATACTATTTTCATGCCTACAACTTGAGCATTTAAATCTCCATTCCTGTGTGTTCAAACCTCCTCCTGGGTTCAAAGGATTTACCAACCTCCTTTCCCTTGAGCTTCACAAGGTTTTTATTGCGGGTGACGTACTTTCAAGTCTTATATCCAGTTGCCCGCTACTTGAACGGCTGACACTTCATAACTCCACCAGTTTCGATTTCCTTGAGATTGTGGCTCCAAAATTGAAACAATTATTGTGTCAAGGCCATTACAGAGCTATTTGCTTCCGGATACCTTCTGAAATTGTAGATTTCTCAGTAGGTATGGAAGGGTCAAGGAATCAATTGGGATTCAATGGAGGAGAAATATGCAACTCTGCCAAGCTTCTTGGTAGTTTACCTATTGTTGATTTTCTTGCATTGGACTACCAATATGTGAGGGTAAGCTGATCTGTTATTCGTTTATTTATTTAACTTTTTCAAGCTATTTTCCTTTGAGTTTTTATTCATTGTTTGGCTTTTGCTTTTAGTCCATGGCTGCAAGAGGTGTACGGGAGAGGCTTCCAACTACTTTAAACTGCCTTGTATATGTCCAGTTGTATGACATCTGTTTTGGAGAACTAGATGAGGTCTCAACTGTTCTTTATTTAATTAGAAGCTCCCCAAACTTGCAACAAATTTTTATTCGCGTGAGTAACGGCATATGTTATCTCTTATTCTTTTTAATGTATCATTTGATAAAACCTTTACGGCGCTAACACTGTTACACCGTTTTTCTTTCCAAACTCCAGGCATTTCACGGTGCAACTGCAGCTATTGAGCCTGTTGTGGAACTTTTTGACTTGCAAGGCTGGTCAGATGTGTCCTTAAATAAGCTTTTATTTGTGGACATGGAAAAGGTGTCTGGCACAAAGGCTGAAATGGAGTTCATTAAGCTTCTGTTAACCAAATCTCCAACTCCAAGGTTGCATACCATGGATATCAACCTGAAGTTGAAGGAGTGTGTTGAAGAATCTTGGATTGTGAAAGAGTTGAGTGGATGTCGACGTGCATCAACTCGGGCAATAATCACTTTCCCAAAATGAAGGCAAATGAAGATCAAGGTCCCTCGAGTTACGGACTCCCTTAGCTGGATGTTTGTTTCTCTGGGTTTTGAAACTCTTGGCATTGGCACTCTTTTGGAACTCAAGGCATCTCTGAGCTTCTTTTTTTTTTTCATTTGTTAAAGTAAAATTTAGTGCCTTTTTTTTTTTTTTTTCTTCCTAGTGCCTTCTATAATCTGACATTTGCTTAATTCACCGCCTTGGTTGCAATCATTTAACAAGTAGTTTCCCAATCAAGTGACTTTTGCAATCACGTCCTCTTTTACTGTCTTGAGGTATGGAAGACTAGAATTTACTCGAAGAAGTTCCCACAAAACTTACAAAAGCATAGATATAGTGGAGGAAGTTATTGCCACTAGGATTTTCTATTCTAAGTTTTGTTAATTTATCTTCTGAAATTATTTTGAAGAAATATACATCCAAAGGACTAAATTTTATGTAGAAGATAAATGAACAGTTGCAGTCCTTAAGACATCATGCCTGTACATCTGTGCGATATCAACATTACATTGTAAATTGGTAATTATTTTCAGTTCGTGGCAGGATAAGGTTGGTCTAGTTATTTTTCTATAAACAAATGATCCACATTAATTGATAAATGTGATTTCCTTCATACAGTTCATATTGTAACTTACGCGTTTGTCGGTGTCTAGCCCAGAAAGCTTAGATTCATAAAATATTATTTTTTCACAAGAATAACTCAACCACATGAATACAAAAAATACAAGTAAATCAAGAGTATGAAAATAGTAAAAATAGGAAAGATGTTGCCTGTGAGATTGAGAATTGTGTAGTCACTGTCTGTAGGATAGGTTCTTCGTCTACTTCAAATGATCTTTAATTTGGAGAGGCAAACAATAGCTAACGATCGAACAGGAATAAGAGAGTGTGTGTAGGGGTGAAAGATTAAGCCAGATATACAGAGAAAGAAGGCAGCGGTATTCAGTCCATTCCCCATTGAGTCATCATCGTCCTCGGGACACAGTTCTAGGAGAGGTATAGGTTCGCGAGAACTGGCAAGAACAATGTTCTCAATTCCAGAGCTCTGAATTCCTTTCTCTCTCTAGGATTTCCGTGCTCTGAGGGTGAAGCAATCTCTCTGTGTGAATTTGTGAAGGAGTGCCACATATTTATAGGAATATGTACCCAATCATTGGGCAGCAGTCGTTTTCCCAATAATATGATGACACGTGCTCTCTCCGTATATCCGGGCAACATGGGTGACGTCACTGGCCGTTAGGAAGATTCCTTTAGGCTATTCCAGTGTGCGTTGTTCCCTCGCGGCGAACCTTAATCCTTTAAAGGCACCAAGCCACTTGAATCTCTCCTATTCCCGCTATGATAGGTGTGGTCGCGAGCCCCTTTGGCTCACGCTAAAACCTTTCTCGAGACTCGCGTCGACTTCCTGACCTTTGCCTTTTGGTCAGGTACAGTCGCGAGCCCAATTCGCGTGGTCGCGTAAGTATTCACTCCTTCTCGTCGCGCCAGTCTTCTTCGCTGGGGATGTCATGAGGGGTGAATTTTCCCTAGATCGCATTTTCCTTGCACAGGGTACTTGCAATGCTATTATGCTTCACAAGATTATGACCTTCGCGGTGGGGCTTTGCCTTAGCTGTCACTTTCCCTTTAGAGATTTTGTGACTCTCAGACATATCTCTTCCGCAAGCGTTTGGCCTCGCAGTGGGTGCTTTCCATCCGCTAACTTAACCAATTTCTGACGTGTCCATTGGTAATTCTTCCTTCCACGTGGCTTGCCGTTACGGGTTGGTCAACTGACCATCAGTCAGACGCGCTGACCTTTCCTACATTGTCTTAAGGCTAATATTCCTCCCCTCATGAAGGTTCCACCGGAGTGTACTAGCCCCAAGATTAAACTCAAGAGCTCACAAGCATTCCTCATCCAATGTTCACGACCACCGGGAGGTTTGAACGAGTCACGAACCGAGTTGTCCACCTCTATAGAAAATAATATAAGATTATTCTAAAACTCTCTTTCATAATTTGTGTATACTCTCCATATACTTCCTCTTTTCACCACTTCCATCTTTTTACAAATCCCAAATATATAGAGGTAAATATATAATTCTCCTTAATGGTAATAATAACAAATAATAAATCCACTATTAAATTTTGTAACATAAATGATATCTATATACAATAAGTTTTGTAACAGTCAATTAAGTAATTATATTGTAACAGAAAAGTAATGAGAGGTAATAAGTATCTCATTTTATTTTTATTAAAAGGTTTCAACAATCCTCCACTTTTAATAAAAGTAAAACAATTATTATTTGACTTTAAAGAAGCATGATTTTAAAATACAATATATACAAAGAAAAAGTTGGTCAACTATGCACTGCGCAATTGGTGTGGGTGTCTTCCGGACTTGAACCTACACTTAGTGTTAACAGTATTCCTTTGAAGTATCATAGAAGGCCAATACCTTGAACTAGATCCTTTGAGCCAAAGTTCAACATGTCACACACACAGTACCGGTATTGGACATCAGTTCGCGGGTTAGTGCTATTAATGGCCATGCACTAAATCTTGATTCTCATGAGGGTTACTAGAGGTCAGCCCGAGCCTCATAGTCTCGGCCTCACAACGGCCCTCACTTAGGTGAATCCTCCAAGGATACAGTGACGGAATGTACCCTACAAAAGAATGTTTGCCTTGGATTCATTCAAGATATAACCCTTATTTAACTAGTCAGTTCTTCAGCACAATTACCTTAGGGATGAGCAGGGGAGTCAAAGAGACAATCTCCTTCCATTAAACAAGTGTTGGAATGAGTCACCCAATGTGGATTGTTTTTACCCGTTGAACTTCCTTCATGGGATCTCCACTCGCAGAAGACGAGTTACCTCCCTAGGTGACTCCCTGTGGGCTTAAGCCCATCCCCTCGACATAAATTGGATCTAACCTCAATTTACTTCGCTTGTATTGATATTTGATTTGGGAAGTTTTCTACTAAAATTTCTAAATTCTATAGTAGTAATTGGACACTGATTATCATTTTTTGATTTTTTGTCAGTATATGTTATGAAGTATGAACTACTTCTAAGAGAGGCTGCTGCTATGATTTGATTTTCTCGCTGATCATTTCTCAACATGAAGAACATGTGTGGTTCTACTTCGGATATTGATCTTCCTCATAATATAATCGAAAAGATATTAGTACTTCTGCCCATATGAGATGCAGTAAGGACAAGTGTTTTGTCAAAGAAATGGAGGTATAACTGGACAACTATTCCGAAACTTGTATTTGATGATACGTTACAAGAAGTTCTGGATCCTTCCCTGAATTTCTTTCGCCAACTATTGCCACCAGATCAACTCTTTGACTAATAATAGACTATTGGCCACTGTATACCATGATCTATTACATCACCGCGGACCAGTACTTAAGTTGAGTCTTTTTACATCTGACCTAGAAAGCTGTTTTGAAATTGATACTTTGATAACTATTCTGTCAAGCAAGGGTATCCAGAAGCTCACCCTGCAAATTTGGATGGGTGACCTCCCTAAATTGCCTCAATCTCTATTTTGTTGTCAACAATTAATTGACGCACTTGAATCTCCATTTTGGTGTATTTGAACTCCCAACAACCTTTAAGGGATTTCCTAGGGTGGTTTGCCTGGAGCTTCGTGAAGTCATCATCACTGCGGACACGTTTCAGTCTATTGTTTCTAGTTGCCCAGTACTTGAACAATTGACATTTGAAAGTTCCAAGAGTTTTGACTTTATTGGAATTGATGCTCCTAATCTGAAAGTCCTAAGCTTAATGGGGACTTTAAAATCTCTTAATGTCAAGAATGCACCTCATCTTGCTAACTTTTCAATACATTCAAAAGCTTCCGTGTGGGTCTTAGGAAGAGGCAGAGATAAATTTGACTGGGTTGGTCTTTTGGATGGCCTACCTGTTCTTAAGAATTTGCATATGGGTGATCAATATCTGAAGGTAAGATAACTCTCGCTTCTTTTTTTTTTAATTCGTTTGTTCTTGATGCAATAGTTCCTTTGATCTCACTTTTTCCATTTCATGAAGTCCTTGAAGTCCCTGGGTAAAGCAGGCTCTTTAGGAAAGAAGCTTCCTGCATTACAGAACCTTAATATCCTAGAGTTATCTGATGTTTGGCTTGGGCATCCAGGAGTTGTCTGGAGTATTTTAGTGTTGATTAAAATCTCCCCAAAATTACATAAAGTAATAATTCAGGTGAGTACTATAGATACTCTATTTCCTATGCTTATTTTTTAGTTTTGACATTTGAAAATCTTCCCGTGGCTTTGTATCGCATAGCCGATTACGAAAGGTGATGTATACGAAGCTGCAGCTTTGGAATATTGTGAACTGATCACGAGCAGCTTGAAGTTCCATCTGAACCATCTTTGAGAGGTGGAGATGTGTCTTGTATCTGGTACAACAATTGAATTGCACTTCATGAAGCTTTTGTTAGCCAAATCTCGAGTATTGGAGAGCATGGTTGTGAACCCAGATCTGGCTAAGGTTTTTGATGGAGGATTGAGGATCTTGAAAGAGTTATCGCAATTTCAACGCTTGTCACCCAAGGCGAAAATCATGTACAAAGATCCAATATGAACGAAACCCAAGTTTAGCTCATGGATGATGATGCGTTTCGACCATCTCAGTTATGTCATTGCAACAAGGATGCATAGATGACGTGCAAAATTTGTTGGTTTTAATTTGTAAGCGGACTCGCATTTTAAAGCGACTAGACAACTGCTATGAATGATGCAATTGGTTTTGATGGAACCCTTTTATTTATTGTTTTGTGGCTTTTGGATTTACAAAAACAATGGCAGCGGCGTTCTTTTGCCCTTTGAGAAATCGACTTTCTGGGAATGCATGTGATTCTTTTTTCCTGGTGGAATTGACGAGGCATGTATTAACCTTGTGTATTTGTCAGGATAAAACTGTATAGTATTTTGGCATTAATGTTTTTTTTTTTTTATGGGCAATTTATTATTTCAGCATAAATGGTATTTTTTTACTCAGATATTTGGGCCAACTTAAATGTAAATCGAATAATACCTTAAATAATTTTCGTGTACCTATGAATTAGTATATTTTTTCCCATGAATCACTGATAAATTTTTAAAACAAAATTCACTTGATCCAACAGTCAAAAACAGATCGGGACAAGATACAAAGGAATTTAGTTGAACTCTCTTTTTCTCATGTGCATGCAAATAATATGGGAGAAAAACATAATACTATTTTCTTTCCTCCCCCAAAGCGTAACAGAAGAACATTCATTCCTTGTCTTTTTTTAATCTTGGTGATTTATTATACCGAGTGGTACGAGACCAACCAGGGGCTCACTGTGTCATCCATGTCATGTGATCATGACTCGAGGGGCCGAGCTTGAAAATATAACTGAACTTATTCATTGTTTATGAAGTCGATGATTCGAATTATATTTTCGAGCTCCAAACGTGACACAGAGATACAGATAAGGTAGAAGTGGGAATGATGGATATTTAACTTGCCAGCCTTTCATAATTTAAGCTGGGTTTCCATAATTACTCCCTCCGTCCCCATTTATTTGTCCCTTTTGGGAGTTCGTGCCACTTTTCAATTGATTATATCTCGTAATTTATATTGTTTTACGTGATTTCGAAAACATTGTTTTATAGAACTAATTGAGATCTATCAAACAAGATCCATATTGAATATATAATTCATTACCGATTTAAAGTTATAGCTAGTTTTTTATCCGGTTAGAATAGGACGAGGGACTAAAATTTGGGGACGGAGGGAGTACATTATTTTCGGTATTGTTGGATTAGAAGTTGTCAAATTAAAAAGTTATTCTCTTCACATGCATCAACTGAAAATACTTTTGGGGTATGTTCGAAGGGAGGGTAAAAAGTTAATTAGGAAGGGGGGTAAGGAGTATTATAAGATATGGATAGGGTCTTGCTAATCCATAATTAGCATCCTTGAGGGTATAAATAAATCAAATAGGCCATAAATAATACCCATATGCATAATTGTTGCAAACCATAGATGATGTGTGCACCCTAAATTAGTCATTCGGAAGCATGAATAACACCCCTTCTAGTAGGGATGGCCATTTGGTCCGACCCGTCCGTATCCGCCCCGATCCCCTCCCTGAACAGATCAACAATTTGGAGATATGGTTAGGGATTGGATAGGATGTGGAGAATTTTTTTCAAAATTTTAGGGGATTGGGTAGGAGGCGGCCCCAAATCTGTTCCCCGATCGATCTCCGCCTCACCTCGTCTCGTCTCGTCTCCGAATTCCCAATACTTAAGGATCTATTCATGACTTATGAAATTTTGAAATTTGGGAGGATGTTTGTTCGGTGCCTAATGTTATGATCTTTATTACTCCCTCCTTCTAGATTTGTTGGGCTCACCCGGTGGGTCCCAGTGGACCCCACCACACATGTGAGAGAGGGTGTGGTGGAGAGTGGTTGAGAGGGTATGTATCTATCATTGTTCGGTTTTAAAATGGACCAACAAATTTAGACGGAGAGAGTATTTGAAGTTATGGAACTATGGGATTATCTTTTAACTTTTGCTTTTGCTTTTGCACTATAAAAATTACGTATGTTATGATCTTTTTTATTTGAAACTAGGTAACTAGGCGTAGAGTTGCGTAACTTATCTTAAAATGTGTCGATGTTGAACAATATTTGGTCGCCTTTTGGAGTATAGGATTCTCATGACATTGTTTATTCTAGAATTATATAAGACGTTGTTTGTTTAGTAGTTTTAGTTTAATTTAGTTTTGAAAAAAAGTGTAATGATTGGAGAGAGATAGAGAAAGAAAAATGAGTGTAATAATTACAAAACAAAACTAAAACAAAACTAAAATTATGAAACGAACAAGGCCGCATGTGTTTTTCATTATTTGCCTTGTGCAAGTTTTAGCTCGTGTTTAATATATTTATGCTATATTGCTTTCAGATGTCCTGTTTGGTGGGTCATTTACACTCTTCGGTTGAGGAAGTAGCAGAGGAGCAACAAGAACGATGAATGGAAGTTCAAGGGACACCTGTAAGTCTTGAACTTATTTCTTCCCTGATTTTTCAGTTTTTTGTAAGACCTTTTCTCGTCCAACGAATAATGGCTGTGGCAGTTTCTCTGATGTTAAGTTAATGCCGAACTGTCGGAGACTCAAAGCCCTAATTTGCTCAAACGACTTTGAAAGAGCAGACTGAATCTAGGGTTTTTTTTATGGGCCCCATAACTGTCAAGAATTGGTGCTTATGGCTGCACAATTGGTGATTCTTATCTTTTGACTTTTAAGTGCTGTGCGTTTGTAGTTTGTGGAGCATAACTTTCTGATCCAAAGTTTTGAAGATGGGTAGTGTGGGTAATGATCAGGTTTGTGTTTGGATGATCGATTTCTCAAGTGATTTAAAGAGGGATAGGACAAGTTGAAGGCAAATGTGAAATGAAAAGGCTAAATTTGTTATTTGGTAGCTGTATCAATTCCTTTTGCTTTGATTCAAGAAACACAGCCACGTCTACGGCTATGCTGAAATATGTCTCATTTTTTTAGTTCGATACGCTATGACACATTGGGTACACGTTAATATGGATTCTTGACAGTGGCGACTCCAGGAAATTGTAGCGACCCCCGGAAATTGTAAACATGGGGTCAATACTAAAAATAATCAGTTTTTTATTTTATTTTTTTAAACCTAAGAAAATAACATTTGTAGTACGAATGACAATCAGAGTCCTTTGGGTTATTTTTTAAGTGTCTTTTTGGCACCATTGATTTGTTTTCTCTTTTTTTTTTTTTACTTAATTCTGTTCAAATTTTACACTACATTGTTTAGCTCAACGAGAGGAATCATAAAAGTATAACCCAAAGTAAAAAAAAAAAAAAACTAAAGATGACGTTAAAGACTCTAGAAGAGAAAGGATCATCTTTTAGTATCTTTAGTATCGACTTATATGAACTTTTCTCAACTGTGAACAACAGTTTTGTATTTTTCAATTCATCTCGTAAAGCCGAATGGTGTGATATAAATTTTGACGCTAGTCTAGTAAAAATTAGGAGAAAACAGTACAAAGATCGAACGGTGCAAAAACACTAAAAAGTTAGCTCAATGGGTCCTTAATAATCTATTTTCAACTAATAACTCCGACCACATGTCGATGATAGAGAGGAGCAATTCAAACAACCTCTTAATCAATCTGCCTCTCAATTTTACAAGCCAGAGCAGTGGGTAGGAAGGAAAATAATGTAGTGGTGTCAACACTAAAATTTTATGGGGTCATTTGCTAATTAGAAAAAAATTGCAGTAGAGCAATAGTAAATTCCTTTTCTACCATGGAGTCACCTGACCCCACACTTGTCAATGTGCCGTCGCCTTTGATTCTTGATATAGAAATACTTCATGTTTGATGTGTCCCTAATGTGTCTGTGTCCTAATCTTTGGAGAAAAGAATTGTCCATTTCTTGTCGAGTTTGTGTCCCTTGTTGGTGTTTGTGCTTCTTAGGCACTGATAAATCCTCCTCAAATTCTTCACCCAAACAGAGTCTAAATTAGCGGTTCGTAGTTGTTATATCAGGCTGTATTTAGGTAATGGATTCAAGGAGGGGTTTTATTCTTTCGATTTGCATATCGTTATCACTCACGGTCTAAACACAGCTGTAAGGTTCTGAGAGAATCTTAAGGGCTTGAACCAAAGAATTAGAAAAAGCAAATGATGGAATTGGGTGGTGCACCAAATGTGCTACCCTGCCCATGATGGCAGAAGCATATGCAGATTTGTATTCCAGCAGACAAATTAATGGGAATTTCGCTTTGGATGTTTTTTGGGTTTGGTCAGTTTTTTTGTTATACTAGGGTAATTGTATACTGTCAGAGATTCAAAGCCCTAATTAAATCAAATGACATTTAAAAATAAACTGAATCTAGGGTTGATGGAACCCACACTGTCAAGCAGCGGTGCTTATGGCAGCTACATTGATTGTTCTTATCTTTTTAAGGCTTGTGTGTGGCTAGTTTGTGGAGCATAACTTTCTGATCCAAAGTTTGAAGATCGGTAATGTGGTCATTGATTAGGTTTGCAACCAGATGAAGGATTTCTAAACTAATATAAAGAGGCATAGGAAAAGATGAAGGCAAATGTGAAATGAAAAGGCTAATTTGCTATTTGGTCTGTATCAATTCCTTTTGCTTTGATGTAAGAACACAGGCTTGTCTTCCGGCTCATGTATATGTGTGCGGCAAATGTTGGATATGCCTAAATAAGTGGAGTTCAGATCCTCTCTAAACAAACTCTCTCTCAACATCCTCCGGACTTACAACATTAAAAAATCAATCCAATGGTTTGAAGAATGTCAACACGCCAGACCTAGGACTTGAATTGACTGTTCCTTGCTTGCCACAGAACTCTCTTTTGTGATGTGACGTTGTGTAATACTGCTCCGTTTGTATCTTCATTCAAATCTAGAGTCAGTTAGACGATGTAGCATTCATCTGTCAAATAAAAACTTCTTCGTCCTCACTTCCCCGACTCAGATTAAACCTACCTACTATGGTTGAACCTCAAACCAATCACTTAGCACATTTTAATTTTAATCAACTCCCAAGGCCAAAGCTAGAGGAGAACTTCACCTACCCTACCAGTTTTCTGGAACAAAGATACTCATGTTTTCCTAAAATGAAACACATCCAAAGCCTTTTAGCTTTAGCTACTCCTTGCAAACATTGACAATACTCATGTTGGAACAAATTTTTGCTACGCAAAAAGAAACCCATCCAATTTTTTTTTTTTGGGTAACCAAATTCACAGAACAAATGGAAATTTTTTTCCCGCATTTGTTTCAATTAGACAAAACCAATTCACAGACGATTTAAAAACCAGAACAGTTTTTCTGCAATAAAATGAGTTAGGTGCGGCGTGTTGGCGTTCTTTAAGCCCTTGGATTGTGTTTTTTGTTGTCAATTCCCAATTGAAACCTCCGGAGAATGTTGAGAGTTCATTTAATAAGGATCCAAACCGAAATATCGGTCCCTTTTTTGTTGGATTGTTTTAGTTGGATACATTATGACATGTTGGGGACCCATTAGGAGATTAAAATGCAGTTTGGGAAAATTTACCCCAATTCAATTGTTCCACAAACATGGGTTAGGGTTTTCGTAATGTCAGTACAATTGTAGTTTTTTCTCTGAATTTTCTAGAAACAATGTTCTCTTAAGATATATTTGTAATGTGGAAAGATATCATATTCGAAGTGTCACCAATATGTCCACATCCTAATTTTTGGAGAAATGACTTCCGTTTCTTGTCTAATTTGCGTCCCTTCTCAGTAAATGCGCTTCATAGGCATTGATAAATCCTCCATTCCAAATTCATAACCCAAACGCAGCCTAAATTAGTAGTTCGTAGGCTGTGTCCAGACAATGAATTTCAGGAGGGATTTATTCTTTCGATTTCCCTATCGTTATCATCTCCCTTGGCTATTCCTTCCCTATCGTTATCATCTCCCTTGGCTATTCCTTCCATACATTCATGATCTAAACACGGCTGTAAGGTACTGAGGGAATCACTTAGTGGTTGAACCAGCAAATAAAAAAAAGTAAAAGAAAGAATTGCTGTTGCTGACTGCACCAAATAGAAATCCTGCCAGTGAATCTAGGAGGCAGAAGGAATGCAGATTTGTATTGTATTCCAGCAGATAAATTGCAGGGAAAATTTTCTCTACATTTTTGTTTGTTATTGGTATTTTTATCTGCGAATTTGGGTGAATAGGTTGCTATAAGAGGATATGTATTAATGGGGTTTTCCTTATTGTGCTTCTATTTTGTGCCAGGCAATGGAACAAAGACAAATTCCAGGAAGGTTGACACTTGATTTGGTTATTTTTCCTGATTATGAGTAGTACTCAGTTACCATGAAGAAGAAAACAGGCAGCTCAAGATTCACCGAGAACAGAAGGACAATGAGTAGCTCAACTTCAGACGTCATCAGTGATCTCCCATGCAATGTACTAGAAAAAATCTTAAAGTGTTTATTAATACGGGATGTTGTGAGGACAAGTGTTTTGTCAAAGCGATGGAGGTATATCTGGACTACAGTTCCCCAACTTATATTTGGTAATATGTTTTTCAAAGGATCTAACAGGGCAACGTCGAACAAACTTATGATGACTGTTTATCAAGTTGTGCTACAACATCATGGACCAATACACAAGTTTATACTCTCTTTAAAGGCACTGGAAAGCTGTCCAGAGATCGACCAGTTGATAAATTTTGTGTCAAAGAATGGCATCAAAGAATTGACCCTTCACATTTACAAGGGTGGACCTTATAAATTGCCGTCATCACTGTTTTCGTGTCAAGATATTACACATTTGGAGCTCTTTTTTTGTGTGGTTAAACCTCCACCCACTTTTAAAGGATTTAGCAGGCTCCTTTGCCTGCAGCTTATGGAAGTTGACATTGCTGGTGACACAATTTCAAGTTTGATCTCCACTTGCCCGCTACTAGAACGGCTATCAATTCGAAGCTCTAGTTTCGATGACCTTGAAATTGTTGCTCTTAATCTTAGATTTGTACGGCTTGCAGGAACTTTCAGTTCTATTTGTTTCAAAAATACTCCTCATCTTGCAAAAGTATCAATGCATTTGGCATCCTCCTTCCAGAACTTAGTATCCGAACGAGAAACATCTGGGCCGGTCATGCTTATTGGTAGTTTTCCTGAGATTGAGCTTCTAGAATTGGACTACTATCATCTCAAGGTGACATATCCTTAGTAAACCTTGTTTGTCACTTTGTCTGCTATATAGGGAGCATATTTCCTTCATTGTGCTTATTTTATTTTATCGTTTTCTGTCCTTTGCTTTAGGCCATGGCTGGAGGTGGTGTACTAATTGGACATCCATATTCTTTGACTCATCTCAAAATTCTGAAGTTGAATCATTTTTGTTTTGGGAAAGTAGATGAGATCTCTGCAGTTCTTTGCTTAATTAGAAGCTCCCCACGCTTGGAAAAAATTCAAATTAAGGCATGTCATGATTGGTCGTTTCTGTATATTTGGGATATAGATATTCTCATTCATTAGGCTGAGAAACTTTCTTTTTCTTCTTTGCAGGCATTTCCGGGTGAAATGATAGCTCTTGATTATGTTCCACAACCTCTAGAAGTCCAAGGCTGGTCGGATATCTCATTAAATCAACTTCGAGAAGTTGAGGTACACAGGGTATTTGGCACGAGGCCTGAATTAGATTTTATGAAAGTTCTATTAGCCAAATCACCTATTCTGGAGAGACTGCTTATCAAGTTGGAGTCAGAGGAGGTTTCTGAAGAATCGAGGATTTTGGAGGAGTTGATGAGATCCAAACGCTTGTCACCTGAAGCAGAAATTACGTTCAGAAAGCGAGACGCAGATCTACGTTTCGGTGATGGGTTTGAGTGAGGCAGGGAGATGATCTTTCTGGCATTGGATGTTTACAGGGTGCAAGTTAAAGCAACTGCAAAATGACTAGTACTGCTGGATTATCTTTTGTTTTCCTCTTGTTTTGGAAACTCAGTATCCTTTTGGAAATATGGCTCTTGAGTAGACCATCCTATGTAATCAATCTAAGGTGTTAAACAAAGGGAAGAGTGAAACTCTGTCAATATTCAAAATTATTAGGTTTGTTTTTGGTGGGATCGCAATGATGTCGCTGTGACTTAATTTAAAGAACTACAATGGTTATGCTAACCAAAGCTCATTAGTTGTTGGTCATAACTCATAAGACGCATAGTTTCAAAAAAATTACGTAAAATATTTCACACTTCAATACACTTGCACTTCAGCAGGAGTATTATTTTTACACATTTTTGGAATCTAAATCACCAACTGGGTTGTGTAATAATCATTTTTACACATTTTTGGAATCTAAATCCCCTGGTCCTTTTCTCAGTATAAACAACCAAAAAACTCACCAGAATTATGGCGAAAAGACGAACTGAGGGACGATGCTGAGCGCTATGCTCGGTAGTTCAAATGTGTTATGGACTACCCAGATTTGAGGGGTGTCAAAGGGTGTTTTGGGTATTTGAACTCCTCTCAAATCTGGGCCGTCCAAAACACATTTAGACGGCCGAGATGTGCTTGGCAGGGCCTACCAAGCACAACACTCAGCAGAGTCTCTGAGTTCAAAACACTGTAGCAGTGTCAAATTTGGGTTTGGCACCCAAAAATGACACCCACCAATAGAGATGCTCTTAATCATCCAAATCGTCTATTTTGTGAACAATATATTGTATTCTTGCAAAAAATCAAGTTAATCGGATATCACTAAGTGTTCAATTTGTCTTGAAAATAATGGAAGGTGAAAAATTGAAATGTTCCTTGTTTTCAACAGAAATGAAGAACTTACCGATATCCAATCAGTTTGAGTTTTTTTGAGAAACTTACAGATATCCAACCAACTTGAGTTTTTCTGAGAATGATTTGCACAATTTTTTATTTTAATAATAGACGATTTTGATAATTAAGGTGGGTCCAAAATAACCCCAAGCAGCTTCTCAAAGTTTTTGGGTGGGGTACAACCGTACAAAGGGTGTGTAGAACTTCCAGTAGAATCCAGTCCTGCTATGGGTAGCTCACTCAGCATACAACACATGCACAAACACATTTTAACCGTTCATTTCAACAGATCAACAGTCCAAATTTTAAACACTCTTTGACCAGTAAGAGTTAGCTTTAATTCTCATTGGTCGAAGAGTATTTAACATCCAGACCGTCGAAAATGCTTTTAAACGATTAAGATGCACTGTTCACGCATTTGACGTACGTGGGTGGGTGTGCGTAGATTTTTTAGTAGAATCTACCCCACGCTTTTGGTGTGCTACACAACCAAACCCAAATAACAAGAGAAGGCTTGAATATTGTGGGGAGGGTTGTTAGATACAAGAAAGTTTCTTTAACCTTTCATTTGTCTTTTCTGCACATTTCTAAACAACTTTTCATGCATGGAGTAACATATTTGTTTTGTGGGTTATGGGTACAGTAGGGGTATGATCGCCATCTCAGTCGCTCAGACCCTCTCCTCCACTGCTTCAATTTTCTGGGTCATGGGTATAATGGTATGAGAAGGCTTCAATGACTGCACTCTTCATTACTTACAAAATCCTGTAAACAAGAGTTCAGAAGTGGCAGCAGAGGAGCAAAAAGAATCATCAATTCAGCACAGTTCACAAAACACCTATTATTTAGGTCTTGAGGTAAATTCTTCTGTTTGGTTTTGATTAGTGTCCTGTGTTGTGCATTTAATCATATAAACTGTGAATATTGAGATCCTTAGTTATTTTGATCAGTGTCCTCTGTTGTGCATTTAATCATATAATCTGTGAATATTGAGATCCTTAATTAACTCAAACGACAAGAAAAAGGGGCAAGCTGAATCTAGGGTTTGGTGGACTCAACACTCTCAAGCAGGGGCTGATTTTGGAGCCACTTCAAAAAGCTACGGGTACAGACCCGAGGGGCACAGATATTGACCGGCGCCTTGTGGGACCCATTTTTGGGTACCACACGAATGATCTAGAACTTCATCAATTTTAAAATAATTTTTTTGAGGTGTCGCTGCAAAAAATTAGGTCAATTTATGCGCAGTCGGGCCCAAAAACATTTAAAAACAAAACTTGCAAAGGGATAGATTTTGGGTCAGAGCATCTTCAGCCATTACCCAAATATTTAGTCAAATTTGAGTACAATTTTGGGCAAAATCTTCATTTTGTATGACCAAACCAAAGGACAAACTGAAATTTTAACATAAATTTCAGTAAAATCTTAATTACGGGCATAATTGTAAATTTGAGCCAGAGAAAATAGTCGTCAAAATTTTGAGCTGGGATTTGAGTAAAACTCAGTGTGATATAGGGTTAAGACATGAAAGAAAAGAACTAAGTCAATAGGATCGATCAAGGACTGGGCTAAGTTTTAGGAGATAGACTGGTTCTGAATCTAGGGCAGAGCTCTTTTCTTTTTTTTTTTTCGGTCTCTTTTTAGTCAAACTCAAAATTTAAGGAAAAAATCTTTAAAAGTTAAAACCCACTTCACTCAACTCGAACTCATATCAAACGGAGTTTTTCTCGGGATAAAAAAAAAACACAAAGAAAACTGAGTTTTACTTGAATCAAAATAGACTATCCTTAATGAAATTTTAAGAGACTATGTTGTTTCTCTTAAAATTGAAAATACGTAATTAACGAAGCTTTTACTTATCTAAGTGCTTCCTACCAGATAAATCTCTTACTCAAATTAAAAAGTTTGATTAAGGAAGGTGGTCTTGTTGACTGGATTAGTTGTTAGGAGGTGTTGTATTAGCTCTCTTTGGGGGCATGGTTTAAGGAGGGTTTTATTCTTATGATTTTTCCTTTTCTCGGAAAGTCCTTTACAAAAATCCATTGGGAGACAGCCCAAAGTTAGTGCCAATCTTTCTTAGGCCATTCAAACGAATACCCTGCCATTGTTTTCTTTTATATGCCTTTCACATGGCTATTTACTCTTATATTTATAGAAATCTAAAAGGTTGGACGACTCACTCAGTCAAGTCCAACTTTATAACACCTAGCTGATGCCAACCTATTGTTGATTTGATTGTAAACTAATTTTGAACACAGAGACTCAAAAATACTACTCCCTCTGTTCATTTTTGGTAGTACATTTTTGGAAACCATGCCTTTTCTCTAGCAAAAAATAAACTTGGGAACATTTTTTCATAAAATTTGCGCTGATTAAAAGATCTGATTGAGCTCTTTGAATGGATGCGAAGAACTTTGAGATATTAACCATGGAAGTACACTTCTTTTGTCTGAGAAAATGTACGTATTCTGCAAAAGGGCTAACAAAGAGAAGGAAGGAAATAAGTTTTGACAGATAACCGTACAATGCAGACCTGAAGACATCATTCATCTTCATCTGTGCAATAGCAACAGTACATTGAAATTCTTTTCGGTTTCAGACAGGCATACAGGATTAAAGTTTGGATCAATAATTTTGCTCTAAATAAATAATCGATCTTGATCAAATGGTTTTCCTTCACACAGTTTGTGAACTTATGTTTATCAATGTCTAGCCTACAAAATTTATTGTTCTGCCACTGTAACTGATGAATCAAAAAGAAGAATGCAGTTAGTATCCTTGTGGATAAATTATGGGGAAATTTTACTATGTACTTGTTTTTAATCCTATTTCTTCCTAGTCTGCAAACTTGTGCGATAGATTGCTATAATAGGAGATATGATAATGGATGTTCGTTATTGTATTCTACTTTGTGGCAGGCAAGGTCACAACGCACAAATCTTGCCAGGGAGCTTACCTTTCGATTTGTAAGAGTAGTTTGTAACCCAGTGGAAACGGGTGGCTTTAGTATCTGCCCTGTTAAGTTATGTTAAGTTAGGACTCAGTTGTTATGTTTTCTATTCCTAAGGGTAGTTTGGTCTTGTATAGTGTTACTCTTGTATATGTCTGTGTATAGACACATTTTTACATTAATGAGAAAAACCTTTGATCTCTCTTTCTCTCTCTACATTCTAACATGGTATCAGAGCTTCGGTTCTTCATTGATCGTGAATTGTAGAGCTTTAGAGATCTTTTTTTCTCTGTTCATTGTGGTCGTCAGTCGTTTTTCTGACAGAACCCAAGGTTGGACAACACCCACTGCTGCACAGTAGCCATTGAAGTCGGTTCTTGCTTGGGTTGAGATCAAACTCGTTTGAGATCTTGATCTGACTAGCAAGGACTGTACAGCTCACTCGGACGACCTCACTGGTGGTGACACGGTAGTGCTTGGTCACCGGAATATCGTTCACGGTGAGTTTGAAAGTCGACGGAAGGCGGTAGAACACAGGCACACGGTGTGGTTGCTATCGGACTTACCTAGCGCGATCGGGGTGGAGATTTTACCACAGGGGTTTGTTCGTCTCATCGAGACGATCACGTTGGTGTAAAGCCGGTCGCCGGAGGACGTCGCCGGAGGTGTCACGTGCCGGTTGAAGGAGCGCGTGGCAGAGCGCGTCAGATCTAGACGCGCGCGTGGTGTGAACGCGCGCGAGAGGTTGAAGGAGGTCAGGTCAACGCGGTCAGCGCCGGACAAAGGGGTGATCCGCGGGTCAAACGGGTCACGGTTTGGTCAAACCGGTCAAGACCTGGTCAACTGGTTCCTTCCGCGAGTCAAAGGGGTCATCCGGGGGGGTCAGCGGCTTGGGAAAAGATCAAACAGCTCATCTGGAGGGTTCTAGAGGGTCCAAAACCCCTCTGGAGGGTTCAGAAAGGCTAAAGGACATGTTTTTTACTGCTCCGGACCATTTTGAGAGCTCCAAGACTTGTTCCTGACTAATTTTGACGTTCCGGATTCATTCGCGGTGTCCATTTCAGGTAATTTGACTGTTACGGACGTGTTTTGACTGCTCCGGACGTGTTTTGACTGCTCCGGACGTGTTTTGACTACTCCGGACCATTTTTGGGAGGTCCGAGACTTGTTCCTAACTAATTTCGACGTTCCGGATCCATTCGCGGGGTCGGTTTGAGGCGGTTTGAAACGGAAATTGTTTGTACAATGGAGGCTTTCAATGCCCTTTTTTCTGAGGGGGAGTTACAAACTCTCAGGCGCCTATTGGCTAGGCTTGACGCTCCATCTACCACGGCTTCTACTTCCATTGCTTCCACTGCCTCTGATTTCTTTGCTTCCGTTCATGCTAGTGCTTTCAGTGCATCTAACTCCCGTCCTTGGATTATAGATTCGGGTGCCACGGATCATATGACGGGTTGTTCATCCTTTTTTGATTCCTACTCCACTTGTTCTGGTAAGGATAAAGTTAGAGTAGCCGATGGCTTTTTATCTGCTATTTCCGGAAAAGGTTCTATTCATTATTCTCCAACCATTTCTCTTTCCTCTGTTCTCCATGTTCCCAATTTTTCTACTAACCTTTTATCCGTTAGTAGTCTTACCCAATCCTTAAATTGTTCCATAACATTTTTTCCTACACATTGTGTCTTTCAGGAACTGGATACGGGGAGGATGATTGGCAGTGGTAAAGCTCATGAGGGCCTTTATTTCTTGGAGTCTAAACCTAATCCAGTTTGTCCACCTTTGTCATGTGGTCAAGCTCTTGCAGCAGATACGGGTTCGGCTCTTTCCTTGTTACACCAATGGCATCGTAGATTGGGTCATCCTTCATTTGGGATTCTTGAAAAATTATTCCCCACTTTAGCTAAACAATGCTCTCGGAGTCAGTTTCTTTGTGAAGCTTGTGAGCTTGCGAAACATAAGCGCTCATTTTATGCTCCGGTCAATCAAAGAAGTGATTCGCCATTTATGGTCATTCATTCCGATGTTTGGGGTCCTTCTCCTGTCACATCTTTGTCAGGTTATCGTTGGTTTGTGACCTTTATTGATTGCTATTCTCGTGTCACTTGGGTGTATTTACTAAAGGCAAAAAATGAGGTTTTTTCGTGCTTTAAATCTTTTCACCAAATGGTGCGTACTCAATTTGATGCGAATGTCAAAGTGCTCCGTAGTGACAATGGGACTGAGTATATAGATGGGACTTTTCGGGCATATCTTAATGACTGTGGCATTCTTTTTCAGACTTCTTGTGTTGGCACTCCACAACAAAATGGAGTTGCCGAGCGCAAGAATCGCCATCTTGCTGAGGTAGCCCGCTCTCTATTATTCACCATGAATGTTCCTAAACACTTTTGGGGCGAAGCTATCCTTACTGCAGCTTTTCTTATAAATCGCATGCCATCTAGTGTTCTTCAGTTTCAAACTCCAATTAAGGTTCTTTTAGGTGGTTCTCGGGTCTCATCTCTCCCACCCAAAGTCTTTGGTTGTGTGTGTTTTGTTCATGCGCCTAAGCACCCAGGTGGTAAGCTGGATCCCAAAGCCCGCAAGTGTGTTTTCCTTGGTTATTCTCCCACTCAGAAGGGTTATAAATGCTATGACCCGCACTCTCGAAAAATGTATGTCTCCATGGATGTCACCTTTTGGGAAACTGAATCCCTTTATCCTCTGTCCACTTCATCTCTTCAGGGGGAGAATGATAGACAGGAAGAGATGTTGACATTTCATACTCCTGAGTCGTGGTCTTATCATTTACCTTGTCATGGTGAGGGGGAGAAAGAACCTTTACCTGCAGAAGGAGCAAAGCATGATGATCGGGAAAGACTGGATAGGTCAAATCTGCAGACCTTTTCTCGAAGGAATAAAGGCAAGTCTACATGTGCAGTGCCACTTTGCCAATCTCCATTACCTACTCCAGTTTCGGACTCTCCCGTTGATCATCTGGTAATGCTTCTTTCCCTACTGTTGTTGATGATCTTGATGCTCCTATTGCTCATAGGAAAGGTGTTAGAACTTGTACCCAACATCCTATTTCTCAGTTTGTTTCATATTCCCGTTTATCCCCTTCGTATCGTGCTTTTGTCTCTTCTCTTTCTTCTATATCTATCCCACAGGATTGGAAAGAAGCCATCATAATACCTGAGTGGAAATAAGCTATGGTAGAGGAGATGACAGCATTGAAAAAGAATGGCACCTGGGAATTAGTAATTCTTCCAAAGGAAAAGAAACCAGTGGGATGCAAATGGGTGTTCACTGTAAAGCACAAGGCAGATGGGACAGTTGAGAGATACAAAGCCAGACTTGTTGCCAGAGGTTTTACTCAAACATATGGTATTGACTATGATGAGGAGACCTTTGCTCCTGTGGCCAAGATGAATTCTGTTCGGACATTGCTTTCTTGTGCGGCCAATTTGGATTGGCCTCTTCACCAGTTTGATGTGAAGAATGCTTTCCTCCATGGTGAATTGGAGGAGGAGGTGTACATGGCTATCCCACCGGGTTTTTCATCGTCTCAGACCGAGGGGAAGGTGTGCAGATTGAAGAAGGCACTCTATGGCTTGAAGCAATCCCCCAGAGCATGGTTTGACAGGTTTCTCAAAGCCATGTTGAGATTTGGATACAAGCAGAGTCATGCTGATCATACTATGTTCATCAAGAGAAGTAATGGTAAGATTGCCATTCTTATTGTTTATGTGGATGACATAATCATGACAGGTGATGATGTGGATGAGATTGGCAGCCTTAAAGCTCTCCTTGCTCAAGAGTTTGAGATTAAGGATTTGGGGTCTATGAAGTACTTTCTTGGAATGGAGGTGGCTAGATCTGACAAGGGCATTTTTATCTCTCAAAGGAAGTACATACTTGACCTCTTGGAAGAAACTGGTATGTTGGGATGTAAGCCAGCTGATTCTCCCATTGAGGCCAACCATCATCTTGGTAGCAATGGTGGGGAGCTTACAGAAAAGGAGAGATATCAGAGACTTGTGGGTCGCCTGATATACCTATCTCACACTAGACCAGATATTTCATATGCTGTGGGGGTTGTGAGCCAGTTCATGCATGAACCTCGTACTAGCCATCTTGATGCAGTTTATCGTATCTTGAGGTATCTTAAATCTGCCCCAGGTAAAGGAGTCTTGTTCTCTAATCATGGTCACTTGAGATTGGAAGCTTTCACTGATGCAGACTGGGCTGGTTCTATTGATGATCGGCGATCTACTTCTGGCTATTGCACCTTCCTTGGAGGGAATTTGATTACATGGAGGAGTAAGAAGCAGTCTGTGGTAGCTAGATCTAGTGCAGAGGCTGAGTACAGAGCCATGGCTCATGGTGTTTGTGAGCTTTTATGGCTCCAAACCTTCTTGCGTGATTTGGGATTTCTTGATTGTAGTCCTATGAAGCTCTATTGTGATAACAAAGCAGCCATAAACATTGCTCACAATCCTGTTCAACATGATCGAACAAAGCATGTTGAGATTGATAGGCATTTCATCAAGGAGAAGCTGAGCAACGGTTTGATATGCATGCCTTTCGTGAGATCCGAAGACCAATTGGCCGATGTATTTACTAAGGGTCTTAGTAGTAAAAGTTTTCATCCCATTGTATTCAAGTTGGGCCTGATAGATATCTTTGCACCAACTTGAGGGGGAGTGTTAAGTTATGTTAAGTTAGGACTCAGTTGTTATGTTTTCTATTCCTAAGGGTAGTTTGGTCTTGTATAGTGTTACTCTTGTATATGTCTGTGTATAGACACATTTTTACATTAATGAGAAAAACCTTTGATCTCTCTTTCTCTCTCTACATTCTAACATGCCCAGACTAGAAGGAAATGGGCGAGTCAACTTTAGACATAATCAGTAATCTTCCACCCTATGTGCTAGAAAAAATCTTAATGTGTTTGACGATACAGGATGCGGCAATGACGAGTGTTTTGTCAAGGAAATGGAGATATATCTGGACAACACTTCCACAGCTTGTATTTAGGGGCAAGTCCTTCAGAGGATCGATGCTGAGGGCAAAGCCAGACAAACTTATGATTACTATTTATAAAGTTCTGCTATTCCATCATGGACCAATACTCAAGTTCGTTCTCTCTTCAGTGAAGCTTACAAGCTGTCCTGAAATTGACCAGTTCATATATTTTGTGTCAAGCAATGGCATCCGAGAATTGACTCTTCATATTCACAAGGGTGAACCTTACAAATTGCCATCAACACTGTTTTCATGCCTACAACTTGAGCATTTAAGTCTCCGTTCTTGTGTGTTGAAACCTCCTCCTGCGTTTAAAGGATTTACCAAGCTCCTTTCCCTTGAGCTTTATGAAGTTTTCATTTCTGGTGACGTACTCTCATGTTTGGCCTCCAGTTGCCTGCTACTTGAACGGCTGACTGTTCATAGCTCCACCACTTATGATCACCTTGAAATTGTGGCTCCTAATCTTAAATGCTTACGGTTTAAAGGACTTTTCAGATCTATTTGCATCAGAATGCCTTGTGTTGCAAAAGTCTCTATAATTTTGAGAAGATCAAGGAAGCAGTTAGGATTTAATGAAGGAGAAATTTCTAACTCTGTCATGCTTATTGGTAGTTTAACATTGGTTGAGATTCTTGTATTGGACTATCCTTATGTGAAGGTAGACTTTGCAATACATATATATATTGTGTTTTTTTAAGCCAATTTTCTTTGATTTTTGATATTTGCTTTGCTTTTAGTTCATGGCTGCAAGTGGTGTACGAGAGAGGCTTCCAACTACATTGAACAACCTTAAAGATCTTCGGTTGCATAATATCTGTTTTGGAGAACCAGATGAGGTCTCCATTGTTCTTTACCTAATCAGATGCTCCCCAAACTTGAAAGAGATTTCTATTCGCGTGAGTAATGTCAGATGTTATTACTTCTCATAGTGTAGTATATTTTTACAATGTTAATGATGAGACTGTTGCGTTTTTCTTCTTTCCAAAATCCAGGCATTTCACAGTGCAACTGCTGCTATTGATTCTGTTGTAGAGCTGTATCACTTGCAAGGCTGGTCGGGGGTCTCTCCAAATAAGCTTTTATATGTGTTGATGGAAAAGGTTTCTGGCACAAAGGTTGAAATGGAGTTCATTAAGCTTCTGTTAGCGAAATCTCCAATGTTGAGGACCATGGATATCAAGCTGAAGTCGAAGGAGGTTGCTGAAGAATTGAGGATTTTGAAAGAGTTGATAAGATTTCGACGTGCGTCAGCTGATGCAGTAATCGCTTTCCCCAAAAGAGGCATATTCTTCTGAGTTCAACAGCTTACCTCCTGGAGTTACTTCTGCTTTGGTCTTACGTTTGACATTTGGTTTTATGCCCTTAGTTGCAATCATTCTACAAGTATGACAATCACATGACTTTCGCAATCATGTACACAAACTTGAAGGATGCTAACGAGGTCGGGTAATACTACCTACTCAATGAATACCCCACAAACTTGAAGGATACAATAGACGTCAGTGGAGGATTTATATAACCTTGTGATAGTATGTTGCTCATGGGAAAAGATCAACCGGCATGTGCTCAAGGAAGGAAATGCTGAGGGAATTGATAATTTTCTTAACTGCCTAGTAGTATTAGTTAATCAACTGCATGACTACATATTTCTTGCGCTTTAGACCCTAGAATAATGTTTCTGTTACAAATTACAGTTTCCAAGATTACTTTGGCCCTGTTCGTTTCCCAGTTTAGTTTTAGTTTTGTTGACATCATCATTTCCTCATTTCTCTCTCTATCTCTCTCCACTCATTACACCTGATGACATCATCAAAACTAAACTAAACTATCTAACCAAACACAGCCTTTAAATCTTACTTCTTTAACTTCGGTGTGTACATGCTTTACAGTAGCAGTGCTGCTGGTTGTGCTAAATTACTTAAAAAGCAACATATATTGTTGAAGACAGGTGCAGAAGTGGGTTTTTTCCCTGATAGATAGGTGAAGCATTAGACCATTTTTTTAATCGAGTGCAAAAGTGTTGTTCTCTTAGATATCGCTGTCAGTAAGATGATTACTTAGAACATGTTGTAAAAACGTAACACCTTGTGGTGGATAGAGTTGATGCTTAAATGAAAGGTTAACTCCAGGAAAATGTTAGACTACAAAACTATGACTGTAATACAAGTCATGCATGGGGAAACCAACAGTCAAGGGGCTGGATTCAGAGTTGAACATTTGAGTAGAATAAAGGTAAAGAGAAGGCGTTGGCAGGCTAAAGTAGTATCTGAAGTCCCCTGAACTTACGAATATGAGCTGCAGCTTGCAGTTGTTGCGGGTATTGCAGGTACCCAAGTCCAAATTGGTTAAGTAGGTGAAGGGTGAACCTTTGATTATGTTGGTTCAAGAGGAGAAGGATCCAATTGTCAATATCGAAACAGCTTCTTCAAGCGTGTAATAGAATGTGGCATATAATTGCCTTGAGTTTATCGTCATCCAGAGATTTTATGAAGTTAATCGTCGATTGGGGGAGTTGTTATCCATTGGTACTTCCAACTGCAAGGCAAGACATTTGTCCTCCCAGAATCGCTCAATGATAAGTACTTAAGGGTCCGATTGGATGCCGGATTAGTTTTGGGTGGATTAAATAGTGAGGGTAAATAAAATAGTACTAGCATGAAACCCGTGTTATGCACGGGAAAATTAATAATTTTGATATTCAAAGACACGTCACCCACAACTCCAATAGAGGCAACAATAGGGGAAGAATAGTAGATAAATATGAGGGGTTGCAATGGCTAATGCGAAATCTAAAATTGAACATTTATGTATAGAAAATTATTCTTAACCTGCCTATTTTTGGACAATCATAGAAGCTTTTTAAAAGTTGAAATTTCTACTAACTTGAGATAATCTGATAATTTATGAATTTCATGTAAAATTAAAAAAAAAATATTGGTGAATAGACATTACCCGCTAGCTTAAGATTTGGTAGGGAGAATTCAAGCTGTTTATATTTCCTTTTGAAACTAATATTAAATGTCAACATCCGTCAGCTTGTACATATTTCGTTATCTCTAATTTCTAAATATGTGAGTTAATAAGATACATATCTCAATCATGTACTACTACAATTAAAACAATAAATCTTTTTTGACATATTTTCATGCTAGGAGTATGCAAATAACAATCATAACAATATTCAAGGTATATATATATAACGGGGGAGTACCAAAGAAAATCTACAATTATCATATTGTATTCAATTGAAGAACTCTACCAAAATACTACCCTAAGGAGAATTTGGAGAACAAATTCAAAGTGAATAGTACATAGAGTAATGGAGCATAAAAGACCATATGAGGTTTTGTGGAATAAACTAATTGAGATGTAGTATTTGAAAACTAACCGATTGACTTGTTCCTTTGCTTATCTAGTTTCCTAATTAGCAAATTTTGTTGAAATTTGAAGTTAGTCAATGAATTGTTTCCTTTACAATAACCCGATTTGGCATTATTACCCTCTTCGGATGAGCTAGCTTCTACAATAGGATTTTCTTTTTCAAAATTATTTGTTTAAGATTAATTATCTTGCACCGAATCAAGCATTGACACTTGTGGCTCACATGGTCCTCCTCGCGAAAACCCATTCTGCAATGTGAGTGGGTAAAAATCGGCAACAATCTAGAAGAAGTGTTATAAAATTTAACTGAACCATTTTTCTCTAATCCTAATAGCTTTTGGAATCCATGGCTAGTGATAAATCATAATTTTCAACATTTCATGGATGATTTTCTTGTTTACAATCAATATGATTATGATGATGAGGCATTTTTATTCATACTCGTGAACAAATGAGTCTAGTTTTTTTACATTTGAAATCTGTTTTCTGTTCTAAATCTATTTCCTTTACGTACGCAGTAGCCTTAAGTTCAATATATGCAAGCAAAGTTAAACAAATCTGTAATACGTAGGGCTGTAACTGGTTCGGTTCGGTTCGGTCCGGTTCAGGAGGGATTTTGACTGAACCGAGTAAAACCGGTTCGGAGAGAACATGGAACCAAAACCGGTTTTAGAGTGGTCGGTTCGGTTGCAGTTCGGTTCTTCCGGTTCCGATTCGGTTCCATGGTCGGTTCGGTTCAGTACTGTAGGGGTCCGGTTATTCCGAGCACCGGGATTGCATGCAGAAACAAGAGACACCTCATTGTAGTCGCCGAGGGACTATCATTGAGGGACTCTTCGGATAAACGATTCAATATACTCAAAAGGAACAGATTGGGGCTTCAGCCCACTTCCTCGGCGGAACGCCGAGACCTATCTCACGTTTGATTCATTAATGACCTTTCAGGGTTGATTTCAAAAGACCTCGGGGACTACCCGAGGGATGACGTAAACCAACCTTATGATATGAATACTATGCCGAGAGGCTAGGTGCTGACTCAGCAGAGCAGTTAATGCTGTATGTGCCCGTAACAAACTATGATCATGACAAGTGACGTCACCCGAACGGTTATGACACGCGTAGCACTTTCACTGGAAGTATGTGCACACAGAATATTCACCGTGGCTCGTCATCGTGACGTCAGCCGAACGGTTATCTCACGTGACGAGCACACCTATGCTTGGAGAACAAGCCAAGGCTCACCTAGAAAAGGTAAATTCGATCTCCTACCAAAGGTACGCGCGATTCTCTCCAAAAACCCTAGATCTACATTGCTTTCCCATCTTCTTCCCGTACTTACTAGACCGTCGGAGTGCCGTTCTGGACTCAACGGTCCAGTCCGGCGCTAACGGTTCATTCAGTGTGCAGGTTCAGGGCCGATTCGAGAGAGTACACACTATCTCCGCCGTAGACCACCGCCGTGAAGAGTTACCGGAGAAAGAGGGCTCCACAAGTACCCACAAACCCAGGTTCGTCTCTCTCTCTCTAACAATCCAAGCATCAAACGAAGTAACAACAATGAAATAGGTGCAAACCCAGTGAGAGATTACAGATTGAAGGCAGCAAAGTAGCAAACCCAGTATATATATACAAATAGAGAGAGATCTACATACATATTACATATTACATACACAGATCGAGAGAGAGAAGAAAGGAACAGATCTGGACGGAGAGCCACGTCGGAGCGATGATGACGGCGTCGGACGGCGATGATGATGATGATGCCCTCTCTGGTTCACCTAGATTGATGAGTACATCGATCGATCGATCGCTGAGAGAGATGGCTACTCCAGATCTGGATGTCTTTGCGTTTCTTGTACCATTCTCGGACGATGAAGATTTCACTCTCTGCACGCGAGATTGGGAAACCATCTCGGACTGCCAGAGAGACATCTGATCTTGGACGGGGAGAGAGAGAGAGAGAGAGAGAGGGGTGTCGACTGTCGCCGCACATTTTGAGAGGTAGAGTGGCTGAAACATTTTAGGGCTCAAGTGGGCTGGGTGTCATCACTTGTATATATAGACAGATAAGAATCTGTAAGAAGTAAGAACAAATAAGTATTATTATTTCCTAGATGAGACGTCAAGGCTTCCATAGCCAAGTTGGTAAGACCAGTGGCTCCCGTGGGAATGGGCGGGGTTCGGTTCCCCAGCCCTCACTTTTTTCAGTAATAATAAGAGATGTATATTATTTTAAATATATATATATATATAACCGGTTTGGTTCGGTTCGAACCGGGGTTAAAATTTCAAGAACCGAGAACCGAACCGGTTCTCAAATTTTATTATCTTCAGAAACCGAACCGAACCGGTAAAAAGTAAAAAATCGAAAAATAAACCAGTTCAGTCCGGTTCTCCGGTTCGGTTCGGTTCCCCCGGTTCCTTTGTTCAGCCCTAGTAATACGGGACAACATACTAATCATTGTTACCGACGCCTCGGGGCGAGTCATTCCTCAAAGGCAGCAGTCCCCCTCTCCAAGAAGGCGTTCGGAGATTGTACGTACAGAGCGCACTTCTCGGTCGGGAGGTCACTCTTCAGCTAGTTCCCAATCTACAACGGGGCGATCCGGATCTCTGGCGGCCCGTCGCAATGACGACCTGCCGTACAATAACCGCGAAAAAGCTCCGGTTGAGTACGATGCAGATGGCCGAAAGGTCACACGCAGCAGATCTGGAGGCCGCAATGACCGACACGGCGATCGGCACCGAGCCCTCTCTAAGAGTGCTCATCACGATAGGAGTCCTCGACGAAACCAAGGTCACGGCCACAATGACGACCCAGAGTACGATATGGATGATACCGACGATTTTATAGTCGTTCGCGACCCACGTACCGGAGAGTCCAAACGATACAGAGCCGAAATTCCGCCCACTGATTCCGGAAAGCGGAAGGAGCACCCACAAGACCTCGGCGTGAACGATGAGCGGCACAGACTGAACGCCAAAAGGGCATTCAGTACTAGCAAGGCCTATAAGGCCCCTTGTTCCGCCGAGAGGCCAGCCGATTCAAGGCTCCGGAAAATCCAAGAGTCACCATTCACTCGGGAAATCCAAGAGGCTCAGCCCCCGAGAAACTTCACCGTCCCCAAATTCACGAAGTATGACGCAAAATCCGACGCGGTGATGCACCTCGTGCATTACCGACAACTTATGGGACTTTATGGCTACAACGAGGCCATGATGTGCAAGGCCTTCCCGGTGAGCCTTCAGGGGACCGGTCTAGTTTGGTTTAACCAACTACAACCGGGCTCCATCGGTTCGTTCGAAGAACTGGAAGAGGCCTTCACAGCTCGGTTCGTGACGAGCAGTACACATCCAAAGACGATCGACGCTCTCGTTGGCCTAAAACGACAGTCCGGAGAGAAACTGAGGAAGTATGCCGAGCGCTACTGGGAGATTTACAACGCCATCGAAAGCTGTGACCCACAAATGGCAGCCACATCGTTCAAGTACGGCCAGGACGAGACCTCGGCGATTTTCGAAGAACTGATGCTGAACCCCCCGGCAAACATGAGCCGGTTAATGGAGACGGTGGAGAAGTTTGCCCAGTTGGAGGATGTCATATCCGAGAGAAGGCTTTCGAGAACCTCGGGAAACCAGAGGGGCAACACTGGTGATTACTCAGGGAAAAAGCAAGTCAACACGGTCAAAACAGGGGGCAGCAAAGGATGGAAAAAGGACCGCGACTCGTGGAAGGAACGGGAACCGCGCAGGGAGCGGGAACCGAAACCTAACGAGTTCGTTGGCGTAACAACAGTATTCAACCTACCTCTCTACAAACTGATAAGAGAAATCTCTCGGGAACCGTGGTTCACCTGGCCAACTAATAAGCTGGGGACCGCCGAAGGCCAGCCAAGCGACAGCAAGGTTAAGTGCACTTACCACAATGAGCTGGGACACTATACCACTGCTTGCCGACCCTTCAAGGAGTTCCTTGAAGGGCAGGTTACGCGGGGGCGCTTGAACCAGTTCATTGACCGACAAAAGACAGCAGCCCGAGCGCAGCAGCAGAATAACCCTCCGGAAGAAGTAGTTATCCATGGGGCTGCAACCAAAGAGAAGACTGCAGTGCTTAGGGCGGTACCGAGCCCCTCCTCACAGGTTCTAGCCATTGGAGGAAACGGTAAACGAAAGCTCTCGGATCGTGAGGAGCAGTGGACCATCACGCTCACCGAGCAGGATCTAAAAGACGTTCAGCTACCTCACAGCGACGCTCTGGTAATTTCTGTTTACATGGGAATCCCCAGGGTCAAGCGAGTGCTCGTTGACCAAGGGAGTTCCACCGAGATCCTGTACTACTCGGCCTTCAAAGCGCTGAACCTGAATCCAGACCATCTGATGCCGGCCGACTCCCCCCTCTTCGGATTCAACGGGGCTCCAGTCTGGCCAATGGGACGGATCATCATTCCAGTGAGGGCAGGCTCGAAAACCCTGCAGATGGAATTTGTGGTCGTAGATGCCCCGAGCCCTTACAACGCCATCCTCGGCAGAACTTGGTTGCACGAGATGAAGGCCATCGCCTCAACTTACCACCAAGTTGTCCGGTTCATTGGTTCCGAAGGATGGCAGGAAGACGTCAAAGGTGATCAGATGGCAGCGAAAAGATGCCAGGTAAACGCGGTGCATATGAAGAAGAAAACAACGAAGGGAAAGAAGAAGAAAGAACCTAAACCGAGATCTATCGAGGAACTCGAGGGTCCGGTCTTGGAGGAAGTCGGGACGGCCGCGGAGGAGAAAGCGGTGGAGGACCTCGTCACTGTACCCATAAATGACGACGGGACTCGCTACTTTCTCCTCGGGTCGACACTGACAACCTTTGAAAGGGAACAACTGGTGGAGTTCCTTAAAAAGAACGTCGAGGTTTTCGCCTGGACACCATACGAGATGCCGGGCATTGACCCCCAGTTTATCTCCCACTCTCTGAATGTCGATCCTCTCCGAAGGCCCGTGGTACAAAAACCGAGACGTTCGTCTCCGGCCCACTCAGATGCTGTTATTGCTGAGGTCGGGAAGCTACTTGAGGCCGGGGCTATCCGAGAGGTCCAATATCCGACGTGGTTGGCAAATACTGTTGTCGTGCCGAAGAAGAATGGGAAGCTACGCGTTTGCGTAGACTATACCAATCTGAATGATGCCTGCCCGAAGGACTGCTTTCCACTGCCACGGATTGATCAGTTGGTTGACGCTACGGCGGGACACGCTCGGCTCAGCATGATGGACGCCTATAGCGGGTACCACCAAATAGCGATGGCGGTAGAGGACCAGGAGAAGACAGCTTTCATATCTCCCCGAGGGACCTACTGTTATAAGGTAATGCCGTTCGGCCTCAAGAACGCTGGGGCTACCTACCAGCGCATGGTGACAAAAATGTTCGCCAAGCAGCTCGGGGACACAATGGAAGCATACATCGACGACATGGTTGTCAAAAGTAAGCACGCTTCGAATCACTTGGAGCACCTCGGCGAGATTTTTGCTGTCATGAAGAAACACAGGTTGCGCCTCAACGCCGAGAAGTGCGCATTTGGCGTCGGCTCAGGAAAGTTTCTCGGATACATGGTTACTCGGCGGGGCATCGAGGCAGACCCAAAGCAGATATCTGCCATCCGGAACCTCAGACCTCCGAGCACCATCAAGGAAGTTCAACGTCTCACGGGTATGGCCGCGGCGCTCAATAGGTTTATCAGCCGGTCCTCGGATCTGTGCCGACCTTTCTTTGAGTCTTTGAAAACTAGCAAAAGGAGTTTTCAGTGGACCGAGGAATGCGACCGAGCGCTGGGCCAATTGAAGATTTATCTCTCAAGAGCTCCCCTCCTCGTGATGCCAAAGCCTGAAGAAGATCTATATCTGTACCTCTCGGTTTCTGGTCATGCGGTGAGCTCGGTCCTCGTGAGGAAGGAAGGGCCTAACTTCCAACCCATTTACTACTCCAGCAAAACATTGCTTCCCTCCGAAACAAGGTACCTGCCTCTGGAAAAGTTAGTTTTGGCTCTTGTAACCGCGAAGAGGAAACTGCTGCCCTACTTCCAAGCCCATACCATCACCATGATCATCGAGTACCCGTTGAAGACCGTACTCAGAAAAGCCGACCTCTCCACTCGGATCTCAAAATGGAGCTTGGAGTTGGGAAACTTTGACATTCGGTACGAACCAAGAACAGCTATCAAGGGACAGGCTCTGGCAGATTTCATCGCCGAGCTGACACCTGAGCTCAATGAAGACAGCTTGAAGTTAGTTGAAGAAGTCACAACTGAGTGCTCGGTGGAGGCTCAAACAAACGGAAGTGCGTTAGGGACTCCGGCGCAAGCCGAGAAACTAAATGAAGAAAGAAAAGGCAGAGTATGGAAGATGTTCCAAGGAGATGTATGGCGCCTACATATCGACGGAGCCTCAAACAGCCGAGGGGCTGGAGCCGGCATCGTGATTGTCTCTCCGGAGGGTATCATGCACGAAAATGCGCTAACCATCAGTTTCCCAGCGTCTAACAAGGAAGCTGAATATGAGGCACTAGTCTCCGGCCTAAAGATGGCTAAACACTTAGGTGCCGAGACAGTGCAAGTGTACAGCGACTCTCAGCTGATCGTAAACCAAATCAGGGATCAATATAGCCTAAAAGACCCAAGGATGGAGAAGTACTACGACAAAGTCTGGGAGCTAATCAAAGAGATTGGAACCGTGGAAATTGAATGGGTGGGCCGAGAGCGAAACGCCCACGCGGACGCTGTGGCCTCCCTGGGAACAGCTTGTGCAGCTTCCCCCAACCGAACCATCCTCCTTGGAGAAATAGAGGGTCCGAGCATTGAGCAAAAGACAAAGGAAGTGTTACTCATATCCCTCGGCCCAAGCTGGATGGACGAAATTTACGCCTACCTCAAACACGAGAAGCTCCCAACAGACAAGAAGGAAGCTCACAGGGTCAGGTGCAAGGCCTCTTACTTCTACTTGGATCCGAGCGATCAGATGTACCGAAGGACCTTCACAGGCCCTGACTTGAAGGTCGTCCACGACTCACAAATTGAGGATGTACTCCGAGAGCTTCATGAGGGGAGCAGCGGTTGTCATTCTGGCGGACGGTCCCTCTCGCACCGAGCTCTTACTCAAGGGTACTGGTGGCCGAAAATGAAGAAGACCTCCGAGGAATACGCCAAGAAATGCGAACAATGCCAAAAGCACGCAACTCACCTCCTCCAGCCTGCCGAAGCCTTACACCCTATAACCAGCCCTTGGCCTTTCGCGCAATGGGGGTTGGACATAGTGGGAAAGCTGCCGACGGCTCCTGGAGGGTTCAAACACTTGATAACGGCGACAGATTACTATACCAAATGGGTGGAGGCCAAGCCCTTGATTACGATAACTGCGACTGACGTAGAGCGATTTCTTTGGAAGAATATCATCTCTCGCTTCGGTGTCCCTTATGCGATCATTTCGGATAACGGGGCCCAATTTGTGGCCGAAGCGATCGAGAAACTCTGCAAGAAACACAGCATCCGGATCTTCCACTCTTCGGTGTCGTACCCACAGGGAAACGGGCAAGCCGAAGCATCAAACAAAACAATATCAGCAGGAATTAAGAGACGCCTAACTGTCAAGAGGGGTAGGTGGGCCGAAGAGCTCCCAAAAGTTCTCTGGGGCTATCGAACCACACCCCGGCGCTCGACCGGCCGAACCCCATTCTCCATGGCGTATGGTATGGAAGCTGTTCTCCCTCTAGCCACCCTAATCCCGACAGCTCGGACGGAAAGCTTCGATGTGCCGACTAACAATGAGGCCATGGACAGGGAGCTCGACCTAGCCGAAGAGCTCAGGGACGAAGCACACCTGAAACATGCCTCGTATCAGCAAGAGGTCGCTCGGGGATATAACAAGAATGTCAGAATGAGGCCCTTCAACGTAGATGATCTTGTGCTCCGAGAAGTAGTTCAGAAGTCCAAAAAGACCAAGTTCAAACCAAACTACGAGGGACCTTTCCGAGTAGTTGCAAAGGCCAGACACGGATCATACAAGTTAGCAGAAATGGACGGAACACCTATTGGCAACCCCTGGAATGCCACTACGCTTAGAAAGTTCTATGCATAGGAAAAATTCTGTTAGAAGAGGCATATTTGGGCTGCTTGTTTTGCCCCTTTTTATCTTGTAATTAAAGGTGTTCGGATGTTAAATGAAAAGAGAATCTTTCGCTACGACTGTTGCCCATTTTGTTTACTGACTAGAACTCTCAAGGTCCGGAAATAACCTAGGGCCGGCACCAGGATTTTCAAATCCGTTCTGTGTTGCTTCGGTTCCAATCCGAACAACTATTTCCTCTGATTAGAACCGAGCAGGGGCTATCAGAGGAAATTTTTTCCAAGTGTTGGAAAAATCACCATTATATTTCGTGTTGCTTCGGTTCCAATCCGAACAACTATTTCCTCTGATTAGAACCGAGCAGGGGCTATCAGAGGAAATTTTTTCCAAGTGTTGGAAAAATTTTCATTATATTTCGTGTTGCTTCGGTTCCAATCCGAACAACTATTTCCTCTGATTAGAACCGAGCAGGGGCTATTAGAGGAAATTTTTTCCAAGTTGGAAAATTTTCATTATATTTCGTGTTGCTTCGGTTCCAATCCGAACAACTATTTCCTCTGATTAGAACCGAGCAGGGGCTATCAGAGGAAATTTTTTCCAAGTTGGAAAATTTTCATTATATTTCGTGTTGCTTCGGTTCCAATCCGAGCAACTATTTCCCCTGATTAGAACCGAGCAGGGGCTATCAATGGAAAAAATTTCCAAGTTGGAAAATTTTCATTATATTTCGTGTTGCTTCGGTTCCAATCCGAGCAACTATTTCCCCTGATTAGAACCGAGCAGGGGCTATCAGTGGAAAATTTTTCCAAGTTGGGAAATTTTCATTATATTTTGTGTTGCTTCGGTTCCAATCCGAGCAACTATTTCCTCTGATTAAGAACCGAACAGGGGCAATCGGAAGGATGAATCTCTTATAAACAAGAAGAAAATTTTCTAAGTACTGATGGTTTTCAAACCAAGCAAAAGCATATTAAGTGCAAGAGAAAAAGACATTCATTCATGACGATCAAAACATCCAAACAAAATATTCAAATCTTTCACCACTTCGGTGAAACCGGAGCATGACGGGGTGGTACTTGTTCGGTGCCATCTCCATAACAAACCTGCTTTAAAAATTACAACCTCTGGTACGGCAAACTCCAATTGTTCGGAGCCGTCCAGTAATATCAAAGACAGTTTAAATTAAAAACAAAGTTCTCAGGCTTGCTCAGTGGGAGTAGCTTCATTCTCCGGGGGAATGGCTTGCTCAGAAGCTTTCTCTGGATCTGGAACCTTGCCAGCATTATCTTCATGTTCTAGAACCTGGCTGCCTTCTCCTTCGGGAGTTTCTTCTACGTCATCCTCCAAGTCCTCTTCAGCAATCGGGGAATCCGGCTGTTCAGGCACTTCGCGTCGAGGATCCTCGGCGGGAATTCCGAAGGCATCGCAGGCGAAAATATACCCTTTGCCAAAGCCTTTGCCTTCACCGTCCTTCACTAAAGTATAGATATCTCCGGCATAAGCCTGACCTGCCTCCTCAAACCCGGCCGAATGGCCTTCGGTCCTGGCGGCTTCTAAGGCTTTCTAGTGACCGGCCTTTTCTTCCTCTAGCTGCTCGTCAGTCTTCTTCTTCAACTCAAGCAGCCTCGCAAGCTCACCTTTAAGTCTTTCGTTCTCCTGACGCAGGTCCTCAGCCTTCTTCTCGGCTGCACCGACCTTCTCGAGGGCTGCGTCAGCTCGGCGCTTTAGCTTCTTCGCCGAGTTGCTGAGATCTAGAGCTTGATCGTAGAGCTTGAACATCAACTGTCCGGTCTACAATGATAAACACAGTATCAGTATAAAGATAAACAACAGAAAATAGACAGAGCTCGGCTAAAGAAGAGCTAACCTTGACGATCTGAGCGGTACAGTGGAAGAGATTATCTTCTAGCTTGTCCGGCACAAGATCAAGGTCTTTCTTCAAAGCTAGCCCCGGCAGAAGCCCCATCGCCAGGCGGGTGTTCTCGGCCACACAGTCATCTTCCATGATGACACTGCCATTTTCCCTCACCAAAACTGGGGAGAAGGGAAGCAGAGTGATGTCCGGCTGCTGCAGAGCCGAGGCATCAGCACCTCGGTTGGCTTGAGGGAGGTCATCATCAATGGTGTGGACTTCGAATATTTTTACCCGTTTAGCAGCCCTCTCCTCCGCTGAGGCCGTCGGTTTTGACCGAGCCGTCGCCATCTTATGAATCGTGGCAACAGGGACCTTGCCGGAGCCAGCTGAGGAGCCAGAAGTGCCTTTCTTCGGCGCATCCTTCTTCGCCTTTTCCATTTCAGCTAGCTTCGCTTTCAGATCAATCTTCGGCGGCATTGTATCTAAGGGCTCTGGAGAAACTCGGTCTACGGGGATCCTTTCTTGCCCCTCAAGATTCTCTAGAGGTTGCTCCTCTAACAGCCACCGTTCGGCCTCTGATATCGTATGGCCTGCCTTGGATTTTCTCGGTTTCTTGGGCTTCTTTCTGATCCAACTCCTGTAAGTCGGAATATAGCCGAGCAGGTCGTGGGTCAGTCTCCCATGTACCTCATATAGTGCTTCGGCACAATTTTTCCGTGCTATCCTCTTAAGCCTTCTCGTTACGGGAGAGGGAGCTGCAAGAAAATCATCCGAAAGGTCAGTATACAAAAATACATAGAGTAAAGCAACAGGCAAAGTATGAATTAAGAACCGACCAACGTTCCCTCTAACGGTCGGGATGGGGAAGAGATCGTCATCAGAGGGCTCGGCAAAATTGCCAGAAACCACTACGTACAGGTCAGCCCACTTTTCGGAGTCAGGAAGGTGTTCCACAATCTGTCGTTTCTTCGGACGGGTCATTAAGAAGTATCGCCCGAACGATTTATTCCGGGACACAGCATAGATCTCAAGAAGATCCCAAACGCTGAGATCTAGGTCATCCTTCAATTTCATCTCGTATGCCGAGCTGATGACCCGGTAACTGTTACAAGTGAGCTGGTCCGGAGAAAGCTCATAGGCGTTCAGAAAGGCTCGGATGAATTCGCTCATCGGAATCCGAACCCCTCCCTCGGTTATCGCCATCAGAAGGATGTTCAGGTGATTCGGTCCATACACGAGTTCCTCGCCCTTCGGATGAAGGGACACCCTGACATCTTCCGGAATGTCATACTTTTCTCGAAAAGCCCTGAGACCGGCCTCTCCGGTTGTAAAGTAGCAAAGATAGGGGCACTGTTGCTCCCTTTTTCCGCTACCGGACGGTCCCTGAGACGATGGAGCAGATCCAGGCTTCTCTACGCAGATCTCAGCGAGAATGAGTTGCTCGACCTCAGCCGCAACATTATCTTCCGAAGCATCAACACTAGTCATTGATGGTTCGGCACTCGTGGTAGTTGTTTCGGACGGATCCCACTCGGACCGATCGTCAGATTCAGTGGCCTCACTATCATCTAAGAATCCGTCCGAGACGTCTACATCATCGCCTGGGTCAATGGGATCCTCGGGGACACCAGGGGCTGGGTTCGGCGGTATGGATTGAAGGGGCCTCTCGTCTAAAGGGACTTCGAAATCGTAGTCCATCGGTACGATCTCTCGGCAAGGGTTTAGCCGAGCTCTATATTTATGAAGAAGGAAAGCTATATAGGAAGCAGCGGTGCTAGAAGTCTCGGATCCTGAGCTCTCGGAGTCTGAAGAGATCTCGAAGACTGGTGGCGCCAGACCTAACAAAAGAATGCACGGTAAAAGACCGTTAGCTATGAGCAATGGGTCCTGAAACCAATACCGAACAACCTATCCCTCGGCGGCCACCAGACGTTTGAGATCCCTAACTGACAAAGTGCATGTGTGAAGTGACCTCCCTCAGCGCTCGTGGCCGAGGGGGGAATAATCTACACTCTAGGCCTTTCGGCATCATCTTCAACCTCAAGAACAGGTTGAAGATGACTGTTCATCTTCAACCTTAAACCCAGAAAACGCAGAGACAACAAGGGAAAAAACTCGACGAAAATACGTGAAATCAAGGAAAAATTGCAGGAGCGAGGTTGGGATGAGATTATACCTGAAGATCTGGAGCAAAACTGGTTGTGGTGGCTTCAATCCGCAGGAAAGCTACGAGTTCTCTAGATAAAGAACGTCTGAGAATCGAGATTGTAGAGAGAGAAAGTGTTCTCTCTTCTCTCTCTGTGGTATTTATAGCGGCGTCAGGATCTCGAAAAAAGGGTAGAGTTTGGGCGGGAAATTCACCCGATCATGGCACGGAATCCGGACCGGCATGATCACGACCGTTAGATGCATGACACGCGTCACCTAAGACGATGCACCGCAGCGTTCCCCCTCACTACGTCAGCATTGCGGCAGGACGTGACTACAGCTGTCACATCGCCTCTGAAACCCTACTTGTAGGGGACACGTGGCGGGTTCCGAATGGTCAGAAGGACGGCAGTGACAGAAAATATAATGGTGAGCTTTATCTCGAAGAATGGGGCTCGGTCTGGACCCTGCTCGGCATCCGAGTACTCAACCCCTCCCGTGGAAAGTAAACCCCACGGAGGGATCGAGGGGCTATTGTAGGGGTCCGGTTATTCCGAGCACCGGGATTGCATGCAGAAACAAGAGACACCTCATTGTAGTCGCCGAGGG
Organism: Vaccinium vitis-idaea; assembly: GCA_963854785.1. Lineage (NCBI taxonomy): Eukaryota > Viridiplantae > Streptophyta > Magnoliopsida > Ericales > Ericaceae > Vaccinium > Vaccinium vitis-idaea. Next base: position 16,039,734 of record OY978215.1, read on the forward strand.
ACTATCATTGAGGGACTCTTCGGATAAACGATTCAATATACTCAAAAGGAACAGATTGGGGCTTCAGCCCACTTCCTCGGCGGAACGCCGAGTCCTATCTCACGTTTGATTCATTAATGACCTTTCAGGGTTGATTTCAAAAGACCTCGGGGACTACCCGAGGGATGACGTAAACCAACCTTATGATATGAATACTATGCCGAGAGGCTAGGTGCTGACTCAGCAGAGCAGCTAATGCTGTATGTGCCTGTAACAAACTATGATCATGACAAGTGACGTCACCCGAACGGTTATGACACGCGTAGCACTTTCACTGGAAGTATGTGCACACAGAATATTCACCGTGGCTCGTCATCGTGACGTCAGCCGAACGGTTATCTCACGTGACGAGCACACCTATGCTTGGAGAACAAGCCAAGGCTCACCTAGAAAAGGTAAATTCGATCTCCTACCAAAGGTACGCGCGATTCTCTCCAAAAACCCTAGATCTACATTGCTTTCCCATCTTCTTCCCGTACTTACTAGACCGTCGGAGTGCCGTTCTGGACTCAACGGTCCAGTCCGGCGCTAACGGTTCATTCAGTGTGCAGGTTCAGGGCCGATTCGAGAGAGTACACACTATCTCCGCCGTAGACCACCGCCGTGAAGAGTTACCGGAGAAAGAGGGCTCCACAAGTACCCACAAACCCAGGTTCGTCTCTCTCTCTCTAACAATCCAAGCATCAAACGAAGTAACAACAATGAAATAGGTGCAAACCCAGTGAGAGATTACAGATTGAAGGCAGCAAAGTAGCAAACCCAGTATATATATACAAATAGAGAGAGATCTACATACATATTACATATTACATACACAGATCGAGAGAGAGAAGAAAGGAACAGATCTGGACGGAGAGCCACGTCGGAGCGATGATGATGGCGTCGGACGGCGATGATGATGATGATGCCCTCTCTGGTTCACCTAGATTGATGAGTAAATCGATCGATCCATCGCTGAGAGAGATGGCTACTCCAGATCTGGATGTCTTTGCATTTCTTGTACCATTCTCGGACGATGAAGATTTCACTCTCTGCACGCGAGATTGGGAAACCATCTCGGACTGCCGGAGAGACATCTGATCTTGGACGGGGAGAGAGAGAGAGAGAGAGAGGGGTGTCGACTGTCGCCGCACATTTTGAGAGGTAGAGTGGCTGAAACATTTTAGGGCTCAAGTGGCTGGGTGTCATCACTTGTATATATAGACAGATAAGAATCTGTAAGAAGTAAGAACAAATAAGTATTATTATTTCCTACATGAGACGTCAAGGCTTCCATAGCCAAGTTGGTAAGACCAGTGGCTCCCGTGGGAATGGGCGGGGTTCGGTTCCCCAGCCCTCACTTTTTTCAGTAATAATAAGAGATGTATATTATTTTAAATATATATATATATATATAACCGGTTTGGTTCGGTTCGAACCGGGGTTAAAATTTCAAGAACCGAGAACCGAACCGGTTCTCAAATTTTATTATCTTCAGAAACCGAACCGAACCGGTAAAAAGTAAAAAATCGAAAAATAAACCGGTTCAGTCCGGTTCTCCGGTTCGGTTCGGTTCCCCCGGTTCCTTTGTTCAGCCCTAGTAATACGGGACAACATACTAATTGGGCATTATCTTCTTATGTGCCGACGTCGAAGAGAAATATGAGATCAAATACGGCTCCGGAGCTAGCACAGACTATACCCTGGAAAGAGGTGAAAAAATAATTAGTTGATGGTACTCACTTCATTTTGAAGCACAATACAATCACTTCAAAACAGTGCATCAAAGTCCAACATGCTTAGGTTAATGAAAAAAAAAATAGATATACGCAACATTTAAAAATTTGGCCATGCAGATTTATTAGACCCAAAACAGTTACTTTAAAAAAATATTTACAACAATTTGTGCGGAAAAAAATACCGGCAAAAAGCTCATCGATTTCTCGTATAAGAGAAGAGGTTATGAAACATGATCAGGAGACCACTGAATTTGGAGTTCTTTCAATGAAATTGGGAAGATGGTGATATTATGGAGGAATGAAGAAATAAATTAGTTGTAGGTGGTGGAGTTACTTTTACCATAAATTGTTCAAATTCTGAATTCGAATTTTCAATTTCAACACAAATAAATTATCGTCTCCAGTTAGAATTAAAATTGGATTAAGGTATCTAATAAACATGGTCATGTTTATCCACTCAAGAATGGCTTATTTACCTTTTTAGTCCCCAAAGTATTCGCGAAATGTCAATTTGGTCCCCAATATTCAAATCGTGTCTATCGAGTCCCCAATGTTCACAATGTGTGTTTAAATGGTCCCTGTGTCTAACTCCGTCCGTCTTCTCCGTCAAATGCAGGGGTAATTTCAAAATTTCACCCCCAAAACACCATCTTCACCCCATTTCCTCTGATAAACAAAAAAACAAAAAACAAAAAAGAAAATTGACATTTCTCTCCATTTTCTTTCCTTTCCTTTTTTTTGTTAATTCCATATTTTCCCCCACAAATCTACTACGCACCAGAGAGGCGAGAGAGAGAGAGAAGGTGGGCGATGAGAGATGGTGGGACTGAGCATAGTACTCGAGTCCCATAACACACTACAAGAAAAGTGATAATCTGTGAGGAAATCCTGGTGAGGAAAATAAAATTCGTCTCCAATTATGTCTTTTTTGTGAGGAAAATCATATTTCGTTGCTAATTTATAGGGAAAGCAAATTTAAGGTGAGGAAATTTTTTTTTCTCGCTAAAATTACTAAATGGGCGAGGAAAATTATCATTTTGTCTCTAAAAGAGTGGACAAACCAAAGTTTAGGCGAGGAAATAATAATTTTCCTCGCTAATATTCTCCCTCCATACCATCTCCGGGCGCGCGAAACCTTGAAATCTGTTGGACGATGAAATCATTCCTCACTAAAAAGCTCACCTTGGGCGAGGAAAATTTTTCCTCGTTCATTTGTATGGAGTGAAATTTATTTTTACAATATTTTACTTGGCTGAATTGGACGACGAAATAATTCCTCGCTAATGAGCCCGCATTGGGCGAGGAAATGATTTCCTCGTTGATTTGTATGGAGCGAAATTTCTTTTTTACATTATTTTACTTGGCCGAATTGGATGACGAAATAATTCCTCACTAACGAATTCACATTGGGCGAGGAAATGGTTTCCTCGCTAATTAAGTACAACAAAATCTATCTACCGTGGTGAAAAATAGTGAGGAAATTTTATTTCCTCGCGAAAGCCAGTTAATGGCGAGGAAAATATTATTTTGTCGCAAAATTGTAATGAGTGATCAAAATAGGCGATGAAATTTTACTTTTCCTCGCCAAAAGACCCAGAATGGCGAGGAAATATTTTGTCGGTTTAGCTTCCAAAATTTAACCGGGAAACTCGAACTGTTCGCAAAAAAAATCTGCTGGATTGGCGGGACACCAAATCTAATGGGCGAGGAAAAAGTGCGTCTCTAAACTTAAAAGGTTTCAACTTATTCATTTGAGAAAGTATAACATCAGTTAAAAAGAAAAAAAGGCACGAAGAGTCCCCAATTACTTTCTTCTTTTGAGCCTCCTGTACGTGAAATGTTCTCCATCCTTTAGAAATTGATCGATCTCTCCCTTTTCGCTGAGCAAATCTCTCCGACCGCTTCTTCTCTAACAATTTGTCTTCTGGTCCTCTCTTATTTAACGAGACAGCAACTAGAGTAGGCCTAACCCTAAGTTTTGAAATCGACAATGTGGGCTGCAACGTGAGCTTCTCAAGCCGGAAGTTCTTGGAAATCGAGGTTTATCTTCACCCCACTCTTATTCTATCTCTGTCTTCTTCAGCTAAAGTGATTTTTTTTTGCGAAATAGTTTCATCTACTTGGTTTATATGGAAGTTTGGAACCAGAATGATACTATATGTATTTTTAACTCTTTGTATTCCCGTGGGAGTCGTAAAACTGATTGCGAAGCAAAAGTCTTACTCGATTTGGGTAGTGATGAAACAATTTTTTACTTAAAAGCTAAATCCCCCAAAAGTGGTCCGATTTGCGTCAAAATCAACGTATTCTGGGACCAGAACACACTGTCAAGGATTATAAAATGCTACTACTTTTGAGAATGAGTGTTTTATTATATTTATTTGTGTTATTTTCTGTTTGTTTGTTAGTTATAGTGCATTCTCACAATCTGTGGCTAAGGAATCTTCAAAGAGAGGACCACTAGTGTGATAAAAAAAAAAGTGATGTCGCTGTGTTAAGAAAGAACAATTGGCCCCTGTTGTCTGACTTCAGTTATAATACCATTGTAGTTTATCATTATCTGACTTCATAGTTTATCATTATCTGACTTCATGGCATTGAATTTGTGTGTCACTGTAAATGATCGTTCAGTGCCTTGCCATTTCAAAAAATTTATGTACCTCTTAGGTTTTAAAATAAGTACCACCATCAATTGACAACCATTTGGTGCCTATGGGTAGTGGGTTTGTTTTATAATCATCTGGAAATCCATAAATCCAAAGAAGACACAAACAGTGTAGATACTAATTTGAACAGAATAGGATTTACACCACTATAATCCGTACGGTCAGTGGATTCATGGCATTAATTTATCGCTGTCTATGATTTAAACCACTATAATTATGTGCTTTAGAGTAATAGTTTTATACTTTTCCTGGCCCATAACTTTCATTTGGAAAAAATATCTCTATTCAGTCTTACAAATGTAATCCATAGCTAAAGTTTTCAATTAGATGATTGGCCTTATTTTTCTCACCTCTCGCCTTTCTAGTCAAGTAGAAAGTTATTTGAGAGTCCTTGCTAATAAGCCATTGGGCATAAGAGCCTTTGATAGCACCAGACCGCATGGGAAATGTGTTTGGCGTGTCAAAATTTGGGGCGATTTCAAGTGCCTTTTCAATAACAAATCAGTAAAATTTGGTATTCGTATGGTTGTTACTAGATCGAATCATTCATCCAGGTGGATTAATTCAAAGCAGAATAATTGAAAAACGGGTCTATCACCTTCCCTCTTGTACTAATTTAACGATATCTTTTGTTTGTTACATAAACTCTATGAGTCTATGTAACCTTTTAGTTTGTTAGACTCCATTAATAATACTTGGTTTAGGCTAGCATGTTTGTGTTTATGTACCTTACACAACACTACTGCAAAAGCTGGATGCAACCTCATAACGGGCTGTACCCATTTGGAAAAATCCCAACTTGATAACCTTCTCTTGTTACTCCCTGTACTAGCTCCTAATGTCCCTCAACTAAAGCATTCATATTTTTGCAACTTCAAGTAATTCGTCAACATTCAAGCCCATTTTTCTTTATCTCTGTATGCTGCCATGACTGCTATATTTCATTGTTAAAAATTTACATGTGAAAATGTGGCCTTTTGTAGGTTCAGACGCAAACTCATCTTTAGAATGATATATATAACTTCACAATTATTAAATTCCATTTCACAATTTTCGTATGGTCGACTTATTTTTCTCTCTTCTCCAATTTGTGTCTGATTTTCAGAGCAATCCTTGAGCAAAATAAAAGTCCAGCAGCAAGGAATGACGAAAAATGTTCCAGTAAGTCCAGCAGCTCTTGTTTGGGTTTTGATTACACCACAATCTAATGGATTTGTTACCATCTGCTATGGTGCTTGTAGAAACATGAATCTGGATCAAATCTTCTTCAACTCATTTGCTATTTCAGTTTACTTACTTTCTATTTCTTTAGCGGTGACCGAGGGTTAGAACTCTAAACCATTGGAGGGAGCTGGGGTTTTGAAGTATGTGGAGGATGTGTGTTGTGGAAACAAAGGAGGAAGGCAAGCATGGCTGCTTCCTCCCTTTTGCTCGATGTGACTTATTTGGAGTTTACATCATATGAAAACTTTACAAGAGTATTTAAGAACCAATTGCTAGATGAAAAACCCCATTTTCATCTATTTTGTTTAGTTGGCGTTGTAGGTCTGACATGCCTTTCTTGATATGTGGTAACACCATATTTCTCTTTTATATATGTATGCACGTATTCGTTGCTGACACGTGTCAAACTTAGACACGACACGACTCTGTCCGGATACGTGGACACTAGGACAAGTTGGGTACTCTCTTGGAACACGTTGAGCGAATTAGGAGGTTTAAAATATAATTTTAAATCTTGGTCAGGAGTGAAAATTTCCATAGACATTTAGGTTATGTACACTTATATAGTGACCGTTGCTTTGTATCCTTGTGACTTTAATACTATTTGCGGGTTTTATCTTAATTTGATGAAATAATGTTTTCAACTTCTAAAAAATGACATGTCCGTGTGTTTGTATCATGTCGTGTCCATATCTATGCTTTTTAGATATATATGTAACTTCTTTGTTGCTAACCAAACACAAAACATATCTGCTATATACCCACACACACAATGCGCGGACGTTCACACACACGCAAATAGCAGCAGTAAGAATTAGAGAATCAATGAACTATATGGTGTTAGATTGTACATGCTTTGAAGTGATAAATTTGTCCACAAGCTTAGAATCTGGAAAAACAGAAAGGCCCCCATAAAAAGGTTTCCGACAACTAGGTATAAAGCATAATGTCAAGTATCTTTCCTATTGTGTCTTTCGTTGTTCTGATGGAGAGAGAAACTAGAAACTTGAGGTTGATTGGTCCGTGAGGACCTTGACGGTACCCAGTACAAGTCTGGAGTCACCATGGTCGCACCCACGGGAGGTTGCTATCACGAGTAACCTCATCCTCCACACTTTTTGCTTAGAAAAAAGGGGAAAAAAAGGACTAATGAGAATATTCAATGGAAAGTTGGAAACACAGTAGACTAAGGTGCTTTGTGACAGAAAAGGCCACACATGAAGCATGCTAGAAGTAGTTGGTCAAAACTTTGTTATTTGGTTTTGACTTCTTGAGCAAGAGTCACACCAAAGTTTCCAAGGTAGTGAAACAGGTTGAAAACATTGATCCGTGAAACAGGTTGAAAACATTGATAAGTGATGATTAAAAGCATTTCAAATGACAAACTCAAACCCAGCCACAAGTTGATTTGGGACTGTAACCCATTGGCAGTACTCTGGTCTTTATGGATTATGAGAAACAAAAACCATTTTGAGGATGTTCCTCTTGACTGGGTTGAAGTGTTAGATTTAATCAAACTAAGGACTGCATTTTGTGCTCATGTGTATGTAAACCTGAGAATGGAAAGAGATCAGCTTTTCCCTTTGATCTTTGTTGAACATTTACAAATCAGTGCATCTTGCATGCATAGTACATTAGTACAAGAGTTAATATTGCTGGTTATAGTTGATGTTTGTTCTTTTATAAGTTAGCAATTATACGAGCACAGGGGACCAAGGGGAATGCTAACTGTATACTAAAGTATCTTATAACAAAAGGGCCCTTTGGAGTTCTGTTTATAACAGTAGGATCTATAAAGAAAATGGTCAAGTGAAAGTATTGGATTCCCTCGAAATCCGTTTGGACAAGCTACTAGCAATCTAGAGTTTTAAGTCTCTACTAGCAATTTAGAGCAGCCATTTTCCACTCTCTTTTTCTCTTCCTCCTCAGCTTTTTAATCCTCCCCTACAATGAAGTTGTGACACTCCCTCTGGAAATACCCTAGACACCCCAAACCAAGAGAGAACCAAAGTCCAAAGCTTCCATGTCATCAGAAGTGAACAAGTACGTAGATGTGCCCTGAATCTGCATGCAAGTACAAAATTCATTAAAAACGATTCTAAGTCTTCGTGTTAGATTAACCATGAGGGTGTGTAATGACTACCTGAATATCTTACTGATGATTAGATCTTGGTTGTGGGCTTTAGTATGTGGGCTTGGCTCTTTCCTATGGCCTCTCCCTGAATATCTTACTGATAATTAGATCTTGGCTGTGGTCTAAATGAACTCTCTATTTTGTAATCTTGTTTGATGTTTTGCAGATTAAATAGGCAGAAGGTTGGATAGCGGGAAAGATGAAAGTATATGGTTTTCATTGGAGACTTCTTTTTTGGATATATCAATATGTGACGACCTGTTCTTTTTTTTTTTTTTAATGAAGTTTGAGTCTTCTTTTTGGATGATGCATAGGATAAGAACATGATATGGTCTAGTTTGATTGTTTTTGACCTTTTGTCTTTGGAACACGGATGTATTAGATCCTATGGTGGATGAACTAATTGGTGTAGAATACTAATTATTCTGAAGGTTTATAAATGTATGTTAGTTATTTTGGTGAAATGTAATGTAATACAGGGTTTTTGTTTGATATCTATTGAATCCAAAAAAGAACAGGATTGCATTCTCAAAGGAATGCGAGACAATTTATTTTGTCACCTATACTCCTCATATATATTCTTTAAGTGACAAATTTTTTTCTCACTAAAGAGGTTTCTCTAAGAAGCTTTCTAACGATGAAAGTTTATCGTCTTTGATAGGCTTTAAAGTACAATCATAGGTGACGAAAAGAGCTTCCTCGCCTATGTAATTTTTGTAATATTTAAATTAAATTACTTGCCGACGAAAAGTTTCCTCGCCTATGTAATTTTCGTAATATTTAAATTAATTTACTTGCCGAAGAAAAGTTTCCTCGCCTATGTAATTTTCGTAATATTTAAATTAAATTACTTGCCGACGAAAGGTTTCCTCGCCTATGTAATTTTCCAAGATCAATTTCCATTATTATTGGCGAGGAAATTGATGAATTGCCGACAAAAAATCATCACTATAGGAGACGAAATATTTCCTCGTCAAAACTCAATATAGAAGAGGAAATTATTTCGTCGCCAAAAACTCAATATAGGTGAGGAAATAAGAATTTACTCGCTATGTGACCTTCTGCGACAACCCTTTGTCGACAAAACTAGTGACAAAATATTTTCCTCGCCTATACCATTGGCGAGGAAAAGTGTGCCATTTATGACGATTTTCATTCCTCACAAATTATGATTTTTCTTGTAGTGACAACAACAAGAAGTATGAAAGGAGAGGAAGAAGGCCGACGACAGCGTAGCGGTGATTTCTCGATCTCCGGCCAAGATTAAAGGTAAGGGCTTGCAGCCCCATTGATTTCAAATCGATTTTGAGGTTGGGGTTTCTGAAATTTTGAACTTTAGGGGTTTTCATATTTGCGACTAAGGGTTTCGAAATTGTGGGTTCGTGTTATTGTGGTTTTGGTGGCTGCGTGGTGGTGGTTGAAAGGGTGATAGGCGGTCGATTGGTTAGAGTTTAGGTTTTCACATACTGTGACTCAAAGGATCTTTTGGGGTTTGAATCTCTCAGTGAATCCGGGTAAATATAGTCATGAACAGACACAGATCTGCTACTGCGTTCGTTGATAATCTTCCGGAGCAGATTAGAAAAATCTGGGTCTATAATCTTTTCTCCAAATATGGGAAAATCAGAGATATTTACATCCCAAACAAAAGAGTAAAATTTCAGGGTATGGGTTGAACTCTAATTCATCCGGTTTGTAAGGTCTGGACTGACGATTGGGTTTTTTTTCTTGGGTTTGTTGAGATCTAGGAGGGGGTTCGAGGAGTTTGCCTTGGTTGTCACCGGCGGTGAGGGAGGAGAGGGCGAATGGGCCGAGGAGGAGAGAGAGGGCGAGCCAGAATAGGAGGGAATGGACTGAGGAGGAGAGAGAGGAGGTGGCTGACGGTGGTATTTGGGGCGGGAGCTTGGGCTTGGGAGGGGGGAATGGAGGAAGAAGAGGATAGAGAAGAAGACTACTCTCATTTTTCTTTTCTCTTTTTTGTTTCTCTTTTTTTTATCAGAGAAAATGGGGTGAAGATGGTGTTTTGGGGGTGAAATTTCGAAATTACCCCTGCATTTGACGGAGAAGACGGACGGAGTTAGACACAGGGACCATTTAAACACACATTGTGAACATTGGGGACTCGATAGACACGATTTGAATATTGGGGACCAAATTGACATTTCGCGAATACTTTGGGGACTAAAAAGGTAAATAAGCCACTCAAGAATTGGCATTCCTATCAATTACTACCATTTACAAATTAAAATTCCAACCAGTCATTGGTGTTGCTACCAAATAGGATATCATAAATTAAAATTCCCCAATATCAAATAGTAATGTAGGAAATGATGAACATGATCTTTGATTCTTTGTATTGTTCCATGTTTCAAAATTTTATCCCACAAATTAAGGGTTTGATAATTAAAAGATTTAATTTGAACATTTAACAAAAGAATAATTAAGTGCCTTTGCCTTACACATTAACCTTGCTATGTTGATGCCACTTGTCGCAACCACGTCCCTACTCGCGGAAACCCATCCTGCAATACTATATTAGATATTAGATGGGGTATTAGTTATGGAAGGTGGTCCATGTGATGTTTATGAAGGGTGGATAAATTAGTACTTTGTTTGGATGATTTTGTAAAAAGGAGATAAGGTTGGGGAGATGATGTAAATAGGAATGCCAACGGGTTGGGTTTGGATCGGGGGTGTTCCTTCCAAATCCGATCCCTTCCACGCTCACCTCTATACCGTACCCATACCCAATTGGAGATAATCAAAAGTCACCAAATCCATCTCTCCATATGCATAACGGGTGGAACGGGTATCACCCAATACCCAATTACACTTTGAAAAAGAGGCAAATCACTAAATTTTTATACCAAAATCTTAAGAGATGAAATTGTCATTAAGTAAATATATATCTAAATATATGACAATATTATGTCCAAAATTCCATGAATATCAATACGATTGTACTAATGCATTAACACAACAACTAAACAAAAGTACACAACAAAAAACTTCATAAAGCAGTCTCCATAACAAAAATACAAGTGAATGCAACAAAGATACACAAGTAACTTAGTGGCTAAGTCCAAAATTAAAAAAAGGATTATTTGTCAGTTACTAAGGTAAGAAGAATTGTCTAAGAGAGAGATATATAACGAGGAAGGGGTATGATGTGGCGGGTACGGATATTTTGATATGGGGATAACAAAATCATACCCTCCCCATACCCGGTCTCCCCATACCTGACCGGGTATTATATAATTATCATCATATCCACTCTTATTGGATAAGAAAAATGAGTAATATCCACCTCCAAATGACCGGATCGGATATAAAAAGCTGTCAAATGACAAAATTACCCTTGTACATGCCCATATTAGTTATCCATTTTTTGTAATTAGATAAATCCATTAATTAATTAATTTGTTATGTAAATCCAATAGTTAATTAAGTTATAAGATTTAATTGTAAAAATTTATTTTTATATTATTTATTTTTTAAAAAAATTACCACCTACAAATTGAACAAATGGAGATACATATTCTCACTCCTAAATTAAGACTATACTTTTTGATTTACCACCTAAATTAAGAACAAAATGGAGTATTAGTGCGGTAAAACATAAAGATCTTTAAAAACATGCATTTTTCGGACCACAAATTTTCAAAATTTTCGCATCGAATTAAAGATCTCTATTATTAGTTTAATGGTGCAAAGGAAAATAAAAAATTATGCATGGAAATACTTCATTTTTTTATCCGAAGGATATTGCAAAGCAACTCAACAATCCATCAGTGTAAAATACTAAAGGGTGTTATTTTTTAAATTTTTTATATCAAATTAAAGATCTCTATTAGTAGTTTAACTTGGTGAAAAAAAATAAAAATTTATTCGTGGAAGTACTTCATTTTAAGATACTAAAGTATATAATTTTTCAAATTTTTTTTTTGGTATCAAATTAAAGATCTCTCTTAGTACTTTAATTTGGTGCAAAAAAATAAAAAATTCGGCGCTAAGTAATCTATTTTTTGATTCGAAGGATGTTGCAAAAGCCTTTGTTATGCAGCAAGCAACAAATAGTATTGAGGGGTGGGGACTCCAAGGTAAGTGGGTAATTTAGATGCCCGGACTATTTTTGGACAGGGTCAACTCTGTCCAAATTTAAGAGGGGCTAGGGTGCCAGGAAAGCAGTAGACCGATCTGAAAAAGGTCGAGAGGGGAGGTGGACAGAGGCGGCTCTAAGAAGAGCCGAGGGTGGTCACTTGAACACCCTGAAAAAAAAAAATTAGAAATACATGTAAAAATTTATTTATTTATTAATTTTTGTCATTTTGAACACCCTAACCAAAATATTTGAACACTCTACCCAAAATGTTTGAACACATTACCCAAAAATTTTGAACACCCAATCCTAATGACGGAATTCATCATGCACTATTTGATACTCCATTAGAGAATAGTATAAATTGGATATTTGAGAATTTGGGTGTTTCTTTATCTCAACACATTTAGCTCAAAGAGATAAGAACACTTTTAACTATCTCTCTTTAATCTATACTTATTCCAAGTAATTACTCATTACATTATAAAATATAGATCAATAATTTAATATATGTGCGCTATCCTTTTTTGTGAAACGCTTTAATATATATGCACAGAGGGTATATAGACACAATAGATTTGGATTATTACATAGGTCATTCATAGGTTTGTTTCTTTTTAAATTTTTGTTTGGTAGTTGGAACCATGGACAAGTTTGTGATAAGAAAATCTAGAATGGTGCAAGAGTCATTTCCTATTGAAACTTTTTTGATGATAGCAACCCCTAAAACTCATCGAAGCGAAGCCGTATTGACTTGGAATTGTTGTTTTTTCGGTAGCATTGTTGTATTAGTAGAATTTTTATTTATATTTATATATGTATAGTTATGATTTCTAGAGGACATTGGCTTTGCCCAGTTTATGTGTGTGGCGAGGCGTAAATAGACCCTGGGATTAGTGGCAATAATGTTTTGATTTAACAAAAAAAAAAAAGTTGGACGCACGAACATCATTTTTTTCATCCTTTTTAAATTTCTTCCACGAAGGTGTTAAATGTGTTATGCTCTCACAGCTATCGTGTCTGACCACACAGTTTTTGCAATAATAATATCCAATGCAGAACTCATAAATTGAATGGTTTGGATTAACCGTTGTAAGCCTACAAAAGATCCACGAAGGCCCAAAATTGGATGGGTCTGGATGGATCAAGACTATAGAGTAGTCTTTCCCTGTCGAATGACACCATTTTCTCATACCTTTCCTTATGTGTGTGAAATACGGTTTAGAAAGATGAATCCCTAGTCTATTCTCTCTCTGTCAGTAAATGCAAGTGGAAGAGGGTGGGATGGAAACAGCCAAATGGGTCATGGCCCAACTCAGGTCTTCGTCTTTTCACAACAAAATTGCTCAATTTAGATTCCTTCCCCTTTACACATGAGTGCGCGCAGGATAGTCCGGAGCACCCAGTTATATTAAAAATGATTTTTAGAGGACCGTAGTAGAATTTCTGAACACCCTCAAGATAATTCGTGGAGCTGACACTAGTGTAAAAGACTCATGGATCTAAAAAAAAAAATAGTACAAAGGACACGCCTGTCCTTCCGGGGTAACATCTTGAGCAATCAACCTTAACTTCCAAAGAAAAAAAGGTCAGGACCACAATACAGGACCCCAAAAGCCAAGTCTATGGTCTCTGTCTTTAAGTTAAAACTTCTCTTCTCCTCCATCCACGTCATGTTTAGTATCCACAAGTACTTGAAAGGTATAGATGTATGTAAAACAAACTTCCTACTGTAAATTCAAATCTAGCACTAATACAAGTTGAAAAATTCTGTTCTTCCCAACTGCCGTGTAGTATGAGTTTGTGGCAACAATGTTTTGATTTAACAAAAAAAAAAAGAGTTGGACGCACGAACATCATTTTTGCCATCCTTTTTAAATTTCTTGCACGAAGGTGTTAAATGTGTTACTCACAGCTATCGTGTCTGACCACACAGTTTTTGCAATAATAATATCCAATGCAGGACTCATGAATTGAATGGTTTGGATTAACCGTTGTAAGCCTACAAAAGATCCACGAAGGCCCAAAATTGGATAGGACTGGATGGATTAGGACTAGAGAGTAGCCTTTCCCTGTCGAATGACATCATTTTCTCATACCTTTCCTTATGTATGTGAAATACGGTTTAGAAAGATCAATCCCTTGTCTATTCTCTCCCTGTCAGTAAATGCAAGTGGAAGAGGGTGGGATGGAAACAGCCAAACAGGTCATGGCCCAACTCAAGTCTTCGTCTTTTCACAACAAAATTGCTCAATTTAGATTCCTTCCCCTTTACACATGAGTGCGCGCAGGATAGTCCGGACCACCCAGTTATATTAAAAATGATTTTTAGAGGACCGTAGTAGAATTTCTGAACACCCTCAAGATAATTCGTGGAGCTGACACTAGTGTAAAAGACTCATGGATCTAAAAAAAAAAATAGTACAAAGGACACGCCTGTCCTTCCGGGGTAACATCTTGAGCAATCAACCTTAACTTCCAAAGAAAAAAAGGTCAGGACCACAATACAGGACCCCAAAAGCCAAGTCTATGGTCTCTGTCTTTAAGTTAAAACTTCTCTTCTCCTCCATCCACGTCATGTTTAGTATCCACAAGTACTTGAAAGGTATAGATGTATGTAAAACAAACTTCCTACTGTAAATTCAAATCTAGCACTAATACAAGTTGAAAAATTCTGTTCTTCCCAACTGCCGTGTAGTATGAGTTTGTGGCAACAATGTTTTGATTTAACAAAAAAAAAAAGAGTTGGACGCACGAACATCATTTTTGCCATCCTTTTTAAATTTCTTGCACGAAGGTGTTAAATGTGTTACTCATAGCTATCGTGTCTGACCACACAGTTTTTGCAATAATAATATCCAATGCAGGACTCATAAATTGAATGGTTTGGATTAACCGTTGTAAGCCTACAAAAGATCCACGAAGGCCCAAAATTGGATGGGACTGGATGGATTAGGACTAGAGAGTAGCATTTCCCTGTCGAATGACACCATTTGCTCATACCTTTCCTTATGTGTGTGAAATACGGTTTAAAAAGATCAATCTCTTGTTTATTCTCTCTCTGTCAGTAAATGCAAGTGGAAGAGGGTGGGATAGAAACAGCCAAACAGGTCATGGCCCAACTCAAGTCTTCATCTTTTCACAACAAAATTGCTCAATTTAGATTTCTTCCCCCTTTACACATGAGTGCACGCAGGATAGTCCGAACCACCCAGTTATATAAAAAATGATTTCTAGAGGACCGTAGTAGAATTTCTGAACACCCTCAAGAGAATTCCTGGAGCCGCCACTGGAGGTGGAGCTAGCAGCTCCCCTACAATTCCAGCATACGATCTTTAGGGGGTGTTCCACTAAGTTGGTTTTTAAAAAAAAACTGGTTTTCACAGTTTTTTATGTGATGTATTGTGAGAGAATGACCTGTCTCGGTGTTTGGAAAAAACAGTTTATTGTTAGTGGAACACCCCCTCATTTGGGGTCTCAAGGAAATTTTTGTTGGTGTTATTATGAGACGTACCCATCTCTAGGAATTTTTGGTTTATCGTCTTCACTGTCCATCCCGCTCCCAGGTGGTCTTCTTCTTTGTTGTCGTGGTGTTGTGAAGGACAAGAACTTTTTGCTCGTACATGCATTTTTCTTGCATTTCACGGTAATGATCAGCCTTATTAAACAGTGACTCTAGAATCACTGTTATTAAAAGATATATAGCGCAGGCTGTTTTGCAAGTTGACATGATATGCAATCAACACGTTCCGTTTTGACAGGACCTAACTGACCACTAGAGACTAGCGATTGTAAACGACTAAAGGACACATGACCTAACCGAGAATGCCAAAGACTTAGAGATGTGGTGGATGAATTTGTCCTGAAATATTACCCATGACAGCTAACTGCATGATTTCCTGGTGGCTCCCAGTGCCGCTTCCTTTGATTTATGAACCAATTGTTAATTTGCTTCTTATCTAGCCCAGTTGATTCAGCCAGCGAAATTTATCAGCTTCCTGTATATGGTAAATATAACCCCAACAAAGAAGAAAACAAAATCGTACTTCGAAAAATATAGAATAAGGAAGAAAACTGATTGTCAAAAGGGGATGTAGCTCAGATGGTAGAGCGCTCGCTTAGCATGCGAGAGGTACGGGGATCGATACCCCGCATCTCCAATCAGCAATCAGATCCCTTGTGGACTTTTTGCCATTCACATGGTAAAATTAAATCAGGGGATAAATACACTAATATTTACTCTCTCCGTCCCAATTTAAATGTTCCCTACGGTTATGCGTGTTTTTTTAAAACTCTTATAGTTTTCATTCTATAATGTATTTTATATGCAATATGGATCTTATTTGATAAACCTCAATTAGTTCTATTAGACAATTTTAAAAAACTTTGAAAACCTTACCAATAAAAAGATATAGACGTTTGAAAATGACACGGATATATGTAGGGAGCATTTAAAATGGGACGGAGGGAGTATGACATTTTATGTATTTTTATATCATTTGACCTCATTATTCACACTACTAATAACATAGAATAATTAAAAGACGTTCTGGTTATACTTATACACCCAATTTTGATTTGATTCTGTTGTATGGAATACCATTCAATACAATCAAGTAGAATCCGATTTTAATGTAACCCTAACCAAGGATTGTAGTGGACACGGGATAATTAGTCCGGGCCTAAGTTTTATCCGGCCGCTTTCCCGTCATCCAAACGGGAATTGGTATAATCAATGGTTTCAAATGCTTACTTGTAAGAATTGACCGATAAGAGTCTCTAAGAAAATTTCAACCATTAATTATACCAATGTACGGTTCTAATTTGGACTATCACGTACAGTCCAAAACTTGGGACTTGAACTAAAGAGAATCCGAACCCGAACAAAATAATCTACTACTCTCTCTTTCAAAAGAACCCGAGGAATGTCTACAAAAGGCAACAATCCTAGCTAGTAGCTACTACTTTTGCTGCTTGCTCACCATTCAGCACAGGAGGGTGCACACTGCACAGCAACAGAAAATACAAATTGGGCAGTCCAAGGAAAGGGTATCTACCAAACCAGTGCCAGAGACAGTTGTTTAACATCCAAAACAGAAAAAATTCAAAAGCATGGCGAGGTCGAAAATGACAAAAGCATAGAAAGAATCATGTGGAATGCCAATTTCACGAAATTGGGGTAGCTGTTATGCTCTCCGAACGGGATCCATTTCAGGTCCGGAAAAAAAATCTATGTAGTTCATTGTATAAGCGCTTGTCAAGTAGACCATTCCTAATGATTCTTGTTGGTTGAAAAACTAGAGTTAAATCAACTTCAAGAAAGCAATCTCTGGTTCGTACACCTCGTTTCTTCACTCACCCAACTTGCATGAACTGTCAAAAATATGAAACTGCAACTTAAAACTCAGCATGTCTGTCAAGGCCACAGTGCCAACGTAACAATAGGAGAACTAGGTAACGACAATGATTTAATATCTTTTCATTCATATATGCCTTTACAAACAGACGATACGTTACAAACACATCGTGTGATACAGAATTCCAGTTACTAAAGAGCAAAGTATGAAACAAACGGTTTCGTAACACACACACACAAGGAATAACACACAAACGCATTACTGTAGTTAATTCCGCAAAAGGCCTCACTTGGGATCCGTCAAGCTCAAGCTGAAATCCCACAATTGCTTTGCCAATTGTTCATCTTTAGCCAAAGCACTCGGTTTTGCTATATTGCAGTCGGAAAAATACTCCCCACTCACCCCCTTAACTTGCGGATGCAATGCCAAGAAGCATGTGGTTGCCGCTCCCTAACAGACATGCAAAACATCTCAAAATTCAAATACTTAAAATTTTCTAGAGAAATGTTGCATCAAAAACCGTGAACATACCTGTGGAATATTTTTCAACAGATATTTAAGAACACCAGTCACCAAACCTGCAAAGATGACCATCACCAAAGTAATTCATATACACCCAACACAATGGATGCTTAGTCAAAGAGGAAACTTATAAGCCAACTTGGAATGATCCATGGTTTAGCTTGAAGATGACCAGTCAAATAGCATACGTTTGTAACCGTACTTATGAAGAGAACCCTTCAAGTACAGTTACTTATTATGCAAATATGCATGAGAAACGTATAAAAACACTGTTAGTTCAATAATGTTTTGATTTGATTACCAGAATCGGCCTACCTGCTTTCATTACCAGAATAAATTTCCGCAAAGAAATCAGTTTACATCTTCGGCTAGTGCAAGTAGTCTACTAGCTCAGTAACTTGAAACCAACATGGCCAAAATGTAGAAATCTAAGTGACTACAAGTAGACAAAATGAATTTATGTATGCCAGACTTTGCTTCTCATTGCCATGACCCATGGTCGTAGGGTGATAAATTTTAAAATAAATTAGTACAAGACTATGGACTATTACAACCAAAACACAAGAAAGTGTGGGGCCAAGGTTTTGCATTGCTGCATATCAGGAAGCCTCAAATGAGCCTAAACAAAAGAAACATCTCTTCCCTGCAACTTGGCTTTAAACGGATTTGAACAACAACCGAGCCAACAAATCCATACTATATTTAGAAATATGTTGTCTCGGAATATAACTATGTAGCATTCAAAGGCTTAGAGGTTTACGAGTAACAGGGCTATGGTGAGGCATAATGTTGGTGACAACAGCTCCAGGATGAAGCGAATTACAAGTAATGTTCACCCCTTCTTCCTGTTCAATTGCAAAAAGGAACAAACCCAACATACAATGTCATATTCTACAAACATGTTATCCTGAAAATAACCAAAAACTAATTAAGTAAAGGAAAGAGCAAGGTTTCCAGAGTAATCACCTCTACTTTTCGTAGCTACTAAGTTCAGTGGTTCTCATTGTTTTGCAGCAATAGCAACTATTCTTTTGAGAAAAACTAATCGTGATTCCTAAGTGCAATAAATGATCTTTACAGTAAGCCTGAGAGAACATAGCTCTATGGTTTTCATATTTTGTTTTGTTTTGTTTTTTCTTTTTCAGTGGATATGTTCTGCAAATGTGGATCGTAGCTAAATAAATATCCTCTTTCTGGTCTTTGCTTCAAAACCTGTCCTCTTGAAAATTTTGAGCAAGTTGAAAGGGTAAGATTTTCATACCCAAAAATGGGAAGAAAATGGTTTGAATAGTTTACGGACACAAAGAATCTATCAGATTGACATTTATTAAACTGCTACTCCCAACAACAAAACTCTATTACCTGTTCATAACAAGACCTTGAAGAAGTACGATTTGCAATTAAAACATTCTTGATATCAATATTTTGGATAGTTGAGGTATCAAGAATATGTTAATTACCTTGAAGCGCTTTGCTAGCTCATTAGCATGCAATATGTTAGCAAGCTTTGATTGTCCATAAGCAGACCATGGACCGAAACTGAAAAGTAGGACGTACAAGAAAAATTGTTTAGCACGAGAGCTTTTTGAAATCTAATCACCAGCTCATTTTGAAAGGGCAACTACATTGCCAGACCGAGAATGACATAAAAGGACAAAACTGTCCCTCAAGTCGTCATACTCGATGCTTGATTCGGATGGAACTTTATCTTTTTCATTAATTTTCTGAAGGAAATTGTGCCATGGTTGCTACCTAGAATTTAAACACTGGCATCAACTCTTCTCCAGGGGCAGTCTCGCGGTAGTATGTTTCGAACATAGGAAAAAGTAAAAACAAAAATTCTTACAAGGAACAAAGACAAATAAGTCAAAGTGTCAAACTATTTTTTTTTTTTTTTTTTGAGAACCCCGGAGAAGAGTTGACACCAGTGTTTAAATTATAGGAAGCAAACTGAAATGATATAGGCAAAAATGTTGTTACTAATTACCCAGATTCGTCATTGATTTTATCAAAACGAACTCCTTCGCGGTATGAAAAGTTATGAGCCCATGATGACACATTAACAATCCTTCCTTCTTTCTGGCTTTCACTCGCTGTACTTTTCATGGTCTCCAACAAAATATTTGTCAAAAGAAAATGACCTGCAAAAGGTAACACAAAAATGCATGCTCATATGAGATAACAGAGTATGCATCAATGTCGGAACCCCAAGTGTGAACAAAATTTATAGACCAAAACATATGTGCGAAGGACCTTTTAAAAAATCACCAACACAAATTAAAAGCAAATTGTGTGCCAAAGTTCAGAAATCAATTTTCAATTTCAAGTGAAGATCTATCGATGAGTACTCAAGTATTCCTATTGACATTAGATCATAAAAAAACAAGATAACAGGAACAGACATGAAATGATTAATGATTCTTACCAATATGGTTAGTTCCAAAGTGCAGTTCTATGTTGTCTTTGGTGAGCATGAAACGAGAGGCAACCCCTGCATTGTTACTTCCACAAACAAATGAAAAATATTTCACATCATAGTTTCAAACTGAATTGGTTTTGTCCACAAGAAGTTGTGTATAATCGATCAATCAAAGAGGAAAATCAACCGAAAATGAGACAGCATCATGTTCATCTGCTGCTTTAAAGTATTCTTACATGAGGAGGTTTAAAGGAAGGCCCGAGGACTTGTAATCCAAAGCAAATTTCCTTACAGACGCCATTGAGCCGAGATCTAACTCCATAACATCGAGTTTAGCATTTGGGTTTTCCTTAAGTATAGCTTCTCTGACTTTTCCACCAGCATCTGTATTTCTAACTGCCATAACTACATGTACACCACGCAAGGCAAGGACGCGTGCAGTCTCTTTGCCAAGACCACTTGATGCACCTGAAATTAGACATAGTACAAGGAATGAGCTAATCAGATCCCCAGAATTTCACTATGTGTTGAAGTGTCCAATCCCCAGAAGGAGAAAGATGTAAATCATCCATCTTTTACATTCAATGCACATTTATAGGCCTCTCATTGATAAAGGCGGCGTTAATTTGTTAGTCAATGGAGGGGGAATTAAGGACTTTATATTTTGGAAAACAGAATGCTCATGTGCTTAATTCAGTTGAATTGCCTGGTATCAGGGAAGGCAGAATTTTTGACAAGCACGATTAACTCCCGTGAATTGTTGTTCTCAAGCAGCCCCCTTTGGTTGGTGAGAAAAAGATGAGAGAAGAAAAGAAAGGAGAACTCTTTTCACATACTTGGGTAGCTAGAGGAGATGAGAAAATATGAAAAATAAACAAGAGAGATGAATCTTTTTTGTGTCATTCTGTTTCTCATAAAATCTCTATAATGCCCTATGTAGACCACAGGCCTAGTACCTTGATTTGATCCACACGCCACACCACATGGCCCAAAATGCTTAAGCCCAAGGTATTAGTAGTCTCTTACATGGTTTGTTATATGCCCAAGATCACCCATGTAGACTTCCAATGTGGGACTAAACAATCTCTATCTCCAAATCTGGGGGATTACAATCTCATAACTTTTTGGTGAGAATTTGTGAGAATACACAATCCCTTCTTTTCTCTTCCTTTCTCAAAAACCAAAGGGCCTGTAAGGTCAAAATTATGGAACTCCCTCTTCCACTTTTCAAACCTCAAACAAAATTAACATCAAGCATAAACAAGTATACCATTAAAACAGAATAAAACCTATGAAACTGACCATGATCAGATGAGGTCACCAACAAGTATCCCATTAACAACAATCAAACTCGCTACAATCGAATACCAATTGGATATGTGGCTGAGTTTCCATTAAAACTAACTTTTCATAATTTTTGTTTATCGTTTCATCATAATTTTTGGATTAAGTGTATGTGAACCAAAGCTGATAAAAGTTCATATAAGGTGACCCTATCGACAACAATAACAATAATAGAACCCATCTAGTCCCTAATCCTTCGGGATATGGACGGGGATGATTAGAGACAAACCTAACCTTTGGCAATATGCACAAAGTGGCTGCTCGCAGAATACCACTGAAATAGTAGCCCCTAAACCTCCAAGAACCGAGGAGCTACTGGGACGTTTTGTTGCAAAACCATGCATTGCCCTCAAATCAAAGCCAAAAGGCATCAGAGAGGGCAGACCTAGAGACCAAAATCAATTTCGGTGCTCATTACCATGGTTCCTTCATTCATGATCCAGAACATCTCACTAATGAATACAAAATAAGATGACACTATACACAAAAAAAAATACCAGCTGTTTATATTTTTTTGTCTTTAGTAAATTTTTTTTGGCTTTGAGTCATTATTTTCTTACTTTTAGATTCCTCTCGTAGATACGGACTATTGATCTAAAAAATAAAACATGAATTTGATAAAAATTCAGAAACGATAACAGAAATATCAAAAATATTAGTAGAAACTCAGCCCCCAGAGAGAGAGAGAGAGAGAGACCTGTAACTATAGCAGTGAGGCCAGTTCCATCAAGTCCTTGGGTGACTTCCTCAGCTGTAGAACCGGATGAGAACCCAGACGGGCCTTTTCTTCTTCCAAAAATCCACATATTCTTGCTCTGACGTTTTTTTCCCCAGAAACTCAAACCAATTCCCACTGTCGTTTCTACTTTCAAAACCAAAGTCGGTATATACTCCGTTGCTTTTTGGAAATGGAGGGACATCCAAATCATGTGATACTAGAATAAACCGCAAACCAGTTCAAAGAGTCGTTCCAGTTACAAGTTTTACTCTGTTTCTTGAAGTTGACGTTATTAAACACCACTATCTTACCATCTTACCAGAAACTCTAGGGGCCCACCCACTCACTCACATACTAGCCACATTCACTCCTGTGGGACTTATTTTGAGGTCCCACACGAGTGATCGGAGCCGCTCAATTTGTTTAAAATTTTTTTTTTAAGGGTCTCCAAAAAAAATCAGCTCTTTCAGATACCCGTAAAGGCTCTATTGATTCATTAAGTTTCAGTTCCTGAATCGAAATAGTTATTTACCTTCAGCTCCCTTACGTTTGGAACTATTGTCCAAATTCCCTCCTTCCGTCATGTACGGCCTAACGCCGTTGTCTTTAACAATAAAAGAATGAAATACCCTTGGCAGATAATTACTTAAAGAGAAAAGATAGAGGAACTACTCCACTAACACGTGTACCAACAATTGAACAAATTTTCTCACATGGTAGGTCCCACATATCTCCTGTGAGAGAGTTTGTGCAATTGTTATTACAAGTGTTAGGGTCTGTATATGTATAGCCAGGGCCGGCCAAGGCCCAAGAGGCCTGGGCCTAGGGCATCCAAAATACTCCCAAAAATTGGGGCACCTCAAGGATTTTTAGTAATAGGCTTGAGTAGGGATCTTTTCTAGCCCAATAAGAAAAATAAAAGGCCCAATCTTATTTTTAAAAAGGCCTAAACAATTGTAATGAGCATTGGACCTTTAGGCCCCAACTAAAATAGACCACTCCTTTTTTGTCTGCTCAAATCATACCTATTAAATTATCGAGTGTGATTTCTGTTTGCATTAATTAATTTGCTTATTAATTCAAACAGTACTCACAGGTTATCCTCTCATGTTACAACACTGTTATAAGCATTAAACACGTTAAAATATTTTGATCAAATACAAAAATGCATTAAACAGTTGATACAAAAATGCATTAAACACATTAAATTTTTTAATTTTGTACTAATTATTGGATGCATCTTTCAAAAACTGATGAAGTCAACTTCATCCGTTGGGCAGTCATGTCACTCAAACAATTGTCTATATTTCACAATCTATAATTGTTTTATGATTTCAAAAATTTTGTTTAATAAAACTAATTGAGATCTATCAAACAATATCCATAGTTTATATAAAATGGATAAAAAATGAGAAGATATAGAAAAAAAAATGTGGGAGGTACCAAATAATGAAAATGGACCAGCAATTTAGGACATAAGAAGTACATAATAAGGGAAGTGAGTGCCGTTTAAATAATAATCTTTTGAGGCTATTGCAGTCTTTATACAATTAAAGATAATGGTGAGCCATATTTGGCGAAAGGGAGCAATTTAAACTAGTTTAAAAATAATGGAGGAGATCAGTATTTTTTCAAAAAAAACCTCAAAGGAGGTTAGCGTAATTTGTCCTTTATTGTAAATATAATATAATGGCAAAAATATAGGACAAACGATTTTCATACTCCTTTTCTTCTAACAGAGAATTGGCCTAAGATCCAAAAGGTAACGTGTCCATTAAAGCATCTTTTCTAAAGTCTAGGATCCATTAATGCATTTTTCTGGGTGAGCCTTATAAGTCAATTAGGTCAGCTTATGTATTTATAATGTGTCCATTAAAGCATCTTTTCTAAAGTCTAGGATCCATTAATGCATTTTTCTGGGTGAGCGTTATAAGTCAATTAGGTCAGCTTATGTATTTATAATGTGTCCATTAAAGCATCTTTTCTAAAGTCTAGGATCCATTAATGCATTTTTCTGGGTGAGCGTTATAAGTCAATTAGGTCAGCTTATGTATTTATAATGTGTCCATTAAAGCATCTTTTCTAAAGTCTAGGATCCATTAATGCATTTTTCTGGGTGAGCGTTATAAGTCAATTAGGTCAGCTTATGTATTTATAATGTGTCCATTAAAGCATCTTTTCTAAAGTCTAGGATCCATTAATGCATTTTTTCTTATAGTCTAAGGTCCTTGAAAAGTAAAAAAATGTCCGCCCCGGTGTGAGCTAGCCCCATGTGAACGACGAACGACAAACGACAATCCATGATCTAATCACCCGCATGCCTCTCTCTAACAAAATCACGTAAGAATCAACAAATCGCAAATGATTGTACAACTGCTGCAAATTACTAGAGATCATGATTGAGTCGAAGAAATGAAGCAATAGACATGATCGAGTCGAAGAAACAATTCAAACCTTCTATGCCTTTCGATATCTTCAGAAATATATTGATCGATAATAAACCGAAAAGAGCTCAAATTCGAGCTCTTATATCCATAATAAGCAATTCAAATCTCGTGATAATGATCGGATTGGGGAGGAATTAGGCGAGGAGTGGTTTGATGCAGTTGAACTAGGGTTTCGAATTGATTCTATTTTAGGGGTTAGGGTATAATGACTTTGGGTTTAGGCTCTTTGGGTTAGGGTGTAGTAGGTTTAGACACTTTGAGTTGAGGTTCTTTGGATTTACGCACTTTGGTCTCTTGTTTGAGGGTATTTTTTGAAGGAAGAAGCCAAATGTCCTAGAGAGGTTACGGAAAATGTTTGATCTATTAATTATGGTACAAACCCTTATAACATTTCCCTTAGGGGTTGATTGGATGCCAAATTAGTTTTAGATGGATTAAATAGTGATGGTGGATAAAATAGTAAGGAGTATTAGTTATGGATGGTGAGCCCACAATGATGTGATGGTTATGAAGGGTGAATAAATTAGTATTTGGTTTAGATGATTTTGTAAGACGGGAGATTAATTTTGGGTGGATGATTTAAAAAGCTGTCAAAAGATTTATTTGCCTTTGTGCATATCCACATTAGTTATGCATTTTTTTTAATTAGATAAATCCAATAATTAATTAATTTTGTAATGTAAATCTAACAATTAATTAAGCTATAAGATTTAATTATATATATATATATAGGAAGGTGGTCTCCTAAGGGATCCCGCATACAAAATTTGGTGCGGGATTGGCCTTATTTCAACTTTCCGGATCAAATTTTAACGATCCGAACCGCTCAATGTTTTTAAAATGCATTTTCCAAGGCCTATGCGGGAAATCTTCAAAACAAAATACCCGGAAGGGCTTGATCCAAACAGTTTTCGATAAAACTGTTTTTAAATTTAACCATTTCGAAAACTGTTTGGATCAAGCCCTTCAATTTAACCATTTCGAAAACTGTTCCGGACCTCATGATCCAAACATTTTTTTGACGATCCGATCCGTCCAATGTGTTCAGAAGGTGTTTTCAAGGGTCCACACGGGAAATCTTCAAAAACAAATACCAGGAAGGGCTTGATCCAAGCAGTTTTCGCAAAAATATATATATTTACATTTTTTTTTTGTTGATTTCTTGCGGAGACCCTTTAAAAACACCTTTTAAACACATTGATGGTTCAGATCATTGAAATTCGATCGGAATCTATGAGGTGTGGACGAAGTCCGGATTTTATGAATTTAGATAGGAAGTTTAGTGTATATACAGTTAAGCTATAAGATATAATTTTTTTTATGGGGCATTTTTCATCTCCAACGTACTTGAACTTATAATATCATCCCGTCCTTTTTGTGTCCTCGGGGAAGAAGGTCCTAATTTTAGGGATTTGGCCCAATCCCCCAATTTATGCAACGCCAGTTTTCTTCCCCATTTAGACGGTAGTTTCAGAAATGCAAGAAATTATCATCCAAAGCTGCACCCGTCTCCGTCCCATATCCCCGGCCCAAAACTTACCCGGTGAAGAGGGGCTAAAAGCAGTGCCACCTCCTGACGCCTCCGGCCTAGGAAGACTCGGCGGAGCCACCTACTTCTCGACAGGTGATAGGCCAATGACATTTAGATTCACTCCTCGAAATGCCGATGACATATTCACAGAGTTCTTTGGGACTTCAAGCTCGTTCGGAGGAATGGGTGGGGGCATGAGAGGTGCTGGTTCTAGATTTAGGGGCATATTTGGTGATGATAGTATGTTTGGCTCTTTTGGTGGTGGTGATGGTGGTGGAGGTTCGGAGAATTCATGCACCAATCTGCCAGTCCTAGAAAAGCCCCTCCAATTGAGCAGACTCTGCCTTATTCTCTTGAAGAATTGTATTTATAAACCAAATTTACCATATTTTCTTAAACATCTCCCACGCGGTGCAAATTACCATATTTTCTTAAACATCTCCCACGCGGTGCAAATTACCACATATATATATATATATATTATTAATTTTTTGCCAATAATCATTGAAATAGGTTGCGAACAAGTATTTTTACCATAATTCAATCTAACAAGTATTAATTTACCATGTTTGGATGGATTGCAGAATTTGAAGCCGAAAGTCTGGTCGCTGACGATTGAGGGTACAAAAAAACTGATTATGTGTGTATATATATGTAGATCTACTGTATATATGTGTAGATATGCGTATATATATATATATATATATATATATGTATGTGTGTGTACGGGTACTCTCCAGTCAAGGATCCCGGATTTCCCGGATTGAGGTGTTTTGATGCTTTTAAAAATTGTTTTTGGAAAATCCGAGCCGTCCAATGTGTTCAAAAGGTGATTTCCAAGGTCCGCGCGGGAAATCTTCAAAAAAAAAATACCGAGAAGGGCTTGATCCAAGCAGTTTTCGCAAAACTGTATAATATACAGTTTTGCGAAAACTGCTTGGATCAAGCCCTTCCCGGTATTTTTTTTGAAGATTTCCCGCGTGGACCTTGGAAAACACCTTTTGAACACATTGGAAGGCTCGGATCATGAAAATTTGATCCGGAACTATGAGTTCTCGACTGAAGAGTCCCGGACTAGAGAGTTCCTCTGTATGTGTATATATATGTAGGTCCATTGTTAATTTCTGTGGATCAGTATTTTTTTCTTTCTTTGAGCTCAAAGACATTGTTGTTGTGTTTGTTTGTGTAGATCTATTCATTTTTTAAGTCCCAATCTCTTTTTTCTCTCACGAGATCCGAAACGAACATGGAACAAAGCAGAACCGGATGAACCGGAAGTAGAACCGGAAACAAACCGACCACTCTAAATTCGGTTTCGGTTCTGTATTCTATCTGAACCGGTTTTACTTGGTTCACGCAAAATCCCTCCTAAACCGGACTGAACCGAACCGGTTTCAGCCCTAGTGGTGGGAGACTTTAGAGGAAAAAGGCAGCTTTTACAGAAGTTGACACTCCATATAATTGTTGGGACTTGGAAATACAGTAGCTTTACTAGCTTATAATGGTGAAAGAGGGAAGAATAAAGCCTCGATCTATACCTATTCTCTTCCAAATCGACGACGAGCAACTCGGTGGAAGAAATTTCCGGTGGCTATGCAGTTCGACTTGTGTTAATCTGTTGTAGATGTTGCGTTCAAGCTCTGGTTTTCGTTCGAAGCTCTGTTCTTTCGGTAACTCGCAGCAGGTGCGTAAAACCCTTAAAACTTTTTGTTAACATTGTTGCAAGACAAAATCGAATGTCTAATATGCTTCCTAGAAGTTTTCAATCCTTCGTATGCCAGAATTTTATGAAAAAAATTACATTACGTGATTTAGACGACTGCAGTTCAAAAATTGCATTACGTAGAACATCTACTCCATTTGTGATTCTTATTTTCAGTATTTGTTCAAATCGATTATTCACTGGATCGAACGAAATTACACATGACGACAACTGCTTTTCAAAATAGAGTTTGAAAGATTGCACTCAGGGATCGTATCACTAGCTTTGAAGCTGAAGAGGCTGGCTAGAGCAGCGGATATGGCCGCTCAAGAGGCATTGGAGGCAGCTCAATCGGCTCGTGAACAGGGTTTAGCAAACGCGGACTCTACAAATCTAGCGGAGGAAAAGGCCACAGAGGCGAACCTAAGGTTGCAAATAGAGGCCAATCAGTCGATGAGGACTCAATTCCATAGGTTGTTGAGGTCTGGTTCATTCGGGGGGGCGTCGGAAAACGGAGAGTGAAGGTAAGTCTATTCGTACCAGTTCCCAATTCAAAAACTTACCTTCACTCTCCGTTTTCCGATGCCCTCCCAGAATGAACCACACCTCAACAACCTGAGGAATTGAGTCCTCATCAGCTGATTGGCCTCCATCAGCCTTAGGTTCGCCTCTGTGGCCTTTTTCTCGTCTAGATTTGCAGAGTCCGCGTCTGCTAAACCCTATTCATGAGCCGATCGAGCTGCCTCCAACGCCTCTTGAGCAGCCATATCTGCTGCTCTACCAGCCTCTTCAGCTTCAAAGCTAGTGATACGATCCCTGAGTGCAATCTTTCAAACTCTATTTTGAACAGCAGTTGTCGTCATCGTGTAATTTTGTTTGATCCAGTGAATAATCGATTCAAACAAATACTAAGAAATAAGAATCACAAATGAAGTAGATGTTCTACGTAATGTAATTTTTGAACTATAGCTGTCGAAATCGCGTAATGTAATTTTTTTCATAAAATTCTGGCATACAAAGGATTGAAACTTCTAGGAAGCATATTAGACATTCGATTGGCTTGCAACAATGTTAACAAAAAGTTTTAAGGGTTTTACGCACCTGTTGTGAGTTACCGAAAAAACATAGCTTCGAACGAAAACCATAGCTTGAACACAGCATCTAAAACAGATTAATAACAAGTAGAACTGCATAGACACTCATGATCAGACTCGTTCATCTCATAGATAACCCATGTTGAAGTTCATAAGTGCAAAAACCAGCTTTATTCAACATGTAAAAACACCAAAACTAATTGTATTTTGCTTGAAAAAAATGCGATTAGTTTAAGTTTCAATCATGTCTGCCCTTCATTTTATGAAACAAAATGTGATTACATGTCCAATGAAGTTAACGTTTGGCTCATACAAGCTTCAATGCGGGTTATATGAGATTAACGAGTCAGATCATGAGTGTCGACTCGGAAGTGAAGACGCAAGAGGAGTATGGAGGGGTATGCACTATGTGATTATTTTGTTTGGAATATTGTTTCTGAGAACCAATTTTTCCACCAAAGTTGATGGAATAAACTTTTGGAAGGCTTATATGATGTTTAAAAGGGTGATTTGGTAAATTGTAATGTACTTTGGAGGGAATATCACTGACCAAGTTGTTTGGTACAAATATCTGTCAATTTTAACGGATAAGTTAGCATTTTCACTTTACTCTAAAGTATAGGGGGTGTAAGTATCTAAAAATGAAGTCGAAGGGTGTGTAACTTAAAATCGCTCAAAGTACAAGGGGTGTAAGTAAAAATTCCCCTAGAATAAAATAGAGTTGAAAATCAGATAGTTAAAGAGAGATGTTGCATGTCCTGTCTTATTGACTGAACTAATTAATCCAACCCTACAAGGTGATGGTGATGATGTTAGGATTAATGCCCTCAGAACCAATTGATTTATTATTTTTGGTTAATAATTAGAGCTTCACTTTATTGTTATAAAATGTTTTATTTCATACGTTGGATATAATTCATGTAATGAATATTATTGATTCATGAGATGAATATAAAAGTCCTAAATTATATTGAATATGATTTATGTATGTGAATGTGATTTCCATACAAGAGATATAAATCATAATTGTTTGTAATTTAAATTATTCACAGTTGCTAATAAAAGGACTATCTATTAGGTCAACTGCAACATGATTAACTTCTATAAGATGGAATGATCCATCTCAATCATTGAAGTGAAAGACTACAAGTTAATATGTTGGTATATTCGATATACATTGAAGGACCACTATAAGAGTCACACTATTTTAACGACTGTCAATATTAGTGTGAATCTTATTTGTTAGTTGTAATTCACCCTTAATCCTGAGAAAGTTAATGAACTCAAGTTTCTATCCTATGTCACTTTGATTCACCAATGAGTGAGGTCTTACTTGATCAACACCTCGGTGAGTTGGGTGATTTATGTTAGGACTATGAGAACATTATTTTCAAGATGGAATTCACTCTCTATTTTATGGGAGACAGGGCCGGCCCTGGGGTAAGCCCAGCAAGCCTCCGGGCTTGGGCAACCCACCCCGGCTGGGGTAACCCAAAAAAAAAAAAAATTACTGTAAGTTGTGTATAAATATTAAATGTTACCATTTGAAACATAATGTGGACGCACCTCCGGAGGGATATCTTCGAAGTATCGATTCGGAGTCGCCACCCGGGTTTTAGCGGATTGTCCCCGAGGAACCGAACTCGATTGACTCGTGCCTCATTCAATGGATAAGGATTATTGGCCCGTCATCACCATAGTATCTTAGGTTCGGGGGCTCAGTTACGAGAGGGGAAGGGTTTTACGGCACCCCCCTCGCCCGGTTCGAAGACCGGTCTCTACTTGACTTTTGTGAGATTATGGGAAATGTTTATGATTCAACTTTGAACAAATACGGGGAATGGGGATGGGAGCCAAATAACAACATTGAACATGACAAAGGATTACAGTTTATGCTTGTGCATTGTGAACTACGTGAATGATGGTGACATGCAAGCATGAACAAACAAGAAAATCAAACAGCAAAGGACAATGTAAGGATATACAGAGTGATGACAAAATAATAAAAAAATAACACCACAAGCCAACACAAAACTAAACCAATCCGATCCCTCTGTTAAGGGCTTGAGCACTTAAAGACAGGGCTTGAGCGCTCAAGCTCTCCTCGACTCAAACATGCTTCTTATGATTCTGATTTGATGAAAACACGTTTTGATCTCCATTGTTTATCCACAAACATCAATTAACTCACTGGACAGAATGACATAATCACACAACCATGGGTTTAAAACTAATTTATGGACCAAATGAGGCAAACAGTATAGGAAGAATGAAGGCTCAATGTTTTGAAACTATGCAGAATACTCAAAATGCTAAGAACAGGTTGAAATGAGAAGAATGATTTGATTGGATCAGGAGGCGGTTTGAGCGCTCAAAAGGGATGCCTTGAGCGCTCAAGTCATCTTCTGGAGTTGAGTGATTCTGCAGCATATTGCCCTCATCTGGACCACAAACTAGTTCAACATGATATATGATGATGCATAATGTGTTGAAATTTCACCAACATGAATAAAATAAACTTGAGGTGTCCACTTGAGTGGAGGGTTAGCATTAGACTACACATAAGCATGATTAGAGTGAGAGAGAGAGAAGATATCAGGTTGGCCTAGCCAAACATCAACACGCACACACACTTCGAGATTAGGTTGGCTTAGCCAAACATCAACACACACACACCTCATAAACTGAAAACAGAACACAAAGCTAAAGTAAACAAGATTCAAACTCCACAACTGAGTAAGGCTTGAGCGCTCATAGTGTCATAGACTAAGCGTTCAAACCCCATTCAAGGGTTATGAGCTTCTGTGGTTTCTAACTATGCTTTGATGCTTTTGTGAGCTTAAACAATCTGATCATTGTTAAAAAAAAAGTGAGATACACTGTTTGCTTCAAGAAATAGGATCATCCATGGCTTGATGATGATGAAACATCACTTTTATGGCTTTTGGATTCATTGATCAATGATCAAAGGCAAAATAAACTGATTTGAGAGTTGTTGAACCACCAAAAAGCCATAATAATGATTTTACGAACATAAAATATGATCAGAAACCACAGAAACATGAAAAGGGGCCAAAATAGTTTGAGAGCTCGAACTGTAGTATGAGCGCTCGAGCTCACAGTTTGAGCGCTCGAACCCTGTTTGAGCGCTCATAGTATTCACATTGAGCGCTCAAACCATTTGAAGCTGGGGTTTTCGAAATTCATTTTCTTTGATATCTAAGACCTTGTGAGCTCATAGAAGGTATGTGGAACCTCCATGAACTCACTGGTCTCCCTCAGGATGACCGAAACGTGATTTTTCACATGTTTTTCTACCTTTTGGCTTTGATTAAGGCTTGAACTTGGATGTTTGATGAAGGGATGGATAGTGGTTGTGTTTAAAAGTGTAATGTAGGTTGTTTTGGACAGTAGAATGTGAGTGTAGGGCTGATTGGATGATTGATTGAGTGGATGATGGAGTATTTGAGCTTAAAATGGTGATTTTGGCTTGGATGAGGTGGGTTTTGATGGAAGAGCTGGGTTTGGACGAAATGGATGGAATGTATGGGCTGTAAATGGCTTATTAGAGTGAGAGAGGGGCTGTTGTAGTTGGTATCTTAAAGACCCATGTGTATTTGGTCTTAAAGATGAGATTTTTTTGGTGTTTTGGAGGTTGAAGATGATGGAGGGTGGTGGCTATGGAGGAGAGAAAGGCTAAAACATGATTGAAGTGATGAGAGAGAGTAGAGAGGGCTGATGAAGGGTGTGAGAGTGTAAGAGATCAGCCAAGGGGGGCCTAAACAATGGGTGGATGGTGGTTTATATAGAGAGAAATGGGGGGGAATTTGCAATTCAAGTTGGGAAGGGAGTGTTATTAGAGGGATTCTGGCGTGAAAACGAAGCTGTAGAAACCAGGGGGAGCCCATAGTTTAGGTGGAAAACCAGCTGAAAAATGCTTTGAAAATTTCTGGTGCGCGAAGGGTTTGAGCGCTCAAAGGCCTGCACAGCAGACCAAATTTCAAAGGGCTGCTCCGGGTGCTATCGAACTCCGTTTCGTGCGTGGTTTGAAGCGTTGGAAAGCTTGTCAAGTGTACTTTCTACCCCAAGTGGTTTGAACCCAAGATAATTTGTACATCCAAGTGTGTGACCATTTTACCCTCAGAAGGTCAGAAAAATAAGTCTTTTTGGTAAAACGGACACATCTCCCTCATTTCAAAACGGATTGAGACATATTATATATCAATAAAGAGGGTTTTGAATGTACTCAAAGATGGTGTAGGATTGGGTTTATTTTGAAGAGCATTGTGGATGGTTTGAAGGGTATTTTGGTCATTTTGGTTGGTTTAAGGTTGTTCTAGGAGGGTTTAGAATTGTTTAGGGTGGTTTGGTGAGTTCAAGCCTTGTTCTTAGCCTCGAGGTATACACGATTAGTCTATATCATCATCGGGAATGCTTGATAAGTATCGCGGGTCAAAATCGGGGTGTCTACACATAAGTTGTAGGTGCGGTCTGATGGTAACTGGCGATCCCAAAGTTCTTTGTGGGTTGAGTTCGCATCTCAATGGCATCATTTTACTGGTACTTTTGTTTCTCTCTTCTAGCCTTCTTTCTTTCCATTTTTTAATTTTTGTTTTAATATCAGCAAGACTTGTTTCTCTCTTCTAGCCATTTTTCTTTCCATTTTTTAATTTTTGTTTTAATATCAGCAAGACTCCTACCTCTTTTCCCCATTCCCTTTTGTTTCCCAACAAGTCTAGATCACACTCCAAATATACACTCTAATACACACTCTCTCATAAATGTATGTGATCACACAAATTGGTGGTGTTAAATAAGTCAGCCCCACAAATTTATGCATATGTTTTTGTAAATCTACTGCATTTGAGTATGTTTTAGAGTTTTTGCTTTTCCTTCTCAATCCGCAATATTACAAAATCACATTACTGAATTTACATTGTTAGAAATTTAGCTTTTAACATACACAACAATAATGTATAAGTGATATGTTCTTACATTTAATTTAAAAAAATTATCCCAGTGGTGGAAAATTGAAAACAAATTGAGCGAGTTAACATGATTTATTAGTTTTTTTTAAAAAACAAATCATAGTTAAGATATGAGGATACTTTCTTATTTTCTTCAAAAAAAAAAATACATACAATTATATTTTTTTGCATTTATCTTTTTAGTTTGAAGTTTGGTAATTTTGTAAATTTATTAAAAGAACTCCTAACGATGTTGGGGGCGCAATATTCGGAGCTTTGAGCCCCTAAAATAACTTTTGAATTTTTTTACTTGTATTTTTTTATAATTTAATATAAAGTGGGCAACCAAACTAATGGTTGGGCTTGGGCAACCCAAATGTTAGGGCCGGCCCTGATGGGAGAGTTAATTAGGCACCCTGTACAAAAAGATCATTATGATTCAATCCTATGAGATTTGAATACTTATGATTCCATCCTCAAATTCAAATAAACTCCAAACTACCCTTTCTCTCTCCTAATTATCCTACTATTTTCTCTCTTAATTATCTTACTATTTCTCTCTCCTAATTATCCTACTATTTCTCTCTCTTAATGTTTTCCTAATTTATCTCAATCACTATCTCCTATCTTTTTAAAAACTTTCTCTTCCCTAATCTTCTCTATCCTACTCTAACCTAAAATCTCAAAACAAAATAAAAAATAAAAAAGCTTTATCGTGACATGAAAAATTCTTATGACAATGAACACAAAAAAAATGATAAATTATTGAACAATCTTAGACTATGTTAAAAATATGATAAATTACTTAACCATCTTAGACTACGTAAAACACATGATAAATTAAAAATATTTTTCACCATATGAATAGCCTATACTTGATCTAATGAACCATCTTTTAAAATATGTAAATAAAAAATGATAAAATAAAGAACTATCTTAGACTATGTAAAAAAACATGAATTAAGAATAATTTTCACCGTACGAATAACCTATACATGATATAATGAACCATCTTTTAAATATGTAAGAAACATGATAAATTTAAGAACCATCTTAGACTATGTAAAAAACATGATAAATTAAAAACAATTTTAACCGTACAAATCACCTATACATGATAAATTAATGAATCATCTTAGACTATGTAAAAAACATGATAAATTAAAGAACCATGTTAGACCATGTAAAAAACATGAAAAATTAAAAATAATAAATACAGAAAACATAATATTTTAATGAACCATGTCCGCTATACCAATCACCTACCATCGTACAAAATACATTACGGATCATGAAACATGGTGAATCAACTAACATGGTAAAACAATTAACCATGAAACTTGGAAGTTGCAAAAATTATGAAGATTACGAACAATTAAATCAGAAAAACAATACCGCTATTACCAATATTTGGAACACACTACACCTGAAAACCCATCACATCTTCAAATCAATCAATCAATCGGTATCTCTCTCATGGGTACTGGTTCCTCTCAATTTGCTGCATCCGATTAGGACGAGTCGAGTAACTCGTCAACGAGGCCCAGGTTCGAGGACATACCCGAGAATTGCATCACGCTGGTTCTGACCCGGCTGGATCCGACTGAAATTTGCAAGTTGGCGAGGTTGAACCAGGCCTTTCGCGGCGCCTACTCGGCTCGGCGAATTTTATCTGGGAGACAAAATTGCCATTGAATTATGGGTATATTGTGGATCAATTGGGGGATGAGAAGGTGGGCGACTTGGGGAAGAAAGTTTGATCCAATAATGGAAATAAGGTCAAAAAATTTGATTCATCCCACAACTGACGCTAATAGGAATTTCAAACAGGATGATGGCCGGAGTTTTTGCTCTATTAGTTACCACTACAAATTATCATTAAAATTGAATATATACTCCTAACATAATTAATAAGGGTAATAAGGTTAGAAAATACATTTTCAGGATTGAATCATAATGATTCAAAATGCATAGGATCGCATCATAATGGTAATATTCTTACAGGATCCCCAATTAAAATTCTCCTATTTTATTATAGAGTATAATGTCCCCTTGAGTTAGTTCACTGGATTAGTCTTTGGAATCTAGTACTAGTCATTTTAATGAAAAGTTCATTAGAATATTTTTCTAGGCTAAAAGTGAGTGAACTAGTATTCAACGAAATTAAAATACAAGTAAGTTTTGGTTTGACAGTATTTTATTGTGACCAATTGTTGCTTATGGACATTGCGTAGTGAAGGGGTTCGATATTATGGTATTAGCATTTAACGGGTTATGATATATTAATTCTTGAGGCCTAGAGTTCAGCCATAATTATATAGTGGAATTAATTATGGTTTAATTGGGCCACCACTCATAGAGATGAGAGAGCGTAAGCCCAATTTTAGCTAGTGCTCAAGAAGCCCATGGGTCCCAACCCTAGCCCTAATATTAGAGATAATATTCAATTTATTTTTAAGTTGAATTATTGGTCATATTATCCTCCTCTATATATTCGTCTCTCTCTCTCTCTCTTGGAAGACACGCAACAAAAAGTGTAGCTAACTTTTCTCTAAAAAAGTTGAGAGACGAAATAAGGAGGAAAAATCTAGGGTTCCCACAAACCCTTTGGCTATTAATCTCTTGGGTCATAGGATTGAAGATCTTTGGTGTGCAGAAGGCTCCAGTTCTTTGAACTACAAAGGTAGAACTCTAATCCTTCTTTATGAAACTTTATGCGTATGTAAAATGTAGATCCGAAACAATTTTTGAAATCGTATTTTTCCGCAATGGTTTTTTCGAAACCAAGAGATGATGGGTTCAAAACTCCGTCTCCCTTTCTTTTTAGGGTCATGATGAACACAGCCACACCATTTTGTTCTTTCATGTATTTTTGCCTATTAGTTGATGCAGTAAAGTAAGTGGAAATTGGCTTTAGGATTAATTGCATTCCGCCATTCCCTGATTTGAGTTTCCTGCAAATATCATAAAAGCTGAGCATGGAGGAGAATCGGAGATCTACCTCGGATATAATCAGTAATCTGCCAAGTAATGTCACTGAAAATATTCTAAAGGGCTTGCCATTGAGGGATGCAGTGAGGACAAGTGTATTGTCAAACAGCTGGAGGTACAAATGGGTCAAGATTCCACATCTGGTATTTGATTTCCAGTTCTTCCGGAGCCTAGAAGGATGGGACAACGCAAAACTGAAGGCAATTATTTACCACGTTCTACTATTTCATGAAGGGCCATTAGTCAAGTTCAGTCTTTATTATCCCCCCTTTGAAAGTTGTCTTGATATCAATAATTGGATCTTTATCCTGCTCAAAAAAAATATCCAGGAGTTCACTTTTATGCTAAAAGGCGGCCAGTGCCATGAAATTCCATGTCATCTATTTTCATTTCTGCAGCTGAGGTCGTTGTGTCTCTATAAATCTACATTCAAACCACCACCTACATTCAGGGGATTTAGAAGGATTGTTACCCTTACACTCCAGGGGGTTATTATTTGTCCTGTAATGTTTGGAGGGTTCATCTCTAATTGCCCCCTGCTGGAACGACTAACATTGATTGACTGCACCCATTTTGAATCCCTCAAAATCAATGCCCCTAATCTCAAATATCTTAGATTTGTGGGCACCCTTGGATCAGTTTCTTTCGAAAACACCCCCCTTCTTGCAGAAATTTCATTTTTTATCCCTTCGTCGGCTGCAAATTTTAGACAGCATGCAGAAGAAACAGACTCCAACTGGGTGAAGTTTTTCCAAGCTTTACCTGCTATTGAGTACATGCACTTGGATAGCTCCTTTTTGAAGGTATAAGAAAGCTTCACTTCATAGAAATCGACTTGGTTTGTTGACCATGTTTCTGACTCTTTTTGTTGTATCTGCTTCAAGACATTTGCTGCAGGTAATGTCCCAGAGAGACTTCCAAGTACTTTGAACCAACTCAAAGTTCTGGTTCTATCTGATGTTTATGGCGATAATCTGGATTATGTCTCAATACTCTCATGGGCTTTTTGCTTGCTTAGAAGCGCCCCAAACCTACATAGACTTGAAAGCCGCGTGAGTTATGGCAAAAGTTCCTTTTTTCCCGCTTACCCTTACTGTTATGTTTTGGAATTTCTAATAATGCTGTTTTTCTATTCTTTTTTAGATATTTAATATCACCACAATCCAGGATCATGTTACAGAATTTTTGCAAGCACAAGATTTTAAAGATTTTTTACTGAACCATCTTCGAGAAGTGGAGATCGAGCATTTTTCAGGTGCAGATCCTGAAATGCAGTTTGTTAAGATTCTGTTATCACATTCAACGGTACTAGAGAAGATGGTAATATGTCATGAGCGAGAAATTTCCGACCAACATGGATTTGCAATGGTAAAGGGGTTGACACGATTTCCCCGAGCATCTTCGAAAGCAGAACTCGTCGTTGATGTGACCCCGTATTGGTGAAAGTAGCAGCTAGTGTGTCGGATCATTTTGATAGTCTGGGGAGTAGCTACGAAAGACCGTGGTAGGTAAATCGTGAAATGGGCAAGAAACAACCTTTTAAGGAATGCTAGGATCTTTCAAAGTAAGCTGGAAGGTGTGGTGTAAAAGATCATAACAGATATTTATTGTGGTAAATTTTTGCATAGATAATGTGTTTTTTGTTAAGAAAATTATCTTCTAATTGTTCTTCTGTCATTTGCTTCTATGCTTTGGTGCCATGCTTCTCATCTACCAAACGAATGATGTAGATGAATTTTGTGAAACTGTTTTTTAATCTATTATATTTTTTGTTTGTCAATTATTTCTTTTGTCTTTTTTGTATCTATTGCCTATATCTTTCAATCTATAATATTTTTCATGATTTCGAGAACTTCGTATTATAGAACTAATTGAGATCTATCAAATAAGATTCATATTGCATATTTTTGGAGATACGCATTGAAAGATATAGTCAATAGACGCAAAAGAGACAAAAGGAATAATTGACAAACAAAATGGATTTCTTTTGCCATTTCTTACTCTAGGTTTTTTTTGAGCAAGTCTACATGCTGGTACCAAAGTAAATGTACGTGGGATAAATTCGCATATACTGGTCCCAGGCTCTTGAGAGACAAACCATGTGCTTCCTTGTCGGAATCCTAGCACTGCAAGATAGAAAGACAATGAGAAGCACATATGCATCTCGTTGGCAGTAGGTCCTCAAATGCTTAAGTTAGTAACTTAGTATTACATACTTTTGAGAAAACCCTAATTCACACACTTGTAATAACGAAATATAGCATACCTTGCTTCATGAGTATTGTAGCTTCTTATTTATAGATATGGGGTATTTGTTTTCCAAGTTGTTGTACAAGGATTATATTCACATTAGGAATATTCTCCCCCATGGAGTAACTCGATATAATCTCTCTCCTCCCGACCCAACCACTCTACCCTCGAAGGCAAGCCCACCGGTGAAACCAGTTCCTCGAGCGACATGCATGTTGTCGGACAAATTGACAATACTATAATGTACATTTGCCGGTGTTCCAAAGAGACTTCCAAGTACTCTGAACCAACTCGGAATTCTGGCTTTATCTGATATATGTTTGTTATTCTAATTTGGATCATGTCTCATGGGCTCTTTGCTTGCTTAGAAGCTCGCCAAACCTACATAAACTTCAAAGCAGCGTAAGCTACAGCAAAAGTTCATTTTATTTCTTGGCTTAGGCGCTTATCCTTACCATTATCTTCTGAAATTTCCTAATGATGCTCTTTTTCTGTTGTTTCCTTAGATATTGAATATCACCCAAATCCGGGATCATGCTACAGAATTTTGGCGAGCGCAAGATTTTACAAAATTTTCATTGTACCAGCTTCAAGAAGTGGAGATCCGGCATCGCATTCATCCTTTCCCACCTCATCCCACTATTTTGTGATAGAAAATACCTAAGTACCATCCGGCCCGGGGCCTTTTAAATATACCTGTTGAAAAGCTGCCTTTTCTTAACCTATGCCTCTTCCAAATGTCTAAGAAGCAACTCATTCATCGCTCGAATCAACTTTTTAACTTTTTTAATAGAGGTACGGAATATACATCTAAAATGTAAAAAATAAATAAGTAATTGAGAAAAAAATCATTAAAGACTAAAAATCACAGATGAATAATCAATGAAAACTTTTAGAAATAAATTTTCTAAACTACAACCAAGCAAAGCCGCTCCAAAACTATAAGAACTTCAATATATAAAAACTGAAACTTTAATTAAAACACAACCTAAAAAGGATCAAAGGATTGGAGAAAAAATATAGACAAATTAATGTTGCCGAATTGTGTCCAAAACTTTTTCACTTTCCATCCAAATCAAACAATGGGAGGAAATTTCAATTGGTTTTCCTTTCTTTTTCCTAAGATCCAAACAAGCCCTAAATGTGAGGCGGGATTTCTCGCAAACGTTCCCCATGGTGCCCCTACACTGTGTAATGCCCAATCTGAGCCGTTTGTTGAGCAATCAATGGTCCAGACTATATTTCATGTAAGATACCATTTGAAATCTAAACCATTAAAAACACTTTTGAACGGCTCAAATTAGACACTACACGGAGCCCTTTCCGGATTTCTCAACTTGGTAAGAGGGATAGGGATTTACTCATGGTAGAGCTCACTACATGCGTGTAGTGAGCTCTCTCGGCCGTCTGATCCGAGATCAACGGTCCGGATT
This sequence comes from Vaccinium vitis-idaea, assembly GCA_963854785.1. Classification (NCBI taxonomy): domain Eukaryota; kingdom Viridiplantae; phylum Streptophyta; class Magnoliopsida; order Ericales; family Ericaceae; genus Vaccinium; species Vaccinium vitis-idaea. Next base: position 16,080,389 of record OY978215.1, read on the forward strand.
ATCTCACACTTTAAAAAGCACTTTTACATTTACTTTAACTTCAATTTATCCGGACCGTTAATCTCGGATCGGACGGCCGAGAGAGCTCACTACATGCATGTAGTGAGCTCACTCACTACATGGCCCCCAATTCCAGAAAGAAAGACAGTTTTTGACATAGAAAGGTTTTTATTGATTGATTTTCATCCAAACACTTTTGGAGGCGGGGGCCCTGCTGTGCACAGCCGCATGGCACCGTGCCATGCGGATGGTGCACAGCAGGCCCCCCCATTCCAACACTTTTAAGGTCTGAGATTGAGATCCGCTAAAATTGCGGACAGGATTGTGTTGAAAGAACTTTTCGCCCAAAACACTGTTCTATAAGAACTCCTCACAAACAACGACTTCTACCTCTGCCACCCTTTCGCTACTTTGGACTCTCTCTCTCTCTCTCTCTCTCTCTCTCTCTCTCTCTCTCTCTCTCTGGTGATGATGATGATGATGATTTTAGTTTTTCTTTTACTTTGATTGAATCTTTTTCTCGGCAGTCAAACGGAATTAGGAAGTGTTATGGTAGAGCAGATACATGGCGTCCAAAAGCCTCTGCAATCCACCAATCTGATTTCGGAAGTGTGGTAAGTAATCAAGTTTGTTGGATTTCATTTGTCCAATTAATCCTTTCTACTCTTTCCACTTCCCTTTTCAGTTTGTTATTATGTCTCTATGTATGGATAGCCCATCTTCCAACTTCTATGAGGTTTTCAAGGAGTTGATTTCATCAGTGGATCAAGCATAGGTTAATATCTCATCAATACAGTTAGAGATTTTGGTCTAATAGACAATGCTCCGTAACTGTTTGATAGAATGCATGAATGGAATTTTAATTCGAAAGACAATATGATCATGTATTCAAACCGTTCTGGGAGGGATACGATTGAAAGTATTTTGGCCTTAAGGCATACCCCCAAAAAGTACGTTTGGTTGAGAGAATGAGAGTCTAATTGAGCAGGGCAATCGGATTAATGAACATGATTTTTTTGTGCTTGGTTTTTGTTGTTGTGAAATTTTGGGAAAAAGAGAGAAACTACATCTTATATGTTGGTTAATTCTTTATGAAACAAATACACAGAGAGCAATTGATTGTGTGGGTGCAGTTTGGAAATTGGAAAGAGTGTTCTGTTTGGGCCTGAGATTTTATTTCAAAATAGAGTTGTTATCTTATATATATTATATAATTTTTTGGAAATGGCTACAATACATACCATTAAAGATGTGTACCATATGCACCTATTGTATGGTTCATACTGTGCCCCCTCACTGGCAATCCTAACATTTTTTATTGTTTCACAACTTTTCAACAATATGATTCGTAACGTTTTCTATGATTCATAACATTCTGCTGTGTCTAGTAACTTTTGTTAAAAAAAAAATCGCAACTTTTATTAATAAGAGGTAATCAATTCGTAACTTTTATAGGGTTGTGTATTGTAGCCTTTCCCATAAATTTTTTTTGGTAATTAAATTGTTTTCTTATATAGTTACAATTTTTTGTCTAATAGACAATGCTCACTAACTGTTTGATAGAATGCATGAATGGAATTTTAATTCGAAAGACAATATGATCCATGTATTCAAACCGTGTTGGGAGGGATACGATTGAAAACAGTAAAAGCCTAAAGGCATACCCCAAAAAAGTACGTTTGGTTGAGAGGGAGTTATTTATGATCAATTTAGTATCTACTTGCTTTTGGCTGAATATGGAGAGAATGAGAGGCTAATTGAGCAGGGCAACCGGATTAGTGAACATGCTTTTTTTGTGCTTGTTTCTTGTTTTGAAATTTTGGGAAAAGAGAGAAACTACATCTTATATGTTGGTTAATTCCTTATGAAACAAACACACAAAGAGTAATTAATTTATTGGCTGCAGTTTGGTGATTCTTAGCTAGACTGAGTATGACTTGGTTGGTTAGAACAATTCGTCGGATATTGTTCAAGAGTATCTATGTCTGTTAGCAATTGGAATGAGTGTTCCATAAGGGTTTGAGATTTTATTTCAAGATAGAATTGTTTTCTTTTATTGTTCACCATAATGTCTATCCCTTCAATGAGGTTTTTTAACGGACTTAATATATTTCGAGTTCATTTCCAGCTACATGTGTTTGATTGTTGTACTGGCATGTGATCTTTAAAAAGAAAATGCCCTTTAGTGAATTTCTCGTAAGTCATATGACTCAAACCTAGGATGTATGGCTGAAAAATGCTGCTGGATTTGGTGTTGAAAAGGTAAAGGGAGGGTCCAATTTCATTGGATATTTTAGTCCTTAACAATGCTTTGTTTAGACTTTAGAGCATACCCAACGCCTCCTCATCCCAATCTTTCTCTAGGGATTGACACTCACCCTTCTGGATAGTATCGATTCACAATTATTTTTTTGGTTACTTTATCCCTCACTTTTTTGCTTTACATTTACGCAGTCCTTTTTTTAAGGGATAATGAGTGAATCTATCACTTTTCTGTTCATTCTAGAAAACACTAGCCATGGAACTATGATTCATCTAGAATGGTCATTACTACGTATTACTATACTGTAGAAGGATTTAATTGAAATAATATAATTGAGAACCCCTTGTAAATCTTGGACTTGTTTTTTACTCATGCCATAGACAAAAACATGATATTGGAATGAACCATTGCATAAGACTAGGATAAATCATGCACCCTAAATCAAGACACTGAAAGGCCTAAATGCAAACATGATAGGCATGATTATACCTTTCCGGTTTGAGCTTTAAAGCAATCGGCCCGACATTGGCTTGACTACGCATCTTGAATTCTGTTGTGTGGAGTATCTAGACTCAAACATTAATACTCTACCTCCCAAACCCCAAATGTAAAATAAGCAAATTACAGACTCCAAAAGGCTTGAGATAATCCAGAAAACGCCAACAAAATCAACAAACATAATGTGCATTAATACTTTTGCTAATTCATGCATCAATGGGTGTTGGATTGAGTACATGAAGTTTCGTGGGTTGGGTATAAAGACAATCTGAAGTACTCCCATGAATGTGATTTGTTCTCTTGGGTTTAATTCTTCTAATAGGGAATTGTGAAGAAAGAGAAAATTACATGATTTCTATTTCTTACTATTCAACAGTACCCGTGGAAAAGGAAAAAAGAAGCAAAGACAGGATAACCTTTCCCCTTTTTTGCATCTAAATTATGTGCCAGCTATTACAATCTAAGAAGCTTGGACACCCACACTCATTGGACACCCTTAGACACGTGTCCGATACTCTTTTTTAGTGTCCACAATGAGAAAATAATCCTCGTAATTCGGACACATGATCGCCATTTCTTTAGTGTCTATTATTACTGAGAAATATATATGTGATCACCACTTCTTGGACACTTGCTAATATGTGCCAACTTCATAGTGCTAATGGGCGAAATGATTTAGGCATACAAAAAATGAGCCAGACAATCGGAACCCTTGTTCACGTAACTCTTCTCGGTTTTCTTGGTCTGCTTCAACGTTTTGCCAAATGTTGGCTTGAAAAAAAGACCCGTCAATTTGGAAGAAAAAAAAAAAAAAAACCACCTGAAACGACTTAAATAGTTGAGTACAAAATTTCTGACTTGATGTTGAATGATAGAACTAACGCAAGTCCAATAGGCTAGAGGAGGTTGATGGGGCCTTAACAGCCCCTTTGGATTGCAAGAAATGGTGGGAAAAGGCAACAATGCAGAATCCTGTCACTTATTTGGATGCCTACCAGATGTGAGAAATGATGAGAAAAGATGAGAAACAAAGAAAAAAAGGAATTTTATTGGGACATTTTTTGTTTCAACCACGACAATTTCTTTTTCTCCCTTTCTCACAATCCACATGGCTTGTAAGATTACAACAGAAGCACTTTTCTTACCTTTCACCACATCAGCAAAAGATCTTTTGTCCACGAAATTATAGTAATTAGGTCATCCGAACAATGCCGCCGCCAAAGCAAACTAATTTCTCCCCTTAGAGATTAGGATCTTTCTCAATTGCATAGCCTTCTATCATTCCCCCCCTTTTTCCCTCAAACTGGGACAATCCTCCTCGAATCGTCACTAGAATTTCCTTATGATTAGAATAACTCTTTCACTTTTGTTTGTATTCAATCCCTATAGAGGCTCAATTTCAAATAAATCTATTCATCTCGATGTCAAAGCGTGATCTTGTATTGACTCTTCCTCTGTCAACCACCAGCTTTTGAACAATGTGGTCCACAGTCTGCACACTAACGACTAACGAGATTGCAACACTCTTATTTTGGTTGAAAATTCTGGGTCCCACCAAATTGTAACCATCTATACCAAAAGAATTGTGTGTTTATGGCATCTGAATAGCTGATTACCACCTAAAAGTAGTGATACTAGTGTCCAAGATATGATACACGGATAACACCTAAGGTTCTTTTATTTTTTGCCAGGACAGGTATTGAGACAACACTGCAGGTAGCTTGATTCGTTTACTTCTTTTAATGCGGAGTGTTTCAAAGATTACCCAGACAAAAATGACCATATGCGACTCAAATTCAGACATAATTAGTCAAGTTCCAAGCAATATACTAGAAGAAATCTTGATACGTTTGCCTATACGAGATGCAGTCAGGACAAGTCTTTTGTCAAGGAAATGGAGATATGCGTGGGTGAAACTTCCTCAACTGGTATTTGATTATAGGTTCTATAAAAATTTGCACAGAAAAGCTAAAGTTTTGATGATAATTTATCAAGTTATGTTACTTCACCGTGGACCAATAATCAAGTTCGCACTCTCATTAGATGGACTGGAAAGCTGTTCTGAGATTGACCCGCTGATACTTTTTGTTTCGAACAATCCTATCCAGGACTTCGAACTTTGCATTCGGAAGGGAGAAATTTACAAGTTGCCATCATCCCTATATTCGTGTTTACAACTGAAGCATTTGAATCTCCGTTCTTGTATGTTTAAACCTCCTCCTGGATTTGGAGGATTTACCAGGCTCCTTTCCTTATATCTTTGTGAAGTTGTCATTGCTGATGACGTACTTTCAAGTCTGATCTCTAGTTGCCCACTACTTGAAAAGCTTATACTTGCAATTTCAACCAGTTTGGATTCCCTTGAAGTTGTTGGCCCTAATATTAAATCCGTAGATTGTTCCGGCCATTTCAGATCGATTTGTTTCACAAATACTTCTCGTCTTGAAGACGTAGGATTATATTCAGAAGGAATTAGAAATGATGTATTACTTAGCGAAGGAGAAATATCTACCTCTGTCGTGCTTCTTGACAGTGTACCTGCCATAGAGTCTCTGGGATTGGATTATTCTTATGTTAAGGTAAGATCTTAGCAAGCCATGCATATGTTCATTATGTTGATTTATTTTCATGTTCTTTGATTTTGTTGGGTTTTTTCTTTTGCTTCTAGGGTATAGCTGCATCTGGTGTACCGACGAGGCTTCCAACTACTTTGAACAACCTTAAATGTATCTTGTTGATTGACTTTTGTTTTGGGGAACGAGATGAGGTCTCTGTTCTTATTTGCTTAATTAGAAGCTCGCCAAACTTGAAAGAAATTCATATTCGCGTAAGTTGTGACAGTTTTTATTCTTTTCTCTGTATATTGGGTAAATGCTGAATCTGTTGGTTAAGGCAGTTTGTTAATCTTTTTTCCCGAATTCCAGGTATTTCCCAGTGATCCTTCTGCTATTTGTATTGATCTAGATTTTTTGGAAATGTATGGCTGGTCGGATGTCTCTTTGAATCAACTTCGCATGGTGGATATGGAAAGTGTCTATGGCACAAAGCCTGAACAGGATTTTATTAAGTTTTTGTTAGCCAAGTCGCCGATGTTGGAGACGATGCTCATCAGGCTGAACGTTGAGAATGTTGATGATAAATTGCGGATTGTGAGAGAATTGACTAGATTTCGACGTGCATCACCTCAAGCAGAAATGGAATTCGAATGTTAGCAGAAATGAAATTCGAATGTCAGGATTATGACTGAAGTCATTATGTCCTTTTTGATCAGCTATGATTCACGTGCTTAATTTGTCAGGATCCTTTTTTGTTGTTTTTCGTCTGCTTGGTCCAAAATTGTGACTCGGAAAGATGTGAGTGCATATTTTCTGAGGCAATAGCGTCTTGTTTCAGGAATTGTTGGGGAACAGATAAAACATTTCTATAGTACGGAGTACCTTTTACTCCACATCTTTAAAACTACTAATTATTTTTTCCTCTTTTAGTCCCATATAGAAAAAGAGAGTATACATATTACAAAGGCTAGTGTTCCGGGCCAGCACTTGAGGCAAAATTACGCTGAAGAAGCACCATGTGTGGCTTTCTACCAAGACTTCCTTGTAGACACGCCAAACTCCCGATAAATCCAAAGCAACCTGCTTATCACTGAGATTCAAACCACCAACATGCAAGCAACAATATAGCTAACTAGAATAACGACAGTGAAACAATTCAAGGAAGCAAATTTCATTTGTCACTAGAAAACTAGTTACAAAGTAGACGATGAATAGAAAAACAAATACAGGACATTATATTTGACTAGGTAGCCACACTATACGTGAGTACTAACCCTCCCAAGTGGCGGGAAGAAACATCATTTCGTCTCAACAGGCTGAGAGACTAAAGTGTAATAATAGGACTCAAAGTGCAATAAACAAAAGCACCTAAGCTAGGATCTAATTATACAATGGGCTGAAACTCGTTTGGACCTAGACGACACGACAAAAGAGCACGGATTACAAGTTGGCCCGGTGTTGAAGTCGTTGACACGCTAAGACTTGGCCGTTTTGCACGTCGGTTAAACACGATCCGATAACATATTTGAGTTATCACGGAGTGTTATTGGGTAACTCGTGACACTAGAAAGTTAAGACTTAAGAGGCTATTGGAGGAAGTACTGATTGTAGTGGTACGCGATTACCGTGGATCTTTTAAACCACTTAATGACCTTGAATTCGAACTTTTCTGAAGTTCGTTGGTTCCATTGAGACAACTGAATTAGTTTCATTGTTTTTATTTCAAACCATAGGTATTACTTATTTGAATTCGAACCTAGTCAAATCCACCATTCTGGATTCAAACATAATGAGAAATAAATGATTTGATTTTCCAATAAATGTGCCCTGCCAAAATAAGAAAATGCAATTAATTTGTCCTAGTAATACTTACCCCACAACCATGCATGTTGTGTATGGTTATCACTATAAATAAAGACCATTTGGTTATCACTATAAACCGAGAAGCCAACTATACCTTTTTTTCCCTCCTCCTAAACCCTCCCTCAAAATGACAAGATACAAAGTAAGTCTAGCCTATATTGCAAAAGATTCCGCGAGGAAAGCTACGTTCACCAAACGCAAGGGAGGCATAATAAAAAAGACACAAGAGCTCATCTCGTTGTGCGAAATCAAGGCATGTGGTATCCTTTTCAGTCCATACGATCTCGAGCCGGAGGTTTGGCCTTCTCAATTGAAAGCTCAACAAGTTATCCAGAAGTTCTGGAAGTTGTCCCTACCGGAACAAAATAGAAGAATGGTGAACCCAAAAAGTTTCACTAAGGAAAGTGTCGAAAAGATAAAGGAGAAAGTGATGAAAAAACGGAATGTGAACCAACAAATCAATTGACTCAGGTCATGTATCTTTTTTTCCTCAAATTTTCTCATAATATGAGATTCAATGTTCAAGAAAATCAAAATCAGGACAGTTCGCGATGGAAGATTATACCGTACACCCACATCACCACCTGGTCTCACGATTTGAGATCATCTGATGTGGCAGAAGGAATACAATGTGTTGTGAGGATGTCTAGTGTTGCTGCTTTAGGAACCTTTGTTCGAAGGACCACTATCTGCATACAAAAACGTACAAGGATAAAGCAAGGCAAGGCAAGGCAAAGTGGCTTGATTAGCCAAAAATTATGGGAGATTCAAAGGAGACTCGAGTTTTGATCAGATTTTTTTTTGTCATTTCTTACATGACTTCATTGTGATAACTTAGAACTTAGCCATATAGAGGCTTGAAGTTGATCAAAAACCCATGGCTGCCACCAGGCCCACCACTTTGATCCTTTGAAAATCATAGGCCATGTTTGGGCCGTTAGAGGTTTGTCGAAGCATTCTCCTCTTCGAATATGTTCTTACAAATTCAAAATTCAAAATTCAAACACAACGGAAATAGGCATCGATGCCACCAGAAAAAGCGAACATAACATTGAGAACTAAACAGTACTCTCTTTATTTTTTACTAAATTCGTTACAATAGATTTCAAAACCAGTTACCACCCTTTAATTGGTTATATTAAACTGCTAAAAAATTAGCCATTTCAAGCGCCCCTTAATTTATCCTTGATTAATCAGTTTATAATTTTATTTCGAGTTTGACACGTGGGAGCCATGGCCTGCCCAAAGCTATATGCTTGGTGGTTGGCCAGGATAACAAATTACAAGTGAGAATGGAAAGAGTTCTTTGGGACAATTAAGTAGGGTATTTTTGGGGAGGTTATAAAAGGAACAGGCATAAGAGCATAAAGGGGGCAACGGATTAGAGAGGTGACTCGTGGGTGAAAGGCAGTGCTTCACATAACTTGTAAGTTCGATCAATGGCTGGTTAAACCTCAGGGTGTAGATTTTATTGTTTACTCCAATTAACGTAGATTTTATTGTTTTAGTTGGATTTACTATTCGGATGTGGTTGTATGAACTAGATGATTTCATGTTTATAAAATTGGTTTTACTTTTTCCATATAATTGTGTGTTTTTTATTCACGGTTTCAAATACCTTTTCATATATTGGTTTTAATTGATGTTGTGGTCATTGACGGTGATAGATTATAGTAGTATCTGGGCTTATTTACCTTTTTAGTCCACAAAGTATGACCGAGTGGCCAATTTGGTCCCTAACATAAACATTCGACCAATTTAATCCCCCACTAACTCCGTCTCCCTCTTCCATAAAAAATGACCACTCATTTTGGAGGGAAATCGCCACTCCCACTATCCCCCATATATATACTACTATAACTCATCTGATCCCAAACCCAAAGAGTACATCAAAACCCGTCTTAACCCCCATATCCACTTAGTCTACTGTATATACATTTATAGAGGGCAACACCACAAAACAAAACCCAATTGCCCATGACTACCTTCATGCCCATACCCTCCACTTAGTAGACCCCATTTTATAATCCAAAGCCAATTCATTTGTACAGACAAACCAAGAGCACCACAGCATCGAACATACACCATGACAGGGCAAGGTCAACTTCTAGATAAATGAACTTCTACCTCAGGATTTTTTTTCTCAGCCTCGTGCCTCCCCATCAAACGCAGCAATCCACGAATAACCACTCTAGATCCCTCGCACATTGGTGGTTCAATCCATATGAAATACCCACATGCACATGGTAGCTGGAAAATGTAAATAGACAGATGGTGAAGATCAAAGAAGATTGAAGAAGAAACATAATAGGGCGAAGATTGAAGGAGATTGAATAAGAAAGAGAATTTCTGGAACTTCATTTTACCCGGCCCATAGCATTCACAACCAATAAACCTCCTTCCGAGTTGCTAGTAGCCCAAGATGTATTGACCTTCCCCACCTTGTTGCAGTGGCAGATACGTGGTGAGTCCATCTTCTTCTCCTTTCCTTTTTTTCCCCTTCTTTCGTCCCCCTTTTTTCTCTTCCTTTCCCCTCCCCCTCAGTCCACCTCTGATCTAGACTCCCTCTCCCCTCTCATTTCCTTTGCTTTCTTCTCCAACCTCCATGGTTGTGAGATGGTCAAGACTCTCTCCTTAGGGAGATTGTTGGAAATCCGGTCTTCAAAAATGTTGATGGCGTCGTCTCCAAAGAAAAATCTGAAATACTAAATTACATTCGAGACACGTTGTAACAACGCTTTCCTAATGACAGTATTTGCCCCCACCAATTCGAGTGAATTTGGTGTGCACCGGGTTAACAGCAAATCCACCTTCAAGATACAACGAAACCGAACTCGAGGTTCTTTCTTACTGCGTTTGCACAAACGAAGACAGACAAAATATCTGCTAAATGAGAATAAGAGAACCAAGTATTGATATTCAATTTCTCGAGAATAACTGAATATCAGTATGCCTAAAATTCTAAGAATAGAGTGTGTAGAGAGAGCAATTTACTATGGAATTTTTGGTACCCTGAATGACTTTACAAAGGGTCTATTTATAGACTTATAGGTACCCCTTTGTGAAAGATTGTGTCTTTAGTAGACACTCATTAGGAATAGTCATGTCTTTTGAAGACAATTAATTATGAAAAGTCATGCCTCTTTCTAGGCACTATTTTCATGAATAGCCATGTCTCTAGTAGACATTAATTAGGAAGGGTCATGCCTCTTGGAGGCACCCCATGTTTCACATCCCTTCCTAAAAATCACATCTATTCCAAATATAACACATCCTAACTTAATGGGTGTTATAACTATTCACATAAAGTCACAACTTATGTGAAAGGTGTTGCACCCTTTCACATAAACCTCTCTCAACAAATTTCATAAAATCCCCAAACCAAAATCATTTATTATTTTGAAAATCTCCAACAGAGATTCGATCTCCTGATCAGATGGTCGAGACTTTCTCTCCTTAGAGATATACAATCTCCCCAAAATTCATAGACTCAGGGAGCCATATCTAATTTCCCGAATCTGGGTTTCTGCTTTTGAAACCAATTGGCCTTGGTGACAGTTTTTGGAGCTCCCCAACGGCGACTACAGCGGATCGGAGAGGTTCTGGCTTTGACCTCCGACCTGCAACGGGCCTGGGCATGTATGGTGCATGGTGCAAGCTGTGATTCTCCCCACCCCACGTTCTTGAGTGGATTGATGGATTCAACACTGGAGCTGAATTCATGCGGTTTTTTCTTGTTTTGTTTTATTGTTGTGTTGTATTTTGCTTTGTACTTTCTGTGGTTTTTAGGCATATGGACAATGCAATTTGCATCTGATATTATCAGTATAAGTTGCATTTGTTAGTTTTTTCCTAATTAGGGTGACCCACTAGCCTCCACGTTTTGCATAAAGTTTGTTACAGTTGAGACTCCACTAGCATATAAGCCAATTAATAGTAAGGTTCACTGTGATAACTAATTAGAATTATAAATAAAGGAAAACTCTGATAATAAAAGAATCCTTGATGGATTAGGAGTCTTTTATAATTAGCTCTAAGGCCCTCTCCTCTCCTCTATAAAAGTATAGAATACCCACCCCTTCTATACACAGTTTTTCCATCAATTAAAGTACTTGGGTATTCTGTAAGGTTAGAGACAGAGAGAAGAAGGTGAGCCAAGAATTAAGGTGTTTCTAATTAAGGGGTTTGTTCCTTCTAATCTCGATGTTCGTCACAGGTATGTTTATTTTATTGTTCTTGAGATGTGTTGAATTCAAGATCCTAATTATATCTGTTTTCCGCATAATAGATTAAATACGGATATAGATTTTTTACAGTTGGTATCAGAGCACGGTTTTCTGAATCAATGCATCTCGGAATTTAATGAAGTAGAACATACACGTTAATTTTATTGATTAATTAACGACGAGAATCATTGAACGTTGCTGGCTTATGTTTAAGTTCTTGAAGGTTGCTTGCTTGCGTTGGGCCAAATATTTCGTACGTAGTTTGGACCCATATTTACTTGAATGTTTGTTTTTCCATAGTTCACAAGTAACTCCTGATTTTCCCAAGTCTGTGCGTGACAATTCGGTAACATGATTTACACTGCCATTGTTGATTTCGGAATTAAAGTATATTTACTTTACCCATTTGTTTAAATAATGGTCCACTTTCTGTTGATGAGATCATGGGCATAGTAATCGGGACAACTTTGATAGAACAAATCATGGTAATCTGATGGGAACCCAATTTGATTAAGTTACGGATCTTTAATCAAGTTCAGTGCATTGCAAAAACCACATTAATGTACACATGTTTAATGTATGCATGTTGTTTTTTTTTTTTTTTTTTCTTTCTTTCTGTGTAGCCACTGAGAGAAATTGATAGAAATAAATGTGGTAATCACATGCTTACAAAATTAATCTGATTTTTTGTCAGATTATGTTTTCTACAATAATACATGATTATTTTGAAGCATTTAATTGGGAAAGTTTTTCCTATTACCGTGTTACTATATATGTGAGATTTATGGTAGTTTGGTTGAGTCTCAATTTTGATTAAATCTATTGTTTTCCTAAATTATGTCTAATAGGAATGCAAAATTACATATTAGTGTTTTTATTCTGTCAGTGATAAAATAATGTTATAATCACATGCTTATGAAATTTAATTTGTCATTATATCACACTAGGTTATTTGATATGATATATGATTTAATTTCGCAGTCGATTATATGAAGTTTTTCTATCACTGTGTTTAGTTCAAATGTCATTGAACGGATAGTCAATCACATAAAAGAAAGAAAATACTTGGTTCCATATTTTCTTGTATTATTTGGGGTGATTGAATAAAAGAAGGCATAACTTGAATGACACTATTTTCCATGTCTGTCTTATTGGAAATTATTATTATTATGCTAATTGCGTATTGGATTGATTGTTCATTGTGGTTGTTATGTGTTAAGAGTTATTGCTAAATTGTCATTGAAAAATTTTCAATCACATGAAAGGGACGCTAATATTGTTGATTTTATTAGATTGGTGATTGAATTAATGAATGACACCTGCATAACTTGAATAAAATAATAAAGTATTGTTATTGTACAGGAACTTCAATCACATAATTGGTTAATGGTGATTGAATTAAATGACAATAGTAAAGTAACAGAGAATGTCGTTGGTTAGTTTGTTTTTTCATGGGGGTTATTGATTTAGTAGTCGCCAAAGTGACCTAGGTCAGTAAAACTTGTGAATTTCAAGCTACGTAAAGGAATTGTTAAACGGGGTTAATATTAAAGTCAACGATATTCTCGATTGCAGTCATAATTAGGAGAATGAGACTAGCCCAAAGGAGAGTCGCATTTAAATAATTATGAACTGGGTAGGACATGTAGTTTGTGCAATTTAACGGGTTAGGATTGGATACCCAAAGGTAACATGAATAATTGGTTGAACTGCATAAATTACTTAGACCTACATAGGTGATTATGTTGCACCTAATTAATGAGTGAACAATAGGTATACTTAGGTTTCGCCCAAAGGAGGACCTAGGTGATATCAATAGTTCATCATTATAAATGCTAAAATTCTCAAAGTTTTAACGTGAGCACTGTCCAATTTTGTTTTCATGACTATCCCCACTTCACTATACTTTGTGTATCTAATGTTCTAGTTCTTATTGGGTCAAACTTGTTAGAGTGTGATGAGCATAATTAATTTGTACTGGGTGTACTGAATCTTGACCTGGCATTATGTGTTGAAAAACTTGTGGATATTATTGAGTAGAGAACTGCAAAACAAGTTAGTCATTTCAATTTAGGCATGATCGGACTTAGTCTCATGTTCATTAAGTTGACTATATGAGCAACTTCAAGACTTTTCCTATTACAGACTTCTAATGTACTGAAGTTTTTTTTAAAATATTGAATTATATATGTCTGCTGATAAGTCTCTTGCTGGCACTCTTATGGTTGAATTGACTACTATGAAATATGATGGTATAGAGGACTTTTAGATATTATCCTCACAATGACTGACAAAGCTGCAAAACTAGAAGCTTTCAGGATGCAAGTGAATAGTCTTTCCTTGTGCAGTTTATACTCAACTCACTTCCACCTTAGTTTGGCGGATTCAAAATTTCACCTTTTGAATGAACTAGCTAATATTTGTGTTAGGAAGGAAGTGAGATTTGGGGAGGAAGGATTTCACACTGTACTGGCTGTGACTTAAGGAGCTATAAAGAAAAGAGGAAAGTAAATAAAAGGTCCTCAACCTTGTGGCATAGAAAAACATTGGGACATATCTCCAATGATTGAATTGAAAGATTGGTGAAGAATGGGATTTCAGAAGACCTAAACTTCATTGATTTTGAAATTTGTGTGGATTGCATTAAAGGAAAGCATATCAAGCACAAAGTGAAAGGTGCCACATGTAGAAGTGAGATTCTTGAGATAATTCACACTGATATTTGCGAAAATCCTATTCCATATTTTATTGGGCAAAGATATTTTACCACCTCTATAAAAGGACTTCTCACATTATAGATATGTGTATCTAATTTATGAAAGTCTTAGACCGTTGACATTCTTGAGGATGCATTACTGAGGTCGATAGACAACTAGATAGAAAGGTAAAATTAGTGAGGTCGGATAGAGGTGGTGAGTTTTACGGCAAATATGATGAGTCAAGCCAAAAGCTTGACCTATGTTCTAAACTAGTAGAAGAGTGAGGCATTCGTGTTCAATACACAATGTTGGAACGCCACAACATAATGGTGTTGCTGAAAGGCGTAATCGTACGCTTATGGATATGGTTAAAAGTATGATTAGTTTTGCAAATGTACCTATATTCTTGTGGAATGAATCATTAAAGACCGCTTTGTATCTCTTAAATAGGATTCCTAGTAAGGTAATTCCAACTATTTCTTTTGAGTTGTGGATTAGTAGGAAGCCCAGTTTAAGACATTTACATGTTTGGAGTTGTCCAGCGGTTGCTAGAATATATAATCTACAAGAGTACAAGTTAGATTCAAGAATAATTTTCTGGATATTTTATTGGCTATTCAGAAAAGTCTAAGGGGTACATATTTTACAGTCCTAACTACAGTACGAGGATAATGAAACTGGGAATGCCAGATTCGTATTGAATGGCGAAATTAGTGGGAGTGAAAAACCAAGTAAGGTGAATCTCGATGATGGGAGGGATGATGTCCCAATAGTTCTTCCACATCGAGAAGTTGTTGCTCTTCACCATAATGTAATTGGTTTACCAGTCCATGAGGATATCGCCATTGAAATAATGTAGAACTTCCACAATTGACAGTTCTGAGTAAATCTCAAAAAAAAAAAAAAGGCTTGCCATTACTCATATATACATATGTGGTGTATCTACAAGAGTCTGATTTTGACATTGGGATTAAGGAAAAACCCGGTATCTTTTTCACAAGCCATGACTAAGGATGATTGTGCTAATTGGATCAATGCTGTAATAGATGAGTTGAAATCAATGGCCCATAAATTGTGTTTGGCACCATGTCAAATTGGTTAATATCGAATGATTTAAGGTCATGCTTATGGCCAAAGGTTTCACTCAGAAAGAAGGCATTGATTATAAAGCGATATTCTTTTCTTTTTCCAAAGAATGATTCTTTTAGGATTATCATGGCTCTTGTAACTCATTATGACTTGGAGTTACATTAGATGGATGTGAAAATCACTTTTCTAAATTGGTAGTTTGGATACCAAAGTTCACATGAAGACCCAGAGGAATTCGAAATAAAAGAAAAGAATATTTAGCTTGCTGATTAAAGAAAACCATATATGATTTTAAACAAGCTTCCATCCAATGGTTCATAAGGTTTAATGATATCATTACTTCCTTTTGATTTAAGGATATCTGAAGGTCAGTGGTAGTAAGTTTATTATTGTGAATCTATATATGGATTCTGTTAGCTAGAAGTAATCTTAGTTTGTTTTATGAAACCAAGGAATATATCGTTCAGAACTTTAAGATGGTTGATATGTGTGAGATATCTTATATTTTGGCATAGAGATCTTTAGGGATCGATCTCGAGAGGAAAATTGCTACGTCTATCTCAGAAGTGGTATATCGATCGAGTTCTTGAGCGAATCATGTAGTGTTGCTCAGTCAATGATGCACCATGTTGAAGGGTGATAAATTAAGTGAAAACTAGTACCTTAAGAAAGCATATGAATGATTTTAGGGAGTTTTGATGTATGCCCAAACTTGCGCTAGAATGGAACATTGGAAGGCAGTGAAGACAGTTATAAAAAACAAAATGTTAGAGGACTATATGCTCACTTAGAAAGTTTGATATTCGAATTTAAATTTTTGTTGGTTGTCTCGATAGCAGGAAATAAATATTACGTTTATTTTTCTTTCTGTTGGAGTGTGAAGCATTCCCTTGCTGCTTCGCACATAATAGAGACCGAGTTTGTGGCATGCTTTGAGGCCACATACCATGTTTATGATTGCGGAACTTCATCTTTGGTCTTGGTGTTGTCGACTCACTTGCCAGATCGAATGAAGATTTATGATAATAATTCCGCTGCATTTTTATTCTCTAAGATTTTCAAGTATTTAAGTGATTCCAAGCACATGGGAGTAACGTACTTGGTTATTAGAGAACGAGTCCAGAAACAACAAGTGTCAATTTTAAATTAAGTACCACTCTTATGATTGTTGATCATTTAACAGAGGGATTGCCATCAAAGACTTATATAACATGTTATCAGAATGGGTCTTTTGACAACCCTTGATTGAGTGGTTACTATGCATGACACTATTTTTTGCGCACATTATAGTTTGTTTCTGATTTTCCTGTTTTCAATTATGCGTGCACATATTATGATGGATGTTGTACAACAGGATTGTCTTGACAAGACAAATTATTGGGGCTTTTAGGCATTACAACCTAAATAATGATATATTTCCTATAAAGGACTTGGTTAGTGAAGGTTATCAATGGTGTAGTGCATAGAAGGGAATATGGTATTGTGCCATACAACCGCTATGACTCACATTGGTGGTCTGAATTAATCACAGTATTAAAGTTTCTAATTGGTTTGAACCTATTGGCTTTTTAAATTCGTGATCACGTGTCTAAGTTTTTCAGTGTGGAGCCCAATCGAGTTGTTTACAACAAAATTGCATATTTTGAAGGAAAAAAAAAACACACTTTGCATCACAATCGGCTTAGTGGGCCAAGTGGGAGAATGTTAGTTTTTTCCTAATTAGGGTGACCCACTAGCCTCCACGTTTTGCATAAAGTTTGTTACAGTTGAGATTCCACTAGCATATAAGCCAATTAATAGTAAGGTTCATTGTGATAACTACTTAGAATTATAAATAAAGGAAAACTCTGATAATAAAAGAATCCTTGATGGATTAGGAGTCTTTTATAATTAACTCTAAGGCCCTCTCCTCTCCTCTATAAAAGAATAGAATACCCACCCCTTCTATACACAGTTTTTCCATCAATTAAAGTACTTGGGTATTCTGTAAGGTTAGAGACAGAGAGAAGAAGGTGAGCCAAAAATTAAGGTGTTTCTAATTAAGGGGTTTGTTCCTTCTAATCTCGATGTTCGTCACATGTATGTTTATTTTATTGTTCTTGAGATGTGTTGAATTCAAGATCCTAATTATATCTGTTTTCCGCATAATAGATTAAATACGGATATAGATTTTTTACAGCATTAGCGTGTTCCTCTAGAAAAAAAAAATGAGTAAATTAGATTGACTCCCTAGTATTGCATGGCTTGTTAGGAAAGAAAAAAATTAATGAGTATATAGTTTGTCATAAATCTACATATCTCTACTCACTTTATTTACAACTACTATAACATAATGTGATAGATGGACTCACAATTTGAATATCTTTCCAATCACTTGATGATATAACAAGAACAACAATCGCATTTTCTTCACGACAGAACCCTTAATGAGCACGCTAAGGAAAAGAGGAATACCGCACAAAACCATAGCAATTGCCTAGTCGGCATTTTTGGTGTTCACGACGCAAGAGCTTATCTTGCTGTGCGAAATCGAGGCGTGTGGTATCCTTTTCAGTCCATAGGATCTCGAGCCGGAGGTTTGGCCTTCCCAATTGAAAGCCCAACAAGTTATCCAAAAGTTCAGGAATTTGTCCCTGTCGGAACAAAATAGAAGAATGGTGAACCAAGAAAGTTTCACCAAGGAAAGTGTCGAAAAGATAAAGGAAAAAACGACGAAAAAACGGAAAGTGAACCAACAAAATCAAATGACTCAGGTCATGTATCAGTGCTTGTACGGCATGGGATTTGAGAATTTAAGCACAGATGATCTTAACAATATGAGTGGCTTGATTAGCCAAAAATTATGGGAGATTCAAAGGAGACTTGAGTCTTGAGGAGATTTTTTAGTGTTTTTTTTTTTTTTATTTTGGTCATTTCTTACATGACTCCATAGTCCACATTATTGTGATGATGAAGAATTTTAGATTTTATTACATTTATTTGTTATTCTAAGTAAACACAGATACATGTTTTTTCTGATAACTTAGAACTTAGCCGTATAGAGGCTTGAGTTGATGGCTGCCACCACTTTGATCCTTTGAAAATCATAGGCCATGTTTGGGCCGTCAGAGGTTTGTCGAAGTATTCTCCACTTTGAATAGGTTTTTACAAATTCAAAATCCAAACACAACGGAAATGGACATCGATGTCACCAGAAGAAGCGAACATGACATTGAGAACTAAACAGTACACTCTTTATATTTTGACTGAATTCGTTACAATAGATTTGATTACCGATTACCACCCTTTAACTGGTTATATTAAACTGATAAAAGTAGCCTTTCAATTGGTCCGAGATAGGCGAGTAAATATTCACATAAGCGCCCCCTAATTTGATCTTGTTGAGTCCGTTTCAAAGCTATATGCTTGGTAGTTGGCTAGGCTAGCAAATTACAAGTGAGAATGGAAAGAGTTTTTTGGCACAAGAAGGGTATTTTTGGGGACAGGTTATAAAAGGATCATGCATAACAGCATAAAGGGGGCGACAGATTAGAAAGGCAGTATTTCACATAACTTGCTAAGTCCGATCAATGGCTGGTTAAACCTCTAGGGTGTAGATGAAGTTTGTACTCCGATTAACGTAAATTTTATTGCTTTAGTTGGATTTACTATTCGGATGTGGTTGTATGAACTAGATGATTTCATGTTTATAAAATTGGTTCAACTTTTTCCATATAATTGTGTTTTTTATCCACGGTTTCAATACCTTTTCATACAATGGTTTTAATTGATTTCGTAATCATTGACGGTGATAGATTATAGTAGTATCTGGGCTTATTTACCTTTCTAGTCCCCAAAGTATGACCGAGTGGAAAATTTGGTCCCCAACATAAACATTTGACCAATTTAATCCCCAACATTTCATGTGAGTCGATTTAGTCCCCCCACTAACTCCGTCTCCCTCTTCCGTAAAACATCACCACTTATTTTGGAGGGAAATCACCACTCCCACTATCCCCCCCTTATATACACTACTGTAGCTCATCTTATCCCAAACCCAAAGAGTACATCAAAACCCATCTTAACCCCCATATCCACTTAGTCTACTATATATACATTTATAGAGGACAACACCACAAAACAAAACCCAATTGCCCATACCTTCATGCCCATACCCTCCACTTAGTAGACCCCATTTTATTCTCCAAAGCCAATTCATTTGTACAGCCAAACGAAGAGCACAACAGTACCGAACATACACCATGACAGGGTAAGGTCAACTTCCAAGCAAATGACCTTCTTCCTCACGATTTTTTTTCTCTGCCTTGTGCCTCCCCATCGAATGCAGCAATCCGCGAATGACCATTCTAGATCCCTCGCACATAGGGGGTTCAATTCATATGAAATACCCACATGCACTAGGGCTGCTCAAAAAAACCGGTGAACCGTGAATCCGGTCCGGACCGAACCGATCCGTACCTTTTGGATTTTAACCGTGGATTAATGGTCCGGACACGGATTCAAAAAATAAAAACCGTGACTTTTGGATCGGACACGGATTTTGATTTTGAAACCTTGGATTAACCGATCCGGACCGTGAGATTTTTATTATATATAATTTTTTAAAATATACATACATATATATATATATAGTTATTGTTAATTATATATAATTATATTCGCACCATAACTCCTACAATAGTATTCGCATCATAACTCCTACAACAGTACAACCAAACCGTAAGACTGCTAAATTAACAATATCTATATAACTATAATTATAAAAGTGATAAAATTATATATAATTATAGTTAACAATATATATATAACTATCTGCCTTACTGCCTTTGTTGTTTTTTTATTGGAATTTCCAACTTTGAACTTTCTATTTAGTGCATTTGCTACTTGCTAGTGCCATACTGCCTTTGTTTATTGTTTTTTCCGAATAAGTTGAAAATCCGCGGATTAATCCGGAACCGATCCGTGACTCGCGGTTCGGATTGGAACCGAACCGTGAGACTTTTGGATCGGACACGGATTGTATTTTCAAAAAACCGTGACTCGCGGATTAGGATTGGATTCATGCCAATCCGGACCGATCCGGACCGTGAGCACCCCTAACATGCACATGGTAGCTGGAAAATGTAAATAGACAGATGGTGAAGATCGAAGAAGATTGAAGAAGAAACATAATTGTTAAAGCATCCAACTCAAAATCAATTGGCAATGATTGGAGAGGTCGTCCAGGCTCATATACTAGCTTTGGAGGTTATAATTAACCAATGTGGGACAAACTCTAACACTCCCCCGCACGTGCGACCCCTGACCCGCACGTGGAGAGGTAAACAATGGATCCACAACATTGGGATCATAACAAAACATGGTGCACTTATGGCACAAACAACGGGGCAATAACCAAGAGAGTCTTGTCCAAAATCCTCTTAAGCCTAGCTCTGATACCATGTTAAAGCATCCAACTCAAAACCAATTGGCAATGAGTGGAGAGGCCGCCCAGGCTCATATACTAGCTTTGGAGGTTATAATTAACCAATGTGAGACAACTCTAACAATAATAGTGCGAAGATTGAAGGATATTGAATAAGAAAGAGAATTTCTGAAACTTCATTTTACCCGGCCCATAGCTTTCACAACCAATAAACCTCCTTCCGGGTTGCTAGTAGTCCAAGATGTATTGACCTTCCCCCACCTTGTTGCAGTAGAAGATACATGGTGAGTCCATCTTGTTCTCCTTTCCTTTTTTTCCCCTTCTTTCATCCCCCTTTTCTCTCTTCCTTTCCCCTCCCCCTCAGTCCACCTCTGATCTAGACTCCCTCTCCCCTCTCATTTCCTTTGCTTTCTTCTCCTACCTCCGTGGTTGTGAGGTGGTCAAGACTCTCTCCTTAGGGACAGTCGATCTCCCAATCAGATGGTCAAGACTCTCTCTCTCTCTCCTTAGAGATAGACAATCTCCCCACAATTTGTAGACTCAGGGAGCCATATCTAATTTCCCGGATCTGGGTTTTGGCTTTTGAAACCAATTGGCCTTGAGTGACGGTTTTTGGAGCTCCCCAACGGCGGCTGCAGCGAGTCGGAGATGTTCTAGCTTTGACCTCCGACCTGCAACGGGCCTGGGCATGTATGGTGCATGGTACAAACCATGATTCTCCCCACCCCACGTTCTTGAGCAGATTGATGGATTCGACACTAGAGCTGAATTCATGCGGCTTTTTCTTGTTTTGTTTTGTTGTTGTGTTGTATTTTGCTTTGTTCTTTCTTTGGCTTTTAGGCCTATGGACAACGTAGTTTGCATCTGATATTATCAATATAGAGCATCTCTAGTGCACTACATAAAAAATGTTTGCTAAAGTGTACACCTAAGCACATGTGGGACCCTATTTTGTGTGCTAAGAACTTAGTTAGCTAGCTAAGGAGAAATGCACTTTAATAGGACTCCCTAAAAATGTTCATTAACTTTAAGTCTTTCCTCTCTCTCTCTCTCTCTCTCCCCCCTTAAAATTATTCTCACTCCTTCTTCCCTTCTCTCTCTATCTCTCTCCTCTTTCTCTCTCCTTAAGTTTCTCCCCAAATTTAGGTAGTCACTTAGGTCACTTTAGGTAGTGAGGGGTGTCACCTAGGATTTTAGGGAGTCAATTTTTGTGCACTAGAGACTATTTCTTGAGTTTTTCTTAGGTAACTAGTTAGGGCACTTTAGGGAACTCTTTTAGGTAGTGCACTAGAGATGCCCTAAGTTGCATTAGCGTGTTCTTCTAAAAAAAAATGAGTAAACTAGATTGACTCCCTATTATTGCATGGCTTGTTGGGAAAGAAAAAAATTAATGAGTACTTCGTATATAGTGTGTCATAAATCTACACATCTGTATTCACTTTATTTACTAATACTATAACATAATGTGATAGATGGACCCACAATTTCAATATCTTTCAAATCACTTGATGATTTAACAGGAACAACAATCGCATTTTCATCACGACAGAACTCTTATTGACCACACTGAGGAAAAGAGGAATACCGCTAAAAACCATAGCAATTGCCTAGTCAGCTTTTTGGTGCGCACGAAATATAAAGGTTCGTGGGTTTTATATGGAAAGCAAGAATTATAGTCACTGGCTTGCAAATATCTTCACACTTACTTGTGGACTAATGTAGACACCCCAATTTGGTTTCTCAAATATTTAAGCTCCCGCCTTGGGGAAGTCAATGATGAAACGATTTGGTTGTCTGCTTGGGTTGATAATATAGAGCTTTCTGTTTTGAGTTTTGAACACATGGACTAGACAAAAACCAATCCTTTACCAACCTTTCACTAACTCGGGTCCGCCCTGCCATCCAAACCTCACCCTTACCTAAATCCTTGAGGTATGGGGAATGTAGGCAAGAAAATTAATTAACAAGCCCTGATCAGGAGTATTGGCAGCCAAAAGCATTTGTCAGCTGCTACAAGCACTATCGGCCGCCATTTCAGTTTGTCGCCCGCTTTATAGTTGTCTGGTTCCGCACCATTGGCTAAGTAGTGGAAGTGTCGGCCGCTGCCATCCATCAACGAACATTCCGAAATTGCAGATGCGGAAAAAACTTTCCATATCAAATCAAAGTGGTCTTTTCGGTCTTTACGATGCGTAGGGTTTCTCCCTAACTTAAAGATGGCCGCAGCCATGGATATTCGACGTAGGAAGATTTGGTTTCCAATTTTAGATCGATTTCTAGCCTATATAAAGACCTCTCCGGTCTCTATTTTCAAGACACCCCAGAACAGTTTGAAATACCCAAGAAACACACCGAAATTCTCAAAGTTTTCAACCCCAATCTGCTCCCTTATCCTCTCTAAACCCTAGTTTTCTAGTAGCAAAGCCCCTCTCGAAGAACCTGAGTTTTCATCCAGTTTCCGTCCGGAGTCCAAAAACAGGGCTCTATGCTCTTCAATCCATCAAAAGAAAGAAGCAATCACGCCTCTTGCATAAATGCAATCACCGTGAGTTTTCAAAAGCGAGATCTATTCTTTTAAGTTACAATCTCAGTTTTTTAGATTCCAGAGATTAAAAAATCTCACCTCGGTTTTTTAGTATAACTAAGATATGGTCCATATGATTTTTATCACGGTTTTATAAAAACTGTAATTTTTTCAGCGTGACCATTATGATATTTTGTAGTAGTAGTCGCCCCCTTTATGCTGTTATGCGTGTTCCTTTTATAACCTGTCCCCAAAAATACAGTACGTGTCCCAAAGAACTCTTTTCATTCTCACTTGTAATGTGTTAGCCTGGCCAACTACCAAGCATATAGCTTTGGGCCAGCCATGGCTCCCACGTGTTAAACTCCAAATAAAATTATAAACCGACTTAGCAAGGATAAATTAGGGCCTAGGGGGCGCATATATGAACATTTACACACCTATCTCAGATCAATTGAAAAGACTAATTTTTTAGCAGTTTAATATAACCAATTAAAGGGTGGTAACCGGTTTTGAAATCTATTGTAACGAATTTAATCAAAAATAAAGAGAGTACTGTTTAGTTCTCAATGTTATGTTCGCTTTTTTCTATTGGCATCCATGTCCATTTCCGTTGTCTTTTAATTTGAATTTGTAAGAACATATTAAAAATGGAAAATGCTTGGACAAACCTCTGACGCCCAAGGATGGCATATGATTTTCAAAGGATGAAAGTGGTGGCAGCCATCAACTTCAAGCCTCTATATGGCTAAGTTCTAACTTATCAGAAAAAACATGTATGTGTGTGTACTTAGAATAACAATAAAATGTAATAAAATCTAAAATTCTTCGTCATCACAATAATTTGGA
The DNA here is from genome assembly GCA_963854785.1 of Vaccinium vitis-idaea. Classification (NCBI taxonomy): domain Eukaryota; kingdom Viridiplantae; phylum Streptophyta; class Magnoliopsida; order Ericales; family Ericaceae; genus Vaccinium; species Vaccinium vitis-idaea. The sequence goes on from OY978215.1 coordinate 16,104,380, forward strand.
CCGTGGAGTCATGTAAGAAATGACAAAAAAAAAACACTAAAAAATCTCCTCAAGACTCAAGTCTCCTTTGAATCTCCCATAATTTTTGGCTAATCAAGCCACTCATGGTGTTAAGATCATCTGTGCTTAAATGCTCAAATACCCTGCCATACAAGCACTGATAAATGACCTGAGTCATTTGATTTTGTTGATTCACATTCCGTTTTTTCGTCACTTTCTCCTTTATCTTTTCGACATTTTCCTTAGTGAAACTTTCTTGGTTCACCATTCTTTTACTTTGTTCTACCAGGGACAAATTCCTGAACTTCTGGATAACTTGCTGAGCTTTCAATTGAGAAGGCCAAACCTCCGGCTCGAGATCGTATGGTCTAAAAAGGATGCCACACGCCTCGATTTCGCACAGCGAGATGAGCTCTTTTGTCTTTTTGATTAAGCCTCCTTTGCGTTTGGTGAAAGTAGCTTTCCTTGCGGAATCTTTTGCAATATAGGCTAGACTTACTTTGCCTCTGGTCATTTTGAGGGATGGTTTAGGAGGAGGGGAAAATAGGTACAATTGGCTTCTTGGTTTTCTTTTCTGACAAACAATGCAGATTTATAGTACTATTATAACTTAGCCAAATGGTCTTTATTTATAGTGATAACCATACACAACTTGCATGGTTGTGGGGTAAGTATTACTAGGACGAATTAATTGCATTTTCTTAGTTTGGCAGGGCACATTTATTGGAAAATCAAATCATTTATTTCTCTTTATGTATGAATCCAGAATGGTGGATTTGATTAGGTTCGAATTCGAACAACTACCATGAAAAAAAAAAAAAGAATTTGAACAAGTAATACCAGAACGTTGGGAAATATTTCAAGTTGGTGGAGTTAGAGCATTGCAACAATAACGTTGGGAATTACAGAAGGTGCGGTCCAAAACATAATTTCACTTATCAGTTGAAAATTTTCTCTTTATGGTCATTAATTATTTCCAATTTTTTTACCACAAAGCTGATATATTTGCCCACAACTTCCCTCTTCACATTTTAAAATAAAAATTCTCCATTGTTGTTCTATTATTATTTTGTCACCTTTATTTCATACTACATTACTTGTTCGAATTTGAACCTAGTCAAATCCACCGTTCTGGATTGAAACATAATGAGAAATAAATGATTTGATTTTTCAATAAATGTGCCTTGCCAAAATAAGAAAATGCAATTAATTTGCCCTAGTAATACTTACCCCACAACCATGCAAGTTGTGTATGGTTATCACTATAAATAAAGACCATTTGGCTGAGTAATAATACTATAAACCTGCATTGTTTGTAAGAAAAGAAAACCAAGAAGCCAACAGTACCTATTTTCCCCTCCTCCTAAACCATCCCTCAATATGACAAGAGGCAAAGTAAGTCTTGCCTATATTGCAAAAGATTCCGCGAGGAAAGCTACGTTCACCAAACGCAAGGGAGGCTTAATAAAAAAGACACAAGAGCTCATCTCGTTGTGCGAAATCGAGGCGTGTGGTATCCTTTTCAGTCCATACGATCTCGAGCCGGAGGTTTGGCCTTCTCAATTGAAAGCTCAACAAGTTATCCAGAAGTTCAGAAATTTGTCCCAGTCGGAACAAAGTAGAAGAATGGTGAACCAAGAAAGTTTCACCAAGGAAAGTGTCGAAAAGATAAAGGAGAAAGTGACAAAAAAACAGAAAGTGAACCAACAAAATCAAATGACTCAAGTCATGTATCAGTGCTTGTATGGCAGGGGATTTGAACATTTAAGCACAGATGATCTTAACGACATGAGTGGCTTGATTAGCCAAAAATTATGGGAGATTCAAAGGAGACTCGAGTCTTGAGGAGATTTTTCAGTGTTTTTTTTTTTTTTTGTCATTTCTTACATGACTCCATAGTCCACATTACTGTGATGATGAAGAATTTTAGATTTTATTACATTTTATTGTTATTCTACGTACACAAACCTGCATGTTTTTTCTGATAACTTAGGACTTAGCCGTATAGAGGCTTGAAGTTGATGGCTGCCACCACTTTTATCCTTTGAAAATCATACGCCATGCTTGGGTGTCGGAGGTTTGTCCAAGCATTTTCCATTTTAATATGTTCTCACAAATTCAAATTAAAAAGACAACGGAAATGGACATCGATGCCACCAGAAAAAGCGAACATAACATTGAGAACTAAACAGTACTCTCTTTATTTTTTGATTAAATTCGTTACAATAGATTCAAAACCGGTTACTACCCTTTAATTGGTTATATTAAACTGCTAAAAAAATAGTCATTTCAGTTGGTCAGATATAGGCGTACGTGTAAATGTTCACATAAGCACCCCCTAGTTTATCCTTGCTAAGTCCGATTATAATTTTATTTGGAGTTTAACACGTGGGAGCCATGGCCGGCCCAAAGCTATATGCTTTTTTAGTTGGCCAGGCTAACAAATTACAAGCGAGAAAGGAAAGAGTTCTTTGGGACAAGCAAGGTATTTTTGGGGACACGCTTAACATAAAGGGGGCGGCGGATTAGAAAGGAGACGCATGGCTGAAAGGCAGTGTTTCACATAACTTGCTAAGTCCAATCAATGGCCGGTTAAACCTCTAGGGTGCAAATGAAGTTTGTACTCCGATTATCGTAGATTTTATTGCTTTAGTTGGATTTATATTCGGATGTAGTTGTATGAATTAGATGATTTCATGTCTATAAAATTGGTTTTACTTTCTCCATATAATTGTGTGTTTGTTATCCGCAGTTTCAAATACCTTTTTCATACAATAGTTTTTAATTGAATTCGTGGTCATTGACTGTGATAGATTATAGTAGTAACTGTAAGACGCGTCATACTAATATACGTTCCATGCCAATTGAGAGGGATCGTACTAGTAAGACGGTTCGCGCTATGCTACTTGTATTTGTGGTCATTGACTGTGATAGCGAGGGCCTACAAATCCTAATGGTATCGGATAAATCCAAACAAGAAATCCTTGCGATTGAAATAAATCTAGCTTACAGGGTAAGTAAATTCAAAATTCTAGACCTTTTCTTGTACGTATTGAATTTATTTACATTTAATTGCCTTTAATTACAGTCTTTATTAGTTTTCCCAAAATCACCAATCAAAATCTATTTTCTTGAATTAATCTAGAAATTAATTGAAACAGTTGTGGCTTAATCTTATAACCTCTGTGGATGATACTCATACACTTACCACTATTTGAAAGAGTAATGGTAATTATTCAATTTAATTAATTAATTTTGGTACAGTAAAATAGCAATCAGTCCAGGATGTAGCAGGCCATGGACCATAATTTGACGAGAAGAGAGATCAACCACCCTTCGCTCTATGAGGGGATGCATAAATCCATGGCAAACACATTGACGAAAGCAGAGTTAGCCATAGTCGACAGTGAATTCACAAAGTAACCAACCCTGTGCTATCTTCACGTCTGGTTACAAGGGTACACAGAGAATAGCTGGTGAGGACTAAATAGCCTTGCCCCTCAGTCCCCCTCTCCTTTCATTTGCTTTTATCTCCTACCTCCATGGTTGTGAGATGGTCAAGACTCCCTCCTTAGGGAGAGATGATCTCCCGATCAAATGGTCGAGACTCTCTTTCTCTTTCTTTAGAGATAGACAATCTCCCCACAATTCTTAGACTCAAGGAGCCATATTTGATTTCCCGGATCTAGGTTTCGGCTCTTGCAACCAATTGGCCATGGCGACAGTTTTTGGAGCTCCCTAACAGCGATAGTGACGGCAACTGCAGCGGATCGGTGATGTTTTGGCTTTGACCTCTGACCTACGACGGGCCGGTACGTATGGTGCAAACCGTGATTCTCCCCACCCCACCTTCTTGAGCGGATTGATGGGTTCGACACCGGAGCTGAATTTGTGCGGCTTTTTCTTGTTTTGTTGTATTTTGCTATATATGTACATTTTTATGAAAAATTGCTCGAATTTAGCCTTTTCTGGTCTTTTTTTTATGATTTCTCGCGCAGACCCTTAGAAACACATCCTGAAAACATTGGACAGTTCGGATCATCAAAATTTCAACCAAAAAAGTTGAGGTCCGCACTTTAAGCAAAATCAGAGATCCCTCACTAGAAGTTTTCATATATATATGGTTTTGGGGGTATATATGTAAATCTCGTACATCAAATGGGTTTCCCCTGTAAAGCAAGATGCCCACTAATACGTGTTACTAGGGTAATACACAGCTGTCATCAAATTAATTATCATCTTATCATGGCACTCGAGTCAAGTAAAGCATTAAAAAATTCAAGCTAAGATCTTTGGGCCACTCTTTAGTCAAACATATAATAGGGAATGGGAAGAGTACCTTTTTAAGTGATACCTCTGGGAAATGAGTATTTTTGTGGACTTTAAAAATGTATTTCCGTAGAATGTTTTTAATTTTTTTTTTTGCACCAAATTAAAGTACTCAATGAGCACTTTAATTTGGTATAAAAAATTAAAAATTATATAAAGAAATATGATTTTTAGAGGTTTGAAATTGCACGTATTCCGATAGGGATCACTTAAAAAGAGACGGATGGAGTATTTACGTAGAAAATGATGATTTGCATAGAAATTTGTAACCCATGAAATTGACCACAGTGAAGCTGGGATGAATGCATATTAATTTTTTGTCCTCAATGTTTTTGTAATGTGTCATAGTTGTTCACAAAGTATCAATACACACAGGGACGGAGCCAGGATTTTGGCGTAGGGGGGACGGATATATACAATAAAAATAAATAAATTAAGACAACTATATGATCTTTTACAAACTCAAAAAAAAATATGTATGTATACAAAATTAACACCATTACATATGAAACTAAACATGTTTCTAATATCAACTTAGATTGCAAAAAGTATTAACGTCTATCTAATCCTATCTAATGTTTACTGAAATCAGGCATCTTGAACTTTGCTCGACACTCTTTCTTGTTATTAAAAGCATCAATGATATAGTCTGTGTCCAACCCTCGAGCAATATCTTTCTCAATATAAGTGATCAAGAAATTTGCTAAATAATAATCCTCCGTCCTATTGTGAAGTCTTGTCTTCACACATTTCATAGTAGAAAATGCACGTTCGGTAGTAGCCGTTGAAACATGCAAAGTTAATATAAGTTGAATCAACCTATCGAAAAGATGATATATCGTGCATTTTCTTGTCTTCACCAACAATCACTCAACTTTGAAATCGTTGACAGATTTTGGAACTCAGGATGTCTAGACACATCAAGCTTATAATTTTGCAATTTATATCTCAAGTGGTACTTTTCTTGCTCAGTGAAATCCATTGGATAACACTTCTTTGCAAGCTTGCAAGTATCTTCAATGTTGAATGATCTGAAGCCATCGCGAGGATCTAAAGATGTGCTGAGAATGAGTAACTCCATTGTATCTTCCTTAAACCGAGTGTTCAAATCTTGCAATTGAGAATCAACTGTTTTGGGAGTCCCCAATTTCTTTCGCCTTCACTTTGAAGTCCATAGACCACGTTAAAGAGTTTTGGGCTTCTGAAATTTCAGTGAGCCTTAGTTTTTAAAAGTGAACGGGGCCTTGAGTCCGGCCCTGAAGTGAGTTGGGATTATAAATTTTGGGCGTTGTTTTGTTTAAAAGAATTGTAATTAAATCTCATTAAAACCAATTTTAGTACAAAGTTGTTTCATAACTTGATAAATATTAAATCTGTTACAATTATTTTTTTAACGAAAAATGGAGGGGGGGGCGGGACTATAATGTTTGATGATAAATTTTTTTTTTTCCAATGTAATAGTACGAATTTTTTAAGACGTAGGGACTGCCCCTACTAGCCCCCCCCCCCCCCCCCCGGCTCCATCCTTGAATACACATTTAGTCCCCACTGTTTAAAGTGGGTGCCAAAAAGCCCTTAGAATAGACGCTTTCTAAAATACCCCTTTTAAAACATATAAATTGATGGAGTCTGGTCTAGGGACTTGTTTGGCACACATTCTAAACATTGGGTACTAACTTCGTGCAATTGATACATTAAGGACGACAATGGCATATTTTAAGTACACTGGGGACCAAAATGTAAGTAAGTCTAGTATTAATAGGTATAGGAGATGAGAGAATTAAAGATACCGACTAGAGAACATAATCTAATCCCTTAGGAATAGGTTGTATGTTTTTTTGCACGGCAAAAAAGATTTCATTAATCATTGAAAGAAAACAATGACAATAGGAGCAAGGAGGAAGCAATAAAAGCCTAGTCCGAGACCCAATCCTCGATTGGTAAGAAGCCAATCGAGGGCCACACCTAACAGGCCAAAGCTCAAACCCAAAGGGCCATAATGCCTAGATAAAAAATACAGTACAAAAAACCCTAAGCTGCCCCCAAAGACCAGCAGCCAAACAGACATGCCACTGCATCACGGCTGCAAATAGTGAGACGAACCACCGACGCCGGAATCCCAGGGAACTGGCCCCTGTTGCTGACCCAGAGAACGGCAACACCCTCACCAAATCCAGCCGCACAGCAACGCCTTCAAACCGCCATCCCGCAATGCCCAAACCACCGCCAAAGCGTCCCAAGGGCCAAAAAGCCCAGATCTAAGAAGCTGCCCATGAAAAAGCCCACCATCCACCCAAACCCAGACTTCACGCACTCCACCAGCCACATCTCGCCGACCATCCACCAGTCGCGAACACCCAACGCCATTAGGCAACGCACGATCCACCCAAGAATAGATCGGCTGGATGACATGAGAACATCGGAAACAAACTCACCGTTAAGCATAACCGGTTCCACCAAGAGAAGGAGACCAGCGCTCGATCCGTGGGAGGGGGCAGACAAGGAGAACTAGGAGGAGGAGGGAAGAAGAAGAAAGGGAGAGGGAGGAGAAGGGCGAGAGAGAAAGAGGAAGCCCGGGGGGAGGAGGGAAGGAGGCGGCGCCTCCCCCCCCAAGCCGAAACCTAGATCTAGAATGAGCAGGAAGAGAGAGAGGTTTGAGAAAGAGAGATTAGTAAGAACCCTAATACTATGCTCAACAAGCAGTGTTCGTAGGGGAAGCCTTGAGAAGGAGATTAGAGAGAGGAATAGGTTGTATTTAAAACTATAACATTGTTCTTAGGGCGCCGCCTAATAGGAAGAAGTTATGTTGCCCGGCACAGAAAATTGGTAAAAGCAAGAGAAGATCAAAGAGCTAAGAAATTTTGCCGGTATCTACTACATCCGGTTGTCCTGCACAACCGTCTTAAGCAGATGAATCCGCAGTGTTATGATTTTTTTTTTTTCTTGATATTATGTGTTTTTATGATAATGATATGAATTTGTAAAAATATGTTATGAATTTCAATATAATTCATGGGGTGCAAGTATGGGCGCCAATGATGTGTTTCCAACTGATGTCGGGCCTTAAGATCAATTTTTCGATTAGTGTTCTACAAGGTGCGAATTTTCAAGTCCAGGAGGTGGCCAATATGGCACAGCTAATGGGCTGCAGAAGGGAGGAAAGGATAAAGAAGGAGCGTAACTGCCTGCTTGTGGTATAAAGGATAAAGGAGAAGTTGGCAGTGTAGAAAAGAAGATATATGTCAATAGGTGGAAGATTAACAGTGATCAAGTCTACTCTTAGCAGCCTACTAGTGTATTATATTTCACTGTTTAAAGTTCCTATTTTGGTGTTGCAAAGGCAGTTCTTTCAGGAAGACCCGATAGACAACGAAAAAACTACACCTGATCAAATAGGCAGAGTAAAAAAGCATGCGAGGCTTGGGGGTCATAAAACTGATTCAGCTAAACTGTGCTCTTTTGGCCTAATGGTGGTGGAGATAAAACAAAGGAATCACTATGGGTGAAAGTATTCAATAACAAGTACGAATGGCAGGACAATAGTTGGCTCCCTCGAATGCCAGTTTAGGGAGATGCTTCAATCGCTTGGCAGGACATGTGGTCTATTGGTTCTCAGGACACGCGTATTAGACCAACAATCCAAGCGAATCAAAGTTTACTCTGGGAATGTTGCTACTTTCTTGAATCATACTTGGCTGGGGAGATTGCTTTGAAAGTGGAGTATCCTAGACTTTTTCTGCTGTCTGCTCAGAAAAACGCCACCATCAGTGATATCCATGGTAGTGAGACTAACGGAAGATGGAATCATTTCGTAGGCAATTGTTTGCATGGGAGAATGACCAAGTGGGCGAGCTACATCAAAGACTCCAGCAGTTTTTGTCTGATGTTCTGCAATATCTGCAATAGAAATGGAACTCTGATGACAGATTCTCTGTTGGATCAGCATATCAACAATGGGAGAAACAATCAGCACCAAAAAATTTGGATTTGTGCTCAATATGGAGAAATCTTCTTTTTTTGCCTGGAAAAAGGAATTTATTAAAGTTCACAATGATTAAAGGACCCTTAGCACAATAGCATCAAAACGTGGAACAAGCATCGCAACCACGTTAACACCCCAGTCCTCGACAATTATATTCCACCCAGGACTCTTAGAAACAAAGCAAGAAAGAGTTAGGTGGCAAGCACCAACCATAGAACCAAGATATAGGAATCAAACCGAAAAAACCTGAACATCAGGGCCACCTCATGGGACCAGACTTATTCCTTGTACAACACAGTGGAATAGACCTCAGCAAACCTGAATAGACTCCACCCTAAAACACAGAAGCAAACAACAGTAGTATTACCAGACATCAGGCATACCCCAACTGCTGCATAACCATGCCGTAAACGCATCCACATTATCGCCACAAAACATGTCGACATAAAGACTTTTCAGATGCGACTACTTTCAATGCAAACAAAGCATAGCAACCGTAAAAACCCTGAACAGCCAATAAACAAGGAGCGATGCTCCAGACATTGGTGTCCGGACACAGATTTGGACACCAAAGTATCTGCATTCGACTGCTACACATGCATCCCGCACAATTCACATATAATCCAAACACATCGAACATTTGCAAACACATTTGTGCCTGGGAATCTGTGTCCAAAGCGTTTCCCCTAAGCAAGACAGAAGGTAATTGTCACAGATGAACCTCTTTAAATTCTCCTATTTTTATTAAAAAGCAAGTCAATTCCTAAACTCATTATGTTTCTCTTTTAGAGAATGTTAATCTTACAAGCTCAAGAATTAGAAAAACCCTTCACTCGAAAATTCCAAAAAAAAAAAAACTTGTTACACTCCATGTCAGCATCTCAAATACCCTTTTAAACAATCAGAAACTGTTTACTATACAACAAACTCATTTCAACACATTATGTTACCATCACATTGTGATTCGATGCTTCGATGACCTCTCTCTCTCTCTCTCTCTCTCTCTCTGGATTCACCGGGGTCCTGAGAGCTCCATTGCTTGTACTAGCAATGAGGAATCATCGGTAAGATCAGAGTACCGCTCGGAAGATGAGAATTCATTTGCTCTGCACCTAGTTGCCTCTGCTCTCTGTGATGCTTCCCATTTCTCTGCGAGTCCATCCCCTTCGAGCATTCGAACCACTTCAGACATCTTGGGCCTATGACTGGGAAGAAACTGAGTGCATATGAGAGCCACTTGTACCATTTCCTCCAGCTCGATTCTATCGTAGTTGTTTTTCAGGTCCTTGTCAACCAGTGTATCAAGTTTCTTCTCCTGATGAATTTTCTTCACCTGCAATCGCAACCGTCGATTAATTGAAAATAAATAAAATACGTTTCAAGCTCAAACATTCGAAAGCATATGCTGGGTGTTTCCTGAAAAGTGAACTGTTTCCATGAAATGTTCCTCATACTAATTTTCTTGTGTTTTCTAAAAACTCATTATCGAAATAGAAAATAAAACAATATCAAATATGGTTTCAAAAAAATCTTAAAAACTCGTCCAAGTAAAAGCATTTCAATGTGCTCACCCAATCAAGCATGGCTCCTTTCTGGTTAGCTGATTTCCCAAACTCAAGAGCTCTTTGGCCAGTGATCAATTCCAGCAACAGAATCCCAAACCCGAAAACATCTGTTTTCTCTGATGACTGTCCTGTGGAGAGATACTCCGGTGCAATATGCCCTACAGTTCCTCTGACGGCCGTGGTAACGTGTGAATCCCGGTGATCCAAAAGCTTTGCCAATCCGAAATCTCCTACCACTGCCTCACAGTAATCATCAAGCAATATATTTGCAGCCTTGACATCCCTGTGAATAATTTTTGGGTCACATTGTTCATGTAGGTACAGCAAACCCCTTGCAGCACCCAACGCAATTCTTTTCCTTGTACCCCAATCCAAGGCTGGTTTGGCTGCAAAAGAAAGGAGAGAGCTATCAATCTAATTGTCAAAGTGTGCCTCTTGTCTGGAATAGTATCTATTATTTGTTTTCATTTCTTGGACAAAACAGAAAATTTGTTTCTCAATTTTATTTTATTTTTGTTACAAACAGATTTTAGAAATGGCTCACAAACAATTTTTGTGGAGATAAAAACGAGAAACAGAAAAACGAATAAATTCCCAAACAGGGAACAGAAATCTTGGGGGTTCTTTTACCTTTGAGACGTGAAGCGACACTTCCATTTGACATGTAGGGGTAAACCAAAAGCCTTTCGGATGCAGTCATACAAAACCCGTAAAGTCTAAGCAGATTCCGGTGAACTGCTAAGCTAATCATCTCAACTTCAGTCTGGAATTGGATTTCCCCTCCACTTGCATTTCCATCTTTCAGCCTTTTTACAGCCACAACAGTCCCGTCTCTTAGATAACCTTTGTACACATTCCCAAAACCACCCTTTCCTATTATGTTCTTGTTGCTGAAGTTGTTTGTGGCCATCTGAAGCTCTCTGAATTGAAACCTCTTCAAGTTTCCTAGGGATACTTCTTCATGATGTTGCTCTGAAATTTCAAAGAAATACTTAGTTATGAACGATGTGAGAAAAGAAAAGAAAAGGCTTTGATATCTCATCCGGGGTGAGGAAAGAAAACAAAAGAATTGTGTTTTTCTTGCACTATCAGGTTTGAGAACTTTTTTTTATCGGCAAAAGTTATCAGGTTTGAGATTTCTTTTATTTTGATGGAGAGTTTCGATGTTGAGGTATATGTCGACTGGGTTATTTATTTTATTTTTTCCCTCAGCAAATGTCACAACTTTATGCAGGAATATGAAAGTTCTGTTTCGCTCGATATTTCTCAAACCAAATGTCTCTTTACTGACCATTAACATCAAAGAATATTTGTTGGTTGTGTCGCCGCCTCCACCAGAGAAGAAACCCGAATCCAAGAATTAGTAGGCAGATACATCCAAGGCTTGATCCAAATGCTAAGGCAAATTTGTGATCTTTTGGCCTTCCAGAGGGTTGAGAATCTTAAAAAGCAAAGAGAAAGAGTAAACAAATGACTTCATAAATCCCTTAAAAAATGTAAGATTCAAATACTTACTGACAAGTTCAAATGAAAGTTTGTATTTTGAATTACAGAGTTTGAAGTTTGCAAGAGAAAAAGCAAAGGTTTAAAGAGAAAAAACAGGGAAAAGGAATTGTTACCTAAAGAGAGTTTTTATGCCATGCTTTGTTGATGATGTTTCCAACATCAGTTTTTGAAGAAAAACAAAAACTGTAATCGTTTTTCGTATCTTCGTTTGTCAGCGGAAACAGTTCTCGAGAATTTGAGAACACCCTTTTGGTGTTTTAACAAAAATGAGGTTTTTTACAAATAATAATCAAACAAACAAGTTTGGAAAACTGTCACACAAACAAATATTTTTCTACATTCTGAAAATTAAAAAGAGAGGACAGGAAACCAAATATAAGCCAGACAGGGCCTAGTTCCTTACTCTGTGCAATGTTGAAAGGGTATGAAAGTGGCACTGCTGTGGTTCCATTGCAGTCATGCTCTGTCCCAGTTGCACATACCATTGGATTTCCCATAAGGCTGAGCCAATAAAGAACAAAATTACTTGGATGAAAAAGAAAATCTATTTTGTGGGAATAAACAAATTTAAAAGAATCAACAAACGTACTTGAATGTTTTTGCAAGAAACCTTGGGACTGGACCAGTCAAATTATTGAAAGACAAATCCCTGTACCATGAGAAAAAAAGCACACACCCCTTTTTCAGTACTCATTTGATTAGGTTTCTAAAGTGGGTTTTGAAATTCAAATACCCATTTCAGAGAAATTAGGAAATAGTATGAATTGTATGGAAAAGGTTGAAGGAGATTTACAGAAATGCAAGCTGGGTCATGTTAGCCAAAGCTGAAGGAATTGGCCCAGAAAGACTGTTGTTGTTTAGCCTCCTGGTCAGAATTCAATGAACCACCACTATAAGAATCACATAATACTTCTTTAACCAACAAAACAAAAAATAAACCCTTCCAATGCATGGTAAACCTCGGAACCTACAACTAAGCCTGCAAACGAACCAAGCCGTTCACGAGCAACTCGAGGCTCAACCCTATAAGGACTCGTTCTAGTTCACGAGCTTGAGCTTGATGTGTTTATATTTGTTTTGACTTGAGCTCAGCTTGAGTTTCATAAACACCTCAAGCTGTGCCTAATATAAACTAGCCGAGCTCGAACACTTCAAAACTCGGATCGTCAACAGCCCTACCTACGACTACCCAACAGTCACTGTGTCAACCTTGAACTGTTGGGCTACCTTGGTGTGTTTAAGATGCAAATTCGAGAACAAGAAATTCCCTAAAACAGAACTTGTGAGTAGCTGTTTTGTTTTCTTACAGATATTGGAGGCTTTTGAGATGGGCTAGAGAAGAGGGTATTCCATCAGTGAAGGAATTGTCAGAAAGATCAAGTGTTTGTAGCTTTTGAAGCCTCCCAAGCTCATGTGGAATTGGCCCTGATATGTTATTATTCTGCAGCATACTGTTAAAACAAAAAATAAAAAATACTAATTAGAGAACTATTTCAAAACTGAAAAACAATTCTGTTCTCTATTTTAAGTACTCACACCATCTGGAGATTTGTCAAGTTTCCGATACTAGGCGAAAGCGTACCGGATAGATTCTGGCTTGGAGCTCCTCTGAAACAAAATCAATTCAACTATCAGTCCAGTTATTTAGAAAGAAATTTGAAATTTTCAGTAATTCGAAAAGAAAATGAATAGTTCTTGTTTGGAGATTTTAGGAATACTTACAAGCCAATGACAAATTTATCAGTTGAACAAGAGATCATGGTCCAACTACAAGGATCAACAGCATTTCTATCCCAATTTAGAACCCCATGAGGATCTACCAATGCATCTTTCATATCCATCAAAGCTACCACTGGAAATCACCAATTAAAATTCAAAAACCAGAAGAAAATATTAGTGAAAGCACCTCATCTGCCAAACCAAATCAAACCGAGCCTTAAGTTCCAATCAACAGCTTGATAATTGAGAAGAAAAAAATGAATGGAAGAAATATCAATGAAAGCACTTCATCAGTCAAACCAATTCAAACCGAGCCTTAAGTTCCAGTCAACAACTTAATAATTAAGGAGGACAAATGAATGGAAAATGTTTACTTGCCTTCATAGTTGACACCTTTGGGGGAAAGCAAAGAATTTGCTGAAGCCCAGAAGCAGAACAAAGCCACCAAACCCAAAACAGATTCCACTCTTCTTATTTCCATTGAAAGTTATCCAAAATCAAAGCCACCAATTCCAACACACCCAATTTCAAAAGGGTTCTCTGGTATTTTGTGTGTAGTGTTATATATATATATATATATATATATATATATATATATATCTATACATACATATCTCACATGCCAATAGTGCTATCTCTCCATTCTCATCATACCAAAACCAAAACTGCACTTAGTCAGCTTATTTTACGCCCAGCAAAAAAACCAGTAAGGTTTAGGTAGCCAGGAAAATAAAGGTGAGAGCTAACATGCCTGCCACTTGCTCAGCAAATGCACAAAAGAATATATATGAAAGCTAGCCCCAATTAAACCTATCCATACTTATATACACTTATCTATTGAAAAGAATAAAAGATGATGGGTAAAAGAAAATTCCTTCAATCTTGCATTGGGTGAGGAGAAAGTGGGAGTCTTTAGAATTTCCTATGTTATTCCCGTGAATTTAAAAGGAAAGGAATTTCAGTGATGTCTGTTAAGCACTTTAAACAGTTCAATTATTTAAACTTTTCTTTGTTTTGACAGTAAGGGGTATGTGTACCTCAAACTAGTCCCCTCTTCAGTTCGCTAAAAGGCAGGCCATCCATGTCGGGACTAGGTGATTCAAAAGAAATTTCTTTCTTGCGGACTAACTCGAAAAATCAAATCCGAATCAATTGTACGTTGAGCAAACCTACCAACCAACCAAACTGAATCATTGGGCTAGTTTTCAATTATTTACTGAGGTACAATAAAAAAATTCTGTTGTGGGTTCTGTCAGGTTTGCAGTCACTTTCTCTCTGTACTTGACACAGGAATGGATGTGTTTTCATTTAAGAATCCAAAATTTGCTTTGGTTTGCTAAGCTTCTACTTTGGACTATGGGAAATCCAACATTCCTCTGTCGTTAAAAGCCCAAATTCTGTTTCTACACATCTATGTAAACACCCACATGACTTAGGAAGAATTTTGTACAAATATGAAATTCATAAATCATTTGAATAAACATTATACATCAAGTTTCCTTCGCAATAAAATCATTATTTACTTTTCGGATCTTTTATATATCAAAAATCTTCAAATTGCTACGAAGTTCTTTTTTCAGTAATGAAAACAAAAACTAGGGTAGAAAAGTACGTAAAATAATGTGTATAATTCCGTATGTCCTATATCTTTTTAACAATTTGAAGATTTTCCCCACACATGGATTAGGAAGATTTACAAAAGCTGAAATGTTACTACAATATATGGTTACGTTTGAGAAAAAATTCCCAAGGTACCATAATAAAATTCCTTTAGCCAAACCAATAAAGGGTCTGTTTCATAATAAAGGTATGAATTCGGATTCTTGCAGATAGATTATCTTAATAGCCACTGTCTTATATCATTTGCGTGAGATTCCAAAATAAGTGGTTTACATTTGTTGTGTTAAATATTGTGACAACTGAACTGGTCCCACATATAGATATAAGCAAAGTCATACGATGCATGTGGTGTGGATCCCTCATTATTTTTCAGGACATTTTTTTTTTAACAGCAAAGAAAAATTCCACTAATCCCAAGGGAGCCAAATATAAAATCGGTACAATTAGAAAAGAAATGTATTTAGAGAGGTTCGAAAAAACTTCTACTATTGCAACTTGCAAATGGTTCCAGACATTATTTTTGGGACATAAAAGGGAAAGTTTTGGAAACAGGAAAACAAAATATGAAATGGAACATGAAAATGCATCTGGTGGGTGAGATTCACCCGTTATATACTGTTTTGTTTTCTTTCATTTATTAATTTTGTATCTAAATTAAAATGCAAGCTATGCAATATAACTGAAGACTTCCAGACAAAAGAAACAAATGAGGAACATCAAACGAGCCCTACTTCACGATTATCACAGTACATGAATTATACTTTACTATTACCTGAAAAAGTATATATTCTGTGGATAAATTATTCAATAGTCTCGGGAAACGCCACGTACCGCCTCAACACCGTTCTCCACTATACATTTTTGTTGGTATGGTACTATGGACACACTTATCAAAAAAAGACGGTACGTACCCTACAGAAGAAATGTGTAGTAGAAAAGAGTGTTGGGCACCACCACGTAGTGCTCCAGGAGCACCCAATAATTTTCCGTATATAATTGGGTGGGAATCCCAAGAATGGGCTCGAGATAAGTGATGCAATGGCTCCTCGTGAGATCTTTATTGGGTTAAATAATGCGTAACAATTAGACCACCTTTCCTATTTTCTATTCCTTTATTGGGTTTGCTTTATAGTTTCTTAAAAGTTAAAATACTCTCTCCTTAGGTTACTCTAGTTGGTTGGTGAGTTTGTTCTCTACACAATTAATCAGGGTTTAATTCTTAGGATCAAGCCGCAAAAAAATAATTTCTTACGAATCATATAGTCCCAGCGTGAATGACCCGTCTTTGAGGTGCTCGTTGACCTGCACACCCCCTAGATTTGGTAAGTTAATCTTTTCCCTGGTAGGTTACTCTTTTGTGTCTATTAAGAGAAGAAAATACATTTTGTTTGGAAGTTTTTAATATATTACTATAATTATTGGACCCAATACCCAATTTCAATCTTTTCCTTTTCACCCCAAGCAAAACCCTAATTACTATAGTTATAGTTATGTTTAGATTGTCAAGTATTTATGAACCATACTTGGTTTCAAATCCTAATAGAATTCCTATATTTATATTATGAGTTGTTTGGTGCTCTTAATTCTAAATGGTTTTATGAATGCATATTTTGTCAAAAAGTGTTTGGATGATAATCGGGTAGAATCGAAACCGAACCAAAACCAGTCTGGTTGTGCAGTTTGGATCATGACAGGTTCTACTCATACATTAGCTCGGATTTGGTTCTCAAAAGAACCGTTTGGAATAGTCCGGTTACTAAATTTCTAAAGAACCAAACTAATCTGGATTGTGTGAACCCCTATACACCCCTTGCCGTCAAACAAAACATCCTCTCTCCCTCTCTCTTTCTTGTCGACAGTCCAACCAATGGAAATATCAAAAGCAGGAAACTTTAAAAAGCAAAAGCTGCAATCCATCTCTCTCTCTCTCTCTCTCTCTCTCTCTCTCTCTCTCTCTCTCTCTCTCTCTCTCTCTCTCTCCACTCAATTGTAGTTGTGGTTCCATTTACATGATTACATAATGTAAGCTTCTAAGAAATATAGAAACTGCATGCCATCGAGAATAAATGGTTGATGTGTTTCTCAAAAGAAGTTAGGGCTGATAAACAAACAAATGTTCAACAAGTTGCTATTCGACTCGTTTAACTATAGAAAATTAAAGTTATTTGGGATTGACTAATAATTAATATGATTAAAGCTCACTTAAATTTGGCTCATCTAATTTAACTCGATTATCGGCTCTATAAGAAGTGCAACACGAACTCATTGGATTTTCGAATTTTTTGGGGGAATGAATTGGAAAGTACCTACTAGAAGGAATCTATTGCATCTTTCATCTTTGAATTAGATACCATTTTGGGTGGAGTGGAATGCACAAAATGGAATCCAAGGAGATGAATTGTTTTGTAAGAAGAACACAATTATGAGGAAGTACTATTAGGTAATCCTAAGAAATTTAGGGATTCGGCTCCAATCTAATTTTCTAATGTACACTATGATCTAGTTTTTCAAATCAAAGATTCACCTCATAAGTCCTATGAACCATGTAAATATTTGCTCGCTAAGACATTTATAGAAATTTAGGGATTCGGCTCCAATCTAATTTTCTAATGTACACTATGATCTGCAATTGGAATGCAAAGAAGTCTCTGCGGTTTCATTTCGTTCGTCCAAATTGGCAATTAATGGTCCAATTTTTTTATAAAAAAAAGTATCTTCGCAGGAGGAATAGTTTTTTCTTTGAGACGAAACTTTCAACCAAATCTAACCATTAACAACAATTTTGCACAGGTGAGATTACACAAATTGTTCTTTGCACTCCAGTCACAAACAAGCCAGATTTCTTATAGAAATATGAAACAATGTGAGATAGAAGGCAGGCAACATATAAATTTAAATGATCCATATTTCCAGCGGCAGCCTAAATATGATTTTTCAAATATCGATTAAAGAGGTCCGATCAAATTGATATTAACAGTATTGATTTTGGCAATAATACTCACTTATTCATAATTCACAGGTTTCCCAGTCCCTAATCCCCTCATTTTGGAGTTGATCCTCTTTTGTCCTTAATTTGGATTAGATGGAACAGTTCAAAAACGGAACGTCTATTAGTATAATCAATGGTTTGGATTTGCTAATAAATTTTAGTATTCAAGAAAATCCAAGTCATTGATTATACTGATGTATAAAGCCGGCTCAAGACTTGGGGGGCCATAAGCAAACTCTAAAGATGGGCCCTGATGTATCTTAGTCTAATCAAAATAGTAAATAATCAAAACGAATAAACGATATGCAATTGCAATGGGATGCGCCGTATTATTTCAAAGTTCAAATTAAAGATATGCACCTCTCTCGAAAAACTACTACATTTTTTTTCCAGAGAGTGTTTCTTTTTTTTCTTTTTCTTTTTTTTGCCAAGCCAGTGAAAGATGTTTTCTTTTTATTTGCTTCCATCCCACATCAGCTGTGTAAGAAAGAAGATACTCTTTTTAGCTGTTACAAATATGCATTGTGTTTTACTAATGCATCTTGTTCAAAAAAGTCGGGTCATACACTTTGGTGGACCTACAATAATAAAGTGTTGGATATTTATTAATTTCGAACATAACATTTATGGCCTCTACCAAAATTCGGGGGCCTTGATTGAGTTATACACAAGGGGTCCAGAAGCACAGCTTCCTTGGCTATATATCCCATGAGTCGGTACTGCTAATGTATAGTCCAAATTTAAATTGTGCCGTTCAATCAAAAACTGCTAATGTATAGTCCAAATTTAAATTGTGCCGTTCAATCAAAAACTGCTAATGTATAGTCCAAATTTAAACTGTGCCGTTCAATCAAAAACTTAGACGGGAGAGAATCCGAATCTCTTTATTTTACCTCTGGAATCAAATGAAACCCCAACTTCCAGCACATGTACATAGGAGCAAAGTGGAAGTGTGGGGTTCAGTTTTATATGTACAGTACAGAAATGATATAAGCATATCCCTGTCTGAAACAGAGTTGTGCACGTACACGTGCAGTGTGGACGACATGATGATGCACCTTGACCTGATCTTCAATCACATGTTTTGGGCCAATTGACCGTAATAATGTTCGTTATTATCTTGCATCAATGTAGCCAAACTGGATCAAATGGCTACCAATTACAGTCGGAGAACAAAGTTCATTATTGTAGGGTTGAGGACTCAGTACTTGATTGGAAAGAGAGGAATTTTTTTTTTCCCGAAGGCACGAACGAATGCAGCTTGTATTGATGAAAGAAACCAGATACTCTACCGGGCCAATAGTTAAGGGCGGAGTCAGGATTTTATGTTAGCGGTGTCAAAAATTAGATCTATATGCAAGTTAGTATTGTTTCTATTTGCTCATGCAAAGAAATAACTAATTTGAGAGGTTAACTATAACGTAAATATACGGTGATACATGTTTGCTTTATATTGGTCCCAATGGCTTATTATATTTCAAAAATAATGTACAATAGCCTTATTTGTAATACTTACAACTCTCGAAAAGGAGAAAAACTTGAATTCTATGCATTTTGAGCAATTTGGGGCAATTTATGAAATTTTTGCTGGGTAAAAATTACAAAATTTAGCTCCAAACTATCAAAAATCGTTGTGAAAAATTAAAGTGAGAGGAGTCAAGCGACCCTTCTTGTAGCTTACTGGTTCTGCCAGTGCCATGGTCCTAAAACAGTTACAACAAAGGACCCAAAAAAAGGTCGGACAAAAGAAACAAAAAAAGAAAGACAAAAAGTAATAGAAAATAAAAAAGAAAGAAAAGTCGGATAAACAACTATAGTGTTGAAACCACCGATCCCCTCGTAGATGTGGCTCAAAGGAAGTTGGAGGAAAATAAGTCTACATCATGAAGCTTAACGGTGCTTCGTCCCACAGTCATGCGCCACCGCTACTGCTCAAAGTGCACAAATCTGTTGCCAAGACTAATGGGATCTAAAAGCCAAAAAAACCCTAAGCAAGTTCCTCATAACTCGTGAGTCCAAAAATAATGGGAATAGTAGGAGATCATTCTTTCCTGAAGAGAGAGTCTCAAAAAAAATCCCCCCGTCCCATATGTACCGGGTGATTATCGCGCCTAAGCCTGCTTGATGATAACGGGTCGGGTTTGGATCAAGGATACTCTTTCTATACTCGATCCCCAAACTTCATTCTGAATTATATGTCCATACCCATATCCAATCGAAAATAATTGGAAGCAAGCTAATCTAAGAAATTTCACAACGGGTAAAAAGGGTATGCCCAATATCCAGTTGCACATCTAAGAAAGACACTAAGAAATTTTATAAAAGCGTAAGAGATAAAAGAGCATTTAAGCAAAAAATACTTCAAACATATCACAAAATCAAGTACAAAAACTCCATAAATAATACTACTGAATGACATTCAAAAGAGAATACAGGATTAAAAAAAATGATGAAGCAATTTGCATAACAAAGCTATGAAATTAAAGATTCAAGTTAGTAGAACAAGGATATAACAAAGTTAAATACAAAAAGAAATGGTAGTACAAAATCAAAAATGAATTCATCGCTGACCAGGTTAAGAAAAATAGAATTGTATAATGGTATATATATACAAAATAATGAAAAGAGGGTACGATGGGGCGGGTATGGGGATAATCAGGTATGGGGGTAGAAAAATCGTATCCCCATACCCAACCTGGTGTTGTATGATTACTTCCTTACCCACTCCCATTGGATAAAAGATTCGGGTAATATCCGCCTCTAAATGACCAGATCTGATCGGATATTCATGGGTTTGGGTATAATTGTCATCCCTGCCTAGGGATAACCTAAAGGAGAAGTAAGTTACGGATTTCACCATAGATACACCCCTTGATATTCGAACCTTAGACCTTCCATTTGGAAATTAATGTTTTGGCCTAAAGAAGTTCGCGAGGAGAATTAAACCTGAGACCTCAGGAGGGAGCAAACTTAATGTTCTGGCCTAAAGAAGTTCGCGAGGAGAATTAAACCTAAGACCTCATGACGGAGCAAACCCCTAATTCTCAGGCCAAAACCGATTGGCCAACCCCTTTGGGTTCTTGAAAGAGAAACGTTAATATGAAAAGTAGTTTTTATCTGATTGGATACAGGGACTAAGCTATTACAGTTGAGGACAATAATTCTCTGGAAAAGCTAATAGGAAGGCTTACAAGGGATCATGTCTAACTCTCCACTCTCCACTTTAGTTATTTCAGTTGTAAAAGATTTTGTGTGATTGTTTACATTTAAAGCGTTGTATACAGGTCATGGTAGAAATTGCTTAGAAAAACCTATCCCACATCCACACCACGTGATTACAGGGCCAGCTCAGGGTAAGCCCAGTAAGTCTCTGGGCTACGGGCAATCCCGAGGCAACCAAAAAAAAAACTAGGTCATATATAGTATTACAAAGTTTCCGTCAATGATGCAAATCATCTGCTTGGCTCCGTGGTCACTGCGTACTTCCAAGAATCCGTGTTGGTGAATTCGAATCCCAACTTCTTTTTTTACCTTGGTCCCTTTAATTCAGGCCTTTTCTTTTCTTTTTTCTTTTTTGGATTTTATTGTTATTTATGGCTCTTTTTTTAATTTCATCTCAATATACAACTTTACATAGCAGTAGTGCCCGAACAATAAACGTTAGCAATTATTTTTAGCCCGTTTAGCTCTTTTAATATAAAAATTTTCACATAACACACTTATATAGGTTTCACTTATTACACTTTTGTGTGATATAATAACACAAATATAATTCCTATAAAATAAAAAAAAAAAGGGACTGGAGATGGCCTAAAGAGGACAACTGCTAGAAGTTGTTGGGTATTATTGTCCTTTCTCTTCGCACCCCCACGGGTCACAACCAAGAAGCACTCCACTATGTGGATTCTTTGGTTCTTTGACCCATTACACATAAAATGTTCCCTTTGATGTCCATTCCAAATCCTTCTTTAGCTCTATTTTCTCATGCCTTTATACTTTTCTCACTTTATTGCCAATCAAGTAATGAAAGTTGCTCCACTCTCTCTCTCTCTCTCTCTCTCTCTCTCTCTCAAAAGGCAGTTGGAGCCAAAATAGAGTCAAAACAAAAGGAGGTGGACAAATTGACCATAATCCTAATGAAGATATGCTATTAAGTGGGTTGGGCTGGTACCCAAATGAGTAGGAAATAATTGTTCTTTTTGACTACTTGGTGAGCTTGAATGGAGGAAGAAAATTCTATTACTTCCCAATGAACAAATTAGTACAATTTTTAAAATGTTAAATGGATTTAGGCCTGTATCTCTTTAGGGCAAGTGCAACAAGGCTTCCTAAACTCCTCTCATCTCTATTTTAAGGAGCCAACCCCCAAAATTAAGTTCCAAGAGACTCCCTAAACTCCTCCCTAAAATACAAAATGCTACAGTACCTCCCTAAAATCCCCCCCCCCCCCCCCCCCCATTTAGGGAGGCACTGTTCACTACCTACCCATTTTTTTATTCTCTCTCTCTCTCTCTCTCTCTCTCTCTCTCTCTCTCTCTCTCTCTCTCTCTCTCTCTCTCTCTCTCTCTCTCTCTCTCTCTCTCTCTCCCTCCATCGGACACGGGGTGCCTGTTGTGCACCCATCCGAGCCGTCCGTTGCTCGGATGGACGGCCCAAATTTCACCTCAGCACCTTTGCATCCGAACCTTTCGTTGCCGTGCATGCAAGATGAAATCTGGGCCGTCCATCTGAGCAACGGACGGCTCGGATGGGTGCACAGCAGGCACCCCAAATCCCCCTCCATCTGCCGTCCTTTCCCTTTTTCTTTTTTTTTTATTCTCTCTCTCCTACTTTTTTCTCATATATCATATTTTATTAAAAATAGGGAGGGTAATAGAGAGGATTGTTAGAGACGTGGATTGGTAAAATGAAAAATGTGCACTGTTCATGACTTTTTTTAGAGAAAAATTTAGGGAGACTGTTGGGGATGCTCTTTAGGCAAAAACATCATAGAGCATCCAATATAGTTGACATTCCCTACCTTCCCTCATCTCCTCAATCAATCCCCTAAGCCCTCAATTTTACCCACTCCACCCTGTAGGAGAAGAAAAAATAGGTTTGAGTTGTTTTTTTTTTTTGCTTTTCATGAGAAACGAAAATGCATTGTGTCCAAGGGCAAAGTTGAGAATTACACGTACACTGTTTTTTTTTGTTTTTTTTTTAAACGTACACGTACACATTGTTGTATTCTATTCATTAGCAAATGTAGTAAATACATTGAAATGGTAATAAGAAAAACAAAATATCAAATGCGTGATAGAAATAAAAATTGTGCTATTAAAATTGTAATTTTGAGTGCTTAGAAAATGATAATATTCGCTTTGAAATCATGTGATAGAGAGAGCGAGATATGTGAGACATTATCACAAATTCATATTAGGCGTAACGACTTGTGAAGTAAGGGAAAAGTAGATTTTGAACTGCATATGAAAATGAATAAAAATTGGAAAAACCATATTAAACCTCTAAGTAAAAGGCTTAGAGGCTGAGGGAGTTTGTGCCTCTTGAGGGAGTTTGTTGTTGATGCTCTTCTTTTGCTTCTTGTTATGGTGGTGTTTTGCTGCTTACAAGTACAATCGTTTGTTTTGGGATGCTTTTTTGGGTTTCTGTAGATAGGCTCATGGCTGCTAGGTCCAGATGCTGTGTTTTGAAGGATGCTGTTGTTGGGTGGTGTTTCTTTGCTGGATGGGTTGGTTCTGCTATTTTTTGGGGTACTGTCTGTATGTTGGCTTTTTCTAGTTCTAATCTCTGGTTTTCTTTTCTGTTTCTCCCACCCCCCACCTGAATAGGATTTCTTTGTCAAATCCTTGCTTTGTGCTTGGTTGCAGCTTTTATCCAGATGTAGCCTAAGTAAAATGACTATTTTCAAAACCACATACAATAGTTGGACAATTTAATGAAAATTCCCGAAAACTATGGAAAGAAGTCCACTATTAAACAAGTTAGTGGGGGAGAGTGACGGAGCTATATTTTCTATAGATATTTTTTTAAATTATTAAAAAAAAATTCAAAAATAATGAAAAAATAAGAACAATTTACACGCTCATGTGTTTTTCTCTTTCTATTTGTGGTGTATTTTCTATGTAGAATCATATTGAAGTATTAAGAAGCTCTCCCTGTGTAAGCAAAGATGGAACATATTCTTTTTCATCAGGTGCTTCTTAAAGCTTAGGATGCCTCATCTCATCTCTACAGCCAAGCATATATTTTTCGTTGCCTTTTTGTAGTGCATATATGTTCCTTTACAGTGAAATTGTTACACCACCCAATAAAGTGAAGATGACAACCACATCTCTCTCTCTTTCTAATTGTGTTCTTTGGATATTTGGAAAGTCTGGAATATTTAAGAGCAATTTCTCCCTGGTGTCAAAATTATTTTTCACTTGCCACAATATTAAAACGTCAAAAAAAAAACCTAATAATGTTGTCAAACCATATATTAGATTAATCTCATTATCATCTCAATTTTCAATACAGATCAGTTAGCTTTGGCGATATGGCGAATTTGGCGAAACCAACATGACTTTGCTATTCTTTGTATCAATTTTCGCTATGGGCATGAATTTTGCTTTTAAAACTACGTATCAAATTATAACTTTGGCAGCTAGTATAGGATAGCAACAAGTGGACTTGCTCTATTAATAGAATGCACTATGCAATTTGCTTTAATTTACTTATCACATTCATTCATTGTGAAAAATGAACGACAAATAATATTTACGTTTCTTGGCTTCTCAAAACAAATCTCACCAACTCTATGCTATCGATGCCTCAACAACCTAGCTAATTTGTTCATAAGTGAATGCTCCACGAAATGACGGCAAAATATCAAAATAGAATGTCTGGTGTATTTCCATCGATGCTGTGAAATAACATACTCTTCCACAAAATCATCTACACCCGATATCTGTTTTTTGACGAATGCATTGACACAAGGATTATCGTTGGGAACCTCTACTCAATGAACCTTACAAATTGAACGAATTTGGAGTCCATTTTTCGGACGAGTGTAGTTGGGGTCGGACACGGGGTGCTTGCTGTCCGATCTGGGCCGTCCGTGCTCGGCGATGGACGGCTTGTATCACATCTTGTCCAAACACTTCCGAACCGTCCACTACCAAACAAATCGGAGCCGTCCATTGCCGAGTACGGACGGCCCAGATTGAGACAACATGGATGATGTTTAGATAGCACCATCCCCAACGAGAATCTAGGTCCTACATTCAAAATAGTGAGGTAGTTCCTTTGTAGGCGGCCATGTACAAGGTAGACAGGCACATTAATTGTACCAAATCCAACTTTAGGGGACAACAATAATTGGTCCAAACAAGCCCTACCCAAATACTGTTGATTCACAACGATGTTTCTCTACTGGGACCCAGTTTTTTTTTTTTTTGATCAGGGGACCCAGTTCATTGGGTACCAAATCTACTCTGCTTTTGCCTTTTTTCTCTAATCATCTTCCTTTAACTTTTAAAAGTTGATTCACCAGTGCGGTATTTGTTGGCTCTCAAATCTGAAGGTTAAGCTACCCTCCATTGCTCCATCTTTCCTTACTCCTCCCAACTCCATTTTCTGGACCTCATTCTAGACTGATACTGATAATCTGAACCCTCAACTCGTACGAGTATGACATATTTGCAAAAATCCAGTTCGGTCGTACATCGATAGGCACGTCACAAACTTGTACCTTGGTTGGTATACAATGGATGATCAATGTAATTTTAGACAATAACGGTTCATTTAGTTAAACAAACGTTGGTTTTCATTTGTCTATTGATATCGATCAAATAGATGTTTTTGAGTAACGTTCTTCGCTATGGGTGTTAGGAGATGAATGGTTCAGATCATTGTTGTGGACTCGAGATGGAACTGAAAAATATGGAGCTGGATGAATAAGGAGAGATGCGATATAGAGAGAGAGCTTAATCTGATTCTCAAATAATGTGAAGCTAACATAGCTTAAAGTTGTCATATTGGGTTAATCCAAAAATCTTTTGCTAGTACTTTGATTTAACATCTTTGGAAGAAGTAGCAAAAGAGAGTGGGAGAATCAACTTAAGGGAAAAAAAAGATCACTTGTGACATAAAGTTGAAGGTAAAGAAACACTAACAGACAAACCAAGCTCAGGTGAGTTATTGAATCAAAGAGTTGGTTTCTCTGCAATTGGGTTACCCTAAGGGCAGCTTGCAGTTTTCCCATTTGCGGGCTTCTTTTTTGTTTGTTTCGATGATCTGAACTGTTCATCTTGTAGATATCATTGAAGAAATTTATCATGTGAAAAATCATGTTCTTTGAATATTGTGAATATCTATTGAAACACCATTCTTCTGAGGGATTTGATCCAGTGTGCCTTGGTCATTTTCTCTTGACAGAAATGTGTTCCGAATAGAAATTCGATACCCGATCAACATAAATTTTGACATGATTAAAGTTTTTAACGAGATCTACAAAATGAATTGTTCAAACCATCAAAATAAGGGCAGAACGATCTATAAATAGGCAAACTGCACGCTGCCGTTGGGTTACCCCAACTTCCGAAAACCCAACTCTTATTTCTTGATGTGGTTTTAAAGTTTGCTGGAATCCACATATTTACAAGGACCAAACAAGATGTCTGATATGAGGCTATGTTGCAATATTTTTACGCATACCCACGAAAATGACATAGTTGCCCTTGTCAGCAAATTTTAAAAAAAAATAATAGTAATTCTCAATATATATTATGTGTTCAATTAATAATTAGTTTAGTGGCGACTCCAGGAGTTCAGAAGCGTGGGGTCATTCATAAACATCAAATACTTTTATAGACCATAAATAAAGAAAAACATCACAGTAATGGCAACTAAAAATCTTGTTCCAATAAAAATCACATTGAAATCTCAACCTAGCTAGACAGATCAACCTCTCATTATCAAAAGAACAAAACAAGCGACAAGGATTCAAGCAAACAACACAAAGAAGCAACTTTTATGAACTTTTAGGAGTTAATCTCTTGGTGACACCATGAAATTTAGGGGGTTCATTTATGAATATTTAAAAAAATTAAAATAATAATAGTATTTTTTTTTCCCGTGGGGTCGGCTGACCCTACTCTCTATAAGGTGGAGTCGCCAGTGGTTCAATAGTTTGGATATTGTCTAAATAAAACAATAAAACTTTTTTGTGTGTGTTGATCTCATTGCGCCGTACTAATTCTACACAGTTACCTTCCATCAACTTGGACTCTAAATTTTCTACTGACAGAAAAGAGAAACTTGGAATCTAAATTTGAGAGAACCAACTAAGAGAAAGGGAAGTGATTCATATTCCCCACCACTATAATGCCTTTATGCGAAACTTCAAGGCCCAATTCTCCTTGGTTCAAAGTGCTGATAGAAAGGAGGCCTTGTGTTATGGCAAATATTGCAAGAGAGAATAAATTGTGGGTCAATTTGATTAAATATCTTAAATATGAGAAGCAATGACAACCATATTCATGCATCGTAAGCGAAAAGTTGTACGATACTTCAGGAAGATTACTTCACCTCCCACAAAAAGTGTGTGAGCTTCACTTCTAAATGTACGATTCTCACATATATATACTATAGTAAAAGGGTGGAGCAACGCTCAAGCCATAGCTGAATAATCTCACTCTGCAAACTTAGCTTTATCTTGATATTCCCTTACGTTTGATTTATCAAGATCATGGTACTCATCAAGATCATGGTACTTCAACCTTATCATACCTTTGCCTTCCACCCTATCGCTACAATATTTTGCGTTAGGATTACAAACCCGTGTTGAATACCTTATATATGCACAATACGCATCGATTAATGTACTCGAAACTCCACGATACGAAATCCATATTAGTGTACATTCATAAAGATATGTTCTCCCCATTTCTCTGGACAAATTACCTTTTACCCATGTCAGGGCTGAGCAAAGCGTGTAATGGGGTTTGACTACTCATATCGGACATTTCAAAAGCCAGAAGCTGAATTTCTTTCTCTTTCATGTGTGTGAATGGATAATATGGCAGCATTTTTTGCCCATGGTCGGACCCCTTTCTCACCTTCCACCAAAGTTAAAAAGAACACAGCAGATTGTTTTGAAAAACCCCAAAATGAAAAGAAGGAATTTACTCATTACTTTCCTTGGTGGAAGCAAAAAGTACCATTGTTAAGTAACTTTCCAGAGGAGGAAAAGGGGTCTGAATTCGGATAACTCACAGGCACAAAATAGTTGTGCACATTTGTTGAATTTTTTTTAACTCCTCACCAACTCAGAGTCTACATAGGGGCCTTCATTTGCCCTTGTTGCTTTCTGTGGAGCTGATTTGTACCAACTTTGATGCTTGCGTGTAAGCGCACAGATACCGTTAATTTTACTCTATACAAGAGAATTGCGATAACTAGTACGAATCACGTACACAGACTTTAGTGGAAGTGATTGATCTTTATTTTTCGTGCTATTGTGTGTACGTGCGTTTTATTCGTTGGCCACCATTCCTAATCCCCATGGATAATGGATGCATGGAAAACAATGGAAATGATGTGAGTCCCAAGTTTTCAAATAAGCTTACGGTAGGAGTATTAGAAACAGCAGATTCGAGCCCAGGTCTCGACTCGACAGCCACAATGTAGAATTCTTACCACTAAACTACAGAAAAGGAAAAGAGGAGGATCGATGGATTCGATCCTCATTCCTCCTACCTAATTACTAGAAAGGAAAGGAGTATGATTTTTCCTTCAATCTTTTTTTCCTGATTTTATTCCTCGTTTTCATTTTCCTGACAGTTCAATTGTTACTTTTTCTTCTACTCCTTCGAACCAAACAAGAAAAAAGTTATTTCTGGTAGGTTCTAAGGATGAAAGTCTCGCCTAAAGTTTCGATTTTGTTTTTCTAATTTTCACTCTCTCCCTCCCAGCGATGATTCACATAATCATATTGCAAGACAGAGCCCATTAGTATTCGTTTTCATTCGTAATGGCGACTTTAAGGATTTGGTTGGTATGGGTTCAGGTCGGGTTCGTTTTCATTCGCAATGGCGACTTTAATACTCTGGCTGAGAAGCAGCGCATTTAGAAGTTCCGAATCCAGATGTATGTTATGCCACTCCACAAGATGCAAATTGACTTTGCAATCAGAAAAATCATAGTCCCGAAGTCTTATTCGAACACACACACACACACAAACTAATACCGCAACATGCAGATGACTTGGCGTTTCAAACTTCGCTCGCTAGAGGCGAGAATGGGCTATTGTGAAGGCTCCATCGGTCAAAAATGGCTCCCCTTGCCCAAAATCCTTAGGATGTTTAAGCTAATAACCCAACACAAGCACAACATGGCACAACATTCAGACACAAAATGGATACACTACGCCACGTGATGTGCCAAAAGAGTATCACCACATCAGGTGTACCAGTTTCATCAAACACGTGAATCCGATCTAATGGGGTAAACCTCTGCAGAGCCGGAAATCTCTAACCTTAATAAGTAATAACCGGAATCCACCATTCTAGACAACTGGAAATGTACAATGTAGAGATGCATACTTGTACAGGCGTTTTCAGGATACCGAAACATCTAAAGATAAGAGAGAACAGGAGGTGAAAAAAACCAAGGCCAGGCACTGTATTAACCAAGAATAACCATATTACTTGTGTTTCCAGAAGAACACCAAACAAACGGCTGACTGAACCACGGATCAACCAACTTAAACATGAAAATAACAGAAAACGGACATATATGTTGGATATACAATCCAACTTATTTGCGAACAGAAAACATAATCATGACACCTACACGGACAAAGTTCATACGTAATTAGATAGAGCAGAATAGAAATAACCCTTGAACTACTCCGATTCTTCTCCCTCTTCCTCTTTCCAGCAGCACTTCAGAGTCGACTGAGGAGATCCACAGCTAACAGTCTCGACAAACTTAATTATTTGCGAACAGAAAAGATAATCATGACACCTACACGGACAAAGTTCATACTATGTAATAAGATAAGAGCAGAATAGATAACCCTTGAACTACTCCGATTCTTCTCCCTCTTCCTCTTTCCAGCAGCACTTCAGAGTCGACCGAGGAGATCCACAGCTAACAGTCTTGACAAACTTCTGGTACATGATGGAACCTCCTGTCCCGAGCTCCTCGCAACTCCTCTCTCCGAGGCTGTAACCTTTGACAGTGACCGAGCATGTCTTCTCAAGTAACTCGACATCAACATCTGCATGCACAGCAATCGAGAATTCACTTGGTTGGAAACACGGCAGCACCCTTTCCACCAGTGGACCCAACTTCACAACTTTCGGATCATACCCAACTGACTCAAAACTCGCGTAACTGAAACCCTCCTCCGGTGTCACATGAATGGTTGAAATCGCAGCCCCTTCAATAGCATTCATGGAATAACCACAGGGGTCAAAGTCGAAATCGCAAATCTCAGAATCTGGAAGGATCTTCCTAATTCCAGAGGTATGGGTCATAACAGCAGCGGAGCCTGATTGGGATTTGTAAAAGATAGAGGACATCTCCCTGTCCAAGCCAGTCATGCACATCTCCAACGTATAAACAGGGTTGTCATTGCACACAGATTCGGCAGAAGCAGAGTAGACATGCCATTTCTGCTGTTTGTCAAAGCTGCCCATCACGTAAGCATTGCCAGTTAAACCAAGCTTTCCAAAATAACTATCAAGGACGGCAACTTCTTCTGAAAAATTGCGATGAGGGTACAACTGAGCAGCAGGAAAGATGAAGCTCCCTCGGGTGTACCTCACGGATCGTACAGTGAGGGAAAGAGAATCAGCCAACTTCAAAATAGGAGCGATGGACTGAAGCAACTTTGTGGTCCCACAGGTTTTGATAATGATCTTGTAAGGGTAAACAAAGAGGCTTGATTCTGAGAGGACGTAAGAGTCGACATCGTCATTCGACAACGATGAAACTATGGTGCACTCAGCAGGTTTAAGAATCTCATCCAATTTATCTTTGGAAAGCAAGCGAAGGCCCTTTCCTTCAGGATCAGCAAATATGCTGGGCTCAAAAAACGAAATATCAAGTCTCTTTTCAAAACCCTCAAATCCGATTGCAGAGGCTGACAATGCCATGTCGACAGGACAGAATAATTACAGCGAAAGAGAGGGAAAATAAGAAAGGGGTCGATTGAAGAAGAAAAGGGAGACAAGGGATTAAAACTAAAACAATAATAACTACTAAACAGCACGTCAAATGACGTGTTCGGGAAATCAATTTAAGGAATGTCAGGATGGTTTGCGAGTGCACTGCACATTGAAGAAACAGAAAAAAGTTAGCATTAACTCGGAGTTCTTGAAACAAACTCCAATAATGGAGAATTAGAAGCATGCACTACTATATCATCCACAAAGAAACTTACGTTGGAGTATGCAGCAGATCTGAACTTCTTGATTCCTCCGTTTGGTCGAACGTCTTCAATGATGAATCCGAGTGGAGCTTCGTAGAACTGAGAATTACTACTACTACTACTACTAGACTTCTTCTTGCCTCCTTTAGACTCCATTAGATCATTCAGTCTTCCCTGAACAGATATTGAACAAAATTACCAACAGAACTGATTATATAATAGTATAATACGATAATAAAAGCAGATCAGCTACTGGAAAAATAATAACTACAGACAATGAACAAAATGTTACCACTTGCTACCAAAAACAATGGCTAACAACCTTACATCGCACATATCAATTATTAGGTGAAATTATAAGCAGCATAACATGCAGGGTTTTCAAGGAATTAAGTAATCTAAATTCTGAAGAATAAACAACTAGGATGCCAACCATGACAGTTTCACAAGAAACTCACTTACTTCAAATACAAGAAATTCACTCACTTCAAATTCCAAATTAAGCTTCAAGCAAGAAACAGAATACAAGGCATCATCTGTTCAAACTATGATCAAACATTTTTTAACAGAACAACCCCTGAAGTTGCAAACATTTTTCATTGGTTTTCAAACTATGATCAGACCATATTATCTGTATGTAAGATCATGAACACAATACAAGGCATTGAAATGGTGAACACGACTGATAAAATAAAGACATTTTCCTCTCTTTCCCCTCCAATCAAAATTTATAGATAGCTTGTATAAGAACTATAAGACTACGAAGTCATAATACTCATATGAAATATCCCCAAATTTAGTGCTCGTGTATGGACCTCTGTAGTTGAAAATTAAAACACTTAATTATTCAAACTTGACCATAAACCAAATGATCAGCCAAAACTTAACCAATCAAAAACACAAAAAACAAAAATATTTCGTGTGCGCACAGAAGACGACCCCTGAAGTTGCATCAATTACATAACCTAAAGACAATGGATCAACTGGTTAGGCGGGCAGTACCTCAAGTCCAGATCTGAGATCCAGACCTTTTTTACAACTACAATCATATTTTAGAGACAAAAAGATCAGAAATTTACAGAGACTAACCAATCGAACACCCTAATCTTGTCAACAAATACAGATCATCAAGGCAAAAACAAAACACTACAAAATGAGCAAATGGATAAAGACTCGAAACTTACAAATTCGATTTTGATTTTTGAATCGAACAATCCCCTAATACCCACAAATCGACCTTCAACAAACCAGATTCATAGAATTCATGATTTGGGCATAGAAAAAACAAAATGATTACAAAATATATCTACTATCAAATCAAAAAGAAAACTAATGGGACCCATATAATCTTTTGAGCAACAATTGTATAGTCTCATGAGAAAAACTTGGGTGCCGGATGATGCACGACCGCCCAAAAATGTTTTGAATGGCCCCGGATTTTAGAGAGAGAGAGAGAGGAGAGATGGAGAAATCATTGATAATTATTGGACGGCCAAAATGCTCACTCGGGCACGTACGCACAAGCAAGTAGATTTGACGATTTGCACTACTAATTACAGAAGATGATTGGGGGGCCTAGATAGTACCCCACAGAAACGTAAAAATCATTGACTTCCAATCAAAAATCAATATTCCAACAAATCAGATTCATAACAACAACAAAAAAAACAACTAATTCATTTAAAAGAAACAAAACCATCACAAATTATATCCACTATCAAAGCAAGGAAATATTGTGTAACAAAAAAGATCTAACTTTTTTATCAAACCCTTCAATTAATCATGAAAACAAGAGGGACCCATTGTTTTTTGGGCAATTATGATGTCATATACACACATGCACATACAAGTTCATAGATTTGATGATTTGTTCAACAACTTACAGATTGAATGACAACAGAAGATGTGCGGCAAGAGGAATGGAAACCCTAGAAATTGGAGGCGGCGAGATGAGGAAATGGAATTTGGTTTTGTTCTTCCTTCCGTTTCGAATAAGTTTTCGAGGATCTGTGCAAAGCTAAGGTGGGAATGATGCGAATATATATACTGCGGCCCTGCGGCCAAGGGTTGGAACTTGGTTTGTGCCAGATTACGATACTACCCCCTTGGCAGTTTCGAGGGACTTTCTTTGTTTATGTAAATGACTAGACTACCCTCGTGTTGAATTAATGGTGCATTTGGTTTGCGGTCATGGAAAAGTTTTTGGAGTGTCTCCTTTCTCCTGTCCTTATTTTGGGGAAAAAATTTCAATGCTGGTGCCTGCTCACGCACATTCAACCGTTCAATAATGTAACGGTCAATCTGGATTGAAAATATCGGATGAATTTTAAAAAATGAAAGAAAAAAAAAAGGGAAATGTGTATTTTAATCCAAACCGTCCGTTACATTTTAAGACTGCCGAATGTGCAAGGGCGAGTACCACATCAGCCATAACTGCTCGGCACTGAAAAATTCCTCTTTTTTTGGACTGGACCAAATTTGAAGATCTCGGTTGTCCTTATCCGCGGTTAATGCCTTAATGGTCAAAATTTGCTAATACTGGAGTAGAATTTTACCTGTAATGGTAATGGATACGGAGGAGTAGTATTTTTATTGGGAAAAAAAATTAATCTTTGCTTGTAACGTACTATTTAGGGATAGCAAGCCGGCCGATCCAATCCGATCTGATCCGTCTTCACACCCTTCAATAATCATTGATTGGTTAGATAAACGTTTAGGGATGGCAATTCCTGCTGATCCGATCTGATCTAATCCGTCCCACACCGTTCAATAATCATTGATTGTTTTGATAAACGATCGAGATTTTGTAATATCCGATCACTCTAAATCCAATCTGGATACGAACCAATTTTTTTTGGAGTAAAGAAATAAAAAAATACTTAACAAAGTTTTTTGTTTGTAATAAGGAAAAGTATATTGACTCAACAATCTGCACAATCATGTCTTCTTGTAATGATGTTTCATCGACACGATATTTTATACTCAATGTACACTTCAAACATTAAAAAATACAAAAAAAAAAAAAATTAATTCAGTTTGCATTTACTTTAGAATGTAAATGTATTTGAATGTTTAGTTATAAATTTATTTATCATTTTTCTATGGCCTATAATTGTTCTTGGAATTTTTCACCACTTTAAATTTTCAAAACCTTATCCACTCTCCTAGATTTTTTTTATTTTTTTTTAATCTAAACATAAGTACTGTAAAATGTTCCATAAAATGGTTGGTATATTCCAGAAATATCTTTTCCTACACGTATTGAGGAGTATAGTTTCAATTTCCTCTCAATCCTTCGAACCTTATCCACAACAATATGTGGATAATTCATTGGCAAGTGGTAAGGTTAGAATAACAAGAGGTGAAAATTAGTAAATAAATGGCAACAAAAAATTGTTGTACCTAGTTAAAACAAAGGGAGCTCAATTTGTTTTTAAGTAATTAAAGGTATAAAATGATAAAAAATAAAAATAAAAATTCGTAGAGTGTGCTATATTAAAAAGATGGTTGATTGGAATGGTGAACCATCTTTCTCTCTTAACATGTGGCATTGCTATTCTTTTGA
The DNA here is from genome assembly GCA_963854785.1 of Vaccinium vitis-idaea. Lineage (NCBI taxonomy): Eukaryota > Viridiplantae > Streptophyta > Magnoliopsida > Ericales > Ericaceae > Vaccinium > Vaccinium vitis-idaea. Next base: position 16,139,072 of record OY978215.1, read on the forward strand.
TATTTCTAATTATTGATCACCCTAATAATGTGGATAAGGGTAGTTTAGTGTGAATAAAAGAAGATGGTGGAATGTTGTTTAGCGGTGGAGGCGAAAAGCCAAAAAGAAGATGCGTGTGGGGAAGGTGGCCGGGAGGGTCTAGATTATTACTAGCTTTGGCGCTTTTGAAGGCAAATTGGTTGGTGAGGGGCATCTCCCGTGGAGTTAAAAATGTGGTGTTGCCCGCTTTAGGCTAAAATCTGTAAAGTCGCCGCTTTAGGGCTTCAAATTTTGACTAATTTTTGGAGCCTCCAATTTTATAGGTCTATATAGTAATTATGCTTTCAAATGACTTATTTAGGAAAATTTTTCTTTTCCTTAGTAGTTTTAAGTTTTAACTACGATATATTGAGAGTTAAGGGCCCAATTTGAAAAAAATCGCTTTAGATCCCCTAAATCTCAAAACCAGCCCCGGTCTCATTTTACTTTGTGTTGTTATAACAAAATAGATTCTTAAGAAAATGAGTATTAAAATCATGTTGTTAGATAGCATATATAGTTCCACTTTTTCCTTTCTCCTCATCTTTTCCCCAGTCTTTCAATCTCCTCGTCATGCGTGAGAATAGTGCTGAACCCACCCTTTTCCTCCCTCTCTCCTCCATTTCTCTCCTGGGCTAGGAAAATATTGCAGTACAAACGCACAGGATGGAACCAGTAAGGACGGTCACCCCTGCAAGGAAAAAAAAAAATCCCTCTAGTACTACATAATAAATAAAATCCCATGAATTACATAGATTCACCCCAAATTTCCCATGAATTATATAGACTCGCCCCTACAAAGTATTTTAGAAAGAAAAAAAATTAAATATGCGTAGTGAAATTCCTAGCTTCGTCCCTGCAAACACAGTTATGCATGTCAATAGTACTGCAATAACTCTTGGCACATATATTAACTCTATTATTGGCACGCAAAAAATGAAAAAAAAAGTTAGCTAACTGTTTAATTGTTACACTAGCAGTGTTATTGGAGATGCCTTGACAAGATGCTCTTGATCCTTAGGCCTGACTTTTTTTGAATAATTTTTTTTTCCGTAATTTTTACTCCACCCGTCTCAAAACCTTTGGGCTTGTTTGGCAACTTACTTTTTACGTTTTCACTTTTGCATTTTTGAATTTTGGTTGTTTGGCTGAAAAATAGAGAACTCATTTTATCAAACTGTGTTCTGATTTTTGCGATTTAATTTGGAGAGCAGAAGTGAAAAGTAGGGTGGAAGGAGTTTTTTTACTTCTCATTTTTCACTTTTCCCATTTTTGTTAACAAAAAAGCCTACAAAATGTATTATGCTCGTATCTCTCAAACATTGCTCTTGTTGCAAAATGCATTATGCACATTTCTTCCAAACACTCTACTATATTCAAAATACCTTCTAATCAAAAGCCAAAAAGTCAAAGAATTGAAAATAAAAAGCTGAAAATAAGCCTGGAACCAAATACCCTCTTACTTCACTATAAAAAGACATGCAATTTTCGGATAGAAAATAATTGTTACATTGTTTTTATTTTTGGCAATAATGTACAAGGTTGTTTGAACGAGTAAAGTGAATTCTGATACATATATACAGGTAAGGAGTGTGTAACAACAATTTAATTCATCAGATATTTTGGTCGGAAATGGGCAAAATTATTTGCAAGAATTAGATGCATGCTCCACTTATTATTTGGTTTCTCGCGCTTTTTTATTCAAAGAATTGTGCAGAAAATTCTGAGGATTCATCCGAAAAATGTGAATTAAACCCGCAAAAAAGTTGTATACGGAATTGTTTTGGTAATTCATGATGGAATTGAAAAACAAAATCTCGAATGGGGAAGACAAAATGGTGAGCTGCTTTAAAAGCAAATAACACTAGATAGGATAGGAACTTTGAAACCTACTATGTCTCATAAAACTTATTAATTGATTAAAAAAATTAATAATTGAGCTACTTTAGACGACACTTTTGACTACGGGAATTTAATAATTGATTAAAAATAAATTACTATTAATTTCAGTTAATGGAGGGACTCAGGGTTGGCAAAAAAAAAGAAACAGTGTTTTTTTTTTTTCGTTTTGTTTTTATTCAAATTATGGTCAAAAGTAATTTTTTTAAATAAAGCCGAAAATAAACCAAAATAAACCAGTTTATTAGTTTAATTTTATAAAGACAAAATTTGGTCGATCCGGTTTCGCGGTTTTTTCGGTTTCCTTATACACCCCTAAGAAAAAGTAGTAGAGTTTATGGCTAGTGTTTTGAACTTAGATTTCTCATGCAAACAAAAACAAAGGAGTTAATGTACTTCTTATCATATGCCCAGGGGCGGTACCAAGGGTGTGCAAGGGGGGAACTTCGGCCCTGCACAACTCTAAGTATTCTCACGTATTATACTAATTTTTCAGGTTAATTAAAAAATTTCTATGAGATTGGCCCCTGCAAGTCCCTTGAGTGAAAAATATTCTTAAAATTTCTATTGTTGTGGGGTAAAAACTCCTAAAATTTCAAGTTATCAATTATTTTTTAGGGTCCTTTTATAAAATTTAACGGTGGTTACGCACATGCACACAATATCGTCTCTTATTCGGAGTTCGCAAGTAGCGATAAATGCTTACACAATATATTTTTTTATGAATATGAAAATACAAGTGTTTCAGCCGTTGCTTGACTCCAATCCTGTGTCCGCCACTGCATATATATGCCAATGGGCACATGCTAACAAACCCCTCTTAACAAAAGCCAAAAAAGAAAAGAAAATTAGAATGGTGAACCATCTTCACCCTTTACATGTGGACATCCTATTCTTTTAATATTGATCACCCTAATAATGTGGAAAAGGGTAGTTTAGTCAATGAGAAGATAGGATGTGGTTTAGCGGTGGAGGTGAAAAGCCCACAGAAAGGGATTCGTGTGGGGAAGGTGGCCAGGTCTCTAGGTCAAGATTAGCTTTTGGCGCCTTTGAATTGAAGGCAGTAAATGGTTGGTGACCAAATGCTCTACCCCTCCGGCCGGGAAAAACTTGCATGCCGAACAAATTTTGGACAGCTCAGATTTAAGGAAGTATTTTTGTAAATTTTGGGGGCAAATTTACCCCAACAAATTTAGGCCGGCCAAAACATATTTTGACTGCTTAGATGCAACGACGGGTATCACGTGGTGGTACCTTATCTGCATGCAAGTTTTTCTCCCTTTCCCCTAACCTTTTTTTTAGAGATTTTTATTGCAATTTTTTTAGTTGTTTTGTCTTAATTTTTTTTTTAGATTTGAATCAGATTTTATATCAAATCATTCGTCTCGATCAAGGAAATCGGAAATTTTTTACAGAACAAAGCTGACAAAATTCATATAAGACAACAAAAAAGACTAAAAAAATTAGTGTTCCCCCAAAAGTCAGTCTTTTGGGTCTTTTTTTAACATATGAATTTTTTTCAACTCTGATCTATGTTTTTATACTTCTTCAAATTTTCCCATCGAGACAAACGACAAGATGTAAAAATTTGACAGAAATTCAGGAGCGGTTGTAGGATTTTTGTTCAGCGGCAACAAAAAAAACTGTGAAGACTGTGAAGATTTGAAAAAGAATGTGTACAAATTTTTTTGTACATATAACATTATATAATATAAAGATATGATTAATTTTTTGCAAATGTAAGTGAATATTCATTTACTCTGTACTTTTGCGACTAACCTAGTGCAGACCATATTAAAGAAAAATTAAATTAAATGTAAAAAATATAAATAAACATTTAGTACATTCATTGAACCTATGGGTTCGCTTGAAAGGCAATAGAGTCACCCTTGCTCGAATCTAGTAATGAAAAGTATGAATTTTTTTTTGAAACAACCGCTCCAAGAGTCTACAAAAAGTTAGGCAAAAGGCGGCTATAGACTTGGAAATAGCCGGCTCGGGGGACGGTGTTGTGCACAAGGTGTAGTGCACTATTCAGCCTTCTATTTCGACAATGTTTGGCTCGCGGAGACAGCCATGGCCAAAAAGTAGGGGTGTCCACGGATCGGATACGGATCCGATCCGATCTGCTCAGAGAGCGGATTATGGTTTCTAAGATCCGGAACCGAACCGAACCGAACATTCACGGATCGGTTACGGATCGGATCGGATCGAGTCGGATTTGGCGGATTTGACAGATTAAAGAAGGATTATTGAGCGGATTGAGCGGATCGAGCGGATTCGATCCGATCCGATCCGGATCCGGAACCGTCAGATAAGAAATTCTCGATCCGGAACCGAACCGAACATTCACGGATGGATCAACGGATGGTTCGGATCGGTTCGGATTGACGGATCGAATGATCCGCTGGACAACCCTACCAAAAAGGCATTTCCCATTTGCTTCTCCGACGCATATTTTACTACTACCTGTTTTGTTTTCTTACCAGTTTTTTTAGGCTCCAGCCTCCAATAATTCTGGTCGGTACATTTCTGAAGCAGGAGGGGCTGAATCTCTCCAAAAATATAAAAAATAAAAAAGGGTAGGAGGTGCTGACACAACATTATGTGGCGACCATGTTTCGTTGTAAACTTCACACAATTTTGTAAGGCTCAGGTTTTTTTATCGGATGTGAGGCTCAGTTTGGATGTCCGAAATTTTCAAGAGTGTGGAGCCCTCTTTCTTTGGTAGTTCCTCCTGGTGACGATGAGCGACGGTGATGGTGTATACTCTCAGGTAGAACTCTAGGCCTGCACACTGAGCAAACCGTTAGCACCAGACCGGACCGTTGAGTCCGGAATGGCACTCCGACGGTCTTGTAAGTAAGAGAAGAAGATGAAGTGCAGTAGATTTAGGGTTTTTGAGTGAATCGCGCGTACCTCTGGTAGGAGATGAAGTCTACCTTTTATAGGTGAGCCCTGACTTGGCCTCCAAGTACAGCCGTGCCCGTCACGTGACATAACCGCTCGGCTGACGTCACGATGACGAGCCCAGAAGAATATATTGTGAGCACATGCATCCAATATAGCCATGACGCGTGTCATAACCGCTCGGGTGACGTCACTTGTCATGATCATAGTTTGTTACGAGCACATGCAACATTAACTGCATTACTGACTCAGCACCGAGCCTCTCGGCATGGAGTCGGTTAAGATCACCCTTCGGGAGTGACCGAGTCTGAAACTTCACGATCGAGTTGAATATAAAAAGGTGTCGGTATAATCCGAGAAACGGAACCGAAACCCTAATTGCTTGTCTTGCACAGATTGAGCCGCGTGCCGAAGAGTCCCTCTAAGATAGCCCCTCGGCGAATACAATGAGGTGTCTCTTGCTTCTGCATTCAATACAGGTGCTCGGTATAACCGGACCCCTACAATAGCCCCTCGATCCCTCCGGGTGGTTTACTTTCCACACGAGGGGTTGAATATTCGGGTGCCGGGCGGGTTCCGTACCGAGCCCCATTCCTCGAGCTAGGGCTCATCATTAGATTCTCTGTCGTCGCCGTGCTTCTGACCATCCGGAATTCGCCACGTGTCCCCTACAAGTAGGGTTTCAGAGAAGATGTGACAGCTGTAGTCACGTCATGCCGCAATGCTGACGTAGTGAGGGGGAACGCTACGGTGCATCGTCTTAGGTGACGCGTGTCATGCATCCAACGGTCGTGATCACGCCGGTCCGGATTCCGTGCCATGATCAAGTGAGTTTCCCGCCCAAGCTCTACCCTTTTTTCAAGAACCTGACGCCGCTATAAATACCCCAGAGAGGAAAGAGAAAACACTTTCTCTCTCTGCTCACTCGATTTTCAGACGTTCTCGCTCTAGAAATTTCCAAGCTTGCACGTGAATCGAGGTTGTTGCTTCCTGTTTTCTTCAGATCATCAGGTAAAACTTCTCCTCAACTCTATTCCTGCATTTTCTGCTTATTTTCTCGCGTTTTTGTCAAGTATTTTTCTGTTTTCGTCGAGTTTTCTGGGTTTGGGTGCTTGAAGATGAACAGTCATCTTCAACCTGTTCTTGAGGTTGAAGATGACACCGAGAGGTCTAGGATATAGCCTCTTCGCCTCCACCGTAGATAGATACCGGAGAGTTAACTGTCACACGTGCACTTTGTCTGTTAGGGATCTCAAACGTCTGGTGGCCGCCGAGGGATAGGTTGTTCGGAATTGGTTTCAGGACCCATTGCTCATAGCTAACGGTCTTTTACCGTGCATTCTTTTGTTAGGTCTGGCGCCACCAGTCTTCGAGGTCTCTTCAGACTCCGAGAGCTCAGGATCCGAGACTTCCAGTACCGCTGCTTCCCATATAGCCTTCCTTCTTCACAAATATAGAGCTCGGCCTAACCCTTGCCGAGAGATCATACCGATGGACTACGATTTCGAAGTCCCTATAGACGAGAGGCCCCTTCAATCCATTCCTCCGAGCCCCAACCATGGGGTCCCCGAAGCCCCCATTGACATAGACGATGATGTCGACGTCTCGGATGGGTTCTTAGATGACAGCGAGGCTACCGAGTCTGATGACCGGTCGGAGTGGGACCCTTCCGAAACGACAACCACTAGTGCCGAGCCTTCTACTGCTAGCGTTGAGCCTCCGGAGGATAACGCAGCCGCTGAAGTCGAGCAGCTAATCCTTGCCGAGATCGGCGTTGAGTTGCCCGAGCCTCCTCAGTCTTCCGAAGGGGCATCCAGTAGCGGGAAGAAGGAGCAACGGTGCCCCTATCTCTGCTACTTCATGACCGGAGATGCCGGTATGAAGGTTTTTCGGGAAAAGTACGACATTCCAGATGACGTCAATGTTACCCTTCACCCGAAGGGTCAAGAGCTTGTCTATGGACCGAACCATCTTAACATCCCTTTGATGGCAATAACTGAAGGAGGGGTTCGGATTCCGATGAGCGAATTCGTCCGGGCATTTCTAAATGCTTATGAACTTTCTCCGGACCAGCTCACATGTAACAGCTATCGGGTCCTCAGTTCGGCCTATGAGATGATGTTGAAGGATGATCTGGACCTCAGTGTCTGGGATCTACTTGAGATCTATGCCGTGTCCCGGAACAAATCGTTCGGGAGGTACTTCTTGATGACTCGCCCGAAGAAACGGCAGATCGTAGAGCACCTTCCCGACTCCGAGAAATGGGCTGATCTGTATGTGGTGGTTTCCGGCAACTTTGCCGGGCCCCCCGATGCTGATCTTTTACCCGTCCCAACTATTAAAGGGAACACTGGTCGGTTCTTAATTCGTATTTCGCCAGTTGCTTTTCTTTTTGTATTTCTGTGTACTGACCTTTCGGATGTTTATCTTTCAGCTCCATCTCCCATATCCCGGAGGCTAAAGAGGATCGCAAGAAAAAGTTGTGCCGAAGCTTTGTACGAAGTGCAGGGGCGATATACCCACGATCTGCTCGGCTATATTCCGACTTACCGGTGTTGGATCAGGAAAAAGCCCAAGAAGAAGAGGTCGAAAAAATCCAAGGCAAACCGCACGATATCTGAGGCCGAAAGGTTGCTATTAGAGGAGCAGCCTTTAGAAGACCTCCAAGGGCGTGAAAGGGTCCCCGTAGATAGGGTATCCCCCGAACCCTCAGACATCATGCCGCCGAAGATCGACCTGAGAGCAAAACTGGCTGAGCTGGCATCTCAGGCTAAGAAGGGCGCGCCGAAGAAAACCTCTGCACCACCGAGCTCTACCTCCATGCCCGACAAAGTCCCGGTCGCTACTGTCCATAAGAAGACAGTTGCTCGGTCCAAAGGGGCAGCTTCTGCGGAAGAGAGGGCGGCCAAGCGGGTGAAGATATCCGAGGTCCATACGATTGAGGATGATCTTCCTGACCAGACGTTGCAGCAGCCGGACTCTTCTAATGTTGAGGGCTCGTCACACCCCTTCTCTCCGATTTTGGTGAAGGAAGACGGCAATGTCATCTTGGAAGATGACAGTGTTGCCGCGAACCCTCGTTTGGCTATGGGGCTGCTTCCGGGGCTGGCCTTGAAGAAAGATCTTGACCTGGTGCCGAGCAAACTGGAGGATAACCTCTTTCATTGCACGGCACAAATCGTGAAGGTCGGTATTCTCTTATCCGATCCCTGATGATCCGTTATTTGTTTATTGCCTTGATGCTGATATCATGTTTTGGTTTTTCAGACCGGGCAGTCAATGCTCAAGCTCTACGACCAAGCTCTCGACCTTAGCAACTCTTCTAAGAAGCTGAAGCGCCGAGCTGACGCGGCCCTTGAGAAGGTCGGGACAGCCGAGAAAAAGTCCGAAGAGCTTCGCCAGGAGAACGAAAAACTCAAAGGAGAGCTCGCGAAGCTGGTGGAGTTAAAGAGGAAGGCTGATGAGCAGTTGGAGGAGGAGAGAGCCGGGCGCCAAAAAGCCGTAGATGCTGCCAGAACCGAAGGCCACTCGGCTGGTTTTGATGAGGCGGGTCAAGCCTATGCCGGAGACATCTATACTCTGGTGAAGGACGGCGAGCACAAAGGCTTCGGCAACGGGTACCTGTTTGCTTGTGATGCCTTTGGCATTCCAGCTGATGACCCGAGGCGTGAAGTGCCTGATGCACCGGACTCTCCAGTTGCTGAAGAAAGTCTAGAAGATGATGCCGAAGGGACTCCAGAAGGAGATAATGTGGAGGCTTCGGAGCATGAAGATGCTGCTGACAAGGTTTCAGACCCAGAGAGGTCCTCCGAGCAAGTTATTCCTCCGGAGAATGAACCGGCGAATGTAACCCATTAGGATAGGGTTTTAAAACTTTTAATTGTTAACTGTTTCGGGTATTACTGGACGGCTCCGGACATTTGGAGTTTGCCGTTCCAGAGGTTGTAATGTTTAAAACAGGTTTATTTATGGAGATGGCACCGAACAAGTACCACCCCGCCATGCTCCCGTTTCACCGAAGTGGTGAAAATGTTTTGCTTTGGATGTTTTGAATGGATGGTATAGCTTTTTCATATGTGAATGTTTATCGTTTGTATGCAATATGATCTTTATTGATTGGTATAAAAACCTTTTCAATACTTAGAAAATTTCTTACGCTGTATAAGAAATGCATCCATCCAATAGTCCCTGCTTCGGTTCTAATCAGAGGAAATGGTTGCTCGGATTGGAACCGAAACAACACGAAATGGAATGAAATTTTTCCAACACTTGGAAAGGATTTCCTCTGATAGCCCCTGCTCGGTTCTAATCAGAGGAAATAGTTGCTCGGATTGGAACCGAAACAACACGAAATGGAATGAAATTTTCCCAACACTTGGAAAAAATTTCCTCTGATAGCCCCTGCGCGGTTCTAATCAGAGGAAATAGTTGCTCAGATTGGAACCGAAACAACACGAAATGGAATGAAATTTTCCCAACACTTGGAAAAAATTTCCTCTGATAGCCCCTGCTTCGGTTCTAATCAGAGGAAATGGTTGCTCGGATTGGAACCGAAGCAATATAGAACGGATTTGAAAATCCTGGCGCCGGCCCTAGGATATTTCCGGACCCTGAGAGTTCTAACAGTAATCAGAATAGGCAACAGTCGTAGCGAAAGATTCTCTTTTCATTTAACATCCGAACACCTTCAATTACAAGATAAAAAGGGGCAAAACAAGCAGCCCAAATAAGCCTCTTCTAACAAAATTTTGCCTATGCATAGAACTTCCTAAGCTTAGTGGCATTCCAGGGGTTGCCAATAGGTGTGCCGTCCATCTCTGCAAGCTTATAAGATCCATGTCCGACTTTCTCAATCACACGATAGGGGCCCTCATAGTTGGGTTTGAACTTAGTCTTTTTAGATTTTTGGACCACCTCTCGGAGCACAAGATCATCTACATTGAAGGGCCTCATCCGGACATTCTTGTTATAACTTCTGGCAACCTCTTGCTGATACGAGGCATGTTTCAGGTGTGCCTCGTCCCTGAGCTCTTCAGCTAGGTCGAGTTCCCTGTCCATGGCCTCATCATTGGTCGGCACATCAAAATTTTCAGTCCGAGCTGTTGGGATTAGGGTGGCTAGAGGGAGAACAGCTTCCATGCCGTACGCCATAGAGAACGGGGTTCGGCCAGTTGAGCGCCGGGGTGTGGTTCGATAGCCCCATAGAACCTTTGGGAGTTCTTCGGCCCACCGACCCCTCTTGAGAGTTAGGCGTCTCTTGATTCCAGTTGATATCGTCTTGTTTGATGCTTCGGCCTGCCCGTTTCCCTGTGGATATGAAACCGAGGAATGGAAGATCCGGATGTTATGCTTCTTGCAGAGCTTCTCGATCGCTTCAGCCACAAATTGGGTCCCGTTATCCGAAATGATCGCATAAGGGACACCGAAGCGAGAGATAATGTTCTTCCAAAGAAAGCGTTCTACGTCGGTGGCAGTTATGGTGATTAGGGGCTCGGCCTCCACCCACTTGGTGTAGTAATCAGTCGCTGTTATCAAGTGTTTGAAACCTCCAGGAGCCATCGGCAACTTTCCCACTATGTCCAGCCCCCACTGTGCGAAAGGCCAGGGACTGGTTATAGGGTGTAAGGCTTCGGCTGGCTGGAGTAGGTGCGAGGCGTGCTTTTGACACTGTTCGCATCTCTTCGCATACTCTTCCGAAGTCTTTTTCATCTTTGGCCACCAGTATCCCTGAGTGAGAGCTCGGAGATAAAGAGACCGTCCGCCAAAGTGGCACCCGCTGCTCCCCTCATGGAGTTCTCGGAGAATGCTCTCAATTTGGGAGTCGTGCACTACCTTCAAGTTAGGGCCTGTGAAGGACCTTCGGTACATTTTATCGTTCGGGTCTAGATAAAAGTAGGTGGCCTTGCACCTGACTCTGTGGGCTTCCTTCTTGTCCGCCGGGAGCTTCTCGTGCTTGAGATAGGCGTAGATCTCATCCATCCAGCTGGGGCCGAGGGATATTAGTAGCACTTCCTTTGTCATCTGCTCAATGCTTGGATTCTCGATTTCTCCAAAGAGGATGGTTCGGTTAGGGGAGGCTGCACATGCTGTAGCTAAGGAGGCCAGAGCGTCCGCATGGGCGTTTCGCTCTCGGCCCACCCAATCAATCTCCACGGTTCCAATCTCCGTAATCAGCTCCCACACTCTGTTGTAGTATTTCATCATCCTTGGATCTTTCAAGTTGTACTGGTCCTTGAGTTGGTTTACAATCAACTGTGAATCACTGTAGACTTGCACTGTCTCGGCACCCAAGTGTTTAGCCATCTTTAGGCCGGAGACTAGTGCTTCGTATTCGGCCTCATTGTTTGACGCCGGAAATCCAATGGTTAGCGCGTTTTCGTGCATGATACCTTCCGGGCTGACGAGCACGATGCCGGCGCCGGCCCCTCGGCCATTTGATGCTCCGTCAACATGCAAGCGCCATACATCTCCTTGGAACATTTTCCAAACTCTGCCCTTTCTTTCGTCGTTAGGTTTCTCGTCTTCCGCCGGAGTCCCTAAAGTTATTTCATCTGGTCCATCTTCCGATGTCACTCCTTCGGGTAATTGCTTATCATCATCTTTCAGCTCAGGTGTCAGTTCGGCAATAAAATCTGCCAGAGCCTGTCCCTTGATAGCTGTTCGGGGCTCGTATCGAATATCAAAGTTCCCCAATTCCAAGCTCCATTTTGAGATCCGAGTGGAGAGGTCAGTCTTCAATGGGTACTCGGTGATCACAATGATTGTATGGGCTTGGAAGTAAGGCAGCAGTTTCCTTTTAGCGGTTACGAGAGCCAAAACCAACTTTTCAAGAGGGAGGTACCTTGTTTCGGAAGGGATCAATGTTTTGCTGGCGTAGTAGATGGGCTGGAAGTTAGCCCCTTCCTTCCTCACAAGGACCGAGCTCACAGCATGTCCTGAAACCGAGAGGTAGAGGTATAGATCTTTTTCAGGCTTTGGCATCACGAGGAGGGGGGCTCTGGAGAGATAATCCTTTAACTGGCCCAGCGCTCGGTCACATTCTTCGGTCCACTGAAAACTCCTTTTGCTCGTTTTCAGGGACTCGAAGAAAGGTCGGCACAGATCCGAAGACCGGCTGATAAACCTATTGAGGGCCGCGGCCATTCCAGTGAGCCTTTGAACTTCTTTGATGGTGCTCGGAGGTCTGAGGTTTCGGATTGCTGTTATCTGTTTGGGATCCGCCTCAATTCCCTGCCGGGTGACCATGTATCCGAGAAACTTACCTGATCCAACGCCAAATGCACACTTCTCGGCGTTGAGGCGCAGCTTGTGTTTCTTCATGACGGCAAAAATTTCGCCGAGGTGCTCCAAGTGACCCGAAGCGTGCTTGCTCTTGACCACCATGTCATCGATGTACGCTTCCATTGTGTCCCCGAGCTGCTTGGCGAACATTTTTGTCACCATGCGCTGGTAGGTAGCCCCAGCGTTCTTGAGGCCGAACGGCATTACCTTGTAGCAATAAGTCCCTCGGGGGGAAATGAAAGCTGTTTTCTCTTGATCTTCAATTGCCATTGCTACCTGGTGGTACCCGCTGTAGGCATCCATCATGCTGAGCCGAGCGTGTCCCGCCGTAGCATCGACTAACTGATCAATCCGTGGAAGAGGAAAGCAGTCCTTCGGGCAGGCTTCATTAAGATTGGTGTAGTCTACGCAGACGCGCAGTTTCCCATTCTTTTTTGGCACTACTACGGTGTTTGCCAACCATGTCGGGTATTGTACCTCTCGGATAGCCCCGGCATCAAGTAGCCTCCCAACCTCAGCTATAACAGCGTCTGAGTGAGCCGGAGACGAATGTCTTGGTTTTTGTACCACGGGCCTTCGGAGAGGATCAACGTTGAGTGAGTGAGAGATGAACTGAGGGTCAATGCCCGGCATCTCGTATGGAGTCCAGGCAAAGACCTCGATGTTCCCTTTAAGGAATTCAACCAGCTCCTCTCTTTCAAAGGTTGTCAGTGTCGACCCGAGAAGAAAGTAGCGAGTCCCGTCGTCGTTAATGGGTATAGTGACGAGGTCCTCTACCGCCTTCTCCTCCGCGGCCGTCCCGACATCCTCCAAAGCCGGACCCTCATGTTCCTCGATAGATCTCGGTTTGGGTTCTTTCTTCTTCTTTCCCTTGGTGGTTTTCTTCTTCATATGCACCGCGTTTACCTGGCATCTCTTTGCTGCCATCTGGTCTCCTTTGATATCCTCCTGCCATCCTTCGGAACCTATGAACCGGACAACTTGGTGATAAGTTGAAGCGATGGCTTTCATTTCGTGCAACCAAGTTCTGCCGAGGATGGCGTTGTAAGGGCTCGGCGCGTCTACAACAACGAATTCCATCTGCAGGGTTTTTGAGCCTGCCCTCACCGGAAGGATGATCCGTCCCATCGGCCAGACCGGAGCCCCGTTAAATCCGAAGAGGGGGGAGTCGGCCGGCATCAGATGGTCCGGGTTCAGGTTCAGCGCTTTGAAGGCCGAGTAGTACAGGATCTCGGTGGAACTTCCTTGGTCAACGAGCACTCGCTTGACCCTGGGGATTCCCATGTAAACGGAAATTACCAGAGCGTCGCTGTGAGGTAGCTGAACGTCTTTTAGATCCTGCTCGGTGAACGTGATTGTCCACTGCTCCTCACGGTCCGAGAGCTTTCGTTTACTGCTTTCCCCAATGGCCAGAACCTGCGAGGAGGGGCTCGGTACTGCCCTAAGTGCTGCTGTCTTCTCTTTGGTTGCAGCCCCATGGATCACATGGACAACCACTTCTTCCGGAGGGTTATTCTGCTGCTGCGCTCGGGCTGCTGTCTTTTGTCGGTCAATGAACTGGTTCAAGCGCCCCTGCGTAACCTGCCCTTCAAGGAACTCCTTGAAGGGTCGGCAAGCAGTGGTATAGTGTCCCAGCTCATTGTGGTAAGTGCATTTAACCTTGCTGTCGCTTGGCTGGCCTTCGGCGGTCCCCAGCTTATTAGTTGGCCAAGCGAACCACGGTTCCCGAGAGATTTCTCTTATCAGCTTGTAGAGAGGCAGGTTGAATACTGTTCTTATGCCAACGAACTCGTTAGGTTTCGGTTCCCGCTCCCTGCGCGGTTCCCGTTCCTTCCACGAGTCGCGGTCCTTTTTCCATCCTTTGCTGCCCCCCGTCTTGATTGTGTTGACTTGCTTTTTCCCCGTGTAATCTCCAGAGTTGCCCTTCGGGTTTCCCGAGCTTCTTGAGAGCCTTCTCTCGGATATGACATCCTCCAACTGGGCAAACTTCTCTACCGTTTCCATTAACCGGCTCATGTTTGCCGGGGGGTGCAGCATCAGTTCTTCAAAAATCGCCGAGTTCTCGTCTAAGCCATACTTGAAGGACGTGGCTGCCATCTGTGGGTCGCAGCTTTCGATGGCGTTGTAAATCTCCCAGTAGCGTTCGGCATACTTTCTGAGTTTTTCTCCGGACTGTCGTTTTAGACCAACAAGAGCGTCGATCGTCTTTGGTTGAGTGCTGCTCGTCACGAACCGAGCAGTGAAGGCCTCTTCCAGTTCTTCAAAAGAGCCGATGGAGCCCGGTTGTAGTTGGTTAAACCAAACTAGACCGGTCCCCTGAAGGCTCACCGGGAAAGCTTTGCACATCATGGCCTCATTTTAGCCGTAAAGTCCCATCAGTTGCCGGTAGTGCACAAGGTGCATCACGGCGTCTGTCTTAGCGTCATACTTCGTGAATTTAGGGACAGTGAAGTTCTTCGGAGGTTGAGCTTCTTGGATCTCTCGAGTGAATGGTGACTCCTGGATTTTCCGAAGCCTTGAATCAGCTGGCTTCTCGGCTGAACGAGGGGCCTCGTAGGCCGTGCCAGTGCTGAACGCTCTTTTGGCGTTCAGTCTGTGCCGCTCGTCGCTCGCACCGAGGTCTCGGGGAGGCTCTTTTCGTTTCTCAGAGCTTCTGGCTTGAGGAGGATTTGCCTCCGCTCGGTATCGCTTTGACTCCCCGGTACGTGGGTCCCGAACGATAATATAATCGCCGGTATCATCCATGTCGTACTCTGGGAAGTGTTGGGTTTCTTGATCTCGGTGTCTCCGAGGACTCCGATCCCTGTTGTAGGTTCTCGGTTCTCGGTCCACACGCTCTCTATTGCGATCATGTCCCGTTGATCTGCCACGGATGACCTCTCGGCCATCCGCATCAAATTGCACCGGGGCTTTCCCATGGAGAACACTATCGCCTTCATTGTTTCGGCGTGATGCTCGGGACCCAGAACGCCCCGTAGTTGACTGAGAACTGGAAGAAGAGTGGCCTCCAGTCCGAGCAGTGCGATCTGTACGCACAATCTCCGAACATCTTCTCGGAGATGGAGTCCGCTGTCTTTGTGGAATCACTCGTCCTGAGGCGTCGGTGACGATGATCGGCTGGCCCAAACGGTCTTTAGCCGAAGGGCGTTGAGTTTGGTGGGTAAGTTGAGTTGTTTGAGCAGCCGCCGCCGCCTTACGCCGTCGCCTCGACGCCCCTGATCGGGAGGCTGAGGCGGTGGGTTGTTTCTTCGTTAGTGCTTCAATCTGAGCCTTCATGGCAGCCATCTGCTCCTGCATTTGCTGCACGGTATCTAAGGGATTTGGGCTCGGAGTGAGGCCTGAAATGGGGTGGGTAACGATGCCCACCCGAAGACCACCCCCGGGGTTAGCTCCTGCCGCCGGTCCGGTGGTTCCGTCGTCTTCAACGATCGCCATGGAAATGCTGAGAAGCAGAGGAAGAGTATCCTCCAAGAAGAAGAGTAGATCGCCGGGAAATGACGAAAATCAGTCGTCCCCAGCAGAGTCGCCAATTGTGGAGCCCTCTTTCTCTGGTAGTTCCTCCTGGTGACGATGAGCGACGGTGATGGTGTATACTCTCAGGTAGAACTCTAGGCCTGCACACTGAGCAAACCGTTAGCACCAGACCGGACCGTTGAGTCCGGAATGGCACTCCGACGGTCTTGTAAGTAAGAGAAGAAGATGAAGTGCAGTAGATTTAGGGTTTTTGAGTGAATCGCGCGTACCTCTGGTAGGAGATGAAGTCTACCTTTTATAGGTGAGCCCTGACTTGGCCTCCAAGTACAGCCGTGCCCGTCACGTGACATAACCGCTCGGCTGACGTCACGATGACGAGCCCAGAAGAATATATTGTGAGCACATGCATCCAATATAGCCATGACGCGTGTCATAACCGCTCGGGTGACATCACTTGTCATGATCATAGTTTGTTACGAGCACATGCAACATTAACTGCATTACTGACTCAGCACCGAGCCTCTCGGCATGGAGTCGGTTAAGATCACCCTTCGGGAGTGACCGAGTCTGAAACTTCACGATCGAGTTGAATATAAAAAGGTGTCGGTATAATCCGAGAAACGGAACCGAAACCCTAATTGCTTGTCTTGCACAGATTGAGCCGCGTGCCGAAGAGTCCCTCTAAGATAGCCCCTCGGCGAATACAATGAGGTGTCTCTTGCTTCTGCATTCAATACAGGTGCTCGGTATAACCGGACCCCTACAAAGAGGAATAAGAATGTGAGATTAATATTTTGTTAACTTTTATGTGGCTGAGTTTCTTGATTGATTTTATCTTTATCAAGATTTGATAAAATCAAAGGGGTGATTTATCAAGATTTGATAAATCAAACAAGAAACTCAGCTTCTAGATTGGAATAGAAATATAATTTCCAATGACATGTTCAATCAGAAATCACATGTAAGATTAAATTTTATACTTAGTATTTGTAGCTCACATGTTTTATATATGACACATATGAATTATGAGTTTGCAAGTGGTAGCTAGCTCATGCGGTAGAGCTCTTGGATGTCTCACACTGCATTCCGGGATTGAGTCTCATTCCCTCCATATCCCATGTAATAGATTAGGAATGACGAATGAAAAAAAAAATTATGGGTTTAATGGGATTCTCCATGTCTTTATGCCTAAAATTTTATTCTATTGGTCAAATAGAGAAATTGTTTCCTAAATAGGACTCTACTTTGATGGGAAGTGAGTATAATGTCAATTAAAGAAACAGGTCCTCTCTCTGCCTATAACAGAGCTGTTAGGGTTCCATTAATTTTATGCAATATATTAAACGGCAAGAAAGAAAGGCAAGGGAGAGAAATCCGTATTGTAAGAATATAGATGTTACAATACTAGATCGCTCAAGTTCCGCACGAATGGATCCGGGTACGCCTCTTGATTATTTAATTTCTACTTTATGATTATTTATGATTATATATTATGATTATCATGATAGTTCTAGACACTAGCATAACGTAATTTATCAAATGTCTAACAACCTAAAGAATAATTTACATCACATTCACAAATGAAAGTTGAAATCTAATTCTTCCCTTCCCCCGTGATAATCTTTAGATTTCTGACTTGATCCATAAAATAAGAAAATGATACTGTTATCATATTTCAAGTTTAGGTCGAGATTTCGATCATTCAAGCATATATACTCGTTAAGGACGTCAAATATCTCCTAATAAACTCAGATTTCTCCAATCGTGTTCAACTTTACTTTATTAAACCACATTTAACACAGACATGTTCACATCCAATGGCAGCTCTACATTTTTGCAAGGTTGCATAATTGAATGCCCCCCCAAAAAAAAATTACATTACATGTACTAATAATTTTCCAGAACACCCAACTAAAAAATACATGAACACCGTCATAAATTTTGAACACCCAATGCAAAAAAGTTGAATACATAGCCCAAAAAATCAACCCACAAATCAATCAAATATATATAAAAAAAAATACTCAATTAAAGCCAACAGGCAGATCCATAGCTTCCCCGTTTCCACAGATGTTCAATTGAACACCATAAATTCTTCTGTATTTTTTATATTGCACGTGGTAGTTTTATCTTGGGTTTTGTTTGAACACTTAACTCGATACTATGAACACCTATCAATCCCGGTAATCTACAATTAAACACCAAGCACATTAGCTCGAAACAAAGTACACACTCTTAGTACAAAAAATTAGAAAAATAAAGAGAGAAAAAATTATCTAGGGTAGCGATATAGTGCTTTGGCTTCTCTTTGAATAACAATCAACTTAATATCTCAAAAAATAAAAGGATACGTCCGACAAGATCTATGTGAATTAATTCGTTACACAATTTTCTACGATAAATACTAGTGTACTTATATGCAAGTTTAATTTTTCTTGGCCCAAAATATAGAATTGGCTGAAAATATACAATTGTGACATTAAATGTATTTTTGTATTATCCATATTATCCAAAGTTGTGTTTATATCACTAGCTCATAGAGCTAGTAGTATTAAGGTAATTCTTAAACACTCTGTTAAATTTTTTTGAACCCGCTACTATTCACATCTGTGTGTAGGGGATCCAGTGTGTGTGCGTTCCCTATACAGATGGCTAAGTTTCCCAAACAAAGTCACTTGATTTTTTGGATTTTGTTTTTTATTTAGAAAAATCACGTTCGTTAGTTTTGAGTCAAATTTAAGTGGATTATTTATTTGTCTCGACAAAAGAAATCAGTTCAAAATTTTGTTCTTTTCCCAAAAAAAAAATGAGTTTCGCTCATAATTTTGAAATTTTCAATTCATCTCGTTGAACGAACCAATAATTCGCACAAGTTAGATTCAAAACTAATCAATGTGAATTTTTTCAATAAAGACGAAACCCAAAAAGTCAAAGTGACTTATTTTTAGTAGTAGTAAACTTCTCGGAGTTTGTGTAAATTGTGAGTGGTATTTATATGTTTTGCTCCATGCTTAGGGAGGCAGTACTTGGCTCTTGTCTTGCGTTTCTCTAATGTTCTGGGGAGTTCTTGAATGGATTTTATGAGAGAAAATGGAAAAGTTGATTTTAGTTAGTGTTTTATGGATGGGTGATAAAATCACCTTGTTTTTCTAATAGATAAAATCTAGGTGATAAAATAGTTATGGACCACTATGAGTTTAAAAAATGGTTGATAAAATTTAGTGTGATAAAATCTATTCGTAAAAAATTATGATAAAATCAAAAATGATAAAATCAAATAATCCATTCAAGAACTCCCCTTTATTAACCTGTACTTGACTTTCTCCTGCATTCACGGGTTCCCTTGCTATTGCAGAGAAGACAACTGTCCATACACGTCTCAATTCAAATGAATTTGGATTCTAGCTTTCCCGTGAAACGTATACTGAAAGCAATGGAATGTCTGACATGAGGGCAATTTTATTCCAAAGAGATGTGATTACAGTAAGTATCTTTTTCTCAGCTGATCTCAAGTCCGGATAAAAGAGTAAAGTTGTGTGTGAGATAGCTAACAGTCAGCACGCAAAATTCATGTCAGATATGAATCCTACCCACAAAACTAAAAGGAAATAAAGCTATATTGTTGCAATTAAAGACAAATATAGCAATATAGTTGCACCAGTTTGGTTTTAATTGATCACAATCTCAAATTTAAACCATTGAATTCAACTTATCTCACATGATGCAAATAAGTCGCCTAGGAGGATATAGCAGTAGGGGGTGAGCATGAACTGAATTTGTCTGGTTTATAATAAATCAAGAACCAAACCACTACATTAATGGAAAACAAATCCAAGTAGCCAACACATATAATTCATAGAACGAAACCATTACAAACCATAAAAATAAGATTTCGATTTCAAATTTAAACCACAATTCACTTGAAATTGAGAATATCATCTTCATAAACTATTTAAAGTACTCTTTCGAAAAAATATTTAAAGTACTCTTCTAAAACTTATACTCCAACAAGTTATATTAAAATCAACAAAACTCACTAACATCGACCGATTAAAGATGAGTATAATAACAGTAACTAGTAAAGGAATTAGGACATGGAATAGAGTACTAAATTAGAAAATTAGTTACCGAGCAAAAAGATTAGGTAATAAATTGACAAAGCTTAAATCGTGTATGTTTAGGGTATTGAAATTTAGGAATAAGTTATCATAAATACAAGTTTAATATTGGAAGTGGAAGAATGAGGTGGTGGAACAGAGCATTAGATTACGAAATTTATTGACAATTCACACACACACACACATACACATATATACATGAAACTTCTAATAAAGACCCTTATATGCGGATCAACGTGCGGACCTCATGCTATATATAGCGTTTTTAACAAAAATTGATCGAATGAAGCCCTTCTGGGCATTTTTTTTTTGATGAATCCTCGGTTGGACCTTAAAAATACATTTTAAACACATCTAACGGTTCGGATCATCGAAATTCAGTTCGAAAAGTGGAAAAATGGCTAGGTCTGCATGAAATTTAAAATAAGGATCCCTTATTGGAAGGGGATCCTATATATATACAATTTACTTCCAGTCAAGGCTCCCAGATTTTAAAAAAATCCACACCTCATAGATCTTGATCGAATTTCGACGATCCGAACCGTCCAATGTGTTTAAAAGGTGTTTTTAAGGGTCCCCGCGAGAAATCAGAAAAAAAAATAAAAAAAACCGGAAAGGGCTTGATCCGAGCAATTTTTCATAAAAACTATATATGTTCGTTTTTATGTAAAAATGCTCGGATCAAGCCCTTTCCGGTATATTTTTTGCTGATTTCTCGCTGAGACCCTTAAAAACACCTTTTAAGCACATTGGACGGTTCGGATTGTTGAAATTCGATCCGGAAAGTAGAGGTCCGGATTTTTTTTAAATCCGGGAGCCCTGACTGGAAGTGGACTATATATATATATATATCCAAGATCCTGGAAAATGAGCAAATCCGGGAGTTCAATCGTGGCCGTTGGATGTGATTCAACAGCTGGGGAAAAAAAGGCTAACTCGCCGGTCATATCCGGGTAAAAATGGAACCGGGTCATATTAACAACACTCGCGGGTCACCCAAATCCTCATTTCACGTTCTTTTCAAAACACAGATAGAGAGAGAAAGAGAGGGAGGCGACATGCGACGAACAAGTTCGAACCAACCCTAAGTGAACAAATCGATCGTGATCGAAGCAAGAAGATCCCTCCATCGATCGAACCAAGGTCAGTTTCTCTTCCTCCCTCCCTCTCTTTCTGTTCTCCGTACGAAATCGTACGAAAACCCTAACTCATCTCTCTTTTTTCTTTTTCAAACCAAACGGAGGTCAATCGAACGACTGTTTACACACGTTTCTTTATAGTCTTGTAGTAGTTGTTATTGCTGGAGTTTTTCCCAGTAATCTAGTTTTGTGTGGAAATATTGCACACTTTCCGTACGAATTAGTGGCTTTTGTGAAGATATTGCAGTTTTATGGTGTTAATCAGCTTTCATATCTCTCTTACGGTTGTATTTGCTCTATTATGAAAATGGTTCCTTTTTTTTTTTCTTCCAGATTTTAGAGTTTTGAGATTTCAGTGTTTTTTTTTTTTCTCATAGTTGCATCTCTCTCTCTCTCTCTCTCTCTCTCTCTGAGGTTGTTTTTTCTCATAGTTCCTAAATTAGCCACCTGACTCACTTATTTTTGTTTTTTGTTTTCCAGAATGCAGTGTTTGGAAGATATGGAAGTGGTATCGCCGTCGCCATCTCAACCGGGAGGATCATCTGCTAATTCTTCCAAAGTACTTTACAATCCTCAGGTAAAAAACGACTTGGTACCAAAAATGAAACAAAAGTTTGCCAGTTTAGATGATGCGCACAATTTTTACAACAATTATGCAAAAGAATCTGGATTTAGTGTCCGAATCAATTCCAGCAAGTTAGGTAAGGAAGGTCAAATCATTAGAAAAGAGTACGTGTGTTATAAAGAAGGGCTGAGGTCCCCAAAGAATACGCTACTCATTTCTGAAAAAACTGTACGAAAACGGGGGCTAACGAGAGAGGGTTGTGGTGCAAAAATGTCGGTTGTGAGAGACAAATCGGGTGGTGAGGCGTATGAAGTCATCCAATTTTTCGAGGGTCACAACCACCCTCTTACGACACCGAGGAAGGTGCATTTGTTGCGATCTCATCGTGACGTGTTTGCTGCCAAAAAAGCTTTAACCCAACAATTAGCTGCCGCAAATGTGGCAATGAACCAACAAATGAGTGTTCTTGATGTCCAATCCGGAGGTCTTAAAAATATTGGATTTTTAGAACGAGATCTTCGGAATGCCGAAAGGGATAGGCGGAAAATTTTAGAGGGACATGATGCCAATATGTTATACGAGTATTTCGAGAATGAAAAACAAATGAATCCATCTTTTATGTTTACATGGGAGCCACGTGATGACGGGAGGATGATTCATTGTTTTTGGGCCAATGCGACCTCTAGAAAATCATATGAGTATTTCGGGGATGTAGTGGTATTTGATATAACGTACAACACAAATCGATATGGTTTGATCTTCGCACCTATGTTTGGGTTTAATCACCATGGACATACTACTCTTCTTGGTTGTGCATTCTTAAGTGGCGAGAAGAGTGATGCCTTTCATTGGTTTTTCAAAGTATGGTTGAATTCGATGCCAGGCGGCCCACCCAAAATGATCATAGCTTATCAAGATCCGGCTATGGCAAAAGCAATTGCCACTTTTCTTCCGAATACCCTTCATAGGTTTTGCATTTGGCATATTGTGAATAAATTTTCAGAAAAAATAGGTGCATTTTCCTATAAAGAGCATTATGATGACTTCACAAAATGCATTTGGAAATCCGAGAGCCGTGAAGAGTTCGAAGAAAGATGGGTAGAGGTGGTCAAAAAAGCTAACTTGTGCACCAACGAATGGTTAAATGACATGTACAAAATTCGCGATAGATGGATTCCGGCATTTGTGAGACACATCTTTTCTGTCGGAATGAGTAGTAGTCAAAGAGCGGAAATTTCCCATTCATTCTACAAGAAGTATGTGAATCCACATAATTCTATGATGGATTTTGTGACGAGGTTTGAAAGGGCACTTTCACGCGTACGACATAATGAATTGGACTTGGATCACAAAGATGTAAATGAGAGGCTACTATTCAGAACATCAAAGTTAATGGAGTCGAAAGCGAGTGAATTGTACACAATCTATTTTTTACAAGTTCCAAGAGGAACTCTTTCAAAGTGGCGCATATGTGGTAAGAAGGACATCTAAAGATGAACATCGCGGTTTGTACAATGGCAAGAGGGAAAAGGAGAGTGGATCAAAGGGTCGCGAGGTTTCGGTGGAGAAGTCATCGAACTATGTTAGTTGTAGCTGCAAGATGTTAGAATGTGAAGGGATTCCTTGTCGTCACATGTTGGCGTATTTCACTAAAAAGCAATTTGTGGAACTTCCAAATGAGTACATCTTGCGGAGGTGGACAAAGTCAGCAAAAGCTAGTAGGGTTATGGATGACTTGGGTGGGCGCGTGAAAGAAATATGTGACACTCCTTTGTTGGGGAGGCGGCAGAGGCTCTTACAACTTGCTTGTAATATAATTGATGAAGCATGGTAAATGAAGATGACAACAAACTTCTGGAAGAATCTTTGTTATCGGCTCAAAAGAAGTTCGCAGGCAAGAAACGTGCAAGGTAAGATGAAATTGGCAGCACCCCTGAAGTGCCTATTTCGTTTGGCAGCCAACACAATTTTAAAGAACCATTCCGGTTAGATATAAGGGTTGTGGTAAGCGACTAAAGGGAGGAAAAGAGAAGTCGTTGAAGAAGGGGAGGTGTTGTAATGGCTGTGGATTAATTGGGCAATCCCATGACAAAAGGAATTGTCCAAGACTTCTGAATAGGTTGGTGTATAAGTTCATTTATTTCTTATTGAACTTTAATTTTATCTGAATAGTTTCTAAATAATTGTTGTTTTTTTCTTAGCTCTTCAAAAGATGTTATGTTGAATGATGATTCCGACGAGGACGAGGACGACATTGACTCTAATGATGATTGTAAGTGTTCGTAGATCTTTTTATAAGTTAATTATTTTTTCATCTTCATATTATGACATATTTCTGTTTTAGGATGGGACAAGCAGTCGTGAGAAGATGGCAACATGCGGGGATGGAATATGGCAGATTGTATATTTTTTTTTTTGGAATTTGGCAGATTGTATATGTATTTTTTGTGTCTGAAAACTGGGAGTAAACGGAACTGTATGAATAGATTGGTAGATTGGGAGTAGACTGAACTGTGGTGAAATATGAACTATAATGTATGAACAGAATGGTAGACTTAACTGCCCAGTTTTGGCTGAACTATAATGTATGAACAAAATGGTAGATTGTTAAGTTGATTTTTTTGGGTCTGATATCCTGGTTGAACATGACAACTTAGTGCCTCTGTAGTAGTTTTGCTTGTGCAGTAGTGTTCCTATTTTGAATTTTAACAGTGCACTGTACTTTGAATTGAGAAGTTCTCATTAGCATTAGTGAATTTAGAATTCTGATAGTTTTAAAAAGCACTATGCTGAATGATCCACGTTACTTTGGATTTAGATGTGTGTATTTGCTCCAGTTTACCTCAATTTGGTTCCCATAGATTGAAGGGGTAGGATTAAGCCAATGACCATCAGGAAAATGGGAAGAATGGCAACCCTCACGGAAGAAGTAAACGAAGTTAAAGACCTAGTGATAACAAGAGCAACGCTGGAGATGGCCATGTTTGGTGACTGCTTCCAAGAACTTTTTTGTCTATACTCCATACGATACAAAAGCATTTGGACATCATAAATCCCAGCAGAAATCAACCATCCATAAACTCAGTGTACCACTACTGAATGATGAAAACCATAACACTATTAATTATTGCATTTAACCAACTTTTCATGCGCAACAGAGAGAAAAATAAACTTAAATTGAAGACCAAAACCTGCTTAATTCCAGAAACAATACTCATTGTCCAAAGTAATTGCCAAATGAAGTAGACATCACAAACAAAAAATAACAATGACACAAGTATTCCCTTGTACAGTAAACAAACATAAAATCTTCACTGTCAAGCAACAACCATGGTGATCGTCTTCGTGGTCTTTGTTCGAGCAATCCAAGAAGTCGTCGTCGTCACTATCGTCTTCGAGCAACAACCGTGTCCGTGATTGTGATCCCGGTCGTGGTGATCGTGTTCGTGGTCTTTGTTCGGGCAATCCAAGAAGTCGTCACTGTCATCCTCGTCAAAGGGCTTTTCTTTATGGAATATGCAACTCTTCTTCTGTAGGAATTCGTAGTCAACGGTGCCTTCAATCCAAAAGGTGTTGGCATGAAATAAAAACATCCAGCAAAACCCATGGATGTCATTGGCATACAAAACCTCCGACAAAAATACCAAAAAAATTCAATCTGAAAGGTCTTGGCATGAAACAAGTACATCCAGCAAAACCCATGGTTATCATTTGTGACTTAATTTCACAACAATTTGCATATAAAAATTCCGTCTCAAATGAATAACTTCAATCCGAAAAGTCCTGACATTAATTACCCCCAAAAAAGGTCCTGGCATGAAACAATTTCTTCCAGAAAATCCCATGGATATGATTTGCTCATAAAATCTCCATCAAATTCATCCAAAACTAACAGATTTTCGAGTTCGAACTCTAGCTATTAAAATCAAAGCTTTTGAAACCCTAGATATGAACCTAGCCATGGATTTCTTCGATTTGTAACAAAAAAATCGAACCTAGCCATGGAGTTCTTCGTTCGAACAAATCTATTTGGTTTGAAAAACAAAAAAGCGAGATGAGTTAAGGTTTTCGTACGGAGAACAGAAAGAGAGGGAGGGAGGAAGAGAAACTGACCTTGGTTCGATCGATGGAGGGATCTTCTTGCTTCGATCACAATCGATTTGTTCACCTAGGGTTGGTTCTAACTTGTTCGTCGCCTGTCGCCTCCCTCTCTTTCTCTCTCTATCTGTGTTTTGAAAAGAACGTGAAATGAGGATTTGGGTGACCTGCGAGTGTTGTTAATATGACCCGGTTCTATTTTTACCTGGATATGACCCGCGAGTTAGCCTTTTTTTCCCCAGCCGTTGGATCACATCCAACGGCCACGATTGAACTCCCGGATTTTGCTCATTTTCCAGGATCTTGGACCAGATCAGGATTTAGCTAGTCCGGGATCCCTAAGTCCGAGACTCATAGTTTTGGATCAAATTTTCATGATTCGAACCCTCCAATGTGTGTAAAACGTGTTTTCAAGGGTCCTCGCTAGACATCATCCAAAAAAAATACCGGGAAGAGCTTGATCTAAGCAGTTTTTCTAAAACTGTATATGTACAATTTTTGTGAAAAAGTGCTCGGATCAAGGTCTTCCCGGTATTTTTTTTATGATTTCTCGCAAGGACCCTTAAAAACACTTTTTAAACATATTGGACGGTTTGGATCATGCAAAAACATGTTTTAAAACTTTCAAAACATCAACAAACCTCTAGTCAGGGATCTCTGACTGGAAGCTTGTCGTATATCTTTTTAAACACATTGGACGGTTTGGATCATGCAAAAACATGTTTTAAAACCTTCAAAACATCAAAAAATGAGAAAAAGTGAAAAATGACAAGTCAAAAAGCTCTCCTCCCCCAACTTTTTCTTTTTGCTCTCCTTCATCAAAAACCAAAAACTTATTTTGCTGGAATTCATTTTGGAAGGGGGTGAATCAAACAACAAAAGTGGGATAATGGGAAAATGAATATGTGATAAGTTAGCTGTCAAACTTTCTTAAGAAAAAGAAAGTCTTGGGTTCAACTCTTTTTAACTTTTTAGGACCACTTGTGCAAGATCCCATGGTTCTCATGGGGTTAGCAAGGCTCTGAAGCAAAACTCGTGAGCAACGAGTTCGAGGGGTTGACTTTGATGATCGGCCCAAACTTTCAATAGTTTTTGGACCTGGAGTTTAAGCCCACGGGTGGTTCTTGGGCTATACTATAAGTTTTTGGACGCGTCTTACGTTCTCAGAAATAATGGAGTTCAACAAGTGCAGTGTTGGGGCCTGGGGGTGAGGAATTAGTAGAAGCGTGGAAGCCCCAGCCGTGAGCTGGTTTTAGGGGTGGATGACCCCAAAAACCCCAAAAAAATTGTAGAAAAATAGTACAGTAGTAAATTCCAAGTGATAATGCAGACAAAGTTTTCAGGATAGGTACAGGCATTGATGTGTGTGCACCCAATGCTCCAAATTCCATCGAAATAATTCATTCACAGTCTCCAACTTGCACAAGAAATTAAGCATATCTTTTTTTTGGAAGGTTATCTACGTTCGAATCAGCTTATGCATACTTCAATTAAAACCTTTCTAATTTTCCGAAGTACCAACAAAAAAAAAAATTAAAACCTTTTTTGGTCCGGTTAAATTCAGGCCATCCAATTCGAAAGTATAGACCACAAGAAATTACTTTGTTGCGATTTAATCTCATGCAAGAATTGAACTCTGATCAATCGTAAGGGGAGCAGAGCAAATCCACCAACCAAGGCTTTTAAAAACCATCGGCAATCAACAGATCGAGTGACTTGATCAGGAGTTGCTTCCAGTTTCAGGCCATCTCCAATAATTTATTTTTAGTAACAGTTAAAGGTCCAATATATCCAATATATCCAAGATGAGATGCTTTACGATTCCACACAGAGAGAGAGAGAGAGAGAGGGAGGAGCTTACCAGAGGGATTTTGATCGGAATTCAGAAGTGTGAGAACGGCGATGGATTTTGATCGGGCTTCAAAAGATGTGGAGTGTTTTTTAAAAGACCATGTTTTAAAAACAAGGGAAATCACCATTTTTGTGTTTTGAAAATTTTTAGAAATTTTGAAAACGTTTTTAATAAACACAAAACATAAATAAATTATCAAACACATTTTTGTTTTTGTTTTACAAAAAAGTGAAAACAAAAACAAAAAACAGGAAACAAAAACGTAACCAAACGCCCCCGTAATAATGATGTTTTGGGTTCAAGCCGATGGAGTAATATTCATGACTGTAATCCAACATAATGATTTTTTTTTTTTTTTTTTAGACGCGGATGTCGCAGGTAAAATTTTGAAAACATTATACTTATGTTTTCATATTCAATCGTTTTAGCTTTATTAAAAATGTATAAAGACATGAACAGTGAAATTGGGATCTAAGCAGTATATATATGCCACAAAGGAAACCACTGACTCTGAGGGCCCCTCTCCATTCAATCTTTGGAGGCATAAACTAGGAAAAATTAAAGGTCCAAAGCATCGAATATCAATGCAGAATGTGATAGGCACTCTCCTTCGGAAAGTCCCCAAGTCACAATCACCGCAGCGATTGGTTCATACCTGACCTCAATTTGTTCCTTAAGAACGAAGGCATATAACTCAGGGAGAAATAAATTACACACGGTAAATGTTGGTGTGAGCCGTAAATGTATTCAGTTACACAATTTGAAAACTACATCAAATATTTTTGTACCCGATTGTTCTTCTCGCATTGTATACGTACGTTGTGATCGATTTGATTGATTTCTCAATAATACAAATTATTAAACCTCAAATCTAAACCTAATTGGCGATGTTTGATATCATAGTCTACAACAAAGCGGCTAACCCTAGTTTTCGAAAAAATTTAGCAACTCAGTTGCTAAAATCAACCCTGATTTTAGCAAATGAGGTTAGCATGTGCTAAAATCAAACGAAAAACTCAGCCTAAGTGTACCATTTGTCGATAACTTGCACCTACTTTACTATTTGTTTGTTAACGCATAATAAGATGGAGTGACTTCTAAATTATATTGACCAAGCTTGAGTGGCTTACAAGCATATCCTCAAGTATAATTCGGTACACATGAAGGTATCTGTATAGACGAATGAAGCGAGAGAATTGGAAATCGGGAATTTGACTTGGTCGAGGTTAGGCCACTCAAGAGTAGACACACGCGTACGCTATTTATGTGAGATTTCTTGTGGACATCCAATTTAAACCCAAGCAACAAGGTGGAAATGTACATGGTGATTTTTATAGGAATACCGAACACCATATACCGTAGGGCTGCTAAAAAAACCGGTGAACCGTGAATTGGATCCGGACCGGATCGATCCGCACGTTTTGGATTTTAACCGTGGATTAATGGTCCGGACACGGATTCAAAAAATAAAAAACCGTGACTCGCGGTCCAGACACAAATTTTAATTTTCAACCCATGAATTAACCGATCCAAGCCGTGATAGTATTATTATAACGACAACCATATCGTACCAGGAATGGAAGTCGTCATTTGATGTTCAAAGTCAAAAACCATCCCGACTCGGGTCGACTGTCGACGGCCCAATCAAATCATTAACACCTGTTTTTATGCTGAAAACGTCGTACCAAACAAATTTCAATCTGATTTATAGTAGAACTTTCGGTGTCTAGCTGTTTCTTCAAAAGAGGGTCATATATGAAATGATACCAATGTTGTTTATTTCGAGACCCGAGGGAAATTAGTTACCAAGTCAAAGACCAAAGACGCAAAAGACAGCGCCAAGAGTTTGTCTGATCGGGTGGTGGATTTGCTACTCACGTACACAATGGATATTTCTGAGGCCAAGCAGCAATAAAGTAGGAGTAATTTTTCTGTGAATTCTCTCATCCGG
The DNA here is from genome assembly GCA_963854785.1 of Vaccinium vitis-idaea. Classification (NCBI taxonomy): domain Eukaryota; kingdom Viridiplantae; phylum Streptophyta; class Magnoliopsida; order Ericales; family Ericaceae; genus Vaccinium; species Vaccinium vitis-idaea. The sequence goes on from OY978215.1 coordinate 16,168,377, forward strand.
GCATTCATGACTGCATTTGGTTGGATTAGGGAAGGAATTTAGTCGAGGTGTGCGTAAGTTGACCTTGAGACTCATGACCGTCGAACCAAAAAGAAAAATAGAGGCGAAAGAATTTGGTTATGGATATATACGATGTGAGTTGTCAGTTTTGCATTCGTAACAAATATGACACGCGTAAGTTGTCTCTAGTAAATTAGTGCAATAGGAACCACATGGCAAGCCCCACCTCCCGTGTGACAACTCACGTTATCCTCAAATTATGGTCAACAAATGTGATCATCGTATATATGTATGATGATCAAAGTTCCATGGAAGATATACATTCCCTACTAAAGTGAGTGTATGACACACGACGATGCTATTTTTACTGTTTAAATAAAAAAACACCAAAAGCCAACAAGGGGAATGATCACTCAATTTTTATTTGTTAATGTTTACTATGATTGTGATACTCCATAAATACAAGATGAGAGGAATGAGAACGTGAGGAGCTAATTTTGTTGGTCCATTTTTTCTTTTGCTTTAAAATTTTGCTTGAGATCGAGTTTTTGTTGCATTAAAGTTTGAATACTTTCACGAAGCTCGTTGAGTTTGCGCTAGGTTCGAATAAATTACTGTTTGGCTTGTTCAAGCTATGATGCTTAAAAATATTTACGCTATTCGAGACCGGTCCATGATCAACTTAATTAAAACTTGTTTGAAGTGTACTAGCTAGCTTGCCTTATGAATAAACCAATTTGGAATATGTTTTTAAAGAGTGTATATATTGTACACCGCCATTTGTGGACCCTACCGTGACTTTTATTGATAGTTATATTACAAATTAAACTTCGCTTCATAAAATTGTCAGTCTAATTCGGTTAATTACTTTACAATTAAATTGTTCATGACCATCTATTTTATAAACTAAAACTCAATTTTTGATATACTGTCGGTACACGATCAAATTGATTATTTACATAAATATACTATACTACAGACCATATAAGATGAACGATTCAGATTATTAAAATGAGCGCACAAAAAGACACACAACGAGTGGCGGAAAATGGGGAGTTCACTGGCAGTTTCCGCCTGAGGTGGAAAGCATTCGCATTTAATCTCTTTTTCAAAACTCAGCTTAATTTTTAAACTACTTTTGATGAATCAACCCAAATTGAAACAATGAGGACCATTCCTTTAAAAACCGGCTTAGAACCACAAATATTGAATTACTTTACAACAACGGTCACAATCTCCGGGCCAGGTCTTCCTGTGGTGGCCGACTTCAACTAGACCCACACCGATTTCCTTTCTCTCTCATAGAAACCCTTGAAATTTCCCCATGTTACATTTGTTTCCCAAAACTTTTCATATATACTCCATCTGTGTTTTTTTTTTTTTAAATGTTCCACTTCGTCATATACAACTTTTTACGAAACATCATTATTAAACACTTTAGAAATTTTAACTTTTCATTATTGTCTTTCATGAAGATATTATTGTTATAGTTTACTCGGGGATGGAACCAAGATTTTGTGAATTGAGGGGGGAGGGGAACTATGAACAGTAAGTACAAGTATCACCAATATGTAGACAAGTAAGTAGGTCGTTGATCTTCTAGTCTCAATCAACTATGGACATAGTCCGAAAATACTTCCTAATTGTTTAGATTATGAATGCCGAACGACATTATACTCACAATGATTAAGCTCCATTCTTGAAAATGTTGGTTGCACTAAGTCCACAATGATTAAACTCCATTCTTGTAAATTGGAAGTATTCATAAGAAAATAAAAAACCGAAATGACGCGGGGACCTTGGCCCCGATAGCCTTTTTTTTTTTTTTTTTTCCCTCTCATTTGTCATTCCTAATCTATTACATAGGGGAGAGGGAAATGAGACTCGAATCCGAAATGTAGTGTGGGGTATCGAAAAGTTCTACCGCATGAGACTTAGTTCCGTCTTTGAGTTTATCCACTAAGGCCATGTTCCACTAACAAAAAACTAGATTTGTTTTAACTCAAAAACTATTCAATTCCACTAACAAAAAACTCCTCCAAAAAACTAGTTTTGTTTTAACTAAAAAACTACTCTATTCCACTAACAAAAAAACTCCCCCAAAAAACCAACTACCTTTTACAATAAACTACAACTAAAAAACCAAAAAAACACTTTAGTGGAACAAGTTGTAGATTTAAACTACAACTAAAGGTCTAAAAAACCAAAAAACCAAAAAACAAGTTAGTGGAACACCCCCTAACTTTGTAAATAGAATCTATTTTCAAACGTAAAATAGAAGTAATCCAAAATAGAATATTTGACCATAAAAAAAGAACGAAGGGAGTAGTCAATTTTCTTTTCATTATCCCACCCAAGGAAGGAAGGGAAATTATTACTCCCTCCGTTTCCTATTTGTTTGTCCACTACGAAAAGTCGTGTCACTTTTCAAATAAAAAAATAAAGTGTTTTCGTGTATCATTTTTCAAATTTTTTTACACCGAATTAAAGTAGTCATCGTGTACTTTAATTCGGTGCAAAAAAATTTGAAAAATGATACACGGAAGCACTTAATTTTTTGATTTGAAAAAAGGTAAGAGAGAGAGGATGAGACAAACAAATAGGAACTGGAGGGAGTATTGTTTATCTAAATAAGGTATGTTGAGAATGTCTAATAGTCTGCAACTATCATTATTTCTTATTCTTTTAATCTTACTCATTTATTTATTTTATTTCGCTCTATCAAATTCATTATGACTAGTTCAATATGATACACCTATACAATAATCAATCTGTGACTCCACGCGTGTCCATTATGTTAGTGATTATAAATTCTTATTTTTTATTCAATATTCTTTTGTTTTTCGTGAAAGTTTGGAGCCATGGCTGGTCAGTGAAGTAAGGATTTTTGGAGACATAAAATTAATATCTGTCGTGGCTAGTGATTTACAGACATCAGAAAATATAGACCACATAATTTATAAATTCCTATTTTCATCTCTTCAAGGAAGTTATTCTACAATCAAGCGTGTCCTATAGTTTTATATTTTACGGGTTTTTTTGGTTGATTGAGTACTATTTCCCATTTACTTTTTTCATCTCTCAAGGTTGGGTCGATTTACATACATTTTGATTAATCTTACAAGCCGAGTCTCACCGTCCAAGCCTGGCCTTGATGATCGACTTAAAGGTTGACTTCTTGTTAAAGTTTCAAGTTCAAAACCTCTCCGCTGCTATTTCTTTAGAACCAACTTTGACATCGGTCACGCAGTATAAAAAAAAAAAAAGAGGGCTATTTGCATTTACTCCCCTAAACTTCTCGATATTCAGTTTGTTTCCATTCCTTTTTATTCCCCCACTAGGGCGGGAGCCGCGGGAGAGAATCCGCCTTTATTACACACACTGACACACACGCACAAATACGGGCACGCGTACACTCATTTTCTTCGCAGAAGCTCCGGTCGCTCTCTCTCTCTCCCCTCGATCTGCAAAAATATCACCAGGTACACGGTCTTCTCGATCTCATTCTCTTAATTTCCTCGTCTGATCCAATCTTCATGCCCTGTTTTTCCAATTCAAGATCGGTTTCTTTTTTGTTCAAATTGGACAGGTTATATATAGAGAGGGGGAGATTTATATACTGCGAGAATGGGGTATATAGGGGCGCATGGAATTAGTGCGCTGCACAGATACAAGTACAGCGGGGTGGATCACTCGTATGTTGCGAAATATGTTTTGCAGCCGTTTTGGAGCCGTTTCGTTAACATCTTCCCCCTTTGGATGCCGTGAGTGTGTTCAATTTAAAATTTCTGTGGCATGATAGAACTCTGTATTCATGTATTATTATTTGTATTGTTGTTGTTGACTTGTTTTTGGTGGTGGGGTTTACTTGCGCTTTCATAGCAAAAACAAGAAGTACATATATGTTTTTTTGTTCTTTTTTAACTTTTTGGTAGGACAATTTACTTGTAGGAGTTCTTTAAAAGGGCACTTGGCCCAAGGGTTGTGTAGCCGTGCTGTGTGCAGTTGTGGCTTTAAATGGGCACACTTGGCCCAAGGGCTGTGTAGCTGTGAAGTGTGAAGTGGGTTGTGGGTTCAATTCCTATGGTGAGAAATTAATACCCTTGTTGATGGGTTGGGAAGGGTATGGTATAAATTCTTCTAAGAGAACAAAAGGAAATTCCATGGAGTTGGCCGGGTGGCAAAAACATTCGACTTAGGATTTGCTCCTTTGTAGGTCTCTAATTTCGAAACCTCAGGTGCTATCAATTATTGGGGTCATTCTATATGGGTTGTCCTAGCTTTAAATAGGTCCGTCGCTAATAGATGATGGAATTGGTATCCTAAGGCTAGTGGAGGTGTGCGTAAGCTGACTCGGACACCTTGAGTCGGTAAAGAAAAATCTATAGGACACAAACCTGTACAATAACAAAGTTATGAGGTTTGTGGTGAATGGTAAGGAACATGGTGGTTTTTTGCTTATGAGGTTTTGCAGTGAGAAAAGTCAAGACATTTTGTCGTAGATTGAGGCCCCGTTGGCCTAAATTGTTTACGACTTTTTTTGCCTAGTCTTTTTGGTTGTTTCTATTAGTTTTTGCTTAGATTTGGGTCAATTTTTTTGGATTACTTGTTTGTCTCGACGAGAGGAATCGAAAAAGTATACAAAAAATATAATCATAATTGAAAAAAGTTAACTAAAGACTTAGCGTCGCCTTATATTGATTTTTTTCAACTATGGTTTATATTTTTATACTTTTATGATTTTCCCTCGTTGAGACAAACGATGTGATGTAGAAATCACGATGAAACTAAAAAAAGGTATCCAAAAGTTACTAACATTGAGTGTCTTTAACGAAAATTAATTTAGTCCATACTCCATACGTACTTTGGATATTATCTTTTAATGGCGAATGATTGTTTGGTGGCGGAAGGGGCTTATAGGTAATTTGCTCCTTTTTGGGGTGTATATTATAAGCTTTCGAAAAACTCTAATCTTAGATGGCCGTTAAATTGGTTACCACATGTTTGCTGTTCGCTGTTCGCTGTGCTTCATTCGTGCAAAACTGAGAGAAAATTTGGAGACGTGCAATTGTTACAAGCCATTTTTTTGGCATCTCCTTGTGATAAGTCATTTGAACGCTTTTTTTTTTTTTTTTTGGTTTGATTAGCGCATGGAATTTAGCACTAATGTGTTTAGAAATAATGACATGTTAATTACTGAAGAGTGGAGTTGTTAAGAAAACTTGGAATCTTGAAACTTATTGGTAGCTCATAGTATTCTTAGCTGTAGAATTTTACTAGCTCTATCTCAAAGTAACTAACTTTTTCCCCTTCTTTGTTTTGTTGTGTTTGCACGCTTGGATGCTTTTCCAGACCAAATATGGTAATACATTCTTGCTGACTTATCTGGTTTAGTTTTTGATATGTAATCTTGTTTCAGGGTTTTTTTTTGTTTGTTTTGTTTTGTTTTTTTTTTTTTGTGATAACTCAGTTTTCGGACCGGCTTGGGTGCACAAGAATTTGAACTACCTTCTTTACTCGGATTATTTCATTGTTCTTTTTGTTTTCAGATTACTCTCACAGGATTCATATTCTTGGTCATATCTGCATTGCTTAGTTATGTAAGTTATTTTCTGGACCTTACACAAGTTCTCCTTGCTATATTTCAATGAGTAAAATGCCATCTATAGTGTGGTTTGTCTGGTTGACTATGTATACCTTTTCTCGTTTCTTTTGGTCTCTAGTTTCTATCATGAACCTTCATTAAGGGTAAAAAAATTGTTACTTTAATCTAAGTATGATGTACTGACACTTGGATGCATCTTGTTTTCTGTCATGTTTTAATTGTTAGTTTTCTGTTTAAAAGGACCATTGGCTCTCCAATCTTCTCATCCGTTAGCAAGTATGTGGGCTTCTCAAGAGAAACCAAATAATCTCCTATCAATTTATCAAAATCTTCTCTGAAATTCGGCTTTAATTCTTACTTCACCAGTCAGATCTTTGTAGTTATATATTAGGTCTGCATTGTGGCAATATTGCCTTTCTACTTGCTCCCACAGTTCCACTTGTTCTTTGCGGCCTCTGTAATTCCCTGTGGCATCTTTAATTTGGACGAAGAGTGAAATTTCTTCAAGAGCTGAGAGCCTGAGAACTCAATGCCAAAGTAGTGTCCCCCCCCCCCCCACCCCACACACACACACACACACACACACACAAGAAAAAGAAAAAGAAAAAGAAAGACTGAGTGTCTTCTCTCAATTGGTCTGGGTTTGTGTTGGTTCTGTGATTGACAATACCAATTGCATGAGACTAGATTAACCTTTCTAACTTTCTTATGAAAACATGCAGGTTGGATAATTTGTAATGCTTGTGAATTTTTAAGAAATCGATATTCCTATTTAGCTTGCACTTCCTGATAATGGTTGATAAACTATATTAGTAAGTTTCTTGAATCACATGTTCGTGTGATGAATCAAGATTTTATCATTTTACCTTGAGATAATAGTTTTAACTTTTGGATTTTATCTTATTAGAATCTGTTGAAGACAGGAAAAGGAAAAAAATGGCTGTAAAGATCATTCCTGCTTTGTTTATACTCCCTCTGTTCCAATTTAGTAGTCCATCTTTGTTCTTGGATGTTCTAAATTGGTAGGTCTCTTTGAAAAGTAAGTAAAAAAGGTTTAGATTTCCAAAACTTTCCCTCGGGGATTGTTGGGACCATTTTAGGTATTTAGGCTCTATTATTAGTCAAGATGGAGAGATTGCAAATGATGTGACTCATAGGATACTGTGTGACAAGAGGGTACCCACAAAATTGAAAGGAAAATTTTATAGAACTGCCATAAGACCAGCGATGCTTTACGGGACAGAATGCTGGCCTATTAAGAAGCAGCAGGTGAACAAGATAAGTGTAGCGGAAATGAGAATGTTGAGGTGGATGTGTGGTAAGACTAGATGAGATAAGATTAGAAATGAAACAGTTCGCGAGATGGTAGGTGTAGCACCTATAGAGGAGAAGTTAAGGGAAAATAGGCTAAGGTGGTTTGGGCATGTCTATCGTAGACCAGCAGATGCAGTAGTTAAGAGAGTGGATAGGATAGCTTTGGGTAGAAACGCACAAGGGAGGGGAAGACCCAAATTGACATTAGATGCGGTAGTACGCAAAGATTTGAGTATACTAGGTTTAAGCGATGAAACAGCACTTGACAGAGCTCAATGAAGAAAAAGGATTCATGTAACCGACCCCAATTGATTGGGACATAAGGCTTGGTTTGGTTTGGTTTCCCTTGGGGATTGTTGGTAACTAATGCCTTCCAAAGGAATTTGGGTGCGAGCAACATGTCTTCACAAAATGTTTAAAAATCCCACGAGGGACTAAGATTACGGGGTAGAGGGAGTATTTATTTGGTGGGAAATAAAATGGAGTCAGTACCATTCCTGGTCACGAATGGGTCACGAGACTCACGACATGTTCTATAACAAATCTCGTCTCAACATGGAATAACTGAATGTCAGCAATGCAGCTGATTTGTCTCAGGGATTAACTTGAACATGTCTCAGTTAGTGTAAATCAGGATGTAGGCCTAATATGGGCCATGGAATCCTGCATATAATAAACATGAAATCTGTAGTGGTACAGAGAGTATGCATTTGGAAAGCAACTACTTTAACAGTGGTACTATTTGATCTAAGTAACTTGCTGTTGTTGGATGCAAAATTATTTCCATTTTTTTTCCGTCATTTTTGAGTATCATGGCAGTCCAAAACATCTCAGGTGAGGTGATTTTTTTGACAACTGTTCCTTCCATAATTTTTCTTCCTATTGATGTATTGTAGATATATTCACCCCAATTGGATACACCTCCTCCAAGATGGGTTAATTTTGCGCATGGATTACTCCTCTTCTTGTATCAGGTTCGTTTAAATTCCTCTAGCAGTAGTATCTTGTCTTTCTGTCTTGCCATGTGCTTGTAGTTTATGCGCGTGTTTTCTTTTATTAACAACTAAGCCAGCTTTCTGAACAGTGTATTATTTGTCCGTCTTGCCTCTTTTATTTCTTTATGCTCCTTTTACCTTTGTTTTAATAAAACTTGTTTTCTCATTTTGATAACTTGCCAGCTGTAATGGCTGCTTTTTGGTTTCTATCGTGGTTTGTAACTTTGTATTTAGTTGCGTCTGGGAAATGTACAGTTTCATGCTATATTCTGCCATGATTACTGGTTTAGAATTCTTAAATAAAGGCATCTAAAAATACTATTTAATTTCATAAGACATTAAGACCCTAGGTGGAATTTTAAAGAGCTTGTGTTTTTTTTGTTCTACTTATTCTCATAGGTTTCAGAATTTCCTGCATTTTCTTAATCTATGTTTTGTCCTTCCACAACCCTGCCAGACTTTTGATGCTGTTGATGGGAAGCAAGCAAGAAGGACAAATTCCTCTAGTCCTTTGGGGGAATTGTTTGACCATGGTGATTGTTCTTGCCCATAAAGTCTCTCCTTTTTACCGTTATAACATGAGTAGTTTACTAATTGAGTATGGTTCTTGGCATTGATAAACTTCTGCAGGGTGTGATGCACTTGCTTGTGCGGTATGTATTTTTGTTGTTTAGTTATCGTCAGGTGACCGTGGCAAAAGTATCTCCTTCACGTTTTACTTATGCTGTTTATCAGTTTGAAGCGTTGGCCTCTGGGAACACTGCTATGTGTGGAGGGCGGCTTACTTTCTTGTATTGGGTGATTTCAGCTGTTCCATTTTATCTTGCAACATGGGAGCAGTAAGTGGTCTAACTAATGGTCAACTCCATTTGCTGAATTACAAACTTATTCAGTCTTGCACATCTCTGTTGCCTTTTATTTTTCCTTTCATCGTATGGAGTGGGACTTCTGCTATTCGTCCATTTGTAAAGGAAGTGAAAGGAAGATGGATGTTACCGAATTTTTGCTTTCAAGTGGTTCCTTAGGACATATGTTACTATGGTATATTGGTATGATGAACATGTAGGGCATCTTTTGTGGGCATTGTCTTCTGAGGGAGCTATATGGTATGATGAACTTGTAGGTTATGCTTTGTGGGCATTGTCTTCTGAGGGAGCTATATATGATTTTGCACGGCAGTTCGTTCTTGAACTAATTTGAATTGATTCAATGATCCCGTTTGAATGTACTAGTTTTGGTGATTAATAGATGCTTTATATGCCCATGATGTTTTTGATTGAGCTTATTGTTAGATGATTTTTTGCTTTCAGTTAGTGAATTAATCTTGCTATTGAATTTTCTTTCGTTATGTAGCTACTTCACCAATACCCTTATTCTGCCGGCAGTAAATGGGCCTACAGAGGGTCTGATGCTGATATATTTGGTCCATTTCTTTACAGCTATTGTTGGTATGGTTCTTTTACATCATTAAGGCACACATTGTAGACATTGATCATAAAAGTTCGTGTTCACTAATTTTGTTTTTTTTATTTTTTATTTTTCTGTTTTGTTAGCCGTACTTTATGTAATATGGTTGTTTCATTTCTTTTTCAGGTGCTGAGTGGTGGGTTCAACCTTTCGGAAAGGCCCTGCCTTTTTTGAGTTGGATTCCAGTAATAAATGGTATGACTTATTGATAGAATAGGATTCCTAGAGACACATGGCCACCTAAAATTTGAGTTTTGTGTTCATTAAAAAATTTTAGGCAGCTTTTATTGAAGGATGTCACTTCGAGCTGCACATCTGTGCTCTATACTCGTAATTGTACTCATTTGTGCTCGCTTCAGTCTTGCTTTTGGAAAGTATCAGAAAGGTCGATGGCAAGAGAAGTTTTTTTAACTTTAATAGCGTAAATAATTATAACTGAGACTGTTCAATTTGGTGAAAGGTTCGATAGGGTTTATATGCAATGTAACTGACTGATTTATGTGATCTGATTGCTCTGATTAAATTGACCAACTTGTCTAGGTTGTCTCCTGCTTGATAGATTTATTTTACTGTTTATTTGCATTCTCAGCTGGTCGGCGGACATTCTTTCTGTTCTCATGGTTTTTCTAATCATTGCAAGGATTTCACTTTTTATGTTCCGTTTCTGTTGTCAGGAGAAAAGGGTGGACCATGCATGTTCTTGCTTCCTTTTGTACCGAATTATAGAGTGAGATACTGGCAAAGTTTGCTCATGAAATAACGAAAAAATTGTAACCAAATTTGTCTTTGATATCTGATCATTCATGCTACTATTTCTCCTTTCTTTTATTTTACATTTAGGCTCAATCTCTTGGATTGGCATAATTATTTGTAATTTTTCTTTTACATGATACTGTTGTATTACTTGCTGTGGTAACTTCTTTTTCAAATACTTTTTATGGACCATAGCTTGTTTGGTAGATTCTGCTTGCTTTTTTTTACTTTGTTGTTCTTTGTTTCTTTTCATTTCAGAAATCCCAACAAACACAGTGATGCTGTTTGTAATGGTAGTTTTTGCTGTTATTCCAACCATTGCATGCAAGTAAGTACTTCATTTTTTTTTTATTGTCAGACTTCTTTGTAGTCTACTAGTCTTTATGGCAACATATAACGCACTCATCTCACTCCCTCCAAAAGCCCCCAAATTCCCCTTCCTCTTGCTGCCTGTATGATCTCTGGAGTACTTCTTCATATTACATGTGAAGGGCTCATACAGTACTTGCATCACCCAAGTTGTCACTACCAACAGGAATGCTGTGCTTCATGAGTTTGTGTTGTGATTCTTGTGAACTTAAATACATGACCATATCAATCTAATATTCTGAGTCATGTAGCATATTTGGCTTACAAAACCTTTCTGTCTTGAGTTGGCTTATAATCTTACCCAGTACAGGCTTCTTACGAGTGTTTTGGTCTGAGTTTTGTGGCATTAAAGCTCATGCCAAAGCTCAAATCCATGAGTTCTTAACAAGTGTTGAGCTTGACCATCCTCACATGGAGTTCTGCTCTTGTGCAGCGTGCAGAATGTCTACAAGGTTGTCCAGTCGAGGAAAGGAAACATGGTACTAGCATTGGCGATGGTAAATCTGTTATTACTGAATGCTTCATCTATAATTAGTGAATTTGCTTGGTATATATGTCTTACCACCTTTTGTTTTCAGCTTGCCCCATTTGTTGTGCTCTTGGGAGGAGTCCTGCTGTGGTATGTCATTAACTATGTTAGACTTTCACTTGGGTAAGCTGAAGGATTATAGTTTTCCATACGCAGTTAATTATGGTTCTTAACTATTATGCAGGGATTACTTGTCGCCAGAAGATATAATCGCAAACTACCCACATTTGGTTATAATTGGAACTGGACTAGCTTTTGGGTTTCTTGTGGTAAGATAAGCTTAATGCAATCGTGTTAGAACGTGGTGTCCTCTCTGTTTTAAACAGTTTGATAATTGCTGTTTATCTATCCATGGAGATTATAGTTGACTCAGATGGAGCATTACATGAATTGTCTATAGCAATGTTTTAAAACCGGACCTACCGGATTGGCCGGTTCGACCGGTTGAACCGTTGACCGGTCATTGCTCCGTTCCGGATGAAGCACTAAACTGCTTAAATCGAAAAACCGGCTTCTAAAATGAAAACCGCTCAAAATAAGTGGTCGAACCGGTTGAGGGTCAACCAAACCGTTGGCCGAAAATTTATGGAATCTGCTTTGGTGTTCGAGCTAATTAATGCTTCCTAGTTGTCATAGGGACCAACGAGTCACCACATCAGCCTATTAAACAAGCGCTCACAATGACTGAGATGCATTGCTTAGGATTTATAGGCATTGGGGATGCCTCCTTTTACTTTCCCAACCGATGTGGGATGGGATTAAAGAGCCTAGTGTGTCTTTCTTCTTCTAGAATAGTTGACTTGCTCCTCTTTCCCTTCAAACTAATGATGGGTATATATATATATATGTTTGAATATTTTTTGACATCACGGTTCGATTCGGTTCGACTGTGGTTAAACTGGCGATCCGTCCGCCCGGTTCCTTTTCCGATTTGCTTACCGATCCGGTTTTCGAAACATTGGTCTGTAGATCTTTGTCAGGGACCTATGTGAATAAGTTTTGGCCTCAGCTGCTACTTGTTAAGCTCTACTCAGGCTACTTGTTGGTTTGGCCACCTTTCATCAATTTAACCCACACAAATTTGTTGCTTCTACGGTTCTACCAGCGTTGTACCCATTCAATGCACGGGAAAAAATTATCACATTGGTGTTTTTTCCGGCCCTATGCATCGAACGGGCACAACGCTAGTTAATAAAAATGATACTATTTTACTTTTTTCCCGGTCCCATGTTCAATAATTTTTAAGTAGCAATCAATCAAAAAGAAAATATCTTAAACTCTTTATTTTCGGAAGGAGATGAAAGTAGAAGAGAAAAAAAGCATTTTTATTTCTTGCTTTGTAAAGACGAAGAATACCATTCCTAATTTCCTACTAACGTCTCAATCATAAAAGAGAAAATTATGAACACATATCAAAAGCATAAACTTCCCAGCCCACTCCCCTAAAATCTCTCCCCCTCAAATCCAACTTCCCCCTCCCACTCCCCAAGAAACTCTCCCTCCCTCCCACATCTCTCTCTCTCTCAATTATAAAAAAATTTAAAAAATCAAAAGTCCAGAAAATTTGGATGGGAGGTGGAGGCTTGTGAGACACAAGCACATTTTGTATGGAGTATGTACTGTAGTATCTTCAGACATAGTATGCTGGCGTTAAATAGGCGATTATGTTTGATAATTAAGATTCATGTTTCTCCGTTGCATTAAAACCCATCTTTTGCTGTTGCAAAATTTGGGAATGGCAATTTGAGTATTATCCTTGTATGAGCCAACTTTTTATTGTAGTATTTCTGAATTTTAGCTTGTTTTTGCAGGGGAGAATGATACTGTCTCACTTGTGCGATGAACCCAAGGGCTTGAAAACTAGTATGTGCATGGTATGTTGCATTGTCTAGTCAAATATTGATGAACCTATGGGTAGATTTCAAAGTATATCAGATTTGTGTTTTTTTTGGTACTGTTATTTGTCTTCCTTTTTGCTTCTGCAATGGTTCCAAAAATCGGCATAGGCTGCCTTCTAGTTTCACTGGATTTGGCAAGAGCGAGCGAAACGAACCTCGCAAGCTGACTCCAGCTAAACAACTTTCTTATGTATAGCTAGTAATGGTTTGCGCCCGCTCTGGGTGCTTTGTTATTATAGTTTTTATTTCTCAAGTATCCTGGTCATTTAAACATCATGTCACTGGTTGTAGATGTTGGTAGTTTGGTTCATTCTACTTCCTTTTGTAAGATACCTGTTTTCCTTTCAGATTTCCCTTTTGAAGCATTGGATTAGATTTTAAGATGTAAAAATATTTGTTTGTGATTTTTTTTTCATGAATTTCTGCATTATTATGTAGTCCTTGTTTTATCTTGTTTGGATAAGATCCAAGATTTGCATAACTTTTGTGGTACCTGTTGTGAATTTATGTTGCTTCTTTTTGCAGTCATTGTTGTTTCTTCCCTTTGGCATTGCAAATGCTCTCACCGCCAGATTGAATGATGGGTATGTGTTATATATTCATATGGCGATAGGCTTGATCTATTAATGAAGATTTGGTAGCGCACAGTCGTACACTGATTAGCATTGGGCATGCAGTAGAGGTGTTCTTTGAGTAATTGTTCTCTGAACACATGTGAAAATTTGTGCTTTTGTGGCAGGGTTCCTTTGGTTGATGAGAGATGGGTTCTTCTTTTGTACTGTGCATACACAGGTATGCTGACTTTTGCCTATTTTCTGATATTCCCCTTGTTCTTTTTTCTCTCATGAAGTATTTTTTTAAGAAAGCTATTATTCTGTGATAAGAAAAAGAAAAGTTGTTCTGTTTTATATTTCCGCTCGATTTATTTGTCTCCTAAAGGGTAATACTATAATAGTTCTCGTGGTATGCTGGATATGAACCTTAGGCTTGGTTTTGTTGCCTTATTTTTCCAGGAGTAATCTTCGACTACTTCGGAATATAATTTCTCCATATATTATGTACATTTTCAATTCCGTCAGTGATGGTGTTCCTTTTTCAATCCTATGCTTCATAGTATTAGTAATATTTGTGTCTGACAATTATTTTCTTTTGCTGGACTCAGCTGCACTCTATTTGCACTTTGCCATGTCAGTCATTCACGAGATAACAACAGCCCTTGGAATATACTGCTTCAGGTGAGAAATTTGGGTTTTTGCCATGCAACTTGAATGGGACTGTTGATCTGCCCCGGGCGTTCTTGTCACTCACCACTCTGTAGGGTTTGGCTCGCACGCGCATGTATGTATGTGTGTGTGTGTGGATCTATCATCCTTGAGACACAGTGGCTGGTAGGGGTGAAAATCGGTCGGTTCGGTTTTCGGGGTGTTCGGGACCGAACCGATCGGTTCGGGGTGATTTTGCTGGGAACCGATCCCGACCGAAAAAAACAATGGACCGATCGGTTCGGGGTGGTTCGGTTTTTTCGGTCTGGCGTTAAAATTGAGATGGACGGCTGTGATTTGTTATTTTTTGCGGGGTCAATTTAAGGATACTGAGATAGGGGTGGTTTTTGGTCCAAATAGGGGTGGTTTCGGGGTAATTCGGTCCAAATCGGGATGATTTTAGGGTATTTCAGTTCGGTTCGGTCTGACAAAAATTCCAGGAAACCGAAACCGAACCGAGATGTATTTCGGTTTTTTCGGTCCGGTTTTTTCGATTTTTTTTTCCAAGCTGGACCGACCGAACACCGAACCGAATTTTCGGTCGGTTCGGGTCCCGTCGGTTTTTTTTTCACCCCTAGTGGCATTGGCTGGTATAAAACATTGTCAGAGTCTGGTTGACCTTATTTGTGCTATGTTCGGGGTTTCACAGTACCTTGGTAATTTTGTTGCATCTTTATTCATGTTATTTACAGTGTTACTCTATAGGAGGGTTGGAAAAGATGTGATTGAGGAAGGGGATAAATGGGGACATTTGGTTCCCCATGATAATGAATAAGATTAGATGTAAATATGGAATTAGTTTTAATGCTTTTGATTTGGGTGGGATGAAGGGTGGAATAAAGAGTCGAGAATCATTTTTAACCATTGGATGAAGGGAAAATATTATCCCAAAGGTACAGGTTAACCAATACCACCCTTGCATAGTCCCTTACATGGAGTAATGGCCAAATAGGCTCACCCTCTAGTCTAGTCGCATATCTAGTCCTACACAACAAATTTGGGACTTAACTAATCCTGAGGAACATGCGGGGCTACATGTTTCCTTCTACCATGGATTCATAATTTAGGAATTGCAATTCTGGTGTCAAACATGTCCTATAGGTATAAATGGTACACATCGACGTCTGTTCGTATTCTAGGTTGGAGTCTGCTTGCGTAGTTACTGTTAATGAAAATGCTAAGGGGTGGGGAAGGCCTAAATTGTCAGGAAATGCTGCTGTAAGAAGGGCTATGAATTTATCAGATTTGATTAATCATGTAGCTCTTGACCAGAGCATGATGGCGAAGAAGGATTCGTTTAGCCACTTAGTTTGGTTTTGGTTCCATGAATTAGGTTTACTTCTTGTTGATCTGCATAACAACTAACTTATCTTCAACTCTATCAACGAAATTGGTTGAGACGGGGTCAAATTTTCTAAATTTTGTGTGCTTTTGATCTTAGAACTTTGTTTTCAAATTTATTTTCGCTTGTTGAATGCCAGGGTAACACGGAAAGAAGCTTGAGATGTGCTACTACCGTATTCTGCATACATCCTTATTCCAGGTTAACATGCTAAATATCTCTGAGCTTTGCCGCTTGTCCAGAAAAAAACTACCCTCATCCTATTTAGGGTTTTGTTGTCTTCATTTTATGTTTGTTCATTCTTTGTTTTTGTTTTTCAGCTGGCAAGTCAGAAGCAATGTGCATCAGATTCATGGTCTCTCTACTGTTACAATTTTGGGCTGAATATGACTTACATTGTTTTTGGATACTGTCATAGTTTCAGTCAAACACTTGCATTGTTGTATTCATCCCATTGCTCTTATACTAGAGTAGGGCTTCAATTTCTAGACACGAATTTCTGTAATATTTTGCTGCTATTGTTTTGAGAGAGAGAGAGAGAGAGAGAGAGAGAGAGAGAGAGAGAGAGAGAGAGAGAGAGAGAGAGAGAGAGAGAGAGAGAGAGATTCCGCTTGTTGTAGGGCTCAATTTGGGGCAGTTTAGGAGCTACAGATGTAGGCGTTTACTCACATTAATCCACAGTCAAGTATATGCAGGTTATGCAGCAAACTTTGTTCTTTTTATTTTACTAGTAAATTGCACGTGGACAATTCTACGGGATTGAACATTAAAGGTCAAAGTTAACAACGTGAAATTTTCCTTTCTACTAATTTCTATGCTTCATTCTTCTTTTTTCGTTATTTTTTGCAGGGATGCTTCATTGACTTCAACCGTAAACCTTTTCCTTGAACTTGTGTAGAATGATTTGCACTACAATATAACCCTTTTTGTGTGTGTGTGTGTGTACTGGAAAGAAATAGGAAAAATTAAATTCAATGATAACAAATTCCGGCCAAAATCAACTCAAAGAAGTTCTGTAAACTTTCTTTAGAGGGAATGGCCACCGTTTCCTTAAGTCTATCTTGGTATACTTCGCCCATCTTTTACTCCGCCAGAATATAGTCGACAGTGCTATTCTTCTTCTTCTTCTTCTCTTTTTTGTTTTTGTTTTTTTTAAAAAATTAGCAAAAGATAAATAAATTAATCCCAGAAGTATTACAACGGGATTGAAAAGATAGAACAATTGATCGTTTTTAAGAAAAGTGCAACCCAATTATATTAGCACCCATTCTACCGCTAATCATATGTTTTTCTGTCACAAAGAAAGGTTGGCTCAAAAGAGGATGAAATGGAAGCTATAAATATACTACTAATAAATCATCGAGAACAACAAAGGTGATGATACCTTGGTCTTTTGCAAGGCCAAATTAGATGAGTTGCATGTAGTAAAAAAGCTGTTGGGTGATTTCGAGGAAATATCTAAAAAAGAAAGTCCACTTGGAAACTGGGGCAGAGGCAAGTGGAGACAACATGGGTCAGTTGACCTCTCTGAACCCCAAATTTCTGTTGGGACATTACTAGTACACACCACAAAATTGCTAATTGTGAAAGACGGCGAAATCCAACAGCGGACAACAAACTTTCCTCCATGGCTGGACTGGTAACTATTCAATCTTTGATGTTACCATGGTCTAGTCCCGATATGAATGGTTTGCTTTTAACCAGAAATTGGATCAATCGAGATGTGGGTAAATAGGGCCGGACAATCTGTCCGAAAAAAAAGAAAAGAAAATGATAGTGGAGATGTTGGGGTGAGACAATGGAGGCCCACCAAACCAAAGCATTGAAATGAAGTCGTCCTTAAAGATCTCAATTGTGAAAAAAAAAAAAAGAATCTTCGATGTCAGTAGGTGGGACAACCATTTATTTTTGAAATTTATGTGATGCTAACAGAGCTGCTACGCGTACAGATCATGTTTAGACCTACTCGGAGACCCACTTGTGAGCCGTTCATTGATCTTAGAATGATTTTCTTATGGGCTTCGTGAGAAATTGGCTCAATCGAACGTGTGTATTGACCCATGCGTAAGTGTGTATTGACCCATGCGTAAGAGTGTGAGGCACTTTTTATGAGAAGAGCGTTGGAATTACTCAGGATCAGGATACCCTATATTAAATTGTCCCCATCGTGCTTTAACAGCTACTTTATAAAGAGCACCGATACATACCCAGAAAACACACATAATTTACCCAAAATTTGAATACCAATGGTCCAAATTTAGTTGGATTGAATCTGGACCATTGATATTCAAATTCTAGGTAAATTCTAAGTATTTTTTCTGGGTTATTAGACTGTCCCCTTTATAAAACAGGTATGTACCATGGATGTACCATGACTCTGCCGCGTTCAACTATTTAAAACAGGTATGTACCAGGATTCCCAAAACACGTGGCTTTATCAGATTTTGAAATTAAGGCAGTAAGAGATAATGGACTTACAATGAGTTTTCCAAACGATTTTATCAAGATAAATTTTTTGATTTTATTGAATGAGGAAGAAATTTTCTAGAATTTCTTATTTTTTGATAAAATCTTTTGGAAAACTAGGCCATTCCTAATGTTTCAGGATTTTAAATACTTTTGCCATCAATTTTTGTTGTCATATAACTCAGAAGCGTGTGGGACATGACCCTTAAATAGCATCTCCAACCTTTTCTTTTATTTCTCCATTCCTTCCTCTATTTCTCTATTTTAGAGGAAATTCTTACTCCAACTCATGGTCTATTTCCAAAAAAAAAAAAGAACCATCTTTTATTTCCTCGTGTATTTTGGAGGATAAAATTTTATACTCCAATTATAGAGTATGGACAAATAAATCCTCTAATTTCACTTTTTGAATATACCAAACCAAACCAAGTTTTATGTCCCAATCAATTGGGATCGGTGCATGAATCTTTTGTTTTTTGAATATGAAATGCAAAAAGTATTAGATATGGAATGAAGTGAGATAATGTTCGGAGGAAAAGTGATACTGTATTTGAAATAGAATGAGATATAGAGATACATAGAGTTGTGATTTGGAGTTTGTATGAATAGTAAAATTCTCTATATTAACTTTACTTTGTTTAGAAAATGTAAGTTCATCCTTTCAAATGGAGAAATAGAGAATGTTGGGTTGGAGATGCTCTAAGAGTATCCACAATGGCCTAACTAAACTATAATGTTGTTGAAGTTAGCAATATTTGCTAAACAAATTGCTCAATAAACAAACTTGTCAAACTCTTAACCTAAAATCAAATTTTGGCATTTGGATAAATCAAAACTAGCAAGCCGGCTTATTTTGATTCCCAAGACAGGTCATTCTTTCACAATACATCAACAAAAAGCCAAAAAGCCAACCTTAGTAGACCACACACATCATTAATCAAGTACATCTATAATTACACAAAAATTCTCTCTCTCTCTCTCTCTCTCTCTCGTATAGGTTCGACAAATTTGAATAAGTCCCAACAGGACTTGGGTATAATAACCATGGGCGGACACAAATAGAGGCAAAGAAGGTCAATTGATTTCAATACTGGATTAAAATTTCATACAGACAATACATATATTTTTTGGAATTTTGCCCCAAGATTCCGTAGTCTATTATCTAGATCTTGCCCCAAGTTACATATTTATTTACAACCTTGCCCAAAATTGCATGTATTTTCGTAGGAGACTATCGTAATGGGATGGATTTGCTGTAGATTCTTTTTTTTTTGAACAGTAGAAAAGATTTATTAATCTTTGGAAACAAATTACAAAGCTTAAAAGGATCCTAGGCACGAGGCTTCACGGAAGAGAAAGAGCCTGCCACAAAGAAGACCTCTCACTCTGAAGACACCTGCTGCTAAGAACCTTTTTAAGAACCGAAGGGAAAATAACATCCTGAGGCTGGGAAGAAACCAACCAAAACCCCCCGAAAAACCCCAACCAGAAAAAAGCCCCAAAACAAGAACTACAAAACGCCCAAAACAAAGATAACTCAAGCCCAAAGAACCACCACAACTGAAAACATGACATCATTGGCTTTCAGCAGAGAAACTTCTTATGACTTCATCATCATCCCCCAAATAATCTTTGCCCAAGATCTTGTTTATTGACCGAGTAGCTTGAGCCGGATCAAGGTGAAACCTGTTGATGCCTTTAGAAGAAATAGATAGAGCAACTGCTGCAATCGCAGATCTGAACACAACACATTTATTTTTCATTCGACCACCCTTCTTTCTGGATTTAGGAAAACCCAACCTTTCTAAATTCATTTTATGTTTCCATTTTGCTTTCCAAGCAACCTTCACAACGTTAGTTGGATTAAGGTCCACAAATAATTGGATACCCTCAACTCCTTTTTAATTAAGAAAAACCATTTCAGAAAGATTTCAAAAACCTTGATCAAATTCTGCAACCTCCTTTTCCTTGTTTGTACCAACTAAATCGGTATCCTCCTCTTCATAAGAATCACTCTGAGTCCCTAATATCTTTGGCCCCTGATGTGGAAATTTTATATCCATCTCAAAACCAATTGTCAATGAGTAGAGATGTCCCAACATATATTAAGTGATCACACATTCCACTTCTAAGCAATATTAAGTGATTACACATTCCACTTCTAAGCAATATTAAGTGATTACACATTCCACTTCTAAGCAATGTGGGACAACATTTCTTAACATGCCCCTTCACGTGCAGCAACATTTGAGATCTGTCACGTGTGGCCACTTTTTCGGTCTTATCATAGTGCAGCCTTTTTGCTAGTCTGTCATCGTGGGGCGTGGATTGTGATTTTTTTTTTTAAATGTGGGGTGGAATGGACCCTGCTTTGATACGATGTGAAAACTTTATATCCATCTCAAAACCAATTGGCAATGAGTGGAGAGGTCCCAACATATATTAAGTGATCACACATTCCACTCCTAAGCAATGTGGGACAACATTTCTTAACATCCCCCCTCACGTGCAGCCGCATTTGAGGTCTGTCACGTGTGGCCACTTTTTGGGTCCTATCATTGTGCAACCTTTTTGTTGGTCTGAAGGGAAATAGAGTCAGTAGGCTTCCTGAAGGGAAATAGAGTTTCATGAAAAACTACATGTCGAGATATGATTACTCGACCAGTCAAAGGATACAAACATCGGTACCCTTTATGTTTTTCGCTATAACCAAGGAAAACACACGGCAGGGATCTAGGTTCAAGTTTATTGGCTGCATACTCACGGAGACAAGGGAAGCATCAACTATTGAAGACCTGTAGACTAGAGTAATCTGGTTCTTTCCCAAACAAAAGTGAGCAAGCGGACTTCATCTTTAATTTTTCAGACGGTGTCCTATTAATGAGAAAAACTGAGGTCATGAAGGTTTCAACCCAATATTTCTTAGGGACATTGGCATGAAAAAGCAAGGCCAACCCATGTTCCACCACATGCCGATGTTTTCTTTCCACTACACCATTTTGTTCCGGAGTTTTTGGACATGACATTTGGTGGGCTATACCATGTGCCGATAGATGGTTAAGAAAATCAGTCTTTAGGAACTCTCCACCTCCATCTGATTGAAAAAAATCTTAATTTTCCTATCAAATTGGCGTTCTATCATTTTCTGAAACATGAGGAAGTATTGAAAAAAGTCTAATTTTCACCGCAATGGATATAGCCATGTGTAGCGAGAAAAGTCACCCACAAATAGTACAAAATATCGAAAGTGCTGGACGGAACGAACCAAGACAGGTCCCCATAAATCACAATGCACTTCAAACAAAGGCTCCATTGAACAACTTTGAGAAACCAAAAACACCATTTTTTTACTTTTACTCAATTCACAACTGGAACAAATGCGAGGCTTTACATTCCATGATTTAACTTGAACATGATTTGAGGAAATGACCCCATTACATTTCTTTCATATTTTGGTCCAAGACCATGTAGCAATTGGAAAACTTTGTTCTTATTTGTAACCGGTTTTCTAATAGCATTCAGCTCATCGCAAATTGATTGAATGAACTAATATACTCAGAGAGATTTCGACCATTTTTTGTCAGACTTTGAAGCGAATAAGTGAGCTCAAACTCCCGTGTTTGAGAGTCTTGAGCAAACGAAGTGTGGAGTGCGTCCCATACCTCCCGCAATGTCACGAGACCAACAGCTAGCCCCAACACTACCTCAGACAGAGTACTAGTGATCCATGCCTTCACCAATCTGTCTGTCCTCACCCAAGCATTATAATCTGGATTCGGGACTTTTTCATTTGCATCTTTATCAACGCTGTCCAAAAATTGATCTGGTATTAGTTCTCCACCATCAACAAAGCCTAGAACATCCTGGCTTTTAATCAATGATAGGATCTGCATTTTCCAAAGCAAATAATTAGTTTCAGTTAAACGAAGCGAGACAAAATTTGCTACGTTAATGTGGCAAGGATAAGGGTAACGTCCAACCACAATGGTTGTTGAAGGAGAGGACATTATAGAGGGAAAGAATTATAGAAAAAAAAGGGAAAAGAGATGATGAAATAGGATCTTTTAGATGGGGTTTCCCTCAAGCTCTGATACCATGTGGAAACTTTATATCCATCTCAAAACCAATTGGCAATGAGTGGAGAGGTTCCAACATATATTAAGTGATCACACATTTTACTCCTAAGCAATGTGGGACAACATTTCTTAACACCCGACACTGTTGTTTTAAAACAATTAGTCTCCATTGACTGATGCACCTCTTCTTATTGCAAAGACTCCTTATTTTGATCCAACATTTGAGTTTCCTCCACTATCTCTAACCCAATCTTGATAATCTTCATAGGACTTTTTGCCATTCTTGTTGACTGATTCTCAAGATTCCCATGCGCTTCATAGTTAAAATCCCCAACCCCTGCTTGTGTTGATCCAATTCCACTTGAAAGATCACACTTGTTGGCAAGACAAGCATTGTTGTCTTCCACCTCATTGTTTTCAACCTCAACACTGAAATCTGAAATTTGGTCTGCAATCCTTGACAGTTGAAGCTTTCGAACAGATGGTTCCTCTTGAACTCTCACACGATATTCTCTGTTGTTAGCTTGGATGTTGATCTACTCATCAATGAAATCTTTCTCCGTTGCAATGAGAACTCTTCCATTAACAAAGGATGTCATATCCATAGTATCCTCATCAATTGAAATGAATTCCCCCCAAATTTCTCCTATTTTCTTAAAAGTATTAAGACACCACACATTTAGAGGAACACCTAAGCACTTAACCCAAACAATCTTTTGCAAGCTGGCAGCTTCAACACTCCACGGCTTGACTTCGCTAAACCATCTTGTTAGCCATGTCTCCTTAATGGTTAGATCTCTCACTTCTTTGCTTGGAAAAGTAATGAGTACACAACGACCCCCCATAGCTCTAACTAAAGTAATTCCTTCCACCTTTGATTTCTAAGCTCATTTTCCAGATCCTCAATAGCAATCAATTTGTTCAATTTGGCTACCGCACTACGATTTAACCATTCATTACCAACTGATTCGAAGTTCAGAGTTTTAGCATCCCTCTGTTAGGATTTTCGCAACCCCACAACACCCCTACGGATCTTGGAAACAATGAATCACAGAATAAAAAATCAAGTAATCGTGCGTAATGGAAAAACGGAAAAGAAACAAGACACAGATATACGTGGAAAACCTCAACGTAAGGAAAAACCACGGGAGCAACACCAGTGCACTATGAAATCGAAATCAAGAGTACAAGTCTTCTCGCAATCTCTCTGAGATCTGCGTTTTCTCTCGCCTCTCTCTTTGTTTTTCTCTGAAAACTGATAACCCTAATTACACACTAACATCGAAATAATTAGGTCGGGCCTATGGCCGAAATTACACACTTGTGTCCTTGGGGGCTCCCACCCCCATACCCCCGGTACTGCTGAAGGTTGTCTGCACCCCAACACCCTCTCCTTGGCCACCCTATCATTTGAATCACCTTTTACTACTTGAGCAAAGGACTTCCCATTACCTGTGAATACACCTTTTAGATTATAAGCACTAGGCCCTCCTATGTTACTCGTCTTTATACTAAAATTGTTAGGTGGAACATTCTTTTCCTACCATCAAAATTCCTTGAGACACGAGAATCATTCACATAAACATTGATTTTGCTTTTGTTTCCCTGCTCAAAGAGGCTCTTTTCACAAAAAGCTTCTTATCATCTATCCATAACCCATTTGCTGTACCAATAGCTACATCGGTGGAGACAGAGCAATCATAGCGGATAAAGCCAAACCTGTTACCAGATATTTTACTTCTTTTTTATGGAATGAATGCATCCTTAACCACTCCATAATCATTAAATGTTTTCCAAAGCCATTAATGATTTACATCATCTGGCAGATTATCAACATACAGTGTGAAAAAATGCTTATCACCTAAACATGAATTCCTATTTTGAATGCTGTGAGATTGAGACACTGGGATCCAGCCCCCCTCTTCGGTTCCAATACCTTCTCTCTTATCTCTCCCCATCACATTCCATCAGATAACACTCAATCCTTCTTGAGAACAAACGGAAACTAAGCCCAAAACTTGGAAAGCCGCAACAAAAAGCGGAGAAAATGCAGCAAACAGAAACAGAGACACGCAGCCCAAAACCCAAGAGAGAAGAAGACGAACGCAGGAAAAGAAATGTAAGATAGAAGATACCTTGAACATATCCAATGGCTAGACGCTGCTACAATGCTACCGAGAGAAGACAAGAAGAAGGACCGAAAGAAATGGAGGTGGCGAGGAGGAGTGACCGAAATGGACGGAGGCTGCTATGGGGAGCAAGATCGGATGAGTGAAAGAGATAAGCGGTAAAAGAGCTTGCGTTAGGGGTGGGTGAAGATGGGCCGGCCGGCGATGGCCGGCGACGCAGAGGAAAGGGAATGCGGTGAGAGAGATTGGTTTGCTGTAGATTCTTGACCCCACTTATAGTAAATCATGCGTCTGCCTGTAGGTCTAACAAAGGCGCGACCAACTTATTTCTCATATGACCCTTTTTTTTTGTAAACGGCAAAGAAGGATTTTATTAATCTTTGAAAACGGTAAAGTGTGTAAATATGAGGCAAAGTTTACTGGAACAATATTTTGAATCTGGTACAATTGTTTGCCATCGGGTTCTTAGGTGTCTGTCTCAATCCTCACTGTGCTTTTCAGGTCATTGTGTTGGCCATGTTTGATGGCGATGCTAAAATTCAATTGTATTCCATACTCTTAAGATGTTTTTTTTTTTTTTGTCTCTATTTATTTTTTTCAAGAGAAACTTTTTCACAAATGAGTTGTGAAAAGGTAGTTTGCACCGAACAAATTCGGGTTGGGGATTCCGAGATCATCGGCTCGCATTAATGCGCGGGTTTTGTTTTTGAACCCGACATGCTTTAATGAGGAGAAAGAGAGAGAGTGTGTATTGATCCAGGCCGTTTGATCTCGGAATTCACAGCCCGGATTTGTTCGGTGCAAACTATCTTTTCACGGCTCATCCGTGAAAAAGGTTTTTCTGTTTTTTAAAATTTTGTTAGATTTGAGTTATATTTTTTGTATTAATCATCCGTCTCGATTAGAGAAGTCTAAAAATAAAAAATCATGACTAAAGTTGGAAAAGTTCATATAAGACGAAAAAAGTACCAAGTTGTCCTTTTTGTCTAAAATGTCGTCTTATATGAACTTTTAGAAAAATTAAGAATGGTTAATTTAAAAACTTACGATGAAAAACTAAACAAAACCGTACATTGTCTCCAATTGCCTTTCAAAATCTACATAACACAAGATAATAGCTATTGCTATAATTTATTAAAATCAAGGAATAATTAGTCATAAATACATAATATTTTGTCTATTTGAAGGGAATGACAATAAACTTTTGCAATCAAACATAAAGACATTGTTTGTAATCATAATTTAATAAAAGGAATAATTAGTCATAAATACATAATATTTTGTCTATTTGAAGGGAAGGACTAGGAACTTTTGCAATCAAACATAAAGACAAAGTTTGTAATCATAAATTAATAAAAGGATAAAACACACACCCACTCTCTCTCTACAAATTCATCCTTTCTCTTTCTCTTCCCCCACATTGAACATGCAAAGACAGTCTCTCGCAAAGTTATTAATCTCGTACCATACCGGCTGAGATGTTCCGGCCAATTTCCGGATTCCGATCGGTATAGAAAAAACACAGGTTTTAAGGTCCTCCAGCGGGTTTTTGTACATTCCAGTAATCAAGTTCTGCGAAATTAAGGCGGAAAAAACGAGAAAGAGATGAGAGAATCATAGGCTAGAGGAATGTTGTCTTCCTCCGTCATGGACTGTGTTATTCCTGCATTAAGAAATGCAGGGGAGAGAGAGAGAGAGAGAGAGAGAGAGAGAGAGAGAGAGAGAGAGAGAGAGAGAGAGAGAGGGGGAGAGAGAGAGAGAGAGAGAGAGAGAGAGAGAGAGAGAGAGAGAGAGAGAGAGAACGGTTCTGAGTCTTTTAGATCTGACCGTTTGAGCTACTAGGGGAGAAGAGGAGAAATCACACCTTTTGAGGCAATGGGAAATGTGTGAATTACTCCATTCGGAGAGTAGTTGAGTTGGTGGCAGGTCATTTAATCCTATTTTTTACTAGGTTTTCTACTGTGTAACTTACATATATAAGTAGTAAGTTCACACACACATGCATTTATATTTACCGTTTATAATTTAGTGTACTCATTTTGGAAAAAATAATTAAAAATTTGAGTTTTTAAAAATTAGTGACATTTCACTAATTTTTTTGGTCGCCGGAAGTGGTCGGCTAGAGGTGGGGTGGTGGTCGGCCAGGTGGGGAGGTGATTTTTTTTTTTTGAATTTTATGTTCGAAATTCAAGTTTTTAAAAATTAGTAACATTTCACTAATTCTTTTGGTCGCCGGAAGTGGTCGGCTCGAGGTGGGGTGGTGTTCAGCCGGAGTTGGAGTGATGATTTTTTTAAATTTTATTTATGAAATTTGAGTTTTTAAAAATTAGTAACATTTCACTAAATTTTTTGGTCACCGGATGTGGTTAGCCAAAGGTGGGGTGGTGATTTTTTTGAATTTTATGTTCGAAATTAGAATTTTTAAAAATTAGTGACATCTCACTAAACTTTTTTGTCGCCGGAAGTGATCGGCCAAATGTGGGGTGGTGGTCGGTCGAAGGTGGGGTGGAGATTTTTTTTGAATTTAATGTTTGAAATAAGAATTATTAAAAATTAGTAACATCTCACTAATTTTTTTGATCGCTGGAAGGGGCCAGAGGTGGGGTGGTCGTTGGTCGGATGTGGGGTGGTGATTTTTTTGAATTTTATGTTCGAAATTAAATTTTTAAAAATTAGTGACATCGCACTAATTTTTTTGGTTGCGGGAAGTGGTCGGCCAAAGGTGGGGTGGTGGTTGGCCGGAGGTGGAGTGATGATTTTTTTTAAAATTTTTATGTTTGAAATTAGAATTTTTAAAAATTAGTGACATCTCACAATTTTTTTTGGTCACCAGAAGTGGTCGGCCGAAGGTGGAGTGGTGATTTTTTTGAATTTTATGTTCGAAATTTTTTTTTTTAAAATTAGTGACAACTCACTAATTTTTTTGGTCGCCGGAAGTTGTCCCCAAAGGTGGGGTGGTGGTCGGCCGGAGGTGGAATGAAGATTTTTTTGAATTTTTTGTTCGAATTTAGAATTTTTAAAAATTAGTAACAGTTCACTAATTTTTTTTGTCTTTATGTTTGATTGCAAAAGTTCCTTGTCCTGTCCTTTAAAAATGTCAAATATTGTTTGTTTTTATGTTCAATTGCAAAAATTCTTTGTCCTTCACTTAAAAAATGTCAAATGTTTTGGATTTTTGGCTAAATGGCCCTTTATTATGCCCTTTGTTTCTAGGGCCACTTAGCCAAAAGTCCAAAACATTTGCCATTTTTAAAGGGAAGGACAATGAATTTTGCAATCGAACATAAAAACAAAAAACATTTGCCATTTTTAAAAGGAAGGACGAGGAACTTTTGCAATCGAACTTAAAGACAAAAAAAAATTAGTGAAGTGTCATTAATTTCTAAAAATTCTAATTTCGAACATAAAAATAAAAAAAATCACCACCCACCTCTGGCTAACCACCACCCACCTCTGGCTGACCACCACCCCACCTCTTGCCGACCACTTCCAGCAACCAAAAAAATTAGTGAAGTGTCACTAATTTTTAAAAATTTAAATTTTGAACATAAAATTCAAAAAAATCACCACCCCACCTCCGGCCGACCACAACCCCACCTTTGGCCGACCATTTCCGGCGACCAAAAAAATTAGTGAAGTGTCACTAATTTTTAAAAATTCAAATTTCGAACATAAAATTCAAAAAATCACTACCCGACCTCTGGCCAACCACCACCCCACCTCTGGCCGAGCACTTCCGGTGACAAAAAAATTGGCGATTTAATAAAATCACCGCCTCACCTCTGGCCGACTACTTTTGGCAACCAAAAAAATTAGTGAAATGTCACTAGTGTTCTAAAATTCTAATTTTGAACATAAAATTAAAAAAAAACACCACCCCATCTCCAGCCGACCACCACCCAACCTTTGGCCGACCACTTCCAACGATAAAAAAAATTAGTGACATGTCACTAATTTCTAAAAATTCTAATTTTGAACATAAAATTCAAAAAAATCATCATCCCACTTCAGGCCAACCACCACCCCATCTCTGGTCGACCACTTCCGAGGACCAAAAAAATTAGTGGAATGTCGCTAATTTTAAAAAGTTCTAGTTTCGTACATAAAATTAAAAAAAATCGCCACCCCACCTCCGGCCAACCACCACCCCATCTCTGGTCGACCACTTCCAACGACCAAAAAAATTAGTGAAATGTCACTAATTTTTAAAAGTTCTAGTTTCGTACATAAAATTAAAATCACCACCCCACCTCTAGCCAACCATTTTCGGCCACCCAAAAAAATTAGTGAAATGTCACTAATTTTTAAAAGTTCTAATTTCATACATAAAATTAAAAAAAGTAGCCCCCCCACCTCCGGCCAACCGCCACCACCTCTAGCCGACCACTTCCGGCGACCAAAAAAGTTAGTGAAATGTCACTAATTTTTAAAAATTCTAATTTTGAACATAAAATTCAAAAAATCACCACCCTACCTCCGGCTGACCACCACCCCACCTCTCGCTGACCACTTCCGGCGATCAAAAAAATTAGTGAAATGTCACTAATTTTTAAAAATTCTAATTTCAAACATAAAATTCAAAAAAATCACCACCCCACCTACCAAAAAAATTAGGTAAATGTCACTAATTTCTAAAACAGTTAATTGACAAAAAAAAAAAAAACCTGCACCAAGTAGCGAGACAAGGGGGAGTGAAAATGATAAAAAGAAGATCCTAACCATATAATTTTCTGAGTTTGGAGGCATTTCATGGGTTACTTACAGCCGTGCCATCCATCTTGGCAAGCTTGTAAACCCCATAGCCAGCTTTGGCCACAATCTGGAAGGGACCTTCCCAATTAAGCATGAATTTCTTCTTGTTTTTCTTTTGGACACCAGCTGGTCTATACGAGGGAGGGGGAAGCAGTCCTTCGGGCAAGCGTCATTGAGGTTAGTATAGTCCACACACACCTTCCACTTGCCGTTCTTCTTCTTTTCCATGACCGTGTTGGCGAGCCACGTGGGGTACATGACCTCTTGGATAGCTTCCGCCTCGATCAGACGGTCCATTTCTTCTAGGATGGTGTCGGAGTGGATAGCCGACGATCGTCTCAGCTTTTGTACTACTGGCCTCCTAGCCGGATCAACGTTGAGGGCACGCGTGATGAAATCCGGGCTTACGCCTGACATCTCGTATGGAGTCCACGCAAACACCTCAACGTTATCTTTGAGGAAAGAGACCAAGTCGTTCCGCTTGGGATTGGAGAGATTCGAGCCCAACATGAAGTACTTGGAGCCATCTTCACTAATCAGCACTTTGACCAGCTCCTCAATGGATTTTTCCTCGGCCTTTGTGCCTATGTCTTCTAAGACAAGGGTGCATTCTGGCATCTCGATCTACTGCACCTGCTTGGGCATTCTGCCCTCCCTTCTGTCCTTCTGGCGGACGGCGTTGACAAAGCACCTTTTCGAGGCCATCTGGTTGCCCCTGATTGTCTCCTAGCGCCCGGATGCGCTAATAAACCAGACGCACTGATGAAGCGTAGAGGCAGTTGCTTTCATGGCATAGAGCCATCGCCATTCCAAAATGGCGTTGTAGGGGCTCGGGGAGTCCACCGCCGTGAACTCGATCTCCAAACACATCAACCCCGCCTAGACCGGGAGTGTGATGCTACCGAGAGGGAATATAGGAAAACCGGAGAATTCGACAAGAAAGGTATCGGATGGGGAAAGCTCCCCTGGTCGACCAGAATTCGCCGAACCGAGACGTGATCTATGTCAATTTCGATGACCAAGGCATCATCGTGAGGAAGTTGCAGGCCATCCAGATCACGCTCAGTGAAAGAAATGGCCAAGGGTCAATGGGCTCCTCGTATTTTTGCTTTGGCACCCGCCCGAGCGTCATTACTTGCATTGCTGCTTCCATTTTTTGTAACTCCGTATGCATGGTGTTGGCTAGGGCCTTATCTACCGAGCCATGGATAGTCATAACTACCCCCGAGCGTGCTCTTGCCCCGTGCGCCTGCTGGCCCAGCGACGGTGGAGGAAGTTGAAGCGCTTGCTAGTCTGGCTGAGGTGCCGCCCCCCCACATCACTATGGGGGTCCGGGCGTGGTCTATCCATTTTTTCATGCGGCCCTCGACGACCAGGCGCTCCAGATGTGCCTTGAACGGTCGGCACCCCGTCGTGTAGTGACCCACCTCGTTGTGGTAGGTGCACTTTCCCTTCTGGGTAGGGTCAGATCCCATCTTCTCCTCTGGCCAGAGCACCGCTTCCTGCCAATCTCCATGAGTAGTTTGTAGATCTGCATCATGAAGACTGTGGTCTCGACCACATAGTCGTTATCATTCCTCGGGGGTCTTTCCCATCCCCTGCCACCATTGTTGTTCCTATTGTTGTTGTTATTATTATCACGGAAATCTTTGTTGCCGTATCCTCCGCCTTGATCATTCATTCCCATCTTCTTTACATTGTTTACCTGCTTTTTGGCTTCTTTCGGCAAACCTTTGCTGCCGCTGTCCTTCGCCGCTTGGCTGAACAAGAGTTCTTCAAGCTCTCGGTAACGATCCACCGTTTGCATAAGTTCCACCATATCTTTCGCCAGTCGGACCATGAGCTCCTTGAAGAGGTCGGATGAGTATCAAGCCCATTCTTGAATGAAGTGGAGGCGATCTTCTGGTCACAGCCCACTACGAGGCTGTACACCTCCCAGTACCGAGCAATGTACTCTTTTAGGGTCTCATCCGAGCCCCTCTTCATGTTGAGACGTGAATGCGCGCTCAAGCTCGTCGAAGTCGTTGATAGACCCCGGAACAATCTAACTGTACCACAGAAGTGTCGTGGTCCCAAGCTCATATAGAACGTTTGACACATGAGGGAGTTACTGTGGCCGTAGAGCTCGAAGACCAAGCGATACTGCTGGACGTGGGTGATAGCATCCGTTGCAGGCTCATACTTGTCAAACTTGGAGATTTTAAACCCACAAGGGGGTACGGCTTCTGCTATAGTCCGAGAGAAGGGAGATTGTTTGGCCTTCTCCAATCTGGAGTCGGCCAGGCCTAGACACGTGCGGTTCAGATCGACCGTCCAGTACTCCCTGTATGCTCGTTTTACCAGTACGGCAGCCTGATGTCACAGGTCATGGTCATTAACATGAATGTTGCTCCTCTATGAGGATCGCCTCTTGTTGTGAACTTTTGCTCTCTCGAGTCCTCGTCCCGGGATCGATGGCGCCTAGTCTCGGCATCGGCGCGATATACTTTCCTCTCCCCCGTGCGTACGTTAACAAGAACAATACTGCCTCCATCATTCCGGAGCTCGTATCAGTCCCCGGGGTTGAGGCTGTTGCTCTCGCCGTGCCCCCCTCTTGCCGAGACCTCAATAGTGGCTGCGACCCCATTTTCATGCGTGCCCCCACCATGGGCATTGGGTCCACCGTCCTAGACGCCGTGCCTGTCCAACGACTGGCGGTGGCGCCGGTCACCTCCCCGATCCAACGACCGGTTACGGTTATCCCTTTGCACGTCTAGCGCTCGACCCTGGTTGTGGCGCTCTCGGCGGGTTGGTGGGACATCTGCCAGACCCTTTCCCTTGTTCAATTGTCTGTCCACTTCCCGAGCATATTCTGGGTCTCCTCGGACGTCGGGGGTCGACCACTTGAAGCCGTGACACTATCCTCGGGTTATTCCGTCCTCCGAGATTGCCCACCACGGGTTTGCGGATCCCAAGACCGGGCGGTTTCCGAATGTATGACTAGAGCATGGCCTCAGCGGTCTACTTCCATGACTTGATCGAGGCATGCGAACACTGGGGCCCTTCCACCATCGTTGGTCCTTGCGCTTGGTGGAGGCCTCCTTGTCCTCGTTCGTCCACTTGACCTAGAGGTGGTAGGTTGATTCCTGGCTTGCTTCAAAGCCAGTACTTCTTTCCTCAGTAAGGCCATCTCAGCCTCTATAGTTAGAGGAGGGGGTGGCGGCAGACCTTCAGTGCGTGCTGGAGTTGTGAGGTGGTCAAGGGAGACAACATTTCCGTCCATGTTGAACAAAATGTTGATGGCTCCGGCGTTGCTGGGGCCGGCGCAGTTGGTCGCCACAGTGACCGTCCCATCTCTATTGACGACGGGAGAAAGAGTGAGCCCCAGGTCACTCCTGACCTGGTGGTACCGATAGCGGTCAGTGGCGTTGAGGTATTCTCTAGTGGGATCAAATGCATCAAGGCCTAAAGTGAGGTTAGCAATTTGAATGAGGTTTGGAGAAGTTTTGAGAGGTTTGGTGGGAGTTAAGAAACACCACCAATGTGTTTAGAGAGGCTGGGAGGAGTAGTTTTCCGTCCCTAGCAGAGTCGCCAATTGTGGGGGTGCTTTCGCCGGAGTAACCTCTTTGAACCTTCTGGTGTGGAATGGAGGGTGGTGGAATGGCTGAAGCTCGCCTGAACCCTAGCTGCTCAACAGAGAAGATGACCTGCACGCGTGAACAACCACGTTAGTGCCTAGCCTGGACGGTGGTGGTCCGGGAAGGCACTCCGTTGGCAAAGTCAGTGACCGGAGAAGAAAAGGTGTGCCAGAATCTTAGAGAGAGAAATGGAGTTATGAGTATTGAATGAGGAGAGAGGAATACCCATTGTGGTAGTTGGGGTTGGGTATTTATAGGCAGAGAGGGAGTGCGTCACACGAGCTCGGCGCCCCTCACGCACTGTCATTCGTGCTTGGAATAACGGCTGATGTGACTTCCATCTATGCTGCAGATGCCGCACTTCGGCTGATGTCATGGCACGTGGGTCTGAAGGGTCAACTCACCTCGAGACAGTCCCCATCACCCACGTGATTTTGCAAGCGGCGGTGGCAGGGTAGTTGACTGCTGCATTTAATGATCCATCATGACCTGCCTAGCATACCGGGTACGCTTCCGCCGAGGGGCAGAGGTGATCCCCGAGCCCCCATCATATAGTAGTCAACCGACTAGGCTGTGGATGGTTAGGGCGCTCGGCAACCACCGTGCCGAGCGTGGAGCCCGCTGTGGGGTCTTCGGGGGTCATCCCGAGAGTTACGCCGAGATCCGCGTTCAGGTAACTCAGCCGCCCTCGGGGGGGACTCATTCAAATCTGTATTCGTCCATATATGGGCAACCTCGCCGTAAGCCGAGAGCACCATAAGCTCGGCGAGGGGAAGGTTGATCGACCTGCATTTGATTTCATAGGTTTTGAGGATGTGGTCCTTTTGTCCTCTAAAATTCAGGGCTAGCCTCGTTTGGCCCTTATGGACCCGATCGCTAAACGAATGACGTCCAAAAAAAAAAAACCTTCAATAAAATCTGCTTCTTCAGTTCTTCCTCACTACCTCCCCAAACCCTAATTTTGCTAGTTTCACTTAAAACTAAATAAAAGAGGCTATATTGAGGACAGAGAATCCCGACAATCTAGTTTAAAACACCAGAGAAGCCGATGGCGAACAATTCACTAGATTCAAAATGTTGTACCAGTAATTCTTGTTCGCTTCAAAATTGTCGCAGCAACTTCCGGCGTTGCTGCCGGAGTTTCCGTTGGTGATGGAGGTGTATAGTTGGTTGGAATCGTTAAGCAATATATCACCCAGCCCTGCTTCCATAATATTAGGAAGCAAAAGGGTTTCATTTCCCGTAGCAAAAGAGTCACTATCTGTGGAATACGCCAAGCCCTGAAGCTGCAATATTTCAATCTCATCTGGAAAATTATTTGCTAGTCCCATGGCTTAACTTGTGTTCAGAAACAATCCCGTGTTAGTTATTGGAAAGGAATGATGCTTGAGACATAGATTTGGACATGTTAGAACTTAGCTTATATGGAGAGGTATGAGAAGTTCTAGGCAAGGCCAGATGCTGAGCCGAGCGGAGGTACCCAATTTTAGGGAACTGAGTAAATTCTCTGTGTTGATCTCTTTACTATTTCGTATTCTATATTGTGTGTGTGATTGGTTACGCTTACAGGACATATGTACCTATCAGGGCCGGCCCAAGGGTTTGGTGTGCCCAAGGCCTAACCTAAAAATTGTGCCCTTAAAAGTACAACATTCGAATAATTTTTCCAGCAGCAATCACAATAACAAGAAGTAAAAACAATATAAAGTTCTACTAATCCCCCACTGTTACCCCATCTAATCCAATTTTTGAATGCAATAGAGTGAAGGAACCAACGAAGAAAAAAGTTGGAGCATAAAATATCCTATAAAATAGGGTATAAGTACTCTCATCAGATTATTTACTTGACTTATCAAACATGACTCAGCAGTGTTACAAGTTGAATTAATTGGACCATTTTAGTCTAAAATCACAAAACCATCAAATTTGTACTATTTGTTTAGGGAAAAGGCTACAATATACAATCCTTATTTAGGTGTGTATCATAAATAAGTTACGATTTATTTTATAAAAATTACGAGACACACCAGAATGTTTCGAATCATAGAAAATGTTATGAATCATATTACTGAAAAGTCACAAAAAACTAAAACATGTTACGATTGCTAATGAAGTGACACAATCTGGACTATATAATAGGTGCATATGAATATATGATACACACCTTTAATGGGTGAGTATTGTAGTCATTTCCGTTCTTTAGATATCTACTGATACTAGATCAAACTTATTTTTTCCTCAAACACTGTTCACTATGACGTACACCGTTGTGAGTCCAAAATGGAGTTAGAAAACTTGAAGTGAATACTCAATTTTTGAGACGATTGATGTGCTCAAGAGGATTATTAGCTTTATTTTTAATACTTTTTATTTTATTTTATTGTATGATCTCATTTTGAACTCTGTTGAAGGAAATTTTTCTTTGTCAATAAAAAAAAAATGGAAAGAAAGTTATAGATGACTGAGATTGTGTCAAGCACGTAGAACTTAATGGTTCTTTAACTCATTTACAAAACCCATGACTATAACACTCCAGTAACAGCCTTTCCAAAAAAAAAAAAAACCCAATAAAATACGTGATAACTTGTGATAAATTAAAAATTGTAGTAAAAAAATTATATATATAATGAAAAAATTATACACTAACCGCAGAGGTTAACTTTTCCTCTTCGTTCCTGCTTTTGGGAGATGACTTCAAAACTATCTTCTTCTTTTTTTGTTGGATTAGAGGGGTTTGTTTTAGTTTGGGCTTTTAGGTCCAATATATGTTCATTACAATTGTTTAGACCTCTTTATTTCGGGAAATTACAGGCCGACCTTGTTTTTTGGAGGGGGTTCCATCCAAACCCTCTTTTGTCATGCTATCCCATTCAAACCTTTTTAAAGATACTTTTACTATTTTGCCCTCAAATATAACTCTTTGCAGATTTCAAACCCCAACAATTCACACCTCCAATAATTCACACCCCACCCGAACAATTCACACCCTAACAATTCACACCCCTACGCCAACAATTCACACCCGACAACAATTCACACTCCCAAATTCTTAGGATGTGAATTTTGAATTTTTATAGGGTATGAATTCTGAAATTTTTAGGGTGTGAATAATTTGCACAATTCACACTCCCCAAGTTTGAGGGTGTGAATCATGTATTTGATGCTGTGAATTATATTTTTTGGGAAGATTCTTGCATCCAAGAACATGTGAAAATGGAACATCTGGAAAACTAGTAAAATAGAATGAATTCAAAAAAAAAAAAAAAAACAAGTAAACTCTAAAAAAATTAAACCTAAAACTTACAGATCTACCAAAGTTATGCATGTAAATTCACTCACAACAGCCCACAATTCACTCACTCGAAAAAACAATCTTCAATGTCTTGTTCTACTCTGTTACATGCAATCAATCGAACAATTCACATACATGAAAAAAGAATAAAAAAAGAAAAAAAAAACAGAACATGAATAAATATATTTTTTTCACCTTTCGTTTTGGTTTCCGTCACTGTGAGTTTCTGTCGTTTAGTAAATCAGAAAATGTTCACTGTTGAAATCATCTTGCATACAAAGAATATGATGATTTGGTTATTTAGGAAACTGAGTCCCTGTGATTTACATTACTAAAACCAAATCAATTCATTTTCAGAGGAACACACGATTGTGAAATTTTGTCTCTGATTTGCCGAAATTTGCAAAGAGTTTCCCAATTTATTGCTCAACGGCTGCGTCGATGATAAAATAGAGGAATCACCGCCATACGATGAAGAATTTGACGACTACAACGAAGAAGATCACTTCTCCGACGTACCTGATGTTCGTCGACCAGAGCCTTCGGTCCTGTGTGAATTCAAAGTTGGATTTGGTGCGTCGACTGCCGGTGAAGAAGGACTTCGTCGATGAGAAGGATTTTTCTCCTCTGGTGGTGAAAGGAGGGGAGGAGACGGGGGAGCTGTTCAGCCATCGTCTGGAAAAGCTGTAGTCTCTAGGAGAAGGGATAGAAGGGAAGGGAGGGGTATTGTGTGTAGATAACTTAAAACGGGGCCTGGAAGGGAAAGGTTAGACGCGCGCTGGGCTTGGACTGGTAGAGAACTACAAAAGAGGGTCGGCTTATAAGAAGCCCTTATTTTTTCTATTGGGCCTTTTTAGTTTTTCTATTCGGCTAAAAGACCTCTACTCAAGCCTACTACTAAAAATTATGGGAGTGCCCAAATTTTTAGGGGTTTTTTGGATGCCCTAGGCTTATGTGGGTTCCACATGCTTCGTGGGGGATTCAAAGACATTGAATTATTTTCTTAACACATCTATGTCTAAATTTGTGTTTGGAGAGGGGACATCTGTGTACCATGCATAGAAAGAGTAATCTTATATTATGTCACAGGATCTGAAAATCATTTTATTGGAATATGGACGAAGAAGATTTTCCTTTACTATTTTCTTTTCAAATCACTTCCAAATAAATCACCAATTATTAATCGTCAAGAATTTGTTGATAGACAATAATGCCAAAAAACAGGTTTACGTACGTACCATCTAACATATTTAATTTTCAATAGGACTAGACAATGTGACATAATTCTGAAAAGATTTTACCAGGAAAAAGGGTTTACTTACTTTTGTCTAACCAAACAGTAGAAAGTGGGGAAAAGGTTTTACAGAAAGATATTTTACGTAAAAACAAACAGAGACATTCGATAGAGAACAATCCTTTTTGTATAATGAAATAACCTTTTTTCGAGATGTTCAACGGTGTTGTAAGGGAGTCAAGACTGCTAATC
This sequence comes from Vaccinium vitis-idaea, assembly GCA_963854785.1. Classification (NCBI taxonomy): domain Eukaryota; kingdom Viridiplantae; phylum Streptophyta; class Magnoliopsida; order Ericales; family Ericaceae; genus Vaccinium; species Vaccinium vitis-idaea. The sequence goes on from OY978215.1 coordinate 16,205,729, forward strand.
TCGGCGCTTCTAGCCATGACCCTTGCCGAGCTGTTAGTACATCCAGACGTAGTGGTTGAAGTGGCGGATGCGGCAATGGTGCTGTAGTTGTAGCTTCGTAAACGAGCTGAGCTAAAGCCGAGGAGCTAGGTTGTGTTTGAAAAGGTTTGAGAACTTGTAGCTTGGATTCCCAAACGAGTCGGGCTTCGGCTTCAAGCCGAGCAGCCTCCCACTGAGTCATGTGGCTATGGTTGGCAGCGTCCTTCAACTGGTCTGGACCGAGGGCGTGGCTCTTCGGCTTATGAGTCATTGGATCGATTCCCATCTTGGTTAACCTCTTTTTGAGGTGTGTGTTCCAGTGATTTTTGATCTCATTGTCTGTTCTTTTCGGCAAGTGAGTTGCTATTACTGACCAATTATGTAAGAAAAATATAGTTTAAAGTGTTAACACAATTTCCACATTATTGTGACAGTATCATACTTTTAATTATGAGTATGACTATGAGATTTGTTTATATCAGAAGATGTATAATGATAAAATTAGATGCTGCGACATTATATGCAGAGATGGAGCCAGAGGGGGGCCAGTAGGGGCGGTCGCCCCTGCAAGGAAAAAAAACCCTTCAGTATTATATAGAAAAAAAGAAATTTTCCTATGAACTATATAGGCTCGCCCCTGCAAAATATATTGGGAAAAAAATTCGCCCCTGCATAGTGAAATTTCTGGCTCCGTCCCTAATTATATGCATTGACTCCGTACAAGATATACAATGACATAGGCGGTGTGCAATTTTTGTTGTATAAATGTGTGTTTACTCACACATATATGTGTAGGTTGTAATAGTTGTTGTAGTTTGTAGAGAGGTCCGCGGGTGAGAGGTGGGTATATTGGGAGATGTGATAGTCAATAGACGTGTCTATTGGGGTAAAAGATATAACTTTTGATTGCAAGATTTAATCTCAAAAGTTGTAACTTTTCATTAAAAGTTGTGACTTTTCATCAAGAGATGTGATGTTCAATAAAAACACATCTATTTGAAAAAGTTGTGACTTTAGTTTCATATTTAACACCCATCCATACATTATAAATACTAGTCATCTCCTACATATTTTCACACAGTTTTAATCCTCTTTTCTTTGATCAGTTTACATAATTTCGTAGAGGAATCCCGGGATTTCTCCAGAATTGGTATCTGTAGATTTCAGAGGTTTTGTTGTATCCTGGAGGCTATTGCTAGAAACCCAATAGCAAACTCTTTTCGAGTGGGGGCAAATATCATCGTAGAGAAAACGATTAGTTGTACATGCCTCAAAACCTAAATCAGTTTCTATTCTTCCTTCTATTCTGCTATTTTTCCTAACAATTTTTACCCTCATCAATGATCACTTTCTGTTATACGGGACTAATTCCTTTAGGAAATCAGCTCGATCGGATAAAGATAAGAGCTTTATAGGATTCGTAATGCAAAGCACTCAGTTTTCCTCTGCGAATTTTAAAAAAGATCTTACTACAGTACTACTATTCGGTTTTCTTGATGTTCAACAGGAATCCATGAAAAATTAGCGTTTTGAACCATCTTTCAGGGACCGAGGTGAACCCCACAAAAATGATCTGTGCATGATCTGTGCTAGCTATCGTGTGCATCACAGGCCTTCTATGGGACTTAATATGTTATAAAATTAAACATTCCTACTCTTAGCCAAACAATCGGGCTTGACTTTGTAAAATTCAGTGATCTGTCACTGTCACGTGATGCCCTAATACCCTGTTTAACTACACATTTTCGGAAAGGTCATACACTTAGTACTAAGCCTCATAGAAATATGTGGTGAATAGGGGTGTTGAGACAATTTTTTTGTGTGTGTGTGGATTCAAATAATCGTTTGTTTGCTTTTGGAAAAAAAATAAATGTTTCCCAAATCATCAGTTGTGTTTCTGATAACAATAGATGCTTGTCGTATATGAGTGCATTCTGAAAGAGGTACGTACGTTCATTTATACCCTGTTTGGCCGTGCATGTAAATCAATATATGATTAATTCTTCAGGACAGAAAAAAAAAAAGAAACAGAAAGGAAAATACATCTAAATCAATACTATATGATTAAATGTTCACAAATTTTTTTACTGTTTTTGTTTTTTGCATGTTTCATTTCTTCTTCCCTTTCTTAATAAAGTTGACATTTACCTCTATAGAGGTAGAATTAATGACAAGATAAGTCATATGAGATCACTCTGAGACTCTGAAAACATCAGGAATAAATCCAATGAAGAACTGATAATAACTTGTAAGAAAAGTTTTTCCCATTATGACTTTGGCTTTTATTTCGTTTTCGGTTATTTTTTATTTTTTATTTTTTATTTTTTTATTTTTTTTTTCGCGAAAAGATGTTACTAGCATAAAAAGTGATCCGGAAAATCTATGATCATACTCACTTAGTCTGACCAAGGTTTTAAAAATCGGCTGTAACTTAACCGCTGCCGTAACCCCCCCTATGCTTTGGTTTGGTTTTTAACTTTGATGTACCCTTTGTCGAGTTTTAATAAATTTTTGTTACCGATCAAAAAAAAAAAGAAGTAACGGCGGTTACAGTTTGACTTTCCGATATCGTTGTACTTGTATCCTAATATACCGGCTATATGGAAAATCACATGCGTATTGACCGGTTCCCATTACGTATTTGTCTATTTCCGCTTCACAGCCGTTACGGTCGAGTAACGATCGTTACCAGTGATCTCGGCACTTAAATTATTGTTGTTGTTTTTGTTTTTTGAAAAAAAAAATTGTGTGTTGTTTTAGTCACCTGTTCCCTAGAAGAGCGTGGAGTTGGATGATGGTTTGTTCCTCTTGCAAACTGAATTTGCCTCTCTTGATATCAGGTCTTAGATAATTCGTCCACCTCAGTCTACAACAATTAAATTGAGACATAATTATACATGCACACAAAAAAAATTCACAACCTAGTTTTGGCTATCATATAGGTTTGACCTAAATGGAGTTGAACACGAGAAAAAGTTAAACATACCTAAATGCATTTTGCAATACATTTTGGAGGGAATACATTTTGGATGTCTTTTTGAGAGATATGTAGAATACATTTTGGATGTCTTTTTGTCAATCAAAATGAGAAAATTGAAAAATGAAAACTCAACAAGCTAGCTCCTCCCAACCTATATTAAATTTTCCCGATATAAAGTGTTAAGAAGTAGTAGTGTAATTAATGCTTGTAATCTGCATTTGTAATCTGCTTTTACATTTACATTTACATTTACATTTCATTTGGTTTAGTTTGCACGTTAGTTGCTCTAAGTGATTAGGCGGGAGAGGTGGTTACATGACACCTCAGCAATCCATGTGATAGGGCAGTGGTCTAATAGGATCAGTATAAACAATAATGATAATGTACAACAAAAGTCTCCAACACATTCACATGCTGTGTGGAGCCCACACACACTTGAGTGTGAAGTGTGTGTGGGCTCCACACACCATGTGAGTGTGTTAGAGACTTGTTGGAGCTGATTGTTGTACACCTATCATTTTTGTTGTACAAAAGGCATGTAGTGCTTCTCTTGTATTCAGTTGAGAAAAAGGTGAATGAAAAAGTGTTCATCAATTTCTCTCTCTCTTCTTTCTATTCAATTCAATAGTGTGAATCAAATTGATAAATTTGTCATGGTATCATAGCATCACTGACGGAAGTCGAAATCCTTGATTCTGAAGGTGTATCTTTTCAGATCTTGCAAGAAAATTAATCTTCTACTTCGTCTTCAAAGAAAACGAGATCTTTTCAGAATTTTTCAAGAACAGAAATGGCATCATCAGCTGCTGCATCATCGTCAACCTCAGTAACCCCACCTACGTCATTCGCATTTCTGGTATCCAATTTCCATTCTTTAGTCAATATCAAGCTTAATTCTGAGAATTATCTACTATGGAGAACACAAGTCATGAACGCATTGCGAGCTAATGGTTACTTAGAGTATCTCGATTACACAAAACCCTCGCTTGAACCTACAATACGAGATCTGACCAATACTAGGGTTGAAAATCCTGAATTCACACTGTGGACGCTTGTTGATAATCAACTTCAATTCTGTCCTGCTTGACATCTAGTCTGTTTTCTACAACATTGCCCCATGTATTAGGGCTTATACATACCTGTCAAGTCTGGCAAACCCTAGAAAAACGATTTAACTCGCTTTCTAAGTCTCATATACATGAGTTAAAGAATAAACTCTACAATGTCCGTAAGACTAGATCTATGGATGAATATGTGGATGAAATCAGGGGACATGCACAAAAGCTTGAAGCTATTGGCTATCATGTGGATGATGACGATCTAGTTTTTTATGCCCTCAAGGGATTACCTTCTGAATTCAAGCCTGTGAGGAGTGCTTTAACAGCAAAAGGAGATGTCTTGTTTGATGAGTTAACCACAATCCTAAAAAATGAGGAATCACAGCTTGAGAGAGATGAAGGTTTAGGATCTGCAAAAGTGTTTGTTGCAACATCTAGTGCTTCTACATCACATATGATGCCTAGTCCTCAAGTAGTTCAATCTGGACCTGGTCTTTTAGGTCCCATACCACAGTACTATCATGCACATATGTATCAAAATCCTAATCCTCAAGAATCCAATGCTTATTTTCCTGTTCAAACTGGTAGACATAGCAACTATGGTGGATCTCAGAGACAGAAAGGAGGAAGAGGTTTTCCCTATGGTCAAAACAACAAGGTTGAGTGTCAAATTTGTGGGAAAACTAATCACACTGCCTACTACTGCTATCATAAACAAAATATGCAATATCAACCTCCACAAAATAATTACTCTTATCAAGGTCAAGGCATTAGAAGAGGACAGTCATGGAATGGAGGACAAAATTCATAGAGGTCTTCTAACAATGGCAGTGAGATTTCTTCTGGAGGATTTAATGTTCAACAACCATAGGCCAATCTTTTGGCATATCACAGTGGTTACATGGTTCCATTACTTGGTAATTCTGTATCATCAACTAGTGGCTGCTCACCAAGTATGCCTCCTTTCTCATATCAGTCTCAGAATGGATATTCACCTACTCAAACTTTAATGGTTCCAACTTCAACAGTGTATTCAGGAACTCCTTCTGGAAATGGCTATTCAGGAGTATCTCAGGCATTGATGGCAACAGGTCCACATGTTACAGGACATGGTCAGTTTGGACAACCTCTGTTAGTGGACAGCCATCACTTCACTGATTTTTTGATAGTGGGGCTACAACTCATGTAACCAATGATCTCAGCAATATCAATCAGCCACAGTGTTGCCCAACTGGTGATGGTGTAATTGTTGGTAATGGAACTTCTCTTCCCATTACTTGTACTGGTAATGGTTTCCTCTCTACTTCACACTCTAATTTTCATCTTAACCATGTTCTGCATACACCAGCCATCACACATAACCTTCTTTCAATTTATCAATTCACTAAAGATAACAATTGTGTTCTTGTTTTTTATTGTGATGGATACTATATTTAGAACATCCACACTCACAAGATTCTGCACAAGGGCCCTTGTATACAGGGGTTGTATCCCATCAAGACCTTCTCTAAAGGTGATTCATTTCCTTCTCATTCTCCTGTATTGGTTAATTCCATTGTTTCTTTTGTTTCCATTTGGCATAAAAAACTTGGACACCCCAGTCTTCCCTTGTTTCAGTCTCTAGTTAAGCAATTTAGTCTACCAGTGGTCAAACCTCTTGATGTTACATGTTTCAGTTGCAATGTTGTTAAAAGTCATAAACTGCCTTTTCAAGTCTCTGAGTCTTGTTCAAAGGCTCCTTTTGATTTACTACACATGGATGTGTAGGGTCTTGCCCTTGTGCCTTCTGCACAAGGGTTTAGGTATTATTTGCTTATTATTGATGATTTCAGTATGTATTCCTGGCTTTTCCCATTAAGATATAAATCTGAAGTAAAGCTTACACTCACTCACTTCAAAGCCTATGTTGAAAATCAATTCCATACATCTGTAAAAACTGTAAGATTTGATAATGGAGGGGAGTTTGTGAACACCTATTTGGCCTCTCTCTTTCTTCTTGCTAGAGTCATACATCAAACCTCTTGTCCTCACACCCCTGAGCAAAATGGGGTTGTAGAAAGAAAACATAGACATTTAATTGAAACCACACTCACCTTATTGACTCATGCTGGGATGCCAACACATTTTTGGTTAGAAGCTTTAAATATAGCTGTGTACTTGGCAAATAGGTTGCCACACTCTTCTTTAAAGTTTCAGATTCCCTATGTCTTGTTGTTTCATCAAGTACCTGATTATCTTTCCTTGAAACCTTTTGGATGTGCATGTTTTCCATGGTTAAAACCATATGTTCCACATAAGCTTGTACTTAAGTCTGTTTGTTGTGTGTTTCTGGGTTATTGCTCTAATTTCAAGGGGTATTGTTGCTATGATCCAATCAAAGATAAAGTCTATATCTCAAGACATGTAAGGTTTGAAGAAAATTCTTTTCCTTATGCTCATATTGTCTCTACTTTCACAGAAGATGTGTATATGAGACAGCCTCTAGGGTATAAAGACCCTGCTCATCCAAACTTTGTCTGTAAACTTACTAAAGCCCTTTATGGTTTAAGGCAAACACCAAGGGCTTGGTTCTCTGTTTTCTCCTCTTATCTTCTTGATCTTGGTTTTCAAGCTAGCAAATCAGATAATTCTCTTTTTATTCTTCACAGAGGTGGTCTCATTGTGCTCATCTTAGTTTATGTGGATGATATCATTCTTACTGGCAATGATACTGCATTTCTGACTCAATTGATTGAGCAACTTAGTCAAACGTTTGTTATGAAAGATCTTGGTAGCCTGCATATATTTTATGGGAGTTGAAGTTGCCCATACAGATCATGGATTGTTTTTGTCTCAGGCCAAATATGCAGCAGAGGTGCTTACCAAAGCTGGTGTGACAGACTATAAATCTAGTACTTCTCCTACTTCTACCAAGAAACCTATTGATCCATGTGACCCATTGTTTGAGGATGTTACCTTGTTTAGGACTCTTGTTGGTTCTTTACAGTATCTCACCATCACTAGACCTGATATTACATTTGCTGTGAATACTGTGTGTCAGCACATGCATCAGCGCAGACAGAGTCACTTTAGGGCAGTTAGAAGGCTTCTTAGATATGTGAAGGGGTCCATTACCCATGGCTTGCATCTTACCAGTGGTTCACTAACCCTTACTGCATTTACTGATGCAGATTGGGCAGGAGACCCAATGGACAGACGATCCCCCACAGGCTTTGTTGTTTTTCTTGGTTCCAATCCTGTCTCTTGGAGTGACAAAAAGCAATCTACAGTAGCTCGTTCCTGTACTGAAGCTGAATACAGGGCTATGGCCCAGACATCAACAGATCTTGTTTGGATTCGTCAGCTTTTTATAGAACTTCATGTTCCAGTTGTTACTTCTCCAGTTTTATGGTGTGAAAATCGTTCAGCAACGGCTCTAGCTTCAAACCCTGTGTTTCATGCTAGAACCAAACATATCAAGATTGACTATCACTACATCAGAGAACAAGTGATGGCTAAGCAACTGGACCTTCATTTTGTGGGGAAGGGGTCTCATAATCAAATAGCAGACATTTTTACCAAGGGTTTACTTGTTTCTCGTTTTCTGTTTCTTCGAGGCAAACTGATGGTTGGTTCCCCACCCATCAGTTTGAAGGAGGGTGTTAAGGAGTAGTAGTGTAATGCTTGTAATCTGCATTTGTAATCTGCTTTTACATTTACATTTCATTTGGTTTAGTTTGCACGTTAGTTGCTCTAAGTGATTAGGCGGGAGAGGTGGTTACATGACACCTTAGCAACCCATGTGATAGGGCAGTGGTCCAATAGGATCAGTTCATTGTGCTTGTATAAAAGGTAATCTCTTGTATTCAGTTGAGAGAACAGTTAGCAGGTGAATGAAAAAGTATTCATCAATTTCTCTCTCTCTTCTTTCTATTCAATTCAATGGTGGGAATCAAATTGATAAATTTGTCATAAAGCGTATGCAAATAATGCAATTGACATCAATTTCAATAAAAGTACTGGAGCACATGGTATTTAAAACCATGCAGTTGACATATTCACCCTATAAAACTAGAGTACTAGGTATTTAAAACCAATATTACGAATACCTACTGCTTGGTGCTAAAGCTTTATTATTTCGAAAGTTGACGTACTGATTGATTGAAAACTACATTTCCAATTCCTTCTTCCTCACTTGAGACACCACAGAATCCGATGGCCAACGATTCGGCATTATCCAAATACTTCGTTTGAGTAAATTGAAAAAATTGGTTTTTTGGTTTTTTTGGTTTTGTTCTTATTCAATTTTTTTTTGCATTTGTTAGTTTTTGATTGTTTTTTTGTGGTTTCTTGGCTTATCTCGACGAGAGGAATCTAAAAAGTATAAAATTATTAGTCAAACTTAAAGTTTTGTGAATAAAGATAAAAAATAATCCAAAAATCGGTTTTTTGGATGTCACCTTCGTCTTTATTCACAAAACTTTAAGTTTTGCACATTTGAGGATCATAAAGATAGATGTAAAATCTTTACACTAACCATCCATTCGGCTTTTTTGTAATTTTTTTTTCCGAAGGATTCTTTGTATTTACTTTTCTGATTTGGCGCACCCCACCATGAATCCTACACACACACACATGTATATACATGTATTTTTTTATACAGAGAATAGACGATATGATATTTATTAGATTACTACGAGAGTTAACCTTCTATTCATATAAGAGTCGATATGATGTTAGTATTTGTACTTCAATCTTCACAAAAACACTACAAAACCATTGAGCCAAACCCCAATGTCCATTACTTTCGCATCTAAAAATGGGTTTTGTAGTACACATGTTCTTCAAATAATAAGTTTGGAATGTAAATTTTCGAAAATAGAAACGGATTAGTGCCATTTTTAGCAGCATTTTCTTCATTTTCCCAGAACTCATGCTTTATTGGTCTTAACCATAAGCAAAAACCACCAACAACTAATACGCAACCATTAGAGTATCCCAGTGACCTAATCAAAACTGAATAGCCACATCACCTTTTGGGTTATCTATTTATGTGATTGCTAAAAATTAACAACGTAGAGGTCCACAATAGCATAATCAAAATTGAATTACCAAAACTTGCCACATCACATTTTCAAATTACAAAATAACTAGAATTTGAAAATGGGAAAAAGTTTTTGAAAACAGTTTTTTGAAAATAGAAAAAATTTAATCAGTTTTTGAAAATAGAAAAAATTTCTTAAAAAACATTTTTCAAAACAGTTTTAGAAAATATGAAAAGTTTTTTAAAAAGCAGTTTTCTTGAAAATAGAAAATAAACAGTGTTTTAAAATAGTTTTTTGGAAAACATTGTTATGAGAGAGAGAGAGAGAGAGAGAGAGAGAGAGAGAGAGAGAGAGAGAGAGAGAGAGAGGTTTTGTAATTACAGATGTACTGTACTTGATTTATGATGAGCGTGGTCCATTAAATTTGGTTATTGTGAAAATGTTACTAGTTTTGATTTAGGTCAAAATTTGATTTTTAGTTAAGAGGTTGCTAAGTTTGTTTATTCAAATGTGAACAATTTGTTTAGAATATTGCTAACTTTAGCAACTTTTTAGTTTAGTTAGGGCATTGTGGATACTCTTAGAGCATCTCCAACCCAACGTTCTCTATTTCTCCATTTGAAAGGATAAAAGTTAATATAGAGAATTTTATTATTCATACAATGTCCAAATCACAACTCTATATATATCTTTATATCTCATTCTATATCAAATACAATGGCACTTTTCTTCTGAATATTATCTCACTTTCATTCCAAATCTAATACTTTTGCATTTCATATTCAAAAAGGTGAATTTAGAGTATTTATTTTTTTTCCATACTCTATAATTGGAGTATAAAATTTGTCCACCAAAAGAGAGGAGGAAATTAAGGATGTTTATTTTTTTATTTTTGGTTGAAATAGAGCATGGGTTGGAGTAAGAATTTCCTCCAAAATAGAGAAATAGAGGAAGTAATGGAGAAATGAAAGATGGGTTGAAGATGCTATTTAAGGATTCGTGCAAAATTATTATTTTTTGATAATCAACTTGTCTCGCACACTCTGATCAATTTTCTTGCTCTTCGGATTAATTTTAACAGCTCTATCTTTCTGTCACTATTTCGCACGCTTACGCATGAAGTTATATATCGCAACGAAAATTGTTGGCAAAAGTATTAAGTCCTAAAACATTAAGAAGGAATAAGGGCAAGCCCAACAGCATCTCTATGTGATTACATGTGGAAATAATAGAGAGCCAAAGTCCTAATCTGCCCCCCAAAAGTCTCAACCAAGAGCTTGGTAAAGTACCCTTTCTCTTATTGGATGAAATGGTGAAGGTGCCACCAAAAAATGATGTCATACTTACCCAAAAGTGTTTTGCAGGGAAGTAGGACCTACACCATTTCATCAAATAGCAGGAGATGGTTTTGTTCACCCACTTTTGAAGAGGGTGAATAAAATCTCACTCGCATTATCTCTTCAATTGGGGCAAGGTTTGGAGATGCACTGTTCAGCACCCAATGAATAGAACATGAATTTATGTCCCGTCCTAGCTCTCTCACTTCTCTCACCATCTTCCCAAAGAGAAGAAAAATATTTTAATAAAAGAGAAAATATATTTTAATGAATAATAAGTAAAATGAATAGTACTCCCTCCATCCCATTTTAAATGATCAATATGGGAATACTGCAATTTCAAATCCCTAAAAAACATATTTCTCTATATAACTTTTTAATTTGGTGCAAAAAAAAATTTAAAAACATTATACGAAAGTTCATTTTTAAACGTCCGCAAAAATACACGTTTCGCAAGTGAATTGCTTAAAAAGGAACGGAGAGAGTACTGTTAAAGTGTTGAAAGAGATATGAACAAATAAAACAAAAATATGCACTTTTCACTGTCATTATTTTTTACCCAAAATTTATTTACGTAGCCGGCCCGTTGGCCGCGGGGATGGCGCATCCATTATCTCTGACTGTATTTTGCGTTTCCGTCTATCAGTAACTGTTTAAATAGACCTAGCCAAAGAGATCATTTCTTGGGGTTGGAGATTTTTGTTTTGCATGCGGGATCATAAATCATCACTGTGCTACCAAGCCATTGTGTTGTCCATGTTTGATGGCCATGCCAATGCAATTGTACTTCATTCTCCTAATAAGTTTTTTACCCATTGGATGGTCTTAGAAAGTACAGCTCAGTGACGCTACAGTTCAATTTCAATTGCAGAACTACTACAATGATGGCTACGGTACAATTAAGTATCTTGTAGTAGTACAACTGTAACTAAGTGGTCCCCTATGGGTATATATATTTAACCTGCTACGGTACTACCGGTGGTGTAAGAGCATCCCTGTCAGGGGTAAATGCCCCTATGGTTATTTTGTTGAGCCAAACGGTAGAAAACACTTGAAAATCAGCCTCAACAAGTGTTGGGCTAATTTGCAAAAATTGCAACATCGTTTTTTTTTTTTTTGGTTCGTCGGAATTTACAACATCGCTACAGTAAATCGCTATTGGGATAAAGGTACTGTTCACGGGCTAATGAATATTTTAATAGTTTATCTTCCCGTGTTGCCCCTTGCCGAATAGTACATGCACAGTGCCTCGCACAGTGCATTGCATGTGGCTGCTTGTGTATGGGTAGAGAATATATTTTATGCAATAAAGTACATGCACAGTGCCTCGCACAGTGCATTGCACATCTCCCAGCGTGGGAGAAGTAGTTTTTTAAGGAAAATGTTCTTTTTTTTTATTAGACTTGAGGGAAATAGTAAAATTTGGATAGAGAATCTGATTTTGTAAATTTTTTGATAAGTGGCTTGCTAATTTATAAAAGGTGTTTTTGAGGTTAAATTTGATGTTTTTTTTGTTGAGTTTGATGAGGATGCCCTAAGTAATTATTGACATTTTTTTAAGCTTTTCAATTTCTTTTGACCAAAAATACACTATTCTCGCGCATAATTTTTTTGTGCGCTGTATCTTATAATTTACAATGTTTTATGTAATTCTAAAAATATTGTCTTATAAAACTAATCGAGTTCTATCAAATAAGATTCATATTGGATAGTATATAATTACTTACCAATTTAAAGATATCACTAATTTTTTATCCGGCTACAATAGAACGAGGGACGAACAAATCCAGACGGAGGGCGTATTATTGATCTTTAATTCGATGAGAAAATATTGGTGAACGAAAATATTTTGACCTTGTTCGTTTCTCTATTTAGTTTTATTTTTGATGACATCATCATTTCCCTCATTTCTCTCTCTATCTATCTCCACTCATTACACCTGCTGACATCATCAAAACTAAACTATACTATCTAACCAAACACAACATTTATATTGTTGACTTGTTGAGTTGCCTTTGCAATTTTTCTTCGGATAAAAAAACGAAGTATTTCCACGCATTGTAACCAAATAAAAAACTAGTGATATATTTAAATTTGCAATAAATTTTATACTCCCTCTATAAAAAAAATTAAGCACTGTCATCTGGGTTTACTACAAAACCAGACCAATCCGGTCCATGCTCACCCCTACTTGTTTGACTAGAAAATTACAGATGGGAGGAAATTGACATTTTTAGCTTCTTTTTGGGCTGAATTAATTCATGGTAATACAATGGGTATAATTATTGACGGTCAGTAATTTTTTGGTTTCTCTTCACGCCAAAAACTTTGGGATTAATCATTTGTTTCGACGAGAAATCAAAAATGTAAATAAATGTGGACCAAAGTTTAACAAAATCCATCTAAACTACACCAATGATAGTCAAAAAACTTCTTTTCCAAAATAAAAAAACGCCTTTTGTTGTTGAAATATTAATATATAAACGAGGGCAAAGAATCAGAAAATAAATGAGGGGAAAGGGATAAAAAAATACACATGTCTCTATTTGGTTGTTAGCAAAACAAAAATGAAATGGGTATACTTAACTTGCACTCAACATGCACACCAAGGTGATGTGACAGACAAGGAGAATCCCATCATTTCAGGTAAGCCCATGTCTGTCACATTACCTTGATGTGCATGTGGGGTGCAAGTTAGGTGTACCCATAGCATTGTTGCCACTTGCCATATGACAATACTTAATTTTTTGGAGCAAAGTCGAGAAGGTGGAGATTAAAAAAAATACTACAGTATAAAAAGGTGAGAAGTTTCACTCCTGATCGGGGGAAAAATGGTATAGGGACTTGTTTGGTTTGGTTTCCAAAAACCGGTTTTCTCAATTATTATCTCTATTTTTAAATATTATTTTTATTTTTCTCTCTATCTCTCTCCAATCATTAATACCTATTTTTTAATTATTATACCTATTTCTCCTTCTAATCATTACAAAAACCAAAACTCAAAACCAAACCAAACACAACCACAATTTCCTTAGTGCAGGAGCAGGAGGACTGTCAGTGGCATTGGAACTCGGTGCGCGAACACCACACTGGACCACCCATTGGGTTGTTCCTAGAATTTTATTTTTTTAAAAAATTTTAGTTTTGTTTGTTGTTTTTCTAAACTTTTATTAGATTTGAATACGACCACAACAAAAACAAGTTCCTTGAAGACGAAAAAGTATCGAACTATTATTTTTGTCTAAAGTGTTGTCTTAGTATGAATTTTGTTGGGTCTGGAGTGCCCCCATGGATTTGGTTACACAATGCCACTCCTTGCGACCGCTCTAAAAATAGACTTGCGGGTGCGATATCGAATGTCATAAAAGACTTAATTGAAGCCTTCCTACTACCAATTGGTTTTAGGAAAGTTGGTAGAAAAGCGGTCCGACAAGTGGTATCAGAGCCAGGAGGTCATGGGTTCGAGTCGCGGGAACGTCATCGCGAGGGAGGGATTGTTGGGCCCGGAGTGCCCCTATGAATTTGGTTACACAATATCAGTCCATGCGACCGCTCTAAAAACGGACCTGCGGGTTTTGGTGAGATGGTAAGCGCTTGATCCTAACAAGATATTGTTAGAAATAATTTATTTTGATTATGGTTCACGACAAAATTGATTTCTTAAAAGCCTAGTTACATAAATTATCTTAAAGAGAAAAACCTTGGCTTTCAGAAAACTTGTGTTTAAACAATGGACTTCATTATTTTTAATCCTAGCCTTTCGGTCAATTTACTTGACACTTTGTAAAAAAAATTTCAAAATCCAACTCCTTGCTCAAATTTCTATTGGCCCATGAATAATCATTTTTTTATATATATAAATGTTTGGCCCAAACTATCTTGGAGTATTAGTATGAATCTGTTTGGTAAGTCCACGTGTAAATTCATTTTCAAAATTAGATTTTGGCAAAGACTGAATCTTGCCATATCATTCACTTTGGTCCAAAACTTGATCAGACACGTAGTAATTTATTTCCATAGTTGTTCCTTGTTAACTTCTTAAAACCTGGTAATTATTACACAATCTTGCAGATCAATTTTTTTCAAAACAGATTTGGCTCAACAGGCTCATTCTATATTGGATATATTCATGTTACGTTTTAATTTGGTCAAAATTCCAACAGCCAAATCCCTTCTTAATATGGTATTCAAAATCATATTTTCAATTAAGGCCACGAGGCCTATTTTCAGTTTCCATCACACATGGAAATGAATCTCTAAAATTTGACACGTTTTCTTATTAGCCTATGATACTCCTTTTTCATATATGCTCTGACCCAAACGTATCCACCGAGATCTCATGGCCTTTTATGGTTAAACCTCTGGTCATCCATCTGAAGTTTTCCTTCCGTTAATTGACTTCGGATGTTTACAGTTAAGGCAACTCGGAGATTTTCTGCAAATCAGAAACATCCCGAAATACGAGCTCAACGGACTAATTTCTTTTAAGGGTGAGTTTCCGAATGGATTTTATCAAAATCTGATAAAATCAAGCCTTTGATTTTATCCATTCGTGAGGAGAGTTGATAAAATCTTAGATTTTTGCACAAAATCTAAGATTTGTGGAAAAATCTAATGGAGTTATATTATAGTAATAACTATCTAAATAGCAACTCCATTGTTGGAGATGCTCTAATTACCCTAATAATGTTGTTATTTTTTTTTATCGGCAAATAATGTTGTTAATGTTGGGGTGCTTGATTTAATTTAGAAGAAAAGTTAGGGAGTAAATTGGAGTTATTGGAAAAGGAGGCATGAGTAGTAGAAGTTGCTAGCTAAGAGGGGTTATAATGTATCAAACGAGGGACTTTTGTATTGATTTTCCAGATAGACCAGGGAGTAGGGGTGAAAATAAAAACCGGAGAACCGAACCGAACCGGACCGGAGAATTGGACCGAACTGAGTTTTTTTTTTTTTTTTTGATTTTTTACTTTACCGGTTCGATTCTCGGTTCAGGAAATTTTAAATTTTTAAAACCGGTCCAGTTTCCGGTTCGCAGGATTTTTTTGGTGAACCGAACTGGTATAATACATATATAGCTATAGAATCAAGAACTCCCTGGCAGGGAGTACAACTTTCTGTATTAATTATAGAATCAAGAACCGACTCACTCCACCGACTAGCTAAGGTTCTACTAGAAAATTCTTAATTTTGTACATGTTTTACATGTGCTAGTTACAAGGAAATTCTTCCCAATGTCTACACCCTTCTAGACACTTCCAACTTGAATATTTTAATACACATTTCTAGACATTTCTATATTTTTGCTTAGATATTTTTTTACACATTCTACATATCTCTAGAAGATTCCAAATTACATTTTTAACAGTTAAAGCAAGGTCGAAGTTGTAAAAATTTAAACCTATTCGTCTTGACCTCCCACTCTTGCTCTTTCTCATTTACTTTCTCCCGCTTTAGATGTTGGGGCACTACGTACGCGAAGGTGCCTCAAAACCACTGCATGCTCTCTCTCTCTCTCTCTCTCTCTCTCTCTCTCTCTTTCTATTTGGAGCTACAAGTAAAATTCTTTTTGCTTGGCATAAGTCACTATTGTTAATGAGGTTTGAACTCTAGCCAAACCAAAAGTACATGATGCATACCACTGAACCATCGCATACAAATACAGTTAGTTCTGAAAGTTTAGTTTTCTACTTAGCAATACCATTAGCAGAAAAGCCCAATAGAAATTAAATCTTTTAAACCTTTTGCGAGCATAATTAACTATGCAATTGACCCCGCCCGAAAGTATGTGAAGTTGCTGTGAGAGGGGTTCTAGGGATTACGTTGAAGTGTGCACAAATTGGTCCGATATACTCTGCATTATCCTAAAAGAAAAAAGAAAAAAAAACTTTGCAATTGACGTCTGCTCTATAAAATTGCAAGGGGATTTAACACCGTGATTGTGAAGTTACGAGCAA
Organism: Vaccinium vitis-idaea; assembly: GCA_963854785.1. Classification (NCBI taxonomy): domain Eukaryota; kingdom Viridiplantae; phylum Streptophyta; class Magnoliopsida; order Ericales; family Ericaceae; genus Vaccinium; species Vaccinium vitis-idaea. The sequence goes on from OY978215.1 coordinate 16,222,103, forward strand.
TTACAATAAATAACCTACTACTTCTACCTAAAGCTCTTGGATGTCTCACACTTCATCTCGGGATCGAGTTCCATTCCCCCCTCCCCATGTAATAGATTATGAATGACGAATGACAAAAAAAAAAAAAAAAACCGACAATAAAAACTGCTTCTTCCTCACTACCTCCCCAAACCCTAATTTTGCTTATATAACTTAATACTAAATAAAAGAGGCTAGATTGAGGACAGAGAATCCCGGCCATTTAGTTTAGAACACTGGAAAATCCGATGGTGAACAATTCACCAGATTCAAAATGTTGTACCAGTAATTCTTGTTCGCTTCAAAATTGTCGCAGCAACTTCCGGCGATGCTACCAGAGTTTCCGTTGGTGATGGAGGTGTATAATTGGTTGGAATCGTCAAGCAATACATCATCCAGCCCTGCTTCCATAATATTAGGAATCAAAAGGGTTTCATTTCCCATAGCAAAAGAGTCACCATCTGTGGAATACGCCAAGCCCTGAAGCTGCAATATTTCAATCTCATCTGGAAAATTATTTGCTAGCCCCATGGCTTCACCTGTGTTCACAAACAAACCCGGGTTAGTTATTGGAAAGGAATGATGCTTGAGACATAGATTCGTACGTATGTACGGATGTACCTATTCAATTTATTGTGGGTTCCACGTGCTTTGTGGGGGATTCAAAGAGGATGATTCGTGACACATCTATGTCTAAATTTATGTTCGGAGACGGGACATTTGTGTGCCGCATAAGTAGTACTGCTGACGGAGAAGATTTTCCTTTACTATTTTCTTTTCAAATCATCAGTTCCAAATAAATCACCAATTATTAATCGACAAGAATTTGTTGATAGACAATAATGCCAAAAAACAGGTTTATGTACGTACCATCTAACATATTTAACAGAAAATTGAACTTTCGACTGAAAATGACTAACGTGCAGAAGTTTTCCAAAAGACAATAGCAGTAGTGGTAGTTTTTGCAATTACGAGCATGAGCCATTAGGAAAAAGGGTTGACTTACTTTTGTCTTACGAAACAGCAGAAAGTGGTGAAAGCGTTTTACAGAAAAATATTTTACGTAAAAACAAACAGAGACCTTCGATAGAGAACAATTCTTTTTGTATAATGAAATAACCTTTTTTCGAGATGTTCGACGGCGTTGTAAGGGAGTCAAGACTTCCAATGGTGGCAAAGTTACCCACCGAAAATTCATTATATCCCGGCGCTTCTAGCCATGACCCTTGCAAAGCTGTTAGTACATCCAGACATAGTGGTTGAAGTGGCAGATCCGGCAATGGTGCTGTAGTTGTAGCTTCGTGAGCTGAAGCCGAGGAGCTAGGTTGTGTTTGAAAAGGTTTGAGAAGTTGTAGCTTGGATTCCCGAACGAGTCGGGCTTCGGCTTCAAGCCGAGCACCCTCCCATTGAGCCATGTGGCTAAGGTTGGCAGCGTCCTTCAACTGGTCAGGACCGAGGGCGTGGCTCTTCGGCTTATGAGTCATTGGATCGATTCCCATCTTGGTTAACCTCTTTTTGAGGTGTGTGTTCCAGTGATTCTTGATCTCATTGTCCGTTCTCTTCGGCAAGTGAGCGGCTATTACTGACCATCTGAATAAAATTACCCCAATTAGTTACAATTATGTAAGAAAAATATAGTTTTAACACAATTATGAGTATGAGACAGTATCATACTTTTAATTATGAGTATGAGTATGAGATTTTTTTTATCAGAAGATGTATAATGATAAAATTAGATGCTGCGACATTAAATGCATTGATTCCGTACGAGATATACAATGACATGGGCGGTGTGCAATTTTTGTTGTTTACAAGGAATAAATCCAATGAAGAAATGATCTAATAACTAATTAGAAATGTTTTTCCCACTATGACTTTGGTTTTTATTTCGTTTTTCGTTTTTCCTTTTTTTTTTTTTCACGAAAGAATGTTACTGGCAGAAAAAGTGAACCGGAAAATCTATCATCATACTCACTTAGTATGAGTCCCACGTAAAAACTGAAATAGAAGAGTACTAAACCAAGGTTTTAAAAATCGGCTGTAACGTAATTGCCATTACGGTTTGACTTTCTGATATCGTTGTACCCCAATATACCGGCTAAATGGAAAATCAAATGTATATTGATCGGTTCCCATTACCCATGTGTCTATTTCCACTTCACAGTTGTTACGGTCGAGTAGTGATCATTACCGGTGATTTTGGGAGTTAAATTATTGGTGTTATTTTTTTTTAAAATTGTGTTTTGTTTTAGTCACCTGTTCCCGAGAAGAGCGTGGAGTTGGATGATGGTTTGTTCCTCTTGCAAACTGAATTTGCCTCTCTTGATATCAGGTCTCAAATAATTCGTCCACCTCAATCTACAACTCTTGCCACATCTTTGGAGGCCTGTCATGATCAAATTAGCTACCAAAATGAGACATATAATTACACGTACACAAAAAGAAAAAAATTAAAATGAATTGCAATATGGGAACTTCCACTGGCAAAAACATTTGGCTATCGTAGGTTTGATTTAAATGGAGAAAGTTGAACATGTACCTATCACATCATCAACGTAGAAATCATTAATGTCGATAGACTCCTTACATTTTACTTTTTCTACATTTGGATGATACTTTATGTATTTGGCTTCTGGTAGGAGTGTTGAAAAAAATATGCAGAATACATTTTGCAACAGGACTAGTGTTTGAGGAAGTCTTTTTGTTAATCAAAATGAGAAAATCGGGAAATAAAAAACCAAAAAGCTCTTCCCCAACATACTTTTAACTCCTCCTCTCTCCTTTGAAGGGTGTTTGGATGTCTATTTTCACATTCTCATTTCTGGCTTTTCACCTTTTGAGTGTTTGGCAGCAATCACCAATGATCCAATCTACCAAAAAGAGTACTGGTTTTTAGTTGCTAGAAAACAAAAGCCAAAAAGAGGTGCAAAGGAGCTTTTCCCATTCTCTTTTTTGCGTTCCCCTTTTGAATACATTTTGACTACTGCTGTTGTTGTAAAATATAAAATTAATTTGTTCTGCACATATTGACGTATAAAATTAATTTGTTCTGCACATATTTCCCAAAACACTACTGCTGTTGTAAAATATATTTTGCACATTTATCCTAAACACTACTACCAAATTTAGAATACATTTTGACTATAATTTAAAAAGCCAAAAAAATGAAACGAGTCACAAAACACCCCTTTCATCAAATTGGAGAATGAGTTTTAGGAGAACGAGTTTTCCCTCATCGATCTCTCCCAAACAACCAAAACCAAAACACATGAAAAGGAAAATGTGAAAAGCAAGGAGCCAAACACCCCCTAAATAATTTACCCGAGGTCAAATTTTTAACTCCGGTGTTAAATTCCTTTGCGATCACAGCTACACAAGCCAATTATGCAACCATAATAGTGCTAATGGAACACAAGCCACATCATCAAATTGCATAAGACGACTTGTTAGAAGTAATACACGACAAACTTGACTTTTTACAAAGATGATTTCTCGTTCACCTTACAAGAATTTATACAGTCCATATATACTATTTTCCAATCCATCATAGTATCAACTCGCTCGTTATTGAAATTGAACTCACGACCTCATTACACCAAAGTGTAGCTATATAGTCGTCCAACCAAGTGCCCCGGTTAAATTTTTCGTGTTACAGTGCTAAAAAAAATGAAATCTATACAGAATGACGAGGTAGAATCGTAAACAAATCATTTTCTTTTTTGAAAGGCATAAGAAATTTTATTAATATCTGAAATAGTACAAAGATTAAAAGGGACCAAGGGAAATACATCACACGTGAGGAAACATCCCAACAAGGTTGGCACCCAACCACACGACAATCATTTACCTGCCTTTGCAGGGAGAGCACGCCAGCTTCCATGACCATATTGTTGAATATATGCCGAAAGCTTGTGGTCTTCTTCAGGTGTCCATGGCCCTTTCTTCAACCCCACATTCTGACCACATGGTGACCTACCCATTCGTGAGAGAGAGAGAGAGAGAGAGAGAGAGAGAGAGAGAGAGAGAGAGAGAGGAGAGGGAGGATTGGACGTGATATGCTTTCTTGTTTCTTTCTTTGTTTGTAAAGATTGGAGAGTGATGTGCTTAGAAGAAAGGTACACAATTTATAAGGGTAGAAAATTTAATAGGCTTGATTGATTTGGTACTAGATTAGTTTGTATTTATTTAGGGGGAGTTCTTGAATGGATTATTTGATGTTATCATCTTGGATTTTATCATCATCTTTTACGAATAGATTTTATCACACTAGATTTTATCAACCATTTTTTAAACTCATAGTGGTCCACAATTATTTTATCACCTAGATTTTAGTATCTATTGGGAAAACAAGGTGATTTTATCACCCCTCCATAAAACACCAACTAAAATCAATTTTCTCATTTTATCTCATAAAATCCATTCAAGAACTCCCCCTTATTTAATTTTAAGCAGGTTGTAGCCTTAATTTCCCAGGAAAAGGAAAGTTATTTTTTTTTTTGAACAGCAAAAGTTATTTTTTTTTAGGATCGAGGTTCTATACTCTCAAGCTAACCATTAACCCATTTTGGCAATTCACACTTTAATGGAAATATGTATTTTATTCTTTGATTTAAAAATCCCATGCCTTTTAACTAGCTACTCTAATGTTGTCGGAGTCATTTATATCAAAACCCGGGACGCATTCAGAAATCCAACCTGATGGGGGCACCTTATTAATTATAATCGTGGATTTTTTTTCTTAGTCAACGATCTTGCTAAATTAAGACATTTATTATGGACTATAAAATTTATCATGCATACTTTTTATTTAAAAATAATAAAAAAAATGAGCACATAATCTTAGACAAAACTTTTGGAGTATGGTTTACCTTGACATTGACAAGTCTTTAGAATGATCGAGATGGTTTTATTGATGATTTTAAAAAAAATATTTCTCCACAAGGGTTAAAAATAAAGAAAATAGAAAGACAAATCTTAAAATAAACAAAAAATTTATAAACCATTAATTATGAATGAATCAGCCAATGAAAGTTGAAGCACAAAATTAACATACATATAATTGTGTATGCATCACATTATACTATATGACATAATTGTACTAATTATATAATATTAATATATATATTTTTAAGTTGGGCACGTACCCGACATGACCCCTTAGATCCCTCCCTCATCAATTTTTGCATTATTTTAATTGGAGAACAACCGCTTCTATGTTGATCGCTCAGTTTATATGCCCGTATTCTTTAGTAGAAATAGGAATTTAAATAACTGGGATAAAATCTATTAATTTTATATCCACACTGTTGTGACGTTTGGAATAATTAAGTAATCTTCTCCACGAATCTCTTTTTTCAGAAATTTGCTCGAGTCAAATGCTTCCCTTTTGTGGGATTGAGCTAGGAATCTAGAATTCCCTTGGGGATTGGAGGGATCAGATTCCAACTTAGTTTTTATTTTTAGTTTATATTTTATTTTTGTTAAAGTGGTATAAACTTCATTGATAGAAAACAAAAGGACGAAAGTTATCATCTACATATAACATCTGTCCTCAATCGAAGGACCAGAAAGCCACAAAAGAGGGTAGCCCTCCTAGGTACTGACACCAATACCATTACTACCTCTCATAGCCACAGAATGGGCCACCCGATAAACACTTGTAAGCATAAAACAAAATCTCATATGGATCAAACATATACCTGGGGCGTTGCTCAATAATAATCTCCACACATTGATGACAAGCGAGTCCAACCCATATGATTCATCATTGGACCATCATCACTACCATCGTCGGAACCTGAAATGGCACCTCATGTTGAATGAGAAGCCGAGAGAAAGGAAAAAAGAAGAAGAGAAAAGACAAATAAATTTTCAGATCTGAGATCGAGAGAGCAGACACTCACTAGAAAGGAGGGGTTATGAAACGTGAAAAAATGACCATCACTTGAGAGAAAGGAAAACAACTATAAAGGGTAAAGTTCCCCCCCTCCCGCTGCCGCATTAGGTTGATGAAAACCTTTGGGGGAGGGAGGGGAAGGAAGAGAAAAGGCAGCTAGGATTTTTTTTCTCCGAGAGAGAGAAGCTCACTATTAGAGAGAGAAAACTCTTAGTTTAGGTCCTCTCTATTTCCTTTTTTTTTTTAAGACAGAAAACTTTATTAATCTCTGAACGAATACAAAGATTAAATGGGAAGAAGGGTAACAAAGTTACGACTAGCAGAAACATTCAACCACTAGATGAAACAAACCACATCACTAGGTTAGCAAAATACCAACCAAAACTGAAACTCTAGGACACGCCCTAAGAGATTCGGAAAATTAAAACCAAAACATGTTGAACTTGATTACAAGAACTCCAATATGCTTTGAAGCCTGAATAAGAAATCATCCATAGTGAAATCATTGCCCCCAACTTTGGCCTTAAGCCATAGAGCCACTCTAATCATAATAAGATCGGAGATCTTATCCCAATCAGGAATAGAACCTTCAATAATAATGCTATTGTTCCGGATAGTCCACATAACGTTCTAGATCACTCTTCTTCGTTTTTTCAATTTCAAATCCTTCCACCAAATGAGAAGACTAACAATCGATTGAGGGACCACCCATTGGACTCCCCACCATATCAAAATCTTAGGCCAAACCTGCCAAACTGGTTGACAGTGCAAAAAAAGATGATCAACTGTCTTAATGTAATTCGAATAGAATTTGCAAGTTGCTTCTTCCACATTTTGGATAATACCAATCCTGAGAAGGTATTCTGCGCGCAGACTTGATTTTACCTAGATGCACTAGCCAGCACAAGAATTGAGCCCTCTATGGTGTCACATTTCTCCAAATTAAATCAAAAGCTGAATTTGAAGTAAGGGTTTAACGGGTTGGCCAGATTGTATAGAGATTTAACAGAGAAGACTTGAGAAAGGCAGCCTACCAATTTACCCAAAAAAAAAGGCAGCCTACCCAAACAAGCCTGTCTTGAGAACCATCAGAGACCATTATCCCTGAGCCATCCAGTAAAGAGTACTATAGATCAATCAGCAAATCATTCTCCCAATCATATAGCCTTCTTCTGAAATTGGGCACCCATTGATGTGATTCAGATCTTCTTGCCAATACCCCTCATGAAAAACCACTCTGAAAATTGGTGGTAAAGCCTCAACTGAACTTTGGTTTCCCAGCCAATTATGTGCTTTTGATTAGTTTTATATTTGATAAAAATATTTATAACTAGTCTCATAATTATAATCCACCTAATTTTTTATCCTCTCTATTTCCTACTTAGTTTAAGAATGTAATTTCTAGTTGATTATGTAATCAAGAATCATATTCCTATTGCCATTAGTTCCAAACGTAGGAAACATGAAAATAGGGCATCACATTTTCATTTCACTCAAGACTAATGTCATCTAAACAGAGGCAATATTCAAACACATATAGAGAGCATTGAATCTTAAAGATTGCTTCAAAGGGAACCACATGCACCATCCCTTCCCCAATCCTAATTGAGTGAAAGGAAAAAACCTAAGGGGAACTTTAATATTGTATAAAAATTAGGTGGATTATAATTATGAGACTGGTTATAAATATTTTTATCAAATCTAGAACTAATAAAAAACACATCATTATGGAGGTAAATATAAGTCATAGACAGATCGAGGCATATTATTGCTATGAATCCAACACAGGACAAATTGCTGCAAGTGCATCTTCTCATGGGAGTGATATATAGGCGTTCTAAGATGAAGATTGGGGCTCCTAAAAGTCTGCATACTTTACTGCATCACCATTTCTTCCTGCTTTGTTTACGGATGGTCTGAGTACTGCATGGGGTTCTAAAGGTGCCGTTTGGAAAATCTTTCAAATGTGGGATAAATTAAGTTTGGGGATGTATTTTTAGGTTCCGCTTTGCTTTCTGAGGTGTTGTTTTTTGTTATCTGGGCATTTTGGTTGTCTCCTTGTCAACTGGAATTTGGGATTGGGGTGTTTCTTTCACGCTGTGATGCTTGTCTGTTGGTTGTTTGGTTGCCTCCCAGTCAGCCTTCAACCTTTTGGGTCACGAGAATCAGATTATAGTCGTTGGTCGTTGGTTAATTTCCTTTTCCTTGTTTTGATGTTTTATCTCTTGCTCCTTCGTTTTGATGTTTTATCTCTTGCTCCTTTTAATCTTGTATCTCTGATATTTGATTAATAAAATTGTTTTGCCGTAAAAAGAAAAAAAGAAAAGAAAAAGAAAAAGAATCCAACACAGGACAAGTATTTACAATGTTTGTGTTTAAATATCACCTAGATGTTTTCTCTGAATTTATGGATTTAAAGATGATGATAAAAGAGACCCACTGCCCTTAACCACCAAATGTTTGTGAATTGATGGTAGCAATTATTTTAAAATTTAATAAGTTCATAATTTTTTTAAAATGGCAATACACTAAACGATCGCAGAGTGATAGTAAATTCGTACTCCTATATTCAATGCAAAGATGTACTGTACTGCTAGGCCTATTCATTGTTTATTTAGAAATCCGGTGGAGCTGTCTGCCAAAGCCTCCCAGTCCCAATTATGTCATGCGATAAGCAGACTGATTTTGGGTACACCCCAAATGTGTATCGAAAGTGAACATTCGGATTGGGTTGTGTGGGACCCTTGTCCAATTGATGTAAATCATTAATTTAATTTGTTTAATTGTTCTTCTAAAGTGATTTTCAAAAATAAATTCAATCGAATTTCGGTAAGTGGTTTATCAATTTATTCAATTTTTTGTCCTTGCAAATTAAGGGACCAAAAATTGAATGACTAAAAATCAATAGCGATAGTTTCCTATAAGGTCCCTAAATTTATTTATTTTTGAACAAATTTATTAGTAAAGCTCATTAGGACACATTTATGATGTGTTTCATTTCTCTGTATTAATGCACTGTTCTGTAATATTACCTAACCATGGTTAGCCAGCTAAGTCGGTTATTACCTTTGGCAGCTATGTCGGTTATCACCATTGGTTAGGTGGTTAGTTAGGGTAGTTTAGTTTACAGTTGTATAAAGGAATGGTTGAGTTGTATTTGTTAATCAAGAAAAACAGAAATACAAAATCTGAGATTACGTCTTTTTCTCTCTCTTCTTCTCTCTCTTCTCTTCTCTTCTTCATTTCTTCTTTCTTCATCATCATCAAAACCCTAGAATTTGATTCAAGAAATTGATCTGTGATTATCTCCAGATCTTCCATATGGTATCAGAGCACACGACATCTGTCATTTCTGAAGCACGATTCTGGTGAAAGAATTTGGTTGACAAGAATAATTTTCTGAGAATCGAGTGTCGAGAATGGCAACAGCAGTGAATGCATCGAGTGCTTCATCTTCTTCGTCTTCATCAGAAATTGCTACAGTGAAACTCAATCTGCCACCATCACTGGTATTTCTGATATCTAATATCCATTCATTTGTGACAATAAAGCTTGATTCTCACAACTATGTCATCTGGAGAGCACAAATTGAGCATGCACTTAAAGCAAATCATTTTTTTGGCTATGTTGATTGTTCGATTCCGTGTCCATCGCCTACAACTATTCGTACAACAGACATTTCTGTTTCAGATCCTGACTTTGCACTTTGGAACATTATTGATGGTCAACTGCTGTCATGCCTTATTGCTACCATATCTGCAACCACTTTACCCTTAATTTTAGGGTTAGAACATGCATCTCAAGTTTGGGAAATCCTCGAACAGCGATTCAATTCTGTGTCAAGAACACATGTTCATGACCTAAAAAGACTGTTATATAATGTTACAAAAACCTCTACACTTGCAGCATATTTTGATCTGATTAAGCAGTTGTCCTATAAACTGGCTGCTGCTGGATCTCCTGTGACGGATGAAGATTTAATTTTCTATGCACTACATGGCTTACCAACAGAGTTTGACTCTTTGCAAACTGCAATTAGTGCAAGAGCAGGAGATATAACCTTTGAAGAACTTATTACTCTGGTTAACGGTGAAGAAATGAGAAAGCATAGATCTGCTTCTGGAAAATCTTTTGATGGTGCATCATCTGTTTTTCTTACTATGCCTAAATCAAATGCTCAATCTGGTGGTTCGAATATGTACCCAGCTTCTCCCAATGTCTCTCAGCAGTACAATAATATACCTTCTCCTCAGATTCACCATGGTTCTGAGTTTTATCCTGGGGTCTCGCAGCAACAACCACCTATGTTCCATACATCTCTTCCTCAGTCCTCAAACAGAAATTGGAACAATGCATCTTCTTCTAACAGATCAAGGGGATACAGAAATCAGAGGGGATATAATGCCTGTCAAATTTGCAACAAAACCAATCATACTGCCAAGACATGCTATCACAGATCCAACTTGAGTTATCAACCTCCATCATACTCTTCTTATAACAATAATGCATCACAGCAAAGATCAGTTTATAGCAATCCTGCTCCACAAGCTCATATGCTTCAGGCTTCATATCCACAACCCAGTCCTGGCTTGCTGCCCCTACCTACACTCTATCCACCACCTGCAAATACCATTGCCTGTCCTTCTGCTTGACCAAATCCTAGACCTAAATTAATGGGTTGCCCCAAGCGTAGGGCTGAGACCGGTGTAGCATAATACCCGGTAAGACCGGAATCGAATCCACAGAGACGGTGGAGGATGCTTAACTAAAAACTCGGGTTGTGAGATCTAAAACGGCTCTTAGGTAGCCACCCTTTGTGATTTGATGGGAAAATTAACTAAACTAAGATAAAACTGATTTGATTAAACTATTAAAAGCAAGTACGGTCGTAGGGTTCATAACAACAGTGACCAGATCTAGATAGTTCCGCTCAGTTCGATGTTTTGAAAACGTTTGATTTTAGAGAGAAAAAGATACCCCGAAAGATGCGAATCCTCGTGGTCGCCGTTTACCCATGTACAGCGTAGAACGAGTTTTGGTCCCCCGTTCCCCGCGTTACATGGGCTCCGACAATGCCTGGATTCATCCAACGAAGGTACTTTAATAACCTAAAATTGCTTTTACCTTTGTTAATTCTGGAAACAGGAGCGAGAACAGACCCAGCCCTGGCCACGATGTGTTAATCACCCCGCGACCATACCTATAGAACTACTCACTCATATTAGCTAGAACGAATAACAAAATTCTGAAATTAAACATGCTATTAAACTTGAATATCAATTAAAACAAAGATTCGAATCTCAGATCACAGACAAACTCCCGCGAACTGAGATTAAAGTAAATAAACAGAAACGTTACCGAAGCAATGCGAGAATCAGCGAATAAAACTCTAAAACTTCAATCGAACAAGCTCCGGAAAGTAACAACTCCAAAGGAAAAATGGCTGCGAAAAACTAAGAAAAACCTAGCCAAGTTCGAACCCTAATTCGGAACAAAAATGAGGTATTTATCCTCCCCCGAAGTCAACACATGTGGCAAGTCAAAACGGGCAATTTAAGAACCTCGGTATCGATACAGGAGAAGTCCTGTATCGATACCCAGACGTTCTGTTCCCAAATTGGCACACGGGTATCGATATAGGAGAAGTCCTGTATCGATACCGGAACCCCTAAAATGACTTCCAAGCTTGTTTGGCCGTCCTCACTTGGGTCCCACCTGTCCCCAACACGCCCGACCGCCATGTGTCCACTTTACGCGCTCTTTTCGACCTGTTCCCTACAAAACAACAAAAAAACAAGAAAAACCAAAGACAACACCGCATCAAGTGGAAAATGGAATAAATCGCGCCTCTAACGCCCTAATTCGCCCTACCTCGGCGCTTATATCTGTGATATTGCGCGCCTATCACCTTCCCCATATCCTAACACATCACATTCCTATCCTACTTCATCACCACCACCTAGTAACTGGTACTTGGATAGTGGTGCAACAAACCATGTGACTAATGATTTCTCCAATCTCTCCTTGCAGCATTCCACTTCTGCTCCTGCAGGTGTTATGGTAGGCAATGGTCAAACGGTTCCCATTGCACACTCTGGTAAGGGTGTTCTTTCTACTCCTTCTTGTCCCTTATCTCTCACTGATCTGTTTCATGTGCCTTCTATTAGTCACAACTTGTTATCAGTTCACAAACTTGCTTCTGATAATAATTGCAGATTAATATTTGATGCCTTTGGTTTTGTTATTCAGGACAGAATAACCAACCAGATTCTTCTCCATGGTCCTTCTCATCAGGGGCTCTATCCAATTCTGGCCTCTTCTAATCATTCACCTTCAGTCTTGATGTCTTCATCTTCTGCACATGCTCTCTCTTCTACAGTTCAATGGCATCAAAAGTTAGGTCATCCCAACTCCAATTCCTTACACCATTTGGTACAAGAATTTCATTTGCCTATCTCTAAACCTTTTCATGTAGATTGTACTTCATGTAATGTGGCTAAAAGTCATAAACTGCCCTTTACTTTGTCTGATTTTCGTGCTCAACATCCTTTTGAACTCATGGATATGGATGTATGGGGTCCTGCCCCTGTATCTTCTTTTAGTGGATTCATGTATTATCTTGTGATTCTGGATGATTTTACTAGATATATCTGGTTGTTCCCTATGCACTATAAGTCTGATGTGAAAAACATTCTTACTCAATTTTGTGCTCATGTTAAAACTCAATTCAATTCAGTTATAAAATCTTTTCGATCTGATAATGGAGGGGAGTTTATCAATAAATATTTGTGCCAGTTGTTTCTGGATTATGGTCTCTTTCATCAGACTTCCTGTCCTCATACTCCAGAACAAAATGGCAGGGCAGAGAGAGTCCATAGACATCTTATTGAGACTACCCTTACTCTTCTTCATCAGGCTATCATGCCAGTTAACTTTTGGTTAGAAGCCCTTATTACAAGTGTCTACCTAATCAACAGATTACCTCATTCTGCCATTAATTTTCAGATTCCCTATACTCTTCTATTCAACAAAACTCCAGATTATATTGGTCTCAAACCTTTTGGATGTCTATGTTTTCCATGGCTAAAACCTTACATTCCTCATAAACTCTGTCCTAAATCTACTCCTTGTGTTTTTCTGGGGTATTGTTCCAACTCAAAAGGATACAGATGTTTTGACCCTATTTCTAATAAAGTTTATATTTCACGCCATGTCAAATTTGTTGAGCATACTTTTCCTTATGATTCTCTTGTCAGATCAGTAGCTTCACATGTTTCTGAACCTGCATGTACTTCTACTATACAGTTTGATATATCTCTGGCTACAGAAAATGATCTGTCTCTGTCCATTCCTTGTATTCCTGTTACTACCACTGTTCCTACTGTTCCTTCTTCTTTTCCTAGTCACTCATCTCTGTCTCAAGTGTCTAATCTTTCTTCTGTACCACCAACTACATGTCCTACTACTTCTGCCTCTCCTGTTGACACTCATTGTACATCACCACCTGCTACTGCATCTCTGCCTACGCCTGCAGTTCATCCTATGCTCACTAGGTCCAAACATGGTATTGTGAAGCCCAGAGTTCCTTTATCTCTTTCTCTTACCTCTACTTCTGAACCAATTGAACCAACTACCTTTTTCTGAAGCTATGAAGTCTGTACAGTGGCAGGAAGCTATGTCTACTGAATATACAGCCCTTCTGTCCTAGGGCACATGGTCTTTCATACCACCTCCACCTAATGTTAATGTGATAGGTTGCCACTGGATTTTTAAGTTGAAAAAGCACTCAGATGGATCAATAGCAAGGTATAAAGCCAGGTTAGTGGCTAGGGGCAACCAGCAGACAGAAGGATTGGATTTTTCTGAGACATTTAGTCCTGTCATTAAGCAACCAACGTTGAAATTAGTTCTTGCTCTTGCTGTGCATTTTGGTTGGCCTTTGAGGCAATTAGATGTTTCTAATGCTTTTCTCCATGGCATTATTGAAGAAGTTGTCTACATGAAACAACCTCCTGGTTATGTGGACCCTCAAAGACCTCACTTTGTCTGTAAATTGCATAAGGCTTTGTATGGTCTCCGTCAGGCCCCTAGAGCTTGGTATGCTCTGTTTTCTAATCACTTACAAAATCTTGGGTTCACCAACAGCTTGGCAGATACGTCCCTTTTTGTTTTGAAGAAGGATTCTGATATTACATATGTTCTTATATATGTAGATGATATCATTATAATTGGCAACAACACCTTGTTTGTTACCACTCTTCTTGGTCAACTTCAGACCAAGTTTGCTCTTAAAGATCTTGGAGAATTACACTACTTCCTAGGTATTGAAGTCCTTAAGCATTCTTCTGGTTTGATACTTACCTAACACAAGTATGCCCTTGAGTTGCTTACTAAAGCTGGCATGCTTGATTGTAAACCTAGTTTTTCCCCTTCTTCTACTAAACCTTCTACAGTCTCTGAATCTCTACCCTTCTAGGATGTTCAGTTTTACAGATCTATTGTGGGGTCTCTTCAGTATCTAACTATTACTAAGCCAGAAATATCCCATGCCGTAAACTATGTATGCCAGTTTATGCATGCTCCCTCTCAGTTACATTTTGCTGCAGTTAAACGAATTCTGAGATACATTAAGGGTTCTCTAGATCAAGGTCTTCATTTTACACCTTCTTCCTTGTTTCTTACTGCCTTTTGTGATGCTGATTGGGCTGGAGACCAACTGGACAGGCGTTCCACTTCAGGGTTTTGTGTGTTTTTGGGGGATAATATCATTTCCTGGAGTGCCGAGAAACAAAGTACCGTTTCTAGATCCAGTACTGAAGCTGAATATAGGGCTCTCTCTCATACTACTGCTGAACTTCTCTGGTTGCAACAACTGCTCACTGATCTTCATGTTTCTGTGGCCAATATTCCAGTGATTTTCTGTGATAATCTTTCAGCTATAGCCCTTGCTTCTAACCCTATATTTCATGCTAGAACCAAGCATATTGAAGTGGATTATCACTTCATTCGGGAGAAGGTTCTTGCCAAGCAGATTTATATTAAGCATGTTGGTTCAGATGCACAGACGACAGACATTTTTACCAAGCCACTTTCAGTTGCTCGGTTCCAGGCTTTAGCCTCCAAACTCATGGTCAAGCCCATTCCCATGAGTTTGAGGGGGGCTATTAGTAAAGCTCATTAGGACACATTTATGATGTGTTTCATTTCTCTGTATTAATGCACTGTTCTGTAATATTACCTAACCATTGTTAGCCAGCTATGTCGGTTATCACCATTGGTTAGGTGGTTAGTTAGGGTAGTTTAGTTTACAGTTGTATAAAGGAATGGTTGAGCTGTATTTGTTAATCAAGAAAAACAGAAATACAAAATCTGAGATTACGTCTTTTTCTCTCTCTTCTTCTCTCTCTTCTCTTCTCTTCTTCATTTCTTCTTTCTTCATCATCATCAAAACCCTAGAATTTGATTCAAGAAATTGATCTGTGATTATCTCTAGATCTTCCATAAAATTAAATTACCCGGATAAGTTGAGTGGGAATCTGACGTGGGTCGCTCACAATCCATTGTATGTTAGCGGGGACTCCAATTAAAGCCATAAAAATGCCCTATATTTGCACTTGTACTCTCTCTATTGTTTGCATAACATTGATTATTCAGACAATTTCGTTCATGTGGCGAAGTGGTGGAAAATTAGTTTTAGAATATACTTTTGGGTCTATTAAAAAAACTATCTAAGAGTCAATGATTTCTATTCCTGAATTGGTTGATCAAGGTCAATAAAGATTAATATCTTTATGAACCTTTTATTTTTAGATGAATTTATTATCTCTACACATACATATTTGATAGCAGTTTTGACCATGAGATGGCAGAGGGAACAAAATTCTAAGTTTTAGCTAGATAAGGGCATCCACAGTGGGCTCCCTAAAAATAACTCCTAAGTTGACTCCTAAAGTGTACACATAAGCCTAATTGGGGTTCATTTTTCACTCCTAAAGCTTGCTAAATTTAGAGTGCATATGTGTACTCAATGGGCTAGCAAGAACATTCTTTATTTTGTGAAAAATAAAATAAAAAAGGGGTCCCATAAATTGACTAGTCAAACGGCTTCAGTATTCTCATAGTGCTTCGTCTTCATCTTTCGTCCGATTAGTATTTCTTACCTTCGGTTGCACTTCAATATTTTTTTGGGCTTTTTGTGAGCTTGTGAATCCGTATTTTGAGAAGGTTGATGAGTTAAAAATTGAAATGGCTCTGAACCGAATTGGCTGGGTGGAGTGAGGGGGAATTGTGTATTCATGATATATTGCGCGTAAAATTCTGCATCAAAAGAGTTGAATGGAGGGTTAGATTGATTATTTGAATTTGGAGATGTAGGTTCCATTTGCAAAGAGGGTGAACTTGATGAAAGTTGTTTCTGGAGTATATTGCAAAGAAGATCTCATCTGGTTGATATATTTATACACTGGAATTCAAATTTTTTGATGCAAGATATTTGAGAGATTTCTTCCAACGAAACTTTTTTCAAAAATTTTCAAACAAAATCATTTATCTTACGAAAATCCACATTAAAAAAAGACTAAAAGGCTTAGGTCTCTCTTGGAACTAGTTCATTGAAGACCACTTTGTACATTTCAAAACCTTGTAGTCCTTCTTAGGGCATATCCACTTTGTACATTTCAAAAGTCAAAGTATTAAATTTTTTGTTTTCTTCTTTTGCCCTTCTCTTTTGTCCTACTCCTATTGTTACTATTTTTGGAAACACAAAAAGGTAGGGGTATATTGTGAAAAGTGAAGTTTAAAATTTGTACTGATGGTGCCCTTGAATTAGTTTGAAATCCCAAACTGAACAAATAAAGTGGAACAATGGTAGCATCTTTAGTAACACGATATACTCCTTCCGTCCCAAATTGCTAGTCCTTCTTTTTATTTTCGGATGTCCCAAAATGTTGGTCATATTTCAAAAAACAACTATCAAATCCAGTTTTATCCTTAAAAGTACTCTTTCCCTCCCAATTTATTTCACAGTTTTTGAAATTCGTATCATTTCTAAATCGTTTATATCTTTTACAATATAATGTTTTTCATGATTTTTAAAACTTTGTATAAAACAACTAATTGAGATCTATCAAACAATATTCATATTGCATATTTTTTGAGACCCATATTAAAAAATATAAACAATTTAAAACCACTTAATAAACTTAACAGTTTTGAAGGACAATTTTGGAACTCTAAGACAATAATTGTCTCCTTAAAAAGTTAGATTCCCCAAAAGAGGAGCAATTTGGGACAGAGAGAGTACATATTTGATAATAGTTTTGAACTTGAGATTTTAGGAGAGAATAATTGACCCAAGATATTTTTATAACTAGTCAAAACAGTTTGTTATATTTGTAAATAGTACACATTCATTCTTAACCAACTAGAATAATATGTACTAACTAGTATGATAAATGGTACCAAGTGAGCTAAACTATAAGTAACAAATCGATGCATAGAAATGTGAAACACATGAACTGTAAAGTTCACGTACGGCTAGCCTTGACATTTTTTTTTGATCAGCAAAGAAATAATATATTAGACAAAAAGAAGAAGTACAAGGGGATCCAATACGTCCAAAAGGAAAGGGAAAGTAACCCACAATTGGGCCTCTAACGCCAGACCAAATGAAAAAGCAGGAACAAGAGAAACAGAAAAAACAGAAAGAGTTAACAAGAGATCAACTCAAAGGAAGAAGAATCTCCCCAGCATGAACTACCATACTGACATAAGCGCCTAAATAGCAGATTACAGGGATTCAATTAGGGAGGGAAGATTGAACACAATGTCTCCAAAAGAAAAACTCTTTGCTCCATGCCTCCATGGTAAGACTGGAACCAACAAGCAATCCTGTGTTTAATGATATCTCCCAAATCCCTCCACCTTGGAACAACACCTTGAAAAATGAGTTCATTTCTGATCTTCCAAACTAACCATAATACTGCAAAACCCGACAAGTCCCATAGCACTTTTTAAATTTCTTAAACTTCCAGCTCTGCCACCATGTAAATAAATCCTTCACTGACCTCGGCACCACCCAAGATAACCCCCACCACTGAATTACCTCACACCATATTCCCCAAACTGCCTCACAATGCAAAAACAAATGACTAACAGATTCAGGGACCTCACCCCAAAAATGACATAAGCTTTCATTAAAATCAGACAAAATCCCAGAGAAAAAAGAAATTCAGCCGTTTTAACCCTATTCAAGACAGCCAACCAACCTAAAAATTGAACTTTAGGAGGAGCATAATTTTTCCATGAAAGCAATAACTCTTTTCTGTCTCTTCCAGATTCACCATCTTTTAACTTGTACAATGATCTGACCAAAAAGGACTTAGACGATTCTGCCTCCCACCTTAATAGATCATCCCTTGATGTTTGTAACTCCACCGAATTCATCAGGCCTATAAAATTGTTCCACGCCCCCTCCTCCCATGAAAAGACACTTCTCTTGAAAATCAAATTAAGCTCAGAAGTTGATCCAATACCCTGAAACACCTCAGCCACTGTTACCAAACTCTGGGAGCAAATGTTAAAAATTCTAGGAAAAATCATCTGCAAAGTGTCTCCACCAATCCAAGGATCCAATCAGAACCTTGTATTTCTGCCATTACCCACTGAAATTTTAGTATTAGACATGAAAAAACTAAAGAGATCGACATCCCTATGCCCCACACACAAAATGTCCTTTCAAACTGCAGAAACACCTCTATTAGAATCATTATTCGGATACCATGCTCTCTCATCCAATCTATATTTGCTGCAAATAACTTTCCTCCATAGAGCCTTTTTTTCAACCCCAAATCTCCACCACCATTTCAAAAGCATGCACTCATTCATCACTTTCAAGTCTTTGACCACCATTCTCCTTACTTTTTTTAATTGTATTCCAACTGACCAAATGAACCTTTCGTTTCAGATCACCACCACCCCACAAAAATCTACTTTGTATTTTGACTAGCTCCTTTAACACACATTCTGGCATCTTGAATAAGCATAAGTAATAAGAAGGTAAATTACCCAATACAAGCGGAGAAGGTATTTTGACTAGCCCTGACATTGTATAGGCGGAGTCACAATAGCCCAAATTTCTTTGAACAATCATGTTCTACGTATTTTTTGTTATTTAATAATTTTTTCAATATTGTGATCTTTGAAATTTTCACAACTTTACTAATTGATTCTTTGAATATTAAACATGTATTGTAAATTTACTTGATTCAATAGTTTGACCTTTAAAATCTTACATTTGATGCCGTCTGTTGGGTGATTATTCTGTGCTCCTAGAGTAAAGTTACGTAATGTAAAGTCCCGACCCTAAATACCCACGTTACATGGGGGAATTAGCTTAATTATTCTAGAAAGGGCTCGATAGGGATCAATAATAATTAGAGGTAATTAAATAATCATCCTTTTTTTGGACATCACATAAGTTTTCATCCTGCCAACTTTTTTGGAGTTATGTTTTTATCCTCTTTTAATGTGATTTACCATTTTTAACCTTTCACTGGAATATATATATATATATACAAAAAACTTCCAATCCAAACTCCCGGATTTTATTTCGTCCGGACCTCCACCTTCCAAATTTTTTTTTGAAAATCCGAACCGTTAGATGTCTTTAAAACGTGATTTTAAGGTCCACCGCGAAGATTTGGCAAAAAAAATTACCCGGAAGGGCTTGATCGGGGCAGTTTTTCATAAAACTGTTTTTATAGCGTTTTTGTGAAAAACTGCCCCGATCAAGCCCTTCCGGGTATTTTTTTTTGCCAAATCTTCGCGTTGGACCTTAAAATCACGTTTTAAACACATCTAACGGTTCGGATTTTCAAAAAAATATTGGGAAGGTGGAGGTCCGGACGTTAGGTCCGTAAAAAGGGGTTTGGATGTGAAGGGGTTCCATATATATATATATATATACACACATGGTGATGGCTGAGGCACACAGCGTAGGTGTCATCTTCTTTGTTAAAAAGATAGCCACGTAATAAGAATGATGAGGCTTACACGCGCTTTACAAAACTCTGTCCGGATCAGTCCAGATTTCAGTCTCTGAAAATTCTCAAAAATTCAACATAAGCTAATTTAAATACAAGGGCCATCGTGGTACTGTCGGATTCGTAGAGAAAAATCCCAAACTTGCGATATCCTATTGTGCGTCAAATACTGTTAGTTGTGTCCGTTCTACGCGAGAGATGCATAAACATTTTCTATATGGCATTCTTTTTTATCAACCGTACGTGTTATATTACAAGGGTGTATGCCCATAGTGTCACGTTTAACTATCATAATTATTAGGGGCACTTAAATAATCATCCTCTAACAACCTTGAATTTATGGTTTCATCCTATGCTCTATTTGGAGTTATGTTTCAATCCCGAAATTCAAATAAACCCTATATTGCCCTTCATATATATGACCCTTTTTTTTCCGGTAACTACATTGATCCCATCATAAAATAGAATCTAATTTCTGCATTGATCCCATTAGCATTGGATTTCTGCAACGCCAGAAATCTGCACCTAGGGGACGTCATCTTTGAGGACGAAATCTTCACCTAAGGGATTCCGAATTGACGTCCCAAAACTTCACTCCTAGTGGTCCCATCGCCGGCGACAATCTTTCCTCTTGACTAAATCGGTGTCGTCTCCTCGTTGTACCAAATCGTCGTCCCAAATTGAGATCCGTCAATGTTCGCCGCTACAACTCATTGCCAGTCACTCCTATCTCTTTCTTCGTTGGCGCAAACCACCGGGTTTTTTCTTTTTTGTTGTTGTAGTGCTCTATTTTTATTTATTTTTTTACTATGATTATTGAAAAATGTTGTGAATGTACAATTTTTACCATGATCAAATTTTGGTGGCCCTTTTTTTTTTTTACCATGATTGTTGAAAGATGTTGTGGATATGTATACAATTTTTACCAAGATCAAACTTTGGTGGCCTTTTTTTTTTTACCATGATTGTTGAAAGATGTTGTGGATATGTATACAATTTTTACCAAGATCAAACTTTGGTGGCCTTTTTTTTTTTTTTTACCATGATGGATACACAATATTTACCATGATAACTGGAGTATTGAATTTTACATTTACCATGATTACTGAAATACAAAGTGAACATATATGTTTGACCATGATCAAAATGACAGGAATTAATCTTTGGTGGCTTGGTTTTTTTTTTGTTACCATGATGGACATACAGTATTTAACATGATAATTGGAGTATTGACTTTTACAATGTATTTCACCATGGAAATATTTACCATGGTTATTGAAATAAGAAGTGAACCTATATTTTTAACCATGATCAAAATGACAAGATGGTAAATAAGGAATCAATCAAAATGAAATTTCAAATTTTCCCCTTCTTATCTGGTTGTAAAGATCAAATAAATTCCCACCCATGATTTGAAATATTTTCCAAATTTGAAATCTCTAATAATTAAGGAAATTATGTTCACTTAATTAATTAAGGCAATTATCCGGTTGTATAGATCAAATAAATCCCCACCCATTATTTGACATATTTTCCAATTAAGGCAATTATGTTTACTTAAATAAGTAACAAAATTGTGTTTTGTTAAATGATGGAATTTACCATGGAAAATGGTTTGTTTCAATTTTTCCATGATTTATAGAGATATTCCTATTTTTCATCTTTGCCATGGTTACTGTCTTTCATGTGAGTCGATCGGTTTGGTTAAAAAAGCATGATTTTCGGTACTCTTTTTTGTGTGAGTTATATTTGAGAATAAAATCATTCCACTAAATTTTGAATCCACTTACTATTTCAAAAATTCCTTTATTTTAGACAATACAATAAGCCCCACTCACTTTTTTTTTTTTGAAAGCCGCCCCACTCATTTTAAAAATCCCCCACAATCTCAATTACTCCATGATTTTCGGAAGTCACAGTATAGAATCCCTACAAATTAGGAAATGATTATTGTGTGTGTGTGTGTATATATATATATATTCCAGTGAAAGGTTAAAAATGGTAAATCACATTAAAAGAGGATGAAAACATAACTCCAAAAAAGTTGACAGGATGAAAACTTATGTGATGTCCAAAAAAAGGATGATTATTTAATATCTCAAAATAAGAGGTCAAAATAATATTAGTAAACCTTAACTATTCTGAAGGCAGACTAATAGAATGAGAGAGAGAGAGAGAGAGAGAGAGAGAGAGAGAGAGGACAAATGGAGTACGCTTGAACCAGAGACGCCTAAAACCCTAGGTCGCCGACTGCCGCTTCCCGTCCCGGTGGAATTCGCCGGAATTTCCACACCTTCTGTCACGGTAATCCCTCGCCTACTCTTTAATTTATATAGATTTGAAAGTATATGTAACTATAGCCTTAAGAGGGAGGAAACCTGATAGATTTGGGAGAAGAAAATGGAAGTTTATGAAAGAGGAAGGAAAAAGAAAGCTTTGTATTGATGAACTCAGATCTCGAATTACACTTTGGGGAGCATTTCGTCCCTACTCTTTGGATTGAAATTCCCTCTATTCCTTACAATTCTCCCCTATTAATACCAACATAACAAGAAACAAAAACAGAAAACGCATTAAAAGAGAAGAAACAAATAAACGTGAACAACGCACTACTCGTAACCAACTTTTCAACAGAATGATCCTCTGCCTTGTGATCCTCTGCTGTGCGCCCCTTTATCCAGCTGGAGCACCAGCCACGTGTGCCTGCTTCTGCCCAATAGAAGTGCCATGCCTAGCAAGGGATGTATCATTCCCTACCCCTTGAGAAAAGCCTTGTCCACAAGGCTTGAACTGTGGAAATTTAGTCCTGATGTCTTGATAAAGCTCCCAAGTGGCGTCCTCTGGAAAGGAATTTGACCACTGGATCAAAACCTGAGTAGCAGGCCTTCCTTTGTACTTAATCAAGCGCCTGCCCAGCAGTGCTATTGGTTCTGGAGCAGGGACACCGTCATCTCCAATGGGTGGTAGAGTAGGTTGAGGGATGGAAGTGTGACCCAGTTTCTTTTTGAGAAGTGACACATGGAACACAGGATGGAGTTTAGAGTGAGGGGGCAGGTCCAGGAGGTAAGCCACTGTGCCTACCCTCTTTAGCACCTGAAATGGCCCATAAAATCTAGGAGAAAGTTTCATATTGGATCTGGATTGGATGGAAGACTGTTTGTAGGGTTGAAGCCTGAGGTAGACCCACTCTCCCACCTGAAACTCCCTCTCAGACCTGTGCAAGTCAGCCAGCTGTTTCATTCTATTCTGAGCTTGAGCCAAATGTTCTTTGATGATTCTAAGCATTGCTTCCCTGTCGTGTCCCCATTGTTCAATTGCAGCTAGGTTAGAGGAGCCAGGGACATAGTGAATGTGAGCAGGAGGGGTTTGTCCATACACAACCTGATAGGGTGTCACTTTTGTAGCTGAATGGTAGGTGGTATTGAACCACCATTCTGCCAAGGATAACCAACGCACCCACTCCTTGGGTTTTTCACCGGTCATGCATCTTAGGTAGGCCTCCAGGCACCTATTGACCACCTCGGTTTGGCCATCTGTTTGGGGGTGATATGCAGTGCTGAGGTTAAGCTTAGTCCCATGTAAGCGAAATAGTTCCTTCCAGAAAGCACTAATGAACACTTTATCTCTATCAGAAACTATAGATGCAGGCATACCGTGAAGTTTAAAAATGGAATCCAGGAAAACTTTAGCCACGTCTATAGCAGTAAAAGGATGTAACAAAGGTAAAAAATGCACATACTTCGAGAGCCTGTCCACCACCACCAATATCACTGTCTTTCCTTGTGAGTTAGGTAAGCCTTCCACAAAATCCATGGAGATATCAGTCCACACTCTTTCAGGAATTGGCAAGGGTTGCAGAAGTCCAGGACTTGGTACAGTTTCAGATTTGTTCCTTTGGCATATTGCACACTCTGCTACAAATGTTTGGATGTCCTTCTTCATTCCTTTCCAATAAAAGGACTTTTTGGCTTTGTGATAGGTTCTTTCCATGCCAGAATGGCCCCCAACTGGGCTGCTATGTAGTTCCTGCAGAAGCAAAGTCCTGAGACCTTTGTCAGATCCCACCACCAATTTGCCCTTGTAAGTGAGAAGGTCATGGGCCCATAGGTAACCTTCAAGAGAGGAGGGGTCATTTTGTAAATCTTTTATCAATTGTTGTAACTCCAAGTCATCATGCCAAGCTTGCTTTACAGCTCCCAACCAATCTGGTTGTACCACAGTTAAAGCTGAGAGGCTGCCTTCTTGCACTGCCAATTGCCTAGACAAGGCATCCGCCACTTTATTCTCCTGTCCAGCTCTGTAGACAATGTCATAATCATACCCTAGTAGCTTGGTAAGCCACTTCTGTTGTGAGGGGGTGGAGATTTTTTGGTCCAGCAGGTATTTGAGGCTGAAGTGGTCTGTTTTAATGATAAAGTGTCTCCCCATGAGGTAATGGCTCCACTTGTTTACTGCATAAACGACTGCTAAGAGTTCCTTTTCATAGGTAGATAGTCCCAAGTGCTTAGGGGCTAAGGCTTTACTGATATAGGCAATGGGGTGTCCCTCTTGCATTAGGACTGCTCTAATCCCTAACCCTGAAGCATCACATTCCAAAATGAACTCCTTTGTGTAATCTGGTAGGGCAAGTACTGGGGTAGTTGACATGGCTTCTTTCAACGCCTGAAAGGCTAGTTCAGCAGCTTCAGTCCATAGGAAAGCATCTTTCTTTAGAAGATTAGTGAGAGGTTGAGTGATCTTGCCATAGTTTTGTACAAATCTCCTGTAGTACCCCGTTAAACCCAGAAAACCCCTCAATGACTTGATGTTAGGAGGCCTGGGCCATTTCCTCATGGCCTCTAACTTGATGGGATCAGCAGAAACACCTCTATCAGAAATAACATGCCCTAAGTATTCCAAGGAATGCTGGCCAAAAACACACTTTGATTTCTTTGCAAAAAGCTGATTAGTTCTCAATAAATCCAGGGTTGTACTCAAGTGGATCAAATGTTCATTCCAAGTCTTGCTATAAACCAAAATGTCATCAAAGAAAACCAAAACAAATTTTCTGAGAAATGGTTTAAATACAGCATTCATCAAGCTCTGAAAGGTGGACGGGGCATTGGTTAAACCGAATGGCATAACCAAAAACTCGTAGTGACCCTCGTGCGTCCTGAATGCAGTTTTATCCACATCTTCAGGGGCCACTCTGATTTGATGGTACCCAGCCCTAAGGTCAAGTTTGGAAAAAACTGTGGCTCCATGTAGCTCGTCCAGCAGCTCATCAATGATGGGGATGGGGAATTTATCCTTAATGGTGGCCTTATTTAACTCTCTGTAATCAACACACATTCTCCATGTTTGATCTTTCTTTTTAACCAAAAGCACAGGTGAAGAGTAAGGACTAACGCTGGGCCTTATTACACCAGATGAGAGCATTTCTTTGGTAATCTTTTCAATCTCGTTTTTTTGTATGTAGGGATATCGATAAGGTTTGACATGGATGGGTTCAGTGCCTTTTTTGAGAGGTATTTTATGGTCAGCTGGTCTAAGAGGTGGTAGGGACTTAGGTTCTTCAAAAACATCATCATAACTAGATAAGATGTGGGTAAGGCCAGAAGGTACCTCAGATTCAACAACTGTTGGTGCTTCCAGACTGTAAAGCTGCACCAAGTACCCCTGTTTTGCATGGTTGAGAGTCTTTGCAAATTGCTTCTGAGATACTTGTTCCACTCTGCATTGGGAGTCCCCTTTGAGGATGAAGGGTTGACCCTGTAACTGAAACTGCATTTGGAGGTTCTTGAAATCCCACATGATTGGGCCCAAGGTGGAGAGCCATTGAATTCCTAGCACCATGTCACAACCCCCAATAGCTAGGATTGTTACATCTGTGGTGAAAGTGGTACCCTGCATTGTCCAGGTAAAAGCCTTGCACATGCCTTTACTGCATAGTTTAGTCCCATCAGCTACAGTCACAGGTAAGTCAGGAGTGGGTTCTACTATGTGGCCTGTGCTTTTAATCACCATGGGATCCACAAAGTTGTGGGTACTCCCAGAGTCGATTAAAATAGTTATAGCCCTGCCCTTAACAGTCCCCACTAGCCTCATGGTTCTAAATGAGTTGCTCCCAGAGAGAGCATGAACAGAAATTTCCATGTCCTCCTCCACCAATGATTCATTTGGCTCTGTCAATTCCTGTTCAAGGTTTTCTTCCTCATCCTCTCCAATCATGAGATAGAGTTGTTTCTTTTGGCATCTATGGCCCCTTACGAACTTTTCATCACAGTTATAGCACAACCCTTTTTCTCTCCTAGCTTCCATTTCCTTAGGAGTGAGTCGTTTTATAGGGAATGGTACAGAATTAGAAGAAGAAGCAACTGAAAACTTAGGTTCCAATGAGACTGCAGTAGAATTCTTAGGTTCAGATCTTACCCCATTTGCAAACAAGGGTTTAGGGATGGATAAGTTTGGGGCCGGCGGAAACCATGTACTAGCTGTTGATTTCGGTGGAATCCTTGACCGTTTGGTGACTGCGTCAAAACTCTCCTCCTGCAATCGAGCCAAACCCATGGCGTGAGAGATGTTGGTTGGTTGGAACATCTGTACCGCAGCCCTGATATCTTCCCTCAGACCACTCAGGAAACAACTCACGTAGACACTACAACAAAAATGATAAACCGTGACGAAATTCTGGTGACGAAATTAATTTTTGTCTCCTATATGACTATTTTTGTCTCCTATATGACTATTTTGAGACGAAATTAATTTTGTCTCCTATATGACTATTTTGGTGACGAAAATATTTTTTTCGTCACTAATATGTTCCATCCACATCTTTTTGGTGACGAAAATATTTTTTTCGTCACTAATATGTTCCATCCACATCTTTTTGGTGACGAAAATATTTCTTTCGTCACTAATATGCTCCCTCCACATCTTTTTGGTGACGAAAATATTTCTTTCGTCACTAATATGTTCCATCCACATCTTTTTGGTGACGAAAATATTTCTTTCGTCACTAATATGCTCCCTCCACATCTTTTTGGTGACGAAAATATTTTTTTCGTCACTAATATGTATCCTCCACATCTTTTTGGTGACGAAAATATTTTTTTCCTCACTAATATGTTCCCTTCAATGGAATTTTTGGTGACGAAAATATTTTTTTCGTCACTAATATGTTCCTTCCACATCTTTTTGGTGACGAAAATATTTTTTTCGTCACTAATATGTTCCCTCCATTTACTCCACCAAAACTAATTTAGGGTTAGGGTTTAGGGTTTAGGGGGTTTAGGGGGTTGGGGGTTTAGGGTTTAGGGTTTTTAGGGTTTAGGGTTTTAGGTTTTAGGGTTTAGGGTTTAGGGTTTTAGGTTTTAGGGTTTAGGGTTTACGGTTTTTAGGGTTAGGGTTTAGGGTTTAGGGGGTTTAGGGTTTTTAGGGTTAGGGTTTAGGGTTTTAGGGTTTAGGGTTTAGGGGGTTTAGGGTTTAGGATTTTTAGGTTTAGGGTTTAGGGTTTTAGGGTTTAGGGTTTTAGGTTTTAGGGTTTTAGGGTTTACGGGTTTAGGGGTTAGGGTGTACGGTTTACGGTTTTTAGGGTTAGGGTTAGGGTTTAGGGTTTACGGTTTAGGGTTTAGGGGTTAGTGGTTAGGGTTTTAAGGGTTAGGGTTTTAG
Source organism: Vaccinium vitis-idaea (assembly GCA_963854785.1). NCBI lineage: Eukaryota > Viridiplantae > Streptophyta > Magnoliopsida > Ericales > Ericaceae > Vaccinium > Vaccinium vitis-idaea. The sequence continues at coordinate 16,249,709 of OY978215.1, forward strand.
GGTTTAGGGTTTAGGGGGTTAGGGTTTAGGGTTTTAGGGGTTAGGGTTTAGGGGGTTAGGGTTTAGGGTTTTAGGGTTTAGGGTTTTAGGGGTTAGGGTTTAGGGTTTAGGGTTTGTAGCGTTTTTAGGGTTTAGGGTTTAGTAACAAAAAAAATTTATAGTATAAAACAATGGGAAAATTATAGTAAAAAAAATTTATTAAAGTAATGATTGTTAAGTATAAAATTTATAAAAGAAATGATATTAGTAGGGGTTTGTAGAAGAATAGTCCGGTTTTTATAGTATAAGTATTAAATAGGTTCCCAAATGACACAAGTAGTTCGCAGCTCAGCTGGTACGCCCGCGCGGTCGCACGCGTGAGGACTCGGGTTCGATTCCCAGGAGGAGCGAATTCCTCCATTATCAGCTGCCACGCGGGCGCCAGGGCGGCTGACACGTAGGTGCCAGGGCTCTGCCTCGGCGTCGCCACGCCGGCTGCCACGACGTCGCCATGCGGGCGGCCACGCAAGCGCCAGACGGGCTGCCACGTAGGCGACTGGGCTTGTGACACGTAGGCGCCACGCGGGCGCCACGTCATTGTCAATTTTAGTCAGGAAAATTTTACGGTGACGAAATTTTTTGTCACCTAAGTAATTTCCTTCATCAATTTCTAGCAACGTTTAGTGACGAAACTAGTGAGTAGGTGACAAATAATTTGAAAATTGGTGACGAAAAATTTCGTCTCCAAAATTTACTGTTGGTGACGAAACAATAATTTCGTCACCACGTGACTTTCGGAGACAACCTATAGGTGGCAAAACCATTTTTCGTCACCAATACCATCGGAGACAAAAACCATGCATTTCATGACAATTTAATTCGTCTCCAAAGACCAAATTTCTTGTAGTGAGAACTCCTCCGTCAGGCCTGTTGTACGATTGGCAAGCTCCTCAAATCGCTCCTGATAGGCGCGAACGGTTGTGGTCTGAGTCAGTTTGGATAATTCCCCAGTCGCATCCTCAAATGCATTCACCCCAAACCTCAGTCGTAACCCATAGACAAAATCTTTCCACGTTGCAGGGTTTTGTGCCTTCTCAAACCATTGGAACCATTGTATGGCTCGATCATCCAAGTGCATCACCGCCAATTTTATCTTATGCTCTTCATCAATTGAATTGAACTCAAAGAAGCGTTCACACTTGTAGATCCACCCCGATGGATCGTCGCCGGAGAAATGGGGAAAATCGATTTTAGCTACCCGTGTTTGTACGGAATGGGAGCTGTTGAAGGATCCCTTCCCTTTGTCAGTGGGGTTAGATCCCGCCGCGTCGTCGTCCGAAGGAGAATGGTTTGGTATCATCTGATCGCATTTCACACAGAGAGCTTTGAGCATTTCCTTAATCTGGGTTATGTCGGTTGATTGTTGAGCTATTGCTTGCGAGTGTTGACGTAGGGTATCTTCGACCCTCTTTTGCTCCTGAGCTCGAGTTTCAGTCATGGTGGATTCCGAGGAACGGCAGCTCTGATACCAGTGATAGATTTGGGAGAAGAAAATGGAAGTTTATGAAAGAGGAAGGAAAAAGAAAGCTTTGTATTGATGAACTCAGATCTCGAATTACACTTTGGGGAGCATTTCGTCCCTACTCTTTGGATTGAAATTCCCTCTATTCCTTACAATTCTCCCCTTAATACCAGCATAACAAGAAACAAAAACAGAAAACGCATTAAAAGAGAAGAAACAAATAAACGTGAACAACGCACTACTCGTAACCAACTTTTCAACAGAATGATCCTCTGCCTTGTGATCCTCTGCTGTGCGCCCCTTTATCCAGCTGGAGCACCAGCCACGTGTGCCTGCTTCTGCCCAATAGAAGTGCCATGCCTAGCAAGGGATGTATCAAAACCCAAATCCTAAACAGTGGACTACCCACATGTGTACGACACACCGGAATCGGCAGCCACGGCTGCCCGCAATTCCAGGAATCTGCCCCTGATTACTCCTCGTTTTATGCACTGTATTTTTCATCCCGTACCCAACCAATTGAGTTCTTAAAAAAGCAGAACCCCTTTTCCTCGACAATTATTTTCAGAACCGGACTCGACCTTGTTAACATTAGTTACCAATAATTAAGCCTCTCATGGATTATCCTAGCAGTCTAAAATTAGTACCCAAGTGATGCCAGCAACCAATCAAGTACTGTAGGAAGACGGAGAGTTCTAAGGAATTACACTGACCTAGTGAAACCACTAATCTGGGATGGAGAGGTCTTGACCCAGTACTCCAATTATAATAGAACGACCGCGAGCTTCAAGTATAGAAATAACTCCTAAGTTACTAACTCTATCCAATGTTAAATTGTAGGAACCATAGCCCGAACAGTTACGAAATTTAAATATTAGCCTAGTTTAAATTGTATTCACACCAATAGTGATATTGTGAGTAATCGAATTTGTTGTATTAGGTGCAAGCCCTTTGAATTATTTTACAAGAAGCTAGACGCAATCTTTCGGTGAGTTTCATATACCTTGGATTCATGCATTTTGCTAAATGATTTGGATTGATATTTGTGTTGAAATCACTGGGAAAAATACATAACTCATGTTTTCTATGAGAATTGATCTCCGATGTTCAGAAATGGTTTTGCATATGTTTATGTTATACTTGAGACCATGGCAACATGTTTGAAAGATTGAAAACTTGATTTGCTGAGACATGCCTGTGATGATATGACTTATTCGATGGTGTCCCGGGCACTAGGGGACGTTAAATGGTCTAGTGTGACTGATGAAATAAGGTTGGAGGTGCAGCCAAACACCACCGGGTATTGATATCATACCACTCTCTAATGGGGTCGCTCCCCAACTGACTGGCATAAAAGGAAAACCGTTGAATGGGAGTATTTGAAATGGGCATGTGAAAATGAGATTGGGTCCTCTTTCTTGGACCAAAAGAAATGATCCTGGATAAATGTATATGAAATATTGTTTGCTCTATTAATTATTTTTATCCTTGGCAAGTCATGATTATGATTCGACACTTGTGTTTCTATGGTCAAACTTGAAACCTTGGTATATGTTTCTAACCCGAGCTTCGACTTATGAAAATTTATTTATTTTTCCCAGGTTGATGTAAATACACTACAAGAAATTTCACAAATCCCGACTAACGGTTTAGTCGGCGATGGTAGCCATTTTAGTCGGCAAAAGGTTTTCCCGACCAGTTTTTTAGTCGGCATTTTTTGTCGGGTAATGATTGTCGGCAAAGATATTTTCCGACTAAAAAGTATTTAGTCGGCCTAGTTGGTTCATTTGCCGACTACCGTTCCCAACTAAAAATGTGGTCGGTATTTCTTTTTTAGTCGGGAAATTCATAGGCTTTCACCTACTAAAACACTAGTCGGGGGGAATGCATGGACTTTCACCTACTAAAAAACTGGTCGGGGAATGCCACACTTTCACCTACTAATAAACTGGTCGGGGAATGCCACACTTTCACCTACTAAAAAACTGGTCGGGGAATGCATGGAATTCACCTACTAAAAATTTGGTCGGGAAATGCCATAGTTTCACCTACTAAAAAAACTGGTCGGGGAATGCCATACTTTCACCTACTAAAAAACTGGTCGGGGAATGCCACACTTTCACTTGCTTAAAAACTGGTCGGGTAATTGTTTGCATCAGTTTGTACCCAAATGGTAAATGTTTAAATCTCAATTTTGTTTCCCCATCTGATTTCCTGCCATCCTACTATAATTAGCACTAAACAAATAAATTTGTAGAAATAAGTCCTAACTTTAATTAATAAATAAAGGTGCCCAATACTTAGAAAATAACTTGTATCCAAGTTCCTAAAGCTTAAAATAACAACACGTCTAAGCGTTACAAGGGGCAAATAAAAAATCCAAACCCCTACACCACAAATTACTTAAAAGTTCAAGTCCAACAAATGGATAACCAAAAAACATCCGAGCATGTAGAATCGTCAACCAAATTCTAGCTTTGATCTTCATAATTAATGACCAAAAGTAGAACGGTGGGATACTCCATTAAAGCGTCGTTCTGTAAAAAAAAAAAAAGAACAATCCATCGTTAGTATTTATTAACACGTGCATCCCATTGCTCAAAATGAACATATGCATGTACAAGCCAAAAAGAGTTCAAGAAGTTCTAATGGCACCATAATATTCTGGGTTCATGTACATTAGTTTTAGAAGGTTTTCTTCAGCTAATCTTAGGTAACAAGAACATTGCTTTTCTCTTCTGTTACACAATTCTCTCTTACAATTTGCTAGAAAAGGTAAAGAAAAAAGGAAAAAGGGATCATGATGGTTTCAATTAAGCATAATACCGGACATGCATATCAGACCAGCATCATACAAAACAGAAACAAATTTTAAGACAAATGGAAAAATAAGGCTCCAACAACACTTGTTCAAGTGAGAACAGCCAGAAACAGATCATTGAATCAGTCTCAAAGTCAAGCAGAGTGGCAAACAATTGTAGCAAAAATATTTGTAAACACAACAGCCAATGTTGCACAATAATATTGGGCCCCATTCTTTGATGCAGCAATAAAAGCTTTGGCCACCAAGAAAAAAGGCGTGGATTCTAGTCCAACCACCATCATCCAGTGTTAGTCCTGATACCCAGTTTAAGCAAAATGCATTGGCATTCTCACTTGCAGCAAAAAAAAGAAAAAAAAAAAGTTACAAGTTGGAGGCTCACACGAGCTTTATCTATTATAGCAAGATCAGGGGTCTACAATCTACATCACCAACAAGCTTTTCATAATCAAAACTTATAAAATAACAAAGTAAACATGTTGCATTTACAAGAATTTAAACAATAACCCAGCTGAAACTACAAGCAAGAAAGGAGCAGTGCAGCAAAAGCAAATACACCAAGAACCATATCTAATGTTTATAGGGAAGTAAAGTCAACATCAAAGAAGGTATGCAATAAAAGTTGATTTAGCTGTAAATTAGCTGCAAAATTCTAGTATGATGGACCTTCAAATTACATGACTACACAGGAACGAATTCAAATTAGGATAGGATTTTGGAAATTGGGCGTTATGTGTATTATTACCATTCGAAATTCTCACAGCTAACCCAAAGTCTGCAAGCTTCATTTGCCCTGAAGTTGTAAGTAGGATATTCTCAGGCTTTATGTCCCTATGAACCACATCAATGTCATGGCAATATTTAATGACCAACATCAGTTCCTTAAGTAACTTAGCAGCTCTCTGCTCAGAATATCGGCCTTCCCTCGCCATTTGGTCAAGCAACCTTCCCCCGAACAATAAACTAAAAACATATGCAATGTGCAACTAGAAAACTTAACTAGAGAACATAGAAATTATGGAAATTGTTGAAATCGTACCAATCTAGATCACACAGTCAGGGTCTGAGTACAATTCAGATCCAGTTAATCCACATTTTAGATACTCAGTACTTCTCGGCTAGAAGAAGGAGATCAAGCACTCAAGAGTTCAAATATTTGTAAGTATACTCAATGATTAAAAATGTTTGAGTTCAAATATTTGTAATTCTTTTTATTCCCGCGTAGAATCTGACAGCACCAACAGACTTTGGTAAAATGGCCATAACTCCTAGCTCGAGACTCGAAATCGTGCACCGTTTTCTTTGTTACAAACTAGACACATAGAGCTTTCCAATGATACATCCCACGCACCCTGGTTATGTCCGAGTGATAACAGATTTGGCTTTAAATATGACCCAAAAATCTGTTCCTGCAGCAGTTTTACTGTTATGAGTCATATGTGTGGTGTCTGTGACGTCTGTCTTTGCTTTAAGTTAATCAAGCACGAATGTTTGGTTATATTTTTCTTCTAAAAATTTCGTTGGTAAGAACAGGAAACAAGGGAAAATGCCGTGGGCCCTTTATTCCATGCATGTAACAGCCTTTGCTTCATGTTCAAAAAGAAGAAAGCATACGCCTTTGCTTCACTGATATGCCTTAATTTGAGAAATAGAAATGTTCACCGATACTACTTTTCATAATCCTAGGAAGTGGAGTTCTAATTTTCGTTATCAGTACCTATGATCTGTTATGTAATGCATATAAATTGATCAACCAAAGAGACTTGCAGTTTTTTCTTCAGTAGAAAATTGGGCATTGATTCTTTAGCTCAATTGTGATTTGTGTCTTTTTCCGTCATTATAGGCCTGCAAAGCTTATAGAAGTTGTGAAAAAACGTTTCGTTTCCCTCGGTGGAATCATCTTTGAGGGTTACAGCGTATCTGGGATAAGCATATACGAGGATGCAGCAGTAAGATCTCTCACTGAATTTGTAAAACTATGACTTAATTTCTATTTTTTGTTTATCCAAGTAGGAAACGGGCATGGTGGATCAGTTTGTATATGACTTGTACCAAGGGTTAGTATGTAAATTAATCTGGTCGAAACTACAATTTGGACTTCCAGGAATCATGCAACAAAGATGATTCCACAATTCAAAAACGGAAGAAGTAGGATGACAGATTACTGTAAGATTAGCACTATGGGACTATTGAAGCACCAACTCAGAAGCCAAGTAGAGGTGAAAAAAGCAAAAAATGTGCATTTTTTTTAACACTATTAAAATACTATAATAAAGCTTAAAATACCATAAAAGCCAGAAATCACACATCTTAAGTTTTTGAATAGCACAAAAATGAAGGCATTGGTCACATCCAGAGCACTTCTAACTCTAATTCCGCAAAAAACAAGAACCCATTACTCAACTTGCTGTGAGACTCTCTTCGGACCAGAGAGAGAGAGAGAGAGAGAGACGGGTTGGGGAAAACCCATTTGCCAAACTACTTTGAAATCTGTTTGGTGCATGCGAATAGCAAGAAAAGTAGGACTAGATGTTCATACTAGAATCGATCAATTAGATATGAAACTAGAAACCCATTTAATCGACCAATTAGATTTTCGTACATGAAGCTTGCTCTCAAATCTAGTTGGTGTTGTTGCTCAAGAGTTGGGCCTTTGTTCAATCATCGCTGGAATCGATTGTTAACATGGTGAGAGAATTTGGAGTGGGGAGGAGGAGGAAGAGAGAGGGAAGTCAAGCGCTGAAGCGGTGGAAGAAGAATGAGGGAAAGTAGAACGTGCGAAGGTGTTTAGGGCTGGGTTTACAGAGGTATTCAATACGACGTAGTTTTGATTAAGATTTTAATTTGCCAACAAAATAATTAGTTGGTAATTACCAAATCCCGCCATGTATTTTGGCGAAATTTTAAGTTTGGCGGAAATTTTAGTTTTTCCGGACCATATTTTTCCTTGGTCGGCAATAACAAGTAGATTACTGATTGAGATATTGATGTTGGAAAAAATTAGGTGATTTCACATCATGTAATATCTATATTAACAATTTTAAATATATTTGTCGATAATAAGGTGTGATTTGTCGATCTAAACCGTTAGGATTTTAGGTTTTACGATTTCCATCATCGACCTAAAAATTGAATATGGTCGGATTTTTAAAATAATGTCTAACACTTGATTAGGCATAAGCCCCCATTTATTTAATGAAATTGCGTCCCGATCAATGACCTTTTTAAACCCGATTCAGCCAAAATTTTACGGCAATGATTTAACTAGTAAGAACAACAAAATCAACAGTCTCGATCATCTTAATTATATCGCGGTCGCGTGATCGGACATAAGCACTCATTTACTTAATGAAATCGCGTCCCGATCAATAACATTTTTAAATCCGATTCAGCCAAATTTTTACGACAATAATTTAACTAATAAAAACAACAAAATCAATGGTCTTGATCAAATTAATTGTATCACGGTCATGTGGCTACAATACATTCAACTACAGCACAAGACATAGTTTGCTATTAGCTACATTCAATGTACAGAATTTAAAGGGCATCACCAATTCAATATTTACAATAGTCGATCTAAACCGTTGGAATTACATGCCCCGCTAATTTTATCAGTGTCACCAAGAGTGGAGATCATCTGATATGGGCAACTGCTTGATCCGATCACATTTAATGCATCCAAAGGACTTAAAGTTGTATAATGGACAAACCAAGCTCCACCTAAGTTTTTTTTTTTTGCGATCGGAACCGTTTAACTTTTACATATTATAGACACTATCATTTATACAAAAAAGTTAAGAAGATTGCATATTGTTAGGCATTTAATCGGACGAAAAGTACGTTTAAAAGAAAACAATTGCGTTTCGATCGACGAGTTTTTCAAACTCGATCGAGAAGAAAATTTAAATGATTGATTTTTCATCCAAAAAATAACGAAACAAACGGTTCGATTGCCAAAAAAATTTGCTAAAATACAAAAAATTCTATTTTGCAATGGGTTGGATCACATGTGTGCGAAACAACAATGGCTCATGTATCTTTCTTCTTCCAACTAAAATTTTGGTTGGCAAATATCATCCAAGAATTCCCGACCAGATTTTTAGTCGGGAAAGAAAAATATCCCCCTGCCAAATTTAATTTCTTGTGCCAACTAAAATTTTGGTTGGCAAATATCATCAGAGAATTCCAGACCAGATTTTTAGTAGGCAAATAAAAATATCCCCGGCCAATTTTTATTGTAAAATTTTAAATTCGCGCAAAAACTATTGCCAACCAAATATTTGGTCGGCAAATAAATTCCCCCTAAAAAATTTCCTTCGCGCCATATTTTCCCAGACAAAAAATTATTCTAGTTGGCAAAAACTTGTTTTCCAGTACTAAATTAATTTGGTTGGGGATTAAAATCACCATTGGCCAACCAAAATCAATTTAGTCGGCAATTGTGTAGGAATTGGAGACTAAATTTTTTTGGTCGGGATTTTTAGTCGGCAATTATGTAATTTGTTGTAGTGATATCAAGTGGTGGTTATGTACAGTGGATCGAGTAGGCGGTAGATGCTAGCTTGTGAATAAGGAGTGTTTTTCTTCATTTCTCCTTTTTATGTTCTGTAGAGCAATTAATTATTCGCTTCTTCTACCGCTTCTTTTAGTGGCAGTAATTAGTGTGGAGCTCATACACACTTGAATGTGAAGTATGTGTGCACTACAAGCAAAATCGCTTTCCGCGACCAAAAAATTTGTCGCCAAAGGGTTGTTTTTAGTCGCCCTAATATTTTGGCAACCAATATTTTAGTCGCCCAGTTTGTCGCCGATACCTCGTCTGGAAATGTATACGCCGACTAAAATCTGGTTAGTCGCCAAAGGTTAGCCATACGGCGACTAAAAAATTTTGTCGCCAAAAGGTTTGCCATACGGTGACCCAACCCGTTTGTCGCCAAAGGTACCACATCGGCGACCAATATTTTGTCGCCAAAAGTTCATACAAAAAAAAAATTAATGTGCCACATGGCTGCTCGAGAATTAATCAAACCATGCTTGCACCTGCCAAGAATTGAACCCACGACCTCCCACTTCTTAACCCAACACTTAACCACTGGGCTACCCATGTATTTATGTTTCACTTGTCAGAAACTATTTATATGTATTATCTTTTCGTATATTCCTTTTTACATTAACAAATGTATAACATTATTTATCATAAATTATGTATTGCACTATATTTTATTATTATTTTTTTTTGGAAAGTATTTTATTTTATTATATTATTTAATTTTATCGAAATATACCATCGGCGACTAAAATTTTTGGTCGCCATGTCTCCACTAGATTTATGCTTGGCGCCAATAATTTCGCGTTGTATAATTTTTGGCACTAAACATTCCGCGACCAAAGCCGACGTTAGGTCGCCAAAGGCATTGCATAGGCGACCAAAAAAAATTTGGTCGCCAAAGGCATTGCATACGGCGACCAAAATTTATTTGGTTGCCAAATGTATTGCTTGTGGCAACAAAAAAATTTTAGTTGCTAAAGGGTCTACAATTAGCGACAAAAGTCGGGTTGGTCGCCCAAAGTACTACATACGGCGACTAAAACGATTTTGTCGCCAAAAGTATTGCATACGACGACAAACAAAATTTTGTCGCTGAAGGTGCTACAATCGGCGACTAAAATTGATTTGGTCGCCAAATGTGTTTTTTCTTGTAGTGGTGGGCTCCACACACACACACTTGAATGTGAAGTATGTGTGGGCTCCACACACCATGTGAGTATGCTGGAGCCCACGTTGGAGTTTTTTGTTGGGTGATTTATGGGCCGGTACAACCCAACCTCATAATTTACATCTAGGTACAAGCCGCACATCATAGTGCACGTGCATGTACTATAGCTTCCATCTCTCTCTACGCAACCCACACAGACATAATTTTTCTCTCTCCTCAACTTCCCAAACCGTATGAAAGAACCTAAATATTAGGGTACCCATGAAAGTTCTTAAACCTAAACCCTAGGGTACCCTATGAAAGTGTCTAACCAACTAAAACCTTATAATAGGAAAGTGCAACCTAAAACTTAAACCCTAGGGTACCTTATAAAAGTGTCTAAAACCTAAGGTACCTTATGAAAGTGTCAAAACTACTAAAACCCTATAATAGGGAAAGTGCACCATACCTAAACCCTAGGGTACCATATGACTAGGGTACTCAATGAAAGTGCGTAAAACCCTAAGTTACCTTATGAAAATGCTTAAACCATTAAAACCCTATAATAATAAAATGCACGCTAAATCTAAAACCCAAAAGAAGAGTGACTTACCTTAATGGTAATTTTAAAAAATGACTTATCGTATTGGTAATAATTAGATGTCTCTTTTCTACATCTAAAAGTAAAAATCTGTTTTTTGTTTTAGATCGAAAGCGGAGGTGTAGAAAACGAGTTAAAATTAATGTAAGTACTTAAATTTTCACCGGAAAAAGCAGAGGCGTTATTTATTTCTCAAGTGACTGTTCCAGTGTGATTTATTTCTTATTACTATCATACTATTCACAAGTGACCACCACAGGCAGTTGTCCAATTTGCTGCGATGGTTCTCCATAAACGTACGTCACTCATAGTGCGAGATTGAATAAATGCCCTTCCTGCCAGGGTACGTACCAATATTGAATACTCCCTCCGTCCAGATTTGTTAGTCCACAAACATACTTTTTCAAGTCCTAAAATGTTTGTCCATTTTCAAAAGTCAAAGGATAAAGTATGAAAATTTTACTTTTTTGCCCCTTTTCTAAAACTTAAAATAACAACTCAAAAACTAATTTTTTTTAAATAATGTGTTTACATTTTTTAAATTTTTTTGCACCGTACTAAAGTTCTCAATGAGATCTATCAAACAAGATCCATATTGATAAATTTTTTTTTTGTAACTACATTATTTTTAAGTTTGAAAATTGCACGTAGTTTCGTAGTGGATTATGAAATTAGAAAGGAGAGAGTATTAAATGGAGGGATTGGGGTTAAAATAGGAAATTAACAAACTCAAAAGGTAATGAAAAAAAAGTTGGAATCCCCAAAACGGACCAACAAATCCGGACGGAGGGAGTATTAAATACCCTAGTAATTCTCAATACTAACGGATCTTGGAAAAAAAAGTCTCAATAATGAAAAAGAAAAAAAATTCATTTTGAAACTTTTATCACTACCACAGATACTGAAATTAAAGTGGAAATGTTTCACTCAAAGAAGCTTGGTGGTCATTTAAAAAAAAAAAAAAAAAAGAAGCTTGGTGGTTTTGGCCATCATCGGCTGCCTGCGTATTTTGGGATGGAATATACATTGGCCGATATAGCATTTTAGCAAGCGAGATAAAACACTTAATATTTAGGAGTACCATTGAGTTTTCAAAAGAAAAATAGGAAGATATTCGATGGCATTAAGTGAGCCTATTCCCAGGGACAGTACTGGGCACTCTACCGAGAGCCATTACAAAAAGACAAGCAACAGACGACATCGTGAGGGAATCGACTGTTAGGATTTTCGCAACCCCACAACACCCCTACGGATCTTGGAAACAATGAATCACAGAACAGAAAATCAAGTAATCGTGCGTAATGGAAAAACGGAAAAGAAACGAGACATAGATATACGTGGAAAACCTCAACGCGAGGAAAAACCACGGGAGCCACACCAGTCCACTATGAAATCGAAATCAAGAGTACAAGTCTTCTCGCAATCTCTCTGAGATCTGCCTTTTCTCTCGCCTCTCTCTCTCTCTCTATTTTTCTCTGAAAACGTCTTACGCTAATTACACACTAATAGCGAAATAATTAGGTCGGGTCAATGGCCGAAATTACACACCGAGGTCCCTCAAATATCGTTTTCGCTGCACTCGTGTCCCGTGGGGGCTCCCGCCCCCACCCCGGTACTGCTGAAGGTTGTCTGCACTCCAACATTGACGTCGGTGTCATCCGTCTCTACTCTGGGAAAATCGCCATCTTTGATTTATTTTGATAAGACGGGTGGAGAAAATCCAGTGTCAACATAGAGTTTCGCATTTGCGTTTCGATCTCAACCTGTCCTCCACTATTGAATCGACCGGTGAAGATGATTGGGAAACTCCATTTGCACTTAATTTGAAAGCTTCTTCATCAAGCAAACCAAGGAAGTAGTCGATTTTGGATTCAATTGGATAAAATGAAGTTGAATGGGGTGGTGGATACATTCAACGGATCAAATGATTTAATTAGCTTCTTCGTTAAACAAATAGAGGAAAAATCGAATCTTGATTATTTCTTTGTTTCCATTTATAATATCCACTCAATGTGTGTGAAAGCCGAAATTATTTTCATCTGTTTATACTGTCAAGCGCATGATATTTGCATGCTGGTTTGATTCATTTTCAAGGCATAAATTGGAGAACTTTATCATAAATTAAAGTACGAATTTGACAAGAAATCTGATTTTATTGTATTCAAATTTACCATGACTGTTGTTTTGATTCAACCATGAATCTACTGGTTTGGTTCGTCCTTGAAATTTACCATGAAATCTAATGTTTTGGTTCAATTCACTTTGAAATTTATCACGAAATTTGAAAAAATTTAGCATGAAATCTGATTGGATGGAATTCAAATTTACCAAGAAATGTATTATGAATTTTGGATGACATCCGATCCGATTCATGATTCATATACAAACTTATGTTCACTTGAGTTACCATGTTTACTGGTAGGAATGGAGAGGCCCAACATATGATTCATGAATTTTTATCGGATAAGTTTGTATATGATTCATGATTCATATACAAACTTACCGATTCATGATTCATATACATATGACATCCGATAAAAAATTTCATATGTAGTGGAAAGTATATATCCAACTCGAAACCAATTGGTAGTGAATGGAGAGGCCCAACATATATTAAGTGATCACCCATTCCACTCCCAAACAATGTGGGACAATATTTCTTAACATCCCCCCTCACGTGCAGCCGCTCCTATAATCAATCAATGCAGCCTTTTTTGCTGGTCTGTCATTGTGAGGCGTGGATTGTGATTTTTTTTTTTAAATGTGGGGTGGAATGGGCCCCGCTCTGATACCATGTGAAAACTTTATATCCAACTCAAAACCAATTGACAATGAATGAAGAAGTCTCAGCATATATTAAGTGATCACCTATTCCACTCCCAAGCAATGTGGAACAATATTTCTTAACACGTATATCATTAGGTAATAATAAAAGGGGTACAAAAGGTCCCACGAAAAATAATGAAATATAACCGTTTAAATTTACGAGATATCCAAAAAAGAATAATTATTTAATTTACTCTGTTTATATATTTCTTATAGTACAGTTTCTAACGGGTAGTTTTGGATTGGGTCTTGACGAAATCTTGTATATTCTGCAGACATTGCAGATTCGTTTCATTTATGATTTTACCTTCTTCTTTTGGTGGTGTTTTCAATTGTTTATGCACACCTCGACTATCGGTTTGGTCAAAGACAGACGTACCATTTATGCTGGGACTAGGGGTCCAGGGCCGGTCTTGGGGCAAGGCCCAGCATGCCACTGTCTGGGCCCCCAGTTTCAGGCCCATTAGTAGGCCCATTGGTATTCCCATATTTCTTCTTACATATTGACTCCAAAAATGAAACCGTGGACAATGTCAAGAGCAAATCCATCAACCAACATGACTCAAACATGGGGCTTATGCTTCCGTGTATACATGGGACGCGGGGTTGCTGCTGTGCAGCCTGTGCACAGCAGTTGCTGCGCACAATCACAGCCGTCCATTGCTTTTTTTTATGGTTCGGATTGAAAACAAATTGTTCGTGCGAACAATTCTTCTCTTTTGTTTGAAATCTAGACCGTTCATCCAACCAACGAACGGCTGTGATTGTGCGCAGCAGCTGCTGTGCACAGGATGCACAGCAGCAACCCCAAGTCCGTGTACACGTCCAAAGGTTCTCTACGTAAACTGTAAATTTCAATAGAGAATAATGTCTGGAAGGGGGCCCCATATATTTTCAATTTTAGAGGCAATAAACTGTAACGGCCCCCATATACATTCAAGTTTTCTTGTTTTCCTTCCAGAGTCGCAATATGATACAGCAACTAGCCAACTAGCACGCAAAAAATGGGAAAATGTGTCATAAGGTCTCATGTTCGAAACTCTTCAGGTGCTATTAACTCTTTTTGAGTAAGTTCATATGGAGCTTTTGCGCCGAATTTAATTGAGCTCCTCGCACGTGGGAGGTGGAATTGGGCCCCCGGGATACGACAAAATGCAAGATACGACAAAAGTTGGCCTGAACATCTGAATCATCAAAAAAGAAAAAAAAGAAAATGCGAGAGTTCACTAGATTATTTTGTTTGAATCCGTTAGATCAGGTATATAAAAATTTGTCACGTATACAGGGTGGGCACCACTGCAACGTAAATGGATTTGGTTAGAAAATTGTGGTGTTTTTGGCACAATAAACATTAACATATATCCTTTCAAAAAAAAAAAACATCATATATAAACGAGTCCCCTGAGCGTGTGCTCTCTTGATTTCATAAATAGGCATAATACAAGACAGGAAAAAAAAAATGAAAGGAAACATGAAAGGGTATTTGATGGCTGAGATCAGTGCACTAAGCAGATCTCAACCATTGGATGCCTTTTCATGTTCCCTTTCATTTTATTTTTCATGTACCAAATTAACACTTTTCCTTTCATTTTCATAAATTTAATAATCCCTCCGATCCTTTTTCAAGTGTGTAGCTTCATAATTCCAAATTATTAAGAAAGCATCATCATTACATATTTCATATCAACTTTTACCTTCACTTTCCACTATTATTCTTGAATTTTCTTGCGAAATTATGACTTTTTAAGTATTAGTGAAATCTCACTAAAGTTTTGAGTTGCCAGAAGTGGTCTTGGTCGGTAAGAAATTAGAACTTTTAAAATTAATGAAATATCACTAATTTTTTGGGTCGCCGGAAGTGGGGTGGTGATCGGCAAGGAGGCAGGAGTTGATTTTTCTGAATTTTCTTTACGAAATTAGAACTTTTAAATATTATTTAAAAGTCACTAATTTTTTGGGTCGCTAGAAATGGTTAGCTAGAGGTGGGGTGGTGGTCGGCCAGGAACCAGGAGTTGTTTTTTTTTTTTTTTTTGAATTTTCTTTACAAAATTAGAACTTTTAAAAATTAGTGACATTTCACTATTTTTTTGTCTTTATGTTCGATAGCAAAAGTTTTCTCTCCTTCCCTTTAAAAGTGTCAAATATTTTGGATTTATGCCTAAGTCTCCCATGTACATACATTTATGTATAGGCAAATGATAATGACAAAACCCAAATTATTCTCACCAAAATATTAATTCCAGGTTTTCATTGAATGACTTATTTGCCCTCTTCTACACTAGTTACTTTTCACATCATTTTACTATTCTACAAAACTACCCTTGAATCTCTTTTTTTATCATGTTTTTATTTTTTCAATTCCATCCGCTCTTAAAGCCTGTGACACTCTAATAGTAAAAGGTGTAAAGACTTGGAATTCCGTGAAAAACTTTTCGAAAGTAAAATGTGGAAAATTATGAAATTACATTTTATTGTTGGAGCATGGGTTAATGTATTCGGCAAAAGAAATTTATTGATCTTTGAAGAGAAAAACAAAGATTAAACGGATCAAGAGAGATAGAGACAACAAGCTTCAACAACCCGAGACCCAAAGGAAAAACAGGTAGGCAAGAAGCCAACCAAGCCCACAACGACCGAAGAAAAGCACCATCAAAACCAAACACCCAAACACCTACAATATATCAAATCCAACCAAAAAGCCTAAAAAAACCAAACAGAGCCATAAACCCAAAAAATGAGACGATCCAAAACAATAATAATAAAAAAAAACAACCACCAGCGATGCCCTTGCAAGTCAACAACGAGGATTATGCTTAGAAAAGAGCCAAACCAATTAACCTCCTCCAAACATATCAAAATTAGAATTCCAAAGAAAGGGATGTCCTATCTTTCAATTCAACAAAATCCCTTTCCATCAAAACATCTAAATCCTTCTCTTTCTCAGCACCTCCTCTCTCTTCCCCTCATGATTTTTCTCACTCTTCTCACTAAATTAATCCAAACCAAACCTTGAGAATCCACCTAGATCCACACACTCAAATCCATCATCTAAATGCTTTTGAAGCTCGGGTTTCTCTTGCATTTGCGTGGGGAAGCCGTTTTCTGTTGGGTCTTTTGATTGGAGAGCTAGGGTTAATATTTTAGCATGAGTTACGCAAAACATTTTAAACTTCAAAACACAGTTTTTCAATATTTAATGTTTTTGGAACACAACCACACGTTAGGTTCTTCTAAACAATATTGATACGAGGTTCACACTGAGACCCACATCAATGTATGGTGGTGCAGAAGAGCTACTATGTAATTTTTTCTCCCTTACTTCCCCATCTATCCATTTGGCACTACAAGTACCATTACAGCTAGTTTTGAATCAAAGGAGAACTATTTGTGATCTCTTGCTGGTCTCACTTTGATGATTCAAACTATTCACATTTTAGAGCTCGTCAAGAACATTTGAAACAACCAAATCCGGCTTACCCTAGACCTTCCGGCCTGAACACTTGGTCGTAAAAGGCATATATACCTAAGAATATGACATGTATCCATAGGTGAATGGTAAATATACGAAGTGAGACTTTAGCTCCTAACCAATGTGGGATTTTTTTTTATCAAGAACCAAGGTGGGATTAAATACTTTTTTCCCAAATCTAGTTTATTACAATAGTTGTCACGCCAGAAATCAGGTTGATCAGTTACCGATTGATAGAACTTCGAAATGCATTTGTCTTGACGTAAATGGGTAAAATAAGTTCCGATTCAGTCAGGGGCGGAGCCAGGATTTTGGTTCGGGGGGGGGGGCAAAAATTGATAGGATTTTGGTTCAGAGGGGTCAATTAGCAATTTTGTGAGGTATACTAGTAAAATCCCCATAGAAATTTGGGGGTCAGGGAGGTCAACTGACCCCTCTTGTCTCCATGTGGCTCCGCCCCTGGATTCAGTGTTGTAATCTCGCTATGTTCTAAGATAAATATGTTCCGAAATTATATCAAACGCTATTCGACCAACTTGATCAAAAAATTTGACGCAAAACTAACAAAAGCAGAAAAAATTGAATAAAGACAAACTGAAAAATATTTAAGCCAGTTGGCAGTGGAAGTAGAGAAAAAGATGAGGGAGGGGAATGAACTTGTAGTACGTACAAGGCTTAACTACTTGGCATCAACGCTTTTTAATTGAGAAGGTGAAGGAGAAGGTGCCAGTGGCAGGGCCTTTTTAATTGCCTATCATAAATCTGGACAGAAAATTTTGTTACAGGCAGCCACTCCTTTAGATTTTGTGCACAGAATCAGATCGATAGAGATGTTTCACCATTGAATATCCTCCAAGAACACATTTTATCTTTACATATTAATGGAAACTGCTTTGTACGTACAAAAATCATGGAAATTTGAATCCTGAATTTCAAGTATCTTTTAGACTTGAATTTTGATACGTTCTAAGTATTATCGATGTTTTGAATTTTGTGTTGGAATATTTCCAAAATATTTAATGCATATTAAATGTAATTATTGGTGAACGGCTTTAAAGTAAATGGTGATCAGTCTATTCGGGATAAATAAATAGAAGCAACCATTGGATTTAAATGATTTAAACAAAAGGTGTGTTTATTTGTGATAAATGAATAGACATGACTATTAGATTTAAATGGTGTGACTATTGGGTTTAAATGAATAAATATAAGGATTCATGAACGGTCACAATGGTTTGAATTAAAGATGTTACCATTGGTGAATAGTCACAAGTCTATGCCTTATAAAGGCAAGGGGATCCACCAATTTCATTTTTGGTAGGCTTGTAAAATACAAAGGTGCTCTGCTTCTTGTTCGTCTGTACATGACGCAGTTGGACAAACAATCAATCGGGATTGGGATTTATTGTATCTTGAAGTTGAATTCCCGAGTAAGTCGGTGCACACCAAATTCACTCGAATTGATGGGGGCGAATATCGTCTTAAGGAAAGCAACTTTGTAACGCCCCTTGAAGCAATCATTCATCTATCCATTTTAATCCACTTCCATCGGCGATACAATTTTTGCACCAACAATCTTAAGACATTCTCCTATTCTGTATAGATGAAATTGGAATGATAATTGCTTGGGCACGGTGATTTCCTTAAGACGAAGATGGGTGAATGCACTTGGAGATTTAATCGAAGAAAAGTGTAACCTAATTAAATTATGGTGTTGCCTTAAGTTACTTTGGTCTATTCAGAAGAGGTTTACAATTATTGTGAAATGAACTAAAGCATCATTTCATAAAAGAGGAAAAAAAAAAAAAAAAACAAGAAAACACATCACTATGCGACAATCGCCCAAATAAAATAAAGGGTTCGCCAGAATAAAAGTAATGCACAGTTCATATATCATTCATGCAAATAGGAAAAAAGTCCTAGAATTGGTTGGAAAACTTCACCAAAGTGACTTGTCTTTGTACATCAGACAGAGAATGCCCGAGTTAGCGCGCTAGAAAATATTTGAGTGAAGCATTGCCTCATTCATAGTTTTTTCCAAGTTAACGACAGTTTTGGTTAGTTAGTAGGAAATGGTTTAAAGAGCCACGTACGTTCATAGTCTTTTCCAAGTTCATGACAGTTTTGGTTAGTTGAGTAGGAAATGGTTTAAAGAGACATAGATATCTCCTACTGAATTTTGAAGGGGCATCGCGAAGCTTGAATTCCCATTCATGTCCACTCCTTACTTAAATCTCGACACAGATTCACATTCAAATTCAAATTTGAGGAAAACTCAAAACCTCGCTAGAATCTTTCCCTTGTTTTTTGGGAGTTAGGATGGTTGGTTCCAATTGGGGCAATTCATCAAACATGTTTAGTGCAATAAATATGTGCTCTGGCAAAATGATTCAAAACTCAGCATTACGTAATGGAAAAAATATTTTGAGTATAATATATTTATTTTAAGTGTGAATAGAAATTGAATTGATTTAGAGTCGTATCTTTTCAGTGACACCTATTCGCTGTGCACGGATGCGTCTTTTCGTGAACAGATGTGTCTTTTCTCCTTGGTGACTATTCGTAGAGTCACCAGATAGCCTATATATATGGCATCAGTCATTCATTTGTTGAGTTGATTTTTCTAAACTTTCATTGAGTTGGTGTCTTTTCATTGGAGAGAGTACATACACAAGTCTGGTTCAACAGACCCATCGATTGTAGTGCTGCTTCTGTGGGGAGTTCGATCAAGTAGTGCTGGGTGATAGACGTCCATGCAAACCGTAAGCACCGTAGCGGGGGCGAATCTGTCTTAAGCATAGAGTGTTATACACTCGCCTCGATCATCATTTCATCTCATCAATTTTCAGGCTTTGCATTTCGATTTTATTGCATTCATATTTTCGGTTTTATCACAAAAAGTAAACATATTTTCCAACAATCTTAAGACAGATTAATGTTTATTTTTTAGACAAGTCCTTGAACAACATGTGCATGATGGCATTTGTCCTTTAGTGTGAATATGGTCTTCGATTCTATTTTCAAATATCACGGACCTTGTGGTTTTTTTACCGTTTGAGAGATTTCTCCAATAATGATTAGCATTTGTTGTTAACGGGCGTGACTGTTAGTATACTCAAGAAACTCTTGGATAGTTATTTAGTAAAGGGTGTAACCTTTGGTCGTAAATTTCTTTTTTAACAGGTGCGACTCTTAGGACTGATTTGTATTACCAAATTACTTCTTTATGTTCGCACCAATCAAAAGAAATGAGAAAGAGGATTAAGATACAAAAACTTGTTTTTTTTTTAATCTTTTTTTTTTGTATAATTGTTTGCTCTTTGTGCATAGCATGTGTATCTTTTCTAGTTGGAAAATTTGGTCGATCCATGTCTGAATTGAAACCGTTGGTTCTGTTGAAGTAACTAAATACATGTGCTTTCTATTTCTTATGGTGGATCCATTGAGTTCATGGATTATACTCATTTTCCATTACACAAATATATGATTGGTTTGCTAGATTTTTTTACTCGGATCACTTTAGGTGTGTTGATTAAATTATTCTACATGGCGATTATCTAGTTTTCGTGATCATCCAATCGTCATATGTTATACTTGATATCAAACCGGTTTGTATGTGCAAGAAACGGGACAAATGTGTTAAATACTAAGCGACCTTAATTGGAACAAGCATAACTTGTATGTGAAGGATTGCAACTGATCATTAATTATTTGCGTTAAGCGGACTTTTAGGACCAAAGCCACACTACAGAAGTCCGACTAATCATTGCTCCCCTTT
This sequence comes from Vaccinium vitis-idaea, assembly GCA_963854785.1. Taxonomy (NCBI): domain Eukaryota; kingdom Viridiplantae; phylum Streptophyta; class Magnoliopsida; order Ericales; family Ericaceae; genus Vaccinium; species Vaccinium vitis-idaea. The sequence continues at coordinate 16,270,404 of OY978215.1, forward strand.
ATTCCAACACTAAAAGGGAACTTTAATTTGAATTGTTCCTAGCAGTGAGTTTTGTTTGAATGGACAAATATTGCACCGGTCCAGTAGTAATTGGTATGTGGGAATTGTTTTCCTAAAGTGATGTCTAACACATTACACCAGTTGGATTGACAACTGGTTATGTTTGAAATTTATATGTTCTATATGAATATTTTTTTTGGTGACTAGGTGTGATTTTTTAAATTGTTACCCTCCTTTACATGCATGTGAAGATATGTGACCCTAGGGGTTAAACCAAGAGGTGTGACCGTTTAGTTTAAATTAAGGGGGTGTGACCCTTGGTTTGGTTTAAACTAAGGGATGCAATTATTGAGTTCAGACGAAGGGATGTGACTGTTGGGCCTTTCTAGCTTAGAAGAGTATGGGAACATAGGTGCCCATTTTCAAAACATAGAGTCTGTAGTCAATTTTGATCTCGGCTATCTATTGGTTTGAATCTAATCAGTGGGTTATTAAATCAACAAGCCTAATGTTATGAGTTGATTTTGCATATCGAACTTTCTGTTCAATTATACATGTGATATTTTGATTTTGCAAATCTGTTCACTTGGTCCATTCAAGATATGTAACCAATTGGTTCCAACTAAGGAATGTGACCGATAAGTTTAAACTAAAGGGTGTGACTGATGATTTTTAAACCAAGGTGTGTGACTCTTGGGTTTAAATCAATTAGAGTGACTATTGAGTTTACATCAAGAGGTATAACTCTTAGGTTCAAATGACGGGATATGACCATTGTGTTTGAACTAATAGAAAAGGAGTAATAATAGCATTATTTTGCCTATTATCTAGTGTGTGTTCTCTTTCGAAAGGACAAAATAGTAGCGGCGACGTGACCACAACAATTCCGTTATGGCTGGCCCCAATACCAAATTGATTTCATGTCATGATTATGTAATTCATTTTGGTTTGAGAAAGTATGAAGTATTTTTGCACTTCATAGTGTGCAATTAATCTGCTAAGTGGTTAGTCAATATATTCAAGATGTACAGAAGTCTCTTGAATGTTATGTGTGCCCCACAAAAGTAAATTTCTAAGATTAACTAAACGAGTTGGTTATATGCTACAATGGAAGTCCTTATGTTTAGAAAGGTTCATAGAATCCATATTGCTTTTAGCATTAAATGGTTAAACGAGTTACTCAATATTGGGTGAGTTACTCAATGTGGGGGTTGTTTCTTGCAGTTGTGTCTTGAACATTAGAGATGAAGAAAGAGTTTGACATAGTCTGTGACATGTCATAAACTACGGAAATTATTTTGATAAATTCTAAATTGATTTTAGAATTGTGGGGAAAGCAATAACTTCATAATTTCCACAGAGTTTCACTATTGGAGATGTCTAACTATAGCTTGAAGGATATAGTATTGTAAAATGAGTATTCATTTTAAAGTTTTAGAATCCAAGGGTGTATTTAATTTAACAATTGGAGTGCAACAGGGATTCGAAAATCCTCACGTGTGTATAGCAATGTCTGCAATGGAGTCTGATCAACTCATTGCATTAGATAGAAGCTAGTAAACGGAGTGACTTAGCCATCTCATAGAGGATGTTCCAATGTGGTTCAATTCTATGTCAGGATTTATAATACGATGGCCATCGGTAGTTGGAAAGGCATAGAGGACCACAAAGAACGTTAAGTCTCGATATTGTAGACATGCACCGTTAAACATTTGTATTCACTGAAGAATGATTTAGAGAAATAAATATAGCGACATTTTTTGGTGGTCACATGTATGTTTGAGTAAAATACAAGTATGAGTTAATAGTTGTGACATTGATACATGTCCGGACTTAAAATAATCATGCCAAACTATAGGTGATTATATGAATATTCTAGATTATCACATAATTGTGGGGAAAGTTGTGCTTTTTTGCAAATAACTTGATTTTTGCAAGTAACTCATACGTAACCTTTTGAAAATTACTCATATGAGTAATTTAACTCTGTGCCAAAAAAAAAATTGCAGATTATTCTATGATTGGTATTCATAAGTTTGACACTCAAAGTTGGATAGGCACGAGATAGTATGGTAAGTCCTAACGTGATATTTGCATATACAATACCATACAACACTTTGTTCTAATTGAAATTAGCACCATTGAAGGTCAATAATTAAATACAGATCCGTTAACTAAATGGTTTTGACCAGAGAACAAATGATCATCGAGGGGAATGGGTTTAAAGTCTGCCAATTAAAAGTCTCTATAACGGCAACCCAACCTAGCTGACTGGAGATCCCAAGATCTAGGTTCAACAGGACAACCGAGTTATATGAGACTTAGGAGTATCACTGAGGAGATTTATCTCTCCAACTCATTTCTACTGTGAAACAGTGATGCCTGCAACGATTTTGGTTAAGTTTTAACTTTTAATGAGTCTTATATCTTGATAAATCCAAGTGGGGTATAGCAGGATACTCTTAATAAGAGATCACCTATGTCAGTGTGAAGTAGGTCGCTTCTATGAGAATTAGAAGGCTGAATTCTTTAAAAAACACTCTCTGAAATCAGTCGCGTGTTCCAAAGCCAAAATGGGCACAACCGTAAGAACCAACTGTGTTCGGAAAGATTCTGTGTGTTGACTATTGTCTTGGCTTACACAAATGGCTAAATAGTTCAAGGCATCGCGTCCACTGGTTAGCAAGTAAGTCCGATAGTTATTCACAAGGCGAGGTTCAAAACCAAAAGCTACCTAATCCCATGTAGGAAATTTCCACATGAACTCTCTCTGTTGTTTGCATTGTTTTTGCATTGGTAATCGAGTCAATTTCATTCATGTGGGGGATTGTTGGAAAAAATATTTTGAATATAATATTTACTTTAAGTGAATAGAAATTGAATTGATTTCGAGTCGTATCTTTTCAGTGGCACCTGTTCGCTGTGGACATACGCGTCCTTTCGTGAACAGATGTGTCTTTTCTCCTTGGTGACTATTCGTAGAGTCACCAGATAGCCTATATATATGGCATCATTCATTCATTTGTTGAGTTGATTTTTCTAAACTTTCATTCAGTCGGTGTCTTTTCATTGGAGAGAGTACAGACACAAGTCTAGTTCAACAGACCCATCGATTGTAGTGTTGTTTCTGTGGGGAGTTCGATCAAGTAGTGCTGGGGGATAGACGTCCATGCAAACCATAAGCATCGTAGCGGGGGCGAATCTATCTTAAGTACATAGTGTTATACACTCTCCTTGATCATCTTTTCATTTCATCAATTTCAGGTTTTGCATTCCGATTTTATGGCATTCATATTTTCGGTTTTATCACAAAAGGTAAACATATTTTCCAACATTACGTTTATACATTGAGGTAAATAGGAAATGTTCTTACCGTGTAGAAGGAGGAAGCGGCAGGAGGAGAGGCTGAGTGGTGGGCAATGGTGGACCAAGGAATTCTGCCTTCGACAGTAGAAGTGATCTGACGACGTTGGGGTCTAAAATAGTCACCGTTTCGCTTTGAAGGAGCGGGACGTTAGAGTTGCTGTTGGTTCGTTTATGGATCTGGGTGTCGTTTTGAATTGGATTTGGGTGTCGTTGTAAAATGGCGAGTACTGATACGGTGGGAACTGAAGGGCAGCGTCTCTTTGTTGGGGTGGGACTTGGGAGTAGGCAGCGTGTTTATTGAAAGGGTGGGTTAGATATTTCCAATTTTGGGGAGGGGTATTTTTGGTAGGAGAAAGTGTGGAGGAGAAAGTACAAATTAAGAGAGCGTAAAGGTAGTGAAGAACGGCATCCCCTTTAGGGTTTATCGATGTACCTTACATAGAGCTCCTTGACTTACCCTCCAAGCTAGCATGTATTCGGCACGCGTGGTAGCCACATCGATTGACGTGAAGTTGCAACATATTTAGCAAGTCAGTTAGGTGCACGTGCTTGAGATGCCTTCCAAGTATTATGCGGGTCGCAACAGTTAGATGAAGGTGGTATGGTGACCAGGTGAAGTCGTTCGGATGTGGTTATGGAACCAGTTGTTCGGGTCATGACGACATCATGCTTCATGAATCGACCTAAACTAGGGGACCTAGATTAATTGCTCGGATCGGCCCATCTGTTTAGATTTGGCCAATGTGACCCATCTTGTTTCGCCACATGCTACGTGGGTCATACCGGTTCGATCCGGCTTGGTTGATCCGGGAGAGTCAGCTTGGATCTAGCCGGAAGATGGAAGTGTTAGAAGAATAACCCGAAATGGGTGATTTTGGACGAGGCGTGAGGTTCGGATCATTAATTCAGTTTGGCCCAATGTTTAAGCTTGACCAGGCTATTGAACCATTAGGCCTTTGGTTAACTATTCTTATTTCGGCCCACTACAACTACCATTAGAGCTAGTTCCATATTAAAGAAGAATGAAGTGTTACTCTCTCGTCTTCACTTGTTGATCTCTTTTGGAGATTCTATCTTATTAAATGAACATTACTGTCGGACCGCTTTTCCACCAACTCTCCTGAAACCAATTGGTGGTAGGAAGGGTTTCAATTAAGTCTTTTATGACATTCGACATCACACCAGCAAGTCTGTTTTTAGAGCAGTCGCAGGGAGGGGCATTGTGTAACCAAATCCATGGGGCACTCCGGGCCCAACAATTACCAGTGCACTTGTAACTACACTTCAGAACATCAGCATTGCATTTTCTTATTGTCCCACTATAATTCCAAAAAAGAGAGGTAAAAGAGCAAATCATTAACTTTTGCTCAATATGTTTACGTTGTGATAATCTTTTTGAAACAGTAAAACGTTCCAAAAGGCACCAACCAATGGAGCCGGAGGGAATATTAATTTTATTTTTTACCAATACCAAGTGAATCCTTTAACCCTTGTGCTAGCTTAGCCCTTTTGCCAGCTGCTAACTTTGCATTTGACAACTATGTACTTAATAAAACTAAAACTTACAATTGGGATGATGTCATGAGGAATTACAATAAATTACCTAATGCTTCTAAGTAAAGCTTTATTATTGACTCATTGTGCAATGTTTATTGGTACATTGCAAATTGCAAGTACCCTTACAACTGCTCTTCCTCTGGGTTAAGCTACCCTCCATACCCCAATTATCCATAGCCCTCAACCCCACATTCTTTGGAAGAGTATGGAGGGGAACTTAACCCTTTTCCTCACTACGCATCTCCTAACATATTTTGCTTACTTATATCATTAAAAACTGAACACATGATAAAAAGAGTCTTGATTTAGGACACAGAATTCTGTCTCGTTTAAAATACCGGAGAACCAGATGGCAAACCATTCATCACCAGATTCAAAATGTTGTTCCAGTAATTCTTGTTCTCTTCTATATCGCCGCAACAACTTCCTGGGACATCACCGGAGTTCGCACCGGTGATGGAGGGGTATAGTTGGTTAGAATCGTCAAACAATATTTCCCCAAGCCCTGCTTCCATAAAATTTGGAAGCAAAATGCTTTCATTTCCTATAGCCAAAGAGTCATCGTCTGTGGAATATGCCATGCCCTGAACATCTGGAAAATTATTTGGTATTCCAAAGTCAGCTCCTGCTTTCATAATCATGGCTTCATCTGTGTTGGAAAACGACACCATGTTAGCTATTGGAAATGGAAAATGCTTTGAAAATATATGTCCAAGCACAGATACTAATCAGACAGATATCTAGATAACTATTCGAAGCATGTGGATCCACGCGAATCACATTATATCCAAGTGCATCGGACATCTCTGCACATATATGCGTTCATAGCAATGCTCTTTCGAAAGAGGAATTTTATATGTCAAAATTGATCTGGAATCATTTTATTACAATATGCAGAAGATTTTCCTTTACTTTTTTCGGGTCAAATTACCACCAAACAAAGCACTCTAATAGTTAGTCTTATAGAATTTGTTAATGCACAATAGTGCAAAAAAATATGTTACGTAGCATATACTCTATCCGTCCCGCAAAGTTTGTCACTTTCACTATTCCAGCCCTATGAAAAAATTGATTATTTTTCTTTTAATCTGTAATGTTTTATATAAGCAATATGGATCTCGTTTGATAGATTTCAATTAGATCTTTTGAACAAAGTTTTGAAAATCACATAAAACGTTATGAATTGAAAGCTATAGGCAATTTAAAAATGGCACGCACTCCCGAAAGTGTCAAACTTTGCGGGACGGAGGGAGTATCATTTTTCAATAAATGGGGCATTGATTTTACAGTATTTTACAGAGACTCAGAGAGTGTCACACAATTTCGTGGCATACGTCAATCTGAGAACCATTCAGTTTGTATGACGTCAATTACCTTTTTTTGAGAAGTTCGTCGTTGATGTGAGGAAGTCAATACTGCTAGCCAATGGAAAGGTGCTTGCCGAGTAGGCATTATATTTTGGTGCTTTTAGCCATGACCCTTGCCAAGCTGTTAGTACATCCAGACATAGTGGTTGAAGTGGCGGATGCAGCAATGGTGCTGTAGTCGTAGGTTCGTAAACGAGCTGAGCTGAAGCCGAGGAGCCAGGGTGTGTTTGAAAATGGTTGAGAACTTGTAGCTTGGACTCTCGAACGAGTCTAGCTTCGGCTTCAAGACGAGCACCCTCCCACTGAGCCATGTGGCTAAGGTTGGCAGCGTCCTTCAACTGGTCAGGACCGAGGGCGTGGGTCTTCGGCTTATGAGTCACCGGATCGATCCCCATCTTGGTTAACCTTTTTTTGAGGTGTGTGTTCCAGTGATTCTTGATCTCATTGTCTGTTCTTTTCGGCAAGTGAGATGCTATTACTGACCATCTGAATAAAATTAACCCAATTAGTATTCTAACTCAGTATTCATAATAATGTGTCCGATATGAACTGAAATGTCGCTGTATCACGATACTGTTACGTTTCCCGGTACTGCAATTCAAATCCCTGCCCATCACCCTCTATTCCATGGGAATGAATGCGTTATGAAATTATAGTCAATACGCACCCCTATTTGGGTATATATATCATATGCACCACTAAAAATATTACGAATCAATTCTCTCTCATGAATAAAAAGTTATGATATTTATAATAAAAAAAAAGTTACGAAATGCAAAAATGTTACGAATCATAAAGAAAATAATACAAATCATATTGCTGAAAAGTTACGAACTACTAAAAAATATTACAATTGGCGATGAGGTAGCACAATATAGACCACACAATATAGACCACACAATAGGTACATATGGTACACACCTTTAAATAGGTGTTTATTGTAGTCATTCCCAAAATTCGTGTGCTAAATATGAACCATACAATAAGTGCATACAGTACACACTTTTAATAAAGGGTTATTGTAGCCATTCCCAAAGTTTCGTGTACTAAATATGGTGTCAGGTGTGGATTCATATAATGGTTAGCTTGCTTTTTGGGGATTTTATTTTTGTTGTTTCTCAAATCATCAGCATTGATTTTAAAAGATTTTTGGGCTGTGTTTGGTTAGATAATTTAGTTTAGTTTTGATGATGTCATAAGGTGTAATGAGTGGAGAGAGATAGAGAGAGAAATGAGGAAAATGATGATATCATCAAAACTAAAACTAAAACTAAACTGGAAAACGAACAGGGCCATGATTCTTATAAGGGATTAAGTTATTTCCACCGGCTGTGAAAACAAAAGTTTCTTTCAAATTGATTATATTGCGTCATGTGTCCAAACAGTGGATCCAAATAGTAGAATATGAACATGTGGCACAATGTAATCGATTTGGAAGAAACGTTTGTTTCTACCAACGGTGAAAATAACTTAAACTCTTGTTATAAGAGTATAAATGAACGTACCTCTTTTAATAGATTCTTGATTGTTATAAGTGCATTCTGAAAGAGGTACGTTCATTTATACCCTGCTTGGCCTTGCATGTGCTGTTAATTGTTTGTTGCAGGAAAAAAGGATAATGCATTTAAATCCACAGTTTTGGTACTGTTTTTGTTTTTGTTTTTTTGCATGTTTCCTTTATAATCTGCCAAAGCCATGTTCGCTAACTTAAGAACGAGAGTCATACGAGATCACTCTGAGACACTGAAACATAAGGAATAAAACTGATCAAGAACTGATCTAATAAGATGAAGAAGGGGAGAATATTCTTTATACCGATGGCGTTAACCAAAATTTCCTCCAAATCTATTACTATATTGCGCTAGCAGTGGTCCCAAAAAGGTAGAACATGAACACATGACGTAATGCAATCGATTTGGAGAAAACTTTAGTTTACACCGCCGGTGTAAAGAATGTTTTCTCGTTGAAGAAGTTTTCCATTATGACTTGGGTTATTATTTTTTTGCTGGTTTTTTTCATGAAAAAATTACTAGAACTAAAAAAGTGAACCGTATAATCTATCATACTCACAAAAGTGTGGATTCTACAACCTGAATTGAGAGTATACCAAGGTCTTAAAAATCAACCGTTACAGTAACAATTTTTCATTTTCTGAAACTATTATACCCCGATACCGACTAGAGGGAAAATCGCAAACCTATCGACCGATTCCCATTACTAAAACCATCTTTTTCTCAAAAATGATTTTTGAAAATATGCTACCGCGAAAATCAATTCCCGATATGTAACGTTCGATACTCCTAATACCGTTACCACGTATTAGGATTACAGAGTAGTTTTTTTTTTTAATATATACTCTTTCTGTACCCGAAGCACCATTGGTTTTTTAGTAACCTGTTTCCGAGAAGAGCGTGGAGTTGGATGATTGTTTGTTCCTCCTGCAAACTGAATTTGCCTCTCTTGATATCAGGCCTCAAATAATTCGTCCACCTCAATCTACAACTCTTCCCACATCTTTTGAGGCCTGCCATATAATCAAATAATGCCACCTCAAATTACTATAAAATTGAGAAATATAACTATTTACACACAAAAAATATAATTCACTCAAGTGGGTATCAAAACACACGACTGAAAACATTTTCGTGATAACTTAAAGTTCTTTTTAATTAATTAGTAGGTAAGAATATCAACATATAGGACCCATGTGAATTATTACAGGAAATTTAGAAAGATATAATCCAGGAATTTAAAGGATCAAATATGGTATTTTTGCCGGCCTCACTATTTTAGTAGAATTCAGTTTACTAAAAACAAAAAACCAAGTTACTTATACTAGAAGAAAAAGTTGGGCCAACTGCATATATTTCTCATATTTTTATTGCAAAATTAATTAGAATGCTTATGTATCATACCATATCCTTCTCAAGGACAAGGTAACTTAATTATGCAGTGACCTGTCTAGTCGAAGTTAGAATCAATAAGTTACAAAATCGAGATGTCTACAAGCAAAAATAGTGTTTGCTATTGTATCTTCTTATATTATTAAAGGAAAATTAACTTTTGAGCTAATTAGTGCAATGGGTTAACATAAATATATGTGTTAGACTTGTCCAATACACCCACCTAAGACGCTCAATCACTTAATACAATGTATTAATGTAGAAGCTACTCTGTTTATTGTAGATCAATTAGTTTTAAGTTGGATGTCTACGAGAATCTCACAATGTGAAGAGTCCGCGAGTGAAAAAGGTTTGTGAACCAAGCAAAGGATTTAACACTTACCTTGTGGTCTAAGCCTTAATTGGCTTAATAATTAGCGAACGAATAAATTTGACAATTTTTTATTTTTTTTTTGTCATACGAATAAGAATTTTCACTACCCAAACTCTTGTTCAACCCATCACCAAGAGTATCAACTCGCTCTCTATAAAAATTAAACCTGCGCCTAAAAGCAGCTACCCAACAGTTAGGCCAAGCAGGGACGGATCTGTACAGGGGCAAGGGGGGGCATGTGCCCCCGCTCAACTTCAGGAAATTTCGGAGTTTTTTTTTTTTTTTTTTAAAGTGGAAGAAAGAATAGAAAAGTAGAAGAGAAAAGAGAAGAGGTGCAGAGCCTTGAGTTTTCCGGCTATGGAGCCGGAGTTCACTCCATCGCCGTCAGTCGAAGACCTCGAGTTTTGCGGCTATGGAGCTGCGGCTTCAGCTCCTCTTGTTGTGAATAGAGAGAAGAAAGGTTCAGAAATGGGTAATAAAGATTAAAGAGATTACGTGTATGGTGATAAGAAGAGTTACGTGTCAGGAGTGGTTTCCAACAAAAGTTACCCAGATGAATTTTATCACCTGCAGCCTGCAAAAGTTACCTCAATGTAATTCTCGACAAATTCTCCTATAGCCCATGAGCAGCTCATGAAGTAAAGGTGTGCTTCCTTTGAAACATTGGTGTCCCACTAACAAGTTTTTTTCAAAAACTAGTTTTTTTCATAAATGAAGGCAGGTCATTTCCTTGCAATACATTTAGATTGTGCCACATCATTGGTAATTGTAACATTTTTTGGTTTTTTGTAACTTTTCAGCTATATGATTCGTAACATTTTCTATTATTGTTAACATTTTTGTGTGTCTCGTAATTTTTATAAAAAAAAAATCATAACTTTTACAAAAAAATTGTAACTTTTGTAAGGGTGTGTATATACACACCCAAATAGTGCCTTTTCCATTTGTGTTTTATGCTCAGTAAAATTTGGTGCCCCCGCTATGCAAAATTCCTAGATCCGTCCCTGAGGCCAAGTACCCCGATAACATAATTGAGACACTAAGGGGTACATTATTGCGTTAAGCCTTACAAATAATAAATACACACAGGATTGTGGCATGCAGAATTGTAAACCAATCATATTCGCATGTTACCTGCTTTTGCGGGGAGAGCACGCCAGCTTCCATGTCCATATTGTTCAATGTAAGCCAAAAGCTTGAGATCTTCTTCAGGTGTCCATGGACCTTTCTTCAACCCCACCTTCTCACAACATGGTGGCCTACCCATATTTCCAGAGAGAGAGAGTGATCTGTTTTCTTGTTCCCTAATTTGTTCGTTTACAAAGATTGGAGAGTGATGTAGTTAGTGGAAAGGCACCCCCAGTTTATAACGGTACGTAGAAAATTTAATAGGCTTGATTGATTTGGTACAAATATTTGTGGTTTTTTAGGAGGTAGAAAAGCGGAGTTGCTAGGTCCGTCAGTGAGTTGGGGTCCATATTTGTTCCCTGTAATGATATTGTGGTTTTTGGGTGTAGTACGTAGTGTAATCACTGTAATGATATTGAAAGGAGTGAACAGTCCTTGTACACCTGCACTGGCATATGGCACGTCCTTTTTCATCACCGCCTTTTATGAAGGGGTCAAGCTACAATGTGCACCCCCCATATGAGATTTTGTGGCACCAAATATGAGAGAATATGAGATCGTGGCATCAAATATGAGATTTTGTGGCTCCAAATATGATATGGCACATGGTATGCACCCGACGGCCGAAATATGAGATTTTGTGGCTCCAAATATGAGATTTTGTGGCACAAAATATGAGATTTTGTGGCACCAAATATGAGATTTTGTGGCACCAAATATGAGATTTTGTGGCACCAAATATGAGATTTTGTGACTCAAAATATGAGATTTTGTGGCACCAAATATGAGATTTTGTGACTCAAAATATGAGATTTTGTGGCACCAAATATGAGATTTTCTGGAATATATGAGATTTTGTGGCTCCAAATATGAGATCGTGGCACTGTAGCAGTACTGTAACAATCCGCATGGGTCCAAATATGAGATTGTGTGGCTCCAAATATGAGATTTTCTGGAAATATATGAGATTTTGTGACTATTCATATGAGTGAGCATACCATATGCACTTCATATCTCCAGCCACAAAATCTCATATTTAGAGCCACAAAATCTCATATTTTGAGTCACAAAATCTCATATTGAGAAGGGCACATTGTAGCATTACTCTTTATGAAGCCTCACTGTGTATTAGTTGTTGATTTGAACCGCTTATCGTGTAGGGCTCGCAAAGTAGTGGTATATGAAAATTCAAATTTTGTTTTGTAGACCGTCCATTCTACAAAACAAAATTCAAATTTTGATATACATGTCAATGTCCGATCAAGCTGGCTTTTGCATGATGTACTATTCTGTGGGCCCTACAAAATGAACAGTTCAGATGAAAACAATGAACTCATAGTGCGACCCACATATGACAGTGGTGGAAAAAGGCGGTTTTAGACTGGCGGTATAAAGAAGGTTTTCTCTATTGAGGCTTATACGCAATGAGAATGGCCAATACACATGCGATTTTTTCTTTCGCTGATATATCGGGATGCAAACAATCCACGAAGAATCATAACATAACCAAGAATCGTCGATGGCTGTGTGATAATGGAGGAGAAAAACCAAATCTAGCATATGCAAAGTTCATATGGAGATACCAAATCACAAACAAAATGCACATATAAGAGAGACTTAGATATATGTAGTTTAATTTACAAGGGGTAGACCTACTTCACAAGCAAGCAATGATTCCATTATTAATGTGACGAGAATAATGCTATATATGAAGCATTACCAAATTAAAAAAATCAGTCATCTGAATTGCAAACTGATGATGAACCCAAAATCGCAAACTTAAAATTTGCGATGCGTTTCCCCTCTAAAGCAAAGTTTCATATGATATCCATGATGTGATAATCATCTTGATGAATGTAAAGTTTGGTGCTATATATAATAGATCATGAACCTTCCTTATGCAAAGCCTTTTAAAATAATGTACTCCTAGACGTGAAAACCCTTTGGAACTTCACAGTTAAGCATGTAGCTATGCACAGCCTGGAGCAATCCAGGGATGGGTGACCAACTGAGAAGTCCAGGGGGTTTGGTGGCGGGATCGGGTCATTACAGTTGGTATCAAAGCACAACCCTGATCTACATGATGGGGGCCACGTCTAGAATCCCGCAGTAGGAGAAAAGTACTACGTAGAACTCGGTGCTACACCATGGCCACAGGGGAAGGTTGTTGGGCCAATACAGAACATTGCATCACAATGTGGGGAGATTTGACACTATCTTGGTGAATGCAAAGTTCGGTGCTATATATACAAAAAAAAAAGCCACGGATCCTGTCTATGATCCTGGATTGAAGAAAAGTCGGTATTTTTAAAGGTTTAGAATGTGTTTTTGCATGATCCCAATTGTCCAATATGTTTGAAACGTGTTTTTAATGGTCCTTGCGAGAAATCACAAAAAAAAAAAAAAAAACGACCGAGAGGGCTTGATCCGAGCAGTTTTTCACAAAAACTATACATATACAGTTTTATGAAAAACTGCTTGGATCATGCCCTCCTGGTCTTTTTTTTTTTTATGATTTCTCGCAAGGATCCTTAAAAACTCGTTTTAAACACATTGGGCGGTTTGGATCATGAAAATTTGATCCAGAACTATGAGTCCCGGACTTAAGGATCCTGGACTAGATAACTCCTATATATATATACAATCTCCTTCCAATCCGGACGTCCGGAAATTAGGAAAATCCGGACCTCTAATCTGGGCCGTTGGATCTCATCCAACGGCTGTGGGGGAAAAACAAAACTCGCGGGTCATTTCCGGGTAAAAAGTGTTCTCGCGGGTTGAGACCCCGGTTCTATTACACAACCGGGTCATGACCTCCCCTCCCATGTCACTTATCGTCTTCCACAGAGAGAAGAGAGAGAAAGAGCTTTGAAGGCGATTCAGGCGATTCCAATCGCGACGAGTAACCCAGACTCCACCACCACCACTCCTCTCGATCTCTAGGTCTCCTCTCTCTCTCTCTCTCTCTCTCTCTCTCTCTCTCTCTCTCTCTCGATCGATCGATCGATCGATCGATCCATCTAAAAACCCTAGTTTTTGTTTGTAGGTGAAGCATAACGAACTCGATCGATCATCATCTACTCTCCATCGCATAAAACAAGGTCTCTTCTCTCTCTCTCTCTCTCTCTCTCTCTGATTTCGAAATATTTTAATTTTTGAAAACCCTAGTTTTTCAAAAAATTTGATTTTTTGAATTTTTCAAAAGCCTAGATCTACTCGCCCTCTTCGTAAACTGATTTGTTCTATACTCAGTTTTAGTTTCAGCTAAACAAGTCAAGTCCCTGATTTGTTCTATACTCAGTTTCAGTTTCAGCTAAACTCAGTTTCAGTTTCAGCTAAACTCAGTTTCAGATTTGTTCTATACTCAACTAATGTTTTGTTTAGACTATTGATGACTGAAGAATGTCTATACTCATGTTGCATTTGTGTATGTTCTTAGATGGTTATGTCCAAGTGAAGTTCTTTGAGGATGAATAATGAATCTGGAATTTAGTTTTTCAAAATGAATCTGGAACATGGTAGTTATTGAAGTGTTGCGATGGTTTGTTTCATGTCCAAATGTGGGTATAATGGTACATTCTCTCAAGTATTCTGGGTATGGTCATGAATCAATTGGTAGTTTTGTTGCTGCATACCTTTACCTTAGGCTGCTCTGGAACATTTGTTGAAATTTTTTGCTGCTGCTCAAGCTTAGTTTTTCAAAAAAAATTGTTGTAATATCATTCTTAGTTTTTATTTGAGTTTCTGATGTCATTCTTAAAATTTTTTTCATTTGTCTTTAGCAACTAGAAACAAGCAAGTTCTTGTATGGCTGCACAGTGAAGGCCTACATACTCAACATCAGTTGGCTTACTGATTCCGTAGCAGCTGCTTCTACCTTACTGCTAGATAAGTATGTTTTGTATTTAAACAGCCAATCATAATCATTTGGTTCTACTTATTCTTTTTTCTTTGATGTTGCATTTATTCACTTATTTTTAAAGTTACCTTCTTTTTTCTTTCTAGAATGGAGTGTCCAATAGACGATACAGAAATATGCTCACCGTCACCATGTCAAACATTGTGTCAATCATCTGCTAATTCTTCTCAACAATTTTACACTCCTCAAGTTAAAAATGAGTTGATACCGAAAGTTGGGCAACATTTTGACAATTTAGACGAGGTTCAGACCTTCTACAACAATTACGCTAGAGAATCTGGATTTGGTACGCGAATTAACTCTAGCAAGAAGAATAGGGATAATCAAGTCGTTAGGAAGGAGTATTGTTGTTACAAAGAAGGGGTGAGAAAAACTAAGGGAAACAATTCTGAACCCAGCACACGGAGACGGGGGCTTACTAGAGAGGGTTGTGGTGCAAAACTAGCTGTGGTGAAAGACAAGTCAGGTGTGGGGTTTGTTGTTTCCCAATTTTTCGAGGGTCATAACCACCCTCTTACAACGCCAAAGAGGGTGCATTTGTTGCATTCTCATCGGGAAGTGTCCTTAGCCAAAAGGGCTTTAACACAACAATTATCCGTTGCAAATGTGCCAACATGCCAACAAATGAGTATTTTCGCGGTGCAATCCGGAGGTATTGAAAATGTAGGATGTTCACAGCAAGACCTTTATAACGCTGAAAGGGATAGGAGGAAAGTGTTATTGGGACAAGACGCCAACATGTTGTTAGAATATTTTAAGGTTGAACAAAAAAAGAATCCGGCTTTTACATATGCGATTCAGGAAGATGCTGAGGGGAAATTGCATCATTGTTTTTGGGCTGATGCCACTTGTAGGAAGGCGTACCAGTATTTTGGGGACGTGGTGGTGTTTGATACGACTTACAAGACAAACCGGTATCAAATGATGTTTGCACCTTTATTAGGAGTTAATCACCACGGACAAACAACTCTTTTCGGGTGTGGCTTTTTAAATAATGAACTCGCTACTTCTTTTGAGTGGCTTTTCCAGCAATGGTTGAAAGCAATGCCAGCAGGCCCCCCCCGGATGATCATTACCGATCAAGATCCTGCAATGACAAAGGCAATTGCTACCACTCTTCCAAACACTCATCATAGATATTGCATATGGCATATTGTGAACAAATTTTCCGAAAAATTAGGTGCAATATCTTATAAAGAACATTATGATGACTTCAAAAGTTGCATATGGAAATCCGAAACCCGAGAAGAGTTTGAAACAAGATGGGTTCAAGTAGTGGAGAAAGCAAATTTGACTTCCAATGAATGGTTAAATGGCATGTACACAATTCGTGAGAGATGGGTTCCGGTTTACATGAATCATATGTTTTCGGCCCATATGACTAGTAGCCAAAGGGCAGAAATTTCACATGCTTTCTTCAAGAGGTATCTATCTGTACATAATTCTTTGTGGGATTTTGTCACATGGTTTGAAAGGGCACTTGCAACTTTACGTCATAATGAATTGGATTTGGATCACAAAGACATCAATGAGAAGCCAATCTTGAAAACCTTGTGGGGCATGGAGGAGACAATGAGTCAAATTTATACACGGAAAATGTTTTACAAGTTTCAGGACGAAATCTTCCAACTCCAGGCATATGAGGTAACTTTAACATTTGAGGATGACCATCGACGCTTGTGCAATGTTAAGAGGGATGTAGAGAATTCTCCAAAGGGTCGCGAGGTGTCGGTAGAGAAGTCATCAAACTATGTTACTTGCAGTTGTAAGATGTTTGAAACTGACGGGATTGCATGTCGGCACATGTTGGCATACTTCAATTTCATGCATATTAGAAAGCTACCTGATATTTACATCTTAAGGAGGTGGACGAAATCTGCAAAAGCTAGTAGAGTTAGAGACGACTTGGGTGGGGGGAGTAAAGAAATATGTGACACTTCAGTGTTAATGAGGAGAAGTAAGTTTTTCCTTCGTTCTTCTAATGTAATTGATGATGCCGTATTAACTGAAGAGGGAACTGAAATTTACAATGAAGCATTGGACTTTGCTGAGAAGAAGCTGGCAGCCCTGAGGATAAGTAGGGGGGGATGGCGAAGAGAGTGTTATTGAAGTGTCTATTCCTCTTGGAAGCGAAGCTTGTAGTTTGAAAGAACCAAATATTGCTAGGACAAAGGGTAGTGGTAAAAGACTTAAGGGAGGAAAAGAGAAAAGTGTCAGGAAGAAGGGTAGGCGTTGTAATGGTTGCGGGGAGGTAGGAGTTTCGCATGACAAACGAAATTGTCCCAAACTTCTAGCAATGTAAGTGTATTCATACTTTACTGTTACATTAATTATTTGAAGTGGTAATTGTAGTAATTTATTTTTTGTTTACCATAGGTCTTCGCAAGCATCACATATAAGTGACGAGGACGAGGACGACGATGACGAAAGCATGGACTATGATGAAGATTGTAAGTGTGCATTTACAATAGATGTGTTTTTTAATTTAAATTGGCCTTATTTGCAGCTGGATATGTTGTTATTTTTTATTGAAGTTTGGAAATGCTTGGATTTGGATATGTTATTTCTGGACTGAATATGTGATTGATTGGTTTGGCTTATTAGTATGGTGACTGCTTTTACTGAATTGTACAGGAAATTTATGGTCACTGGAAATGCATTTGTTGACTCCGGTTTGGCTTATTTGCTCACTGAGATGAGTGAGAGGATGTGAAATTTTTTTTGGATTGAATCTGTATTGAGATTTGCTCACTGGATCAGATTTGTAAGGAACATGTTGACTGAATCTGTAATATGCTCACTGGATTTCTGCGAACTGGATATGTATTCTGCTGTAAACCGAATTTGTCACTGGATTTGTCATATTTGTAAGGATGTGTAATATGCTCACTGGATTTCGCACTGGATTTGTCCCTGGATTTCTGCTCACTGGAATTCGCATTGGACTGTAAATTCTAAATGCTCACTGGATTTTTTCTGTAGCCAATATTTCATCAATTCTAAATTTTAGATGTTCGAATTTATTATGTTAGCATACTTTGTATCAATCTTGTGGAATTGGTTTGTTACATGGCCTAACAAATGAAGTAAGTTTAAAAGAACCAAATATTTCAAGAGTCTTTTCCCGTAAGTGAAGTAAGCTTGTGGAATTGGTTTGTTACATGGCCTAAGAAATGAAGTAAGTCAATTTAGGCTATTTCGACATAGCATCATGTGGAGGAAAATAGGATTAATTAGTGATACAAATCAATCACTATAGCTCGAAAATGGACAGACTAAGACTAATGTGCTCAATTCCAAAGTTTGATTAAAATGAACATTTTTACCAAATGAATTCAAAGCACGGGTAGTAGTGGTGCAAAGCATGATAGGTGGATATAGCGGGAACACCAGATATGAAAATATTATTCAATCCAAGTGGAACTTCAATCAAGTAAGTAGCTATAAAGAACATATATACCTACTCCAGGATAAGAAGTGTTATAAGAAGTGCTATAAAGAAGTGTTTTCAGTCCAAAACATAGCAATGCCCAATTACATAAAAAACGAAAAAAAAAAAAAATACAGCTACAACTTCATGGCAAATAGTTGCCTTTTCCAACAATTTCAGTTTTCCTTGTGAACCACAACATGATGCATGCACCTAGAAGAATCAAGCTCTTCCATTTGTATGAAACCACTAGCCCTTCTACAGCCATCAACTTCTTCTTCAGCTCCTTGTTCTCTTTGACTAATTCTTGCACAAAATTTTCCCTTTCTTGACACTTGAGATGTAAAGCATGATTTTCACTTTCTAAAGCTTCAATTTTGTCCTCCATTTGTTTCTCTTTAGGGGCTGGGTCAATCCAATAAAAGTAATCGCAAATTTTTTTCCCTTCCTGCGATAGCATAAGAATCAATTTAAAAAGAAATTTTTTTATTACATAATTAGCTTTCATAATTAGAAAGGTAATTTACCTCATAGTTGCCACAACCTAAGAATCTCCTTCCTGGATTTTCTTTAGTCTTCGACTTCTTCATGGGGGAGGGCTTCCCACAATTGCAAGTAGGGTATTCAAGTTGGAAGGTTGAAGGGGCAGAGGACGACGACGACGGCATGGCTTCCAACATTCATGCAACAATAATAAAAAGGGAACAATATAATTTCTTTGGGGCATGCAAAAGTATGGTGCAACAGGATATACTCCCTCTAATTTCTTATGGGCATCAATCCTAGGAATTTCTTGATCAGAGAAAAGGAATTTGCCACCCAATAGCATGAAGAGAACATGGACCCCAAACTCATATTCAGAAAACTGTAATTATGGAAACAAAGACACATTTTATACCACATCTATCAGTAACATCACAGAGCAAAGCAATTGATAATAGATATTATTATAGCACCAAGCAATCTCGTACAAAAGTCCACAAGTTATGAGCTGATCCATACCCAACAAGAACACAACATAATTGATCCTAGGAATTGATGACCAAAGGGACATACAACACACTCTCTCTCACACAGAATCAACACATTTTATCAATAACTAATGCTAGATGAATCACCTATTACACATTTTAACACGACATATGGAAGATACTAAAAAAACAGAGCATGAATTATCGCAACAAAGTGTGCATTGATCGCCCCTACATGTGATACATAACATAAAAACTACGAGTACAAGTCCAGCAACAATAGTACCTATAGGTGACTGTTGAACTTGTTTTATTGTTTCATAAACAGCTTTCCAAATCTCTAGCCCATACGAATACGTGTTTGGGAAAGACCAACACCGGATCTAAGGGCCACAAGTTAACTTGTTTTAGTAACTTTTGAACTTTGAAAAGAAGTACATGAATTCAAAATTAGGGTTTCTTTCAGTTAAATTCGAAATAGTTAATAGAGAACTAGCTCTAGGGTTTCTTTTTTCGAAATAGACAAACAAACACACATAAGAACAAATTCGAAACCCTCATTTTTTCAAACAGAGCTAGGGTTTATTTTTTCGAAATAGACAAATAGAGGTGCAAATCGAAATAGAGAGAGAGAGAAGAGACCTTGTTTTACGCGATGGAGAGTAGATGATGATCGATCGAGTTCGTTATGCTTCACCTACAAACAAAAACTAGGGTTTTTAGATGGATCGATCGATCGATCGAGAGAGAGAGAGAGAGGAGACCTGGAGATCGAGAGGAGTGGTGGTGGTGGAGTCTGGGTTACTCGTCGCGATTGGAATCGCCTGAATCGCCTTTGAAGCTCTTTCTCTCTCTTCTCTCTGTGGAAGACGAAAAGTGACATGGGAGGGGAGGTCATGACCCGGTTGTGTAATAGAACCCGGGTCTCAACCCGCGAGAACACTTTTTACTCGGAAATGACCCGCGAGTTTTGTTTTTCCCCCACAGCCGTTGGATGAGATCCAACGGCCCAGATTAGAGGTCCGGATTTTCCTAATTTCCGGACGTCCGGATTGGAAGGAGATTGTATATATATATATATATATAATATGATGACCATACCTCATGTACAAGGCATTTTAAAACCGTGTGGGTGTCAAAGCTCTTTAAAACTTCACAGTTAATTAAGCATACTCGGACTGGAGTAATGGGAAGTCCAGGGGGTTTAGGCGGCCAAAATAGACAATATTGTACAGAGTAGGGATCAGGTCGTTGCACATGAACCACAACAATCAACCATAGCAAATAGTGGAACAAATGAATTCTTAGGTTGGAACTCAAACTCTGATACCAATTTATTATGCGGCTCTAAACCCAACAACAATCGCAAACCGTTGATGGTTATGATTATGGAGGAAAATAACCAAATCAAACAAATGCAAATTTCATATGGAGAAACAAATGCACAAACAAAATACATAAGAGTGACCAAGATATACCTCGTTCAACTTACTAAGGATGTACACCTACTCCACAGCCAAGTGAACAGAAGACAATAGCACTACTCGACAGGCAAGTCTCACCAATCTTAAAACAAAAGTTCACTCACCAAACCCCAATTGAAATCTTTCAACCAAAAATCTCTCTCATGAAGTCAACAAAAAAAAATTAGAGTTTCAACCAAGAGACAACAAGATCTTCATAAGATCACCAAACACTACAACAAAAAAATACTTTTGGCGATGAAATCTAGTGACATCCCAATTTTGTCACCAAATGTATATTTTTGCTGACAAAATCGAATCTCGTAGTCAAATGGGGCTTATATGGCGCATTTCCTAGCCAAATAGGTACCCATAAGTCTAATTAATTTTAAATAACTTGAACCGGTCCGATTGTAAGCGTGGAGCTCCGATTATTGTTGTGTCAAATGTTGTGTTATTCGTTGTGTCCATGGAACCGCCCCGTTACATAAGATATCTATATAATAAGGGAGCTCAGTTTTTGAATCTTAAACATAAATCCAAGGGTCTGGAAGTATTTTGCCCCAAATGAATGGTTGGGATTGATTTTAATTTAGAGATTAAGGGGTCAGATTGATTTTTTTCTCAAACTACGGCTCAGATTGTTTCCCCTCCACACTTTTTCCCCGCCCAACAGCACCCACGAGGGCCACGACAACCAGTCACCACCGCGACTCCTGTGAGACGGTAACTGCTCCCTCTCTCTCTCCCTCAAGTCTGCAACGTCTACTCCTCCTCACCCTCTGCCTCTTCCTATCGAGTATTATACGGCAACCATCAGATACCTTCTTGCTACCACAATCATTGTCTCACGGACCTTTGAAATCGTCAGCAACAACCATTACCAGTGAAACCCAACTTGGATGCGTTTATCACTTTATTGGAAACCCCTCTTGGTACCCTCCCGGTAAGAAAATTTTCTGAAACTAAAAAGAACTTTCAAAGTTCTGATTTCAGTTCTCGAAAACTTATATGTTCCGTTTCTGATTACAGATGTCGAAGTCCCTACTGAGGGTTTCGGGCTGAATCCGGGTTGGCCTCAACCCGTTTGTCGCAGTCCCAGCGCCTTCCATGTCGGACACCGCCCACCGTTTCTTTTCAATTAATGAGGGTTTGTAGCATTTTTTCGTGAATAACTCGCTCCAGCTTGCGCACACTTTGAAAAGGGTCTGGGTAACGACCGGGCAACCCAAAGTTGAAGACTATTTCGAAACTTTTGAATTCGAAAACGCATAAATGCAATCGAAAAGGTACATGTCTCTCGCACACAACCTGTTTGATGTACGGCCTCAATGAAGTTTGTGTTGTTCTGGGTATATAAGCTGTATATCACAACTCAACTGGGTTTTCATATTTGTTCTGTAAGTGATTTATTTTTCCTCTCTCTAAGTCAATAGTGCTCTTAGCAGGAGTTGAGTGGCTGCAAACCTAGAAAGCAATTACACACATGGCATATGACTTAAAAACTAAAAAACTTACATGTCAAGCCTATTTTCGTGTAACTTTTAGGCTAAAGTTCGTCGTGTTTTTTCAATTTTTGGAGTTGGACACAAATGTAGAATCCATCCTTTTAAGACTGTAAATGACTTTGTTGGCTTCAGATATGAAGTACACAAAAGTTATAGAAATGATACTTTAGGAACTCATATAGAGCACTGCAGGAAGTGTAATGACTATAATCCTCTTTTTGATGGCTGAAGCATTGTGATTAATTTTTTCAAAGTTGAACTTGAAGTATAATTTGTTTAGTTTATATTGCTTCGGCACATCATCTTAGCAAATACTCTTCCAAGATGTGGGGAATCATGTTGTGTCGATTGGAGGAATTGAACAACTTCAATCCATTAGCTTATTTTGGTCAGATAGTTTTCATCGTTAATGGGGCGGTTTGAATTGTATGCTATGAAGCACCGACACTCCAAGGAGGCGCCGTATTGCCGTATGGGACACGGGGACACGGCGGAATACGTATGGGACACGCCACGTGGCGTGTCCTCCAATTTTTTTGAATTTTTTTAGGGGGACACGTGAGGGACACGGAAGGGGGCAAATTGTAATTTTTTAAAAAAAATTTGGGGTCAATTTGTAATTTTTCAAATTTTCAGGGGTAAAATTGTAATTTTTAAAAAAATTTGGGGGTCAAACTGTAATTATCAATCTTTAAATTTTAAATTTTTTTAAATTTTTTATAATATTTATATATATATATATATATATATATATATATATTGCCGTGTCCCCCGCCGTGTCCGTGTCCCTTTTTCAAAATTGCAGTATCTGTGTCCGTGTCCGTATTTGTATCCGTGTCCGTGCTACATAGATTGTATGGGTTCCCATGTATTTTTTGGATTAAAAGATGACGATAGGTTGAATTTTATTGATTCTAAAATGCCTATTGTTTATGATTTTCTGGTAATGGACTCACATTACCTTTGGACAATGACCACTTTGTTTATAGTTTATTTTATTTTCCTTCACGTTGAGTCATAGTCGATATAGTTGTTGGATCAATCGAGGTGGTCGACATTAACTACATGTAATTGGTTCTAATTGTGAGCAATTATGCAGATGCGTGCTGGGAAATTTGTTCATACCTTCCTAAGGACATTGAATGCCAAATTCTGAGCCGTGACTTCAGGCACGGGCTTGCACTAGTCTATGTAATAAGGGAGCTCAGATTTTGAATCCCTACATAAATCCAAGGGTCCAGACTTAACATGCCCTAAACGAATGGCTGAGATTTGTTTTAACCTAAAGACTTAAAGACTGGAATTAAGAATTGGCGCCCAAAAAAAATGGTTGAGGAACAGCCCACCCCTGCAATCTCTCCCCCACTTATCCACGACTACCCCTGGAATCTCTCCCCCGTCCATGCGCTCTCTCCTCTCTCTCTTTCTCTCAAACACAGAGCCACCCTCTCCCCCTCTATCTCTCTCAAACACAGCATTCTCCTTTCTCTCGGCAGCCGATCACAGCCACACACGGTGTAGAGACATGGAATCAAAACTTCCGCAGCACTGGGGATTCACGCAATAACTTCCAAATTTCGCACCGGTAAGTAGTAAATCTTCATGAATTTGTTTTCCAAACACAGCATTGATACAGTTTTTTAGAAGGGCGTGTGTAACTTACTTCCCTAAAATCATATGCTTACTTGCGTTTTACGTGTTTGATGAAATGTGCAAGAGACGTAGAGATTTGATTATGAAAAAAACATTGGGATTGCTAATTTTGTAATTCAATTGGGCTAGAAGATAGAAGGTAAAATAGGCGTTTTGGGGTATTTCAATGTGTATTCCACACATAACAGAAACATGATCAAAAAACGAAATCTAAGTCATGGGTCACACAATCGTGCTGAATAACAAAAACGAAATCTAAGTCATGGGTCAGTGGTTTGATGCTGATGGCTACAAAATTATTAAACTGCGCTAATTGGATCTTTCACTGGTCGTGGTATATAGAAAGACAGTTCCTAAGTACGACGGACACACAGAGTGTACACGCCTATACTGCACAAACACGATCAACACCCAAATCTCTCAAAAGCATAGCCTTTTCTTTGTCTCCACAAGTTGCAATCACTGTATTTCCAGCTAATTTTGCAAGCTGCACTAATTTGAGCCCAGGAGGGTCAACTGACCCGTTGTCTCCGTGTGGCTCTGCCCCTACCTTTGAGGCTGATTTGAGCCAACTGAAAGGATTGAGACTCGAATAACTTTTTAGCATGCATTAACCCCAATTGATTTTAAGGGTAGGCATTCATGATGAATCTGACTAAAATGATTGTGTTCTATTATTCATCTTGAGGTTCTCCTAGCTCCTATTGAAAGCAAAAATTGATCAATCTTATTTTATTTTTCCAGAACACAAAAGAAAAATAACTATTTTTTAGCACGATTGCCTATAGCTAGGTTTGAGTTCTCTCGATGTGTGGAGTCCGAGGCAATCTTATTCCATTCTCGATTGATATTTGACGATGTTATTTTAGTTTCAAGAGTCGAGCGACGAGGAGCAGGAGCTGAAGCTCTCTCCCATTGTGTTATGGGTCTTGCTCATACAGTTTTTTTTAGTGCCTTTAGGCATGGGTGATAGGCTAGATGTTAAGAGTTATTAAGTTCCAATGCTATTGTTGGTATGTAGGTAAAAATGTAATTATGTTGTTGGTTTGGGAATTTCCCTTCATAGTTGTAATATGTTCTTTTAGAGTAATAAGCTTAAATCATTGCCCAGCACTGTTTGAAACTAGGGATTGCCCGTGCCTAAAGGCACGAAGCAACGCAATTTGAACACAATTTAAATGAATTGCCACTCTCTATAGTTGACCAACCCGCCAATCAAGCTGACTTCTCCTAAAAGTAATGTTTTCAAATAAGTTTTAAAACATATTTCATCTAATCAACAACTCCTATATTAAATCTCAGATTAAAAAAAAAAAACTACATTAAATCTTTATGACACACATCAATTCAATGCACCAAAAAAGTATGTCAAAAAATAGCATATTTGTTGTATACTTTAGAAATACCTAAAACATAAATAAATCTCACATGAAAATATTAACAGCTAAAAAAACAAAAAATGAATACCGAAAAAGAAGTGTATAGAGAATATCTTCCTCATAAACTTTTCCGTTGTGATGCTCTTTCATCAAACTTTATTCTGTAAAACTTTTACCATTAATAAACTTCTTCAGATATGTTATTCCCGATCTTTTTATTTGTCACTTTTGGCCATGAATGTTTGAACTTTCTCGTCATCAATTTTCGAAATGTCTTCAACTGTCTTCATCACTCTTGAACACCTACTTCGTCCAAAGAGAAAAATTAAGAACATGAACAACAATATAAAACATATAAAAAATAATTAAATGAGAAAGAATTGCCTCTTGCAAAATAAAATGGTCACGAAATAAGTTACCTTAACCATAGATCTTGTCTATTCATCCCAACACTATTGTGGTACGATTATAACCTATATAGATGTTACCTTAAGACATCTCAATCCATGGAGAGAAACAATATACACTACCCTAGACAACATGACCCAAAAGGGGCTCAAAACATCTAACCCAAGGAGAGAGTGAGGGAACGTGTAAAATAACGAAAAAAAATATAAAGATTTGATTACCTATTATTCTGATAAAGCAGAGGTAATGAACCTCTCTCTTCCAGAATTAAGTTTTGATCATCTTAATAACTCATATCCAGTCTTCTAACTCTTTTCTAAGCACACACACAATTCTCCGATCAAGGTACGAAGGAAGCTGATTTCTCCTCTTCTTGGAGAAGCTTACGAATTAGAAGAATTATATGTGTGCTTAGAAAAGAAAAACCTAAGTTCAGAATAGATTATTAAGGAAAATGTAGATTCATTTTTTAAGGAAAACGTTTGTAAATGCTAATTATTAAAGAAAAATGTAATTATCAACTTTTAAAAAAATGATATTTTCCTTTCCGTATATGAATCCAAATGGAGTTTGTTTCCTTTTTTAATGTAGGAAAATCAACCTAAAAGGAAACAACATAAAACCAATTATTGAGTTGTTTGTAAGGAAATTATTTTGAAAAACTATTTGTTTAGTTGATTTGAATTCAAAAGGATAACTGATTCAATTTTAAGGAAACAACGTAAAAGCAATCAATGGAAAGAACTTACTTGTCATAAGGTTAGGGTGGTTTATATTAGGAAGTACTTTTTCGATTGGACAGCTACAACTAACATGAAATGTTGATTGGACGGTTGTTGAGCTTGCTGGGTTTGTATCTGTAGACAAAAACCACTCTGTTTTATACTCCCTCCGTTTCTATTTGTTAGTCCACTACGAAAAGTCGTGCCACTTTTCAAATGAAAAAATAAAGTGTTTTCGTGTATCATTTTTCAAAAAAATTTACACTGAATTAGGGTTTTGAATTTTGAAATCAAAGTAATTTCAGCCCTTGGATTAGTTGAGAAGAAACTTTAAAATTCAATCATGACCCTCTAATGTGCCACGGAGGACAGTTGTGAGAGGGACATTTCTCAAAACCATTGTGTAATGTAATATAGATTTGAATGAAATCATGGTTGGTTTTGTTTCTACCTTGGCTGAAAATTGTGAAACCCAAACTGCTGCTAGGAAACTGATCGACAGTTCTTAGAACCACCAGACCATGAAATCCGAACAACGGAGATCAGGTAGCTCTACTTTCTCTATCTATCTCTTTTCTTTCAAACGGCTATCCATATTGTCAACAAACCCCAAGGCCTAAAGCCTTTTTATCTCTTCTCTATAGTGCATAGACCCTTAACGTTCCATATTTGAATGAAATCATGGTTGGTTTGTTTCTACCTTGGCTGCAGATTGTGAAACCCAAACTGCTGCTCAGAAACTGCTCGACGGTTATTAGAACCACCGGACCATGAAATCCAAACAATGGATATGAGGTAGCTCTACTTTCTCTATCTCTTCTCTTTCAAACGGTTATCCATATTATTAACAAACCCTAAGCCGTATACCCTTTTTATCTCTTCTCTATAGTACATAGACCTTTAACGTTCCATTTTTTTTGGCTGAGAAAAGACAAGTATGGCCAAGTTGACTGACTTATCCAGTGTGAGTCAGTGATTGGTGTTATGGTTTGTTGTTGAGTGCCTTTAGCTCGGGTTATACATGGGAGCTTTGAGTTTTGGTGGGTAGCCTTTGAGTTGAAATGGGATTTTTACTGGCCTTACTGTTGCGAATGGTAGCCATTCCTTTTTTTCTTCTTCTTGCTGTGAGACATCGGTTTGGTATATGTCAGAGTTTAAAATATGTGCATTACATTGCACGCTTCGGTCTTTTTCTTTTCTATGGTACTAAATTGAGTATTCTACTTTCTTTAATTTTTTCTTATGATTTATGTATATTTTAGGACCAGTGGTACTGATATTCTCGAAGTCGTGTTGATGCTGCTATACTTAGAACTTGCAATTGTCATTGATATATTATAGGAATGCTCTGCAGCAAGTATGCACATCTGTATAAAGCATTTTTTAATGCTCGCTTTATTTTATTTCATGACAACAGGTCCTAATGCTTATTTTATTTCTCGCCCATTGGTGTGCTTCCACAATTCTACAACTTCCGATTTTAGCCATGTTCTGCTAATTGGGTTCGATTCGAGTAAGTTTCTGATCTTTGTTCTCAGGTTCCAACAGTGAGAAAAGAGCCCTGTTTTCTTTTGGAGATGGTTCTTTGTATTTGATGCCTTGATTGGTCTATTCCATAAATGGGTCTCTTTCGTCATGTTTCCTCAAGGAAAAGCAAATTTTTCTTGAATGTCCATCGGATTTTTATCGTTTCATTATCTCTAATTAATTTATTTTCTTAAAGAAAAAACACGTAGCAGTGCAAAAGTCTCTTGAATAACCCCGGCGACTATGGTAGCAGGAGCTGTTGGCAGTACTATTCGAGCAGGTCCTCAAAGTTACCTGATATCTATTGCAGAGTACGCCTTGAATTTGCAAAGTTATTGAAGAGTTCTCATTTTGGGTAAACGTCTCTCTCTCTCTCTCTCTCTCTCAATGAGCAAGGTTTGTTGAAGAGTTTAATCTGTTGTAATTTGAATCGCATGAATCAGGAATATTGGTTTTACATGTTGGTATACTTTGATTTGTGATATATTTAGCCTAGGTGCTCAGGTGCTGATGTTGGAATTCCCACGACTTTTTTGTTTTTTGGTAACAGAATTCTCATGACTTTGGTTGTATTACATTAGTTCTGATCCCTGCTGTAGGGAGTAAGAATCTAGAACCGTGTATCATTTCGTGATCTTCTATGAGTTGCTACATTCGTGTTAAAATTGTGTGTTTACCAGGACAAGGAAGGCATTCCACCTGATCCACAGAGATTGATTTTCTCTGGCAAACAATTGGAAGATGACCGGACTCTTGCGGACTACAACATCCAGAAGGAGTCAACCCTTCACTTAGTTTTGAGGCTCAGGGGGCGGAACCATGACTAAGGTGAAGACTCTTACCGGAAAAGAAATTGAAATTAGAGTTTTGGAATTGTTTGAAGACCTGAAGTGCTGAAATTTTGTTTAAGGGAAAACAAAAAAATCATGCCCATTATGTTCAAACTCCAGTCTGGGATGTTTATCTTGATGTTGAATTATGTGATATATGTGAATCACCAATTTGTTCTGGTTGCAATGCTGAAGTGATCACCTGTAGCAATCCCCACGTGAAAACTCATGACATTGTGCTACTGAACTGTTTTACGACAACATTTGGGCTTTGAATATGCATTTGAAGTTTTCTTAATGTTGTTGGTCTTCAAGGTGGTAATCCCTATTCAGTTGAGGCATGTTCAGAATCTGCTGTCTGATAGTTGACTGCATTATTTGTAGGACTCCTGGGGCGCTTCAGAATAGCTGCTACAAAGTGGACAAAGACATAATCCAAAAGGCCTCAGTAATGAGAAAAGCATAGGTCCATTAATAAGAGCAGACTGGAGCATGGAAATTTGTATAAAAATGGCAAGAGATCAGCTTAGTTATACATTTATCAGTAAAATCTTCATGCACATCTCCGTGCATAATATAATTGTTCAGTGTGATGGCAAATTATAGCACTCAATCTATGGAATACTTAAAGTACCAGCATTATTAGGTGTATTGAAGCCAATGGGCCCAACAGAAGTGGAAGGGTGAGGAACTGGAGATGGATTAGCCATCCATCCAGCAAGAGATGTTGGCAGGGGAGCCGGTGCGGATCCGGGGGCCCTGTAGTGAGTGAGTTCACTACATGCGGGTAGTGAGTTCTCTCGGCCGTCCGATCCGAGATCAACGGTCCGGATAATCTTATATTTTAAAAAGCACTTTTACATTTACTTTAACTCCAATTTATCCGGACCGTTGATCTCGGATCGGATGGCCGAGAGAGCTCACTACACGCATGTAGTGAGCTCACTCACTACTGGGCCCCATGTCCGAGCTGGTGCTGGCTGGAAAAAAAATGCATTAACTTAAACTTCTAGACTGAAAAATTAAAACATCATTACGAATTGTAGTAACGGCTTTCTATTTCCGCTTACATGATGCGCACCCAAAAGAGGAAAACCCCAGCTTTAGGAACAGCACCCATTAGCGGGTGAGTTACCAGCGATGGGGCACGAGCACCATTTAGCCCAAACACTTTTTTATTTATTTTTAAATTAAGAGTTAGAGGCCATTTTTTTTTATTGTTTGTTATTTTCTCTAAGGTTAATGCAGCTCTAATGTTTTTAAGGTGGACACAAAATTGCGTCTTTTGACATCGAATTTTTATTTCTTCCAAGGTTAATGCAACTCCAATGTTTTTAAAGTGCACGCTAATTGTTCGAGTGAAGGCACGGGCATCCGCTAGTATATAGATAAATGGAGAAGGGGAAAAAAAAGGACATTTAAAAAGGGCAATTTTTTGACTTGTTACACTTGTATGTTACTGCATCCTTCTCTCTTTAGGAAGTCTCTAAAAAAAAATTACGTGTAATTTTGAAATAAAAAATTAACTAATTCAATGCATAACCAGGGGCATTTAAAAAGGGATAGCATTACAATGATTATTTGTAATAGTATGAAAAAGACTTACACCTATAGCTATGTCATCCACCTCATATGAGATTGCGTTACAAATAACCGTTGTATCTAAATTTTTTTCACAACCCCTGGTGAATGAAATGAAAGAAATTAAGGGATACAACTACAAAATAGCATGAAGATCACACTCTAAAAATCTCAGTTTTTTGAAAACCGTGGTAAAAAAATTCTATTTATAGTTTTAATCTTAGTTATACCGAAAAAATCAGGTCGAAAGATTTTTCTCTCAGTAACTAAAAACTAGAATTGTAACTTAGAGAATAGATCTCGCTTTCTAAAACTGAGATTGTATATATAAAAAAATACATCTCGGTTTGGAAAAAACCATGATATATACTTAAAAATTTTACATCTCGTTTGGTAAAACTGTGATGGTAACTTAAAAGATCTCAGTAATCTAAAAATTGAGATTGTACCTTAGAGAAAATATCTCGCTTTCTAAAAATGGAGATTGTATATAAAAAATATATACATCTCGGTTTGGAAAAAACCGTGATTACTTTAAAAAAATTACATCTCGTTTGGTAAAACTGTGATGGTAACTTAAAATTTGATATTCCTTTCTTCATCAAAATTCACACACACACACACACATAAAGGCTGGCTAAAAACACATTTATAATACGTAGCTCTAAACATAATTGCTTTCAAAATCTTTTGATTCATTTAGGTTTATATGCATCAGACATAATTATTTTCGGAGTTGTGCTTTATCTTTTTAGACTCTTTGGTAAAGCTAGTGTATAAACTTGTGGCAAATATTTTAATCAAATTACTCCCTCCCTCATAAAGTTGGTCCCCTATGAAACTATGTGCAATTTTCAAACTCATAAATAATGTATCTACTAAAACAATTTTTTGATTTTTTGCACTGTTCTTAAAAACTATCAAACAAGACCCATATAGCACCCAAAAAAAAAATATTTCAGTAAGTACATTTTTGTTAAGCTTGAAAATTGTACGTAATTCCGTAAGTGACTAAAAAAAATAAAATAAACCTAATGGGCAGTCATGGATATTGGTATTTCCTTGATGGGTCCGCCTCCATAAATGTTGAATCTCAAATAGAAAAAATGCTCAAATTTAGAGAATTCAAAAGATAAACATGTCTAATTTGCAAAAATTTAAACTTTGCTCAAATAAGTTTGAGATACTACAAAGGTATAATAAGTGTAGAGTGGGAACCGTAATTGATATAGATGACATAATGAGGAAAACAACTATATATCTATATTACATTACACAAAGGTTTTTTCAAAATGTCCTACATGGCATCTCCATATTTCAAACATCTCTCATTTCTCTCCTAACAATATCTAAATATGGCCCAAATCATCATTTCATATGGGAATTTCCAATTTCAAAAAATGACTCTCTCTCTCTCTCTCTCTCTCTCTCTCTCTCTCTCTCTCTCTCTCTCTCTCTCTCTCTCTCTCTCTCTCTCTCTCTCTCTCTCTCTGACATACAATCCATCATAGGAAAATGTCTTATATGGAATTTACATGTTTCAAAGATCTCTCATTTTTCTCTTAACAATATCTATAATAAGACCCAAATCTTACCTTATGGACAAAGTTGTGTTTGTGCAGTCTAAGAAAATTTTGCATTTCCAAGATAGTAACTTTTAGGTCATTTACAAAAAAGAAAAAGTAAGCGAATAAAAAAAAACACAAGAAAGAAAATTCATTTCTAAAAGAACCATCATTTTATATGGGAGTTTCAAATTTCAAAAAATACTTTCTCTCTTTGACATCCAATCCATCATAGGAAAATTTCAATTTTAGAATAGTCTCCCTCCCCCTCTCTCTCTCAATCACAAAAAGAAGAAGAATAAGGAAGCGGATGGAAAAAAAAAACATGAAAAAATTTCATTTCGAAAAAGAAACACCATCCTTTAATTCATATGCAAATTTTAAATTTCAAAAATCATCCCTCTCACATACATCCAACCCTCATCAAGAAATTTTAAATTTAGAATACTTCTCTCTCTATATATATATCTAAAATCTCTATTGGATTACAAAAAATGCGCAGTCTCTCTTTGGAATCTCTCTCTCACAGACAATCTACTCTTAAAATGATTTGGATTACTGGTTTGAAAATCATAAAGCAAAAGAGAAAGAAAGATTCTTTTAGTGATCTTTCAAAATTATATCATTTTTGTTCCGCATGAACCGCTTGGTTTTATACCTCATTCTCTTCTGCAACGGTTATCAAATATTCCATTTTGGGATGTCTCAGAAAGTTTGTACATTTTTAAAAGTTTCCAAAATACGTGGAAGAGAAGTGTTGATCAAATCCATTCATTCCTTGGTTTAGTTGATTTTTGAATGATAAATGATTCTCGTTCAAACTTTTTTGCCCCCTTATAATGCAGAAAGCGTGAATTGACCAATTAATTGGTTTTTCCTTTTAGTTTCACTTAACTATCATGATAGGGGTGGTGGCATAGCATCAACTAGAAGAATACTTGATGACGAGATCAGTGCATTTAGTACGGTTAAGGCTTTCGAGCTTCGTCAAGTGCCTTCAGGCACGGGCAAGACACTAATTGATGCCGTGGTTAAAAGAGATGGACTTTTAGTTACACCTTGCAAGATTAAAAGTGAAAGACCACAATAAATAACTGAGATCTTTATTGATTTTTGTAGTAGTGGGAACTTTAATATTGGATAATAATTAGGTGGATTATATTTATGAGACTGATCAGAGAGATTTTTTCAAATGGAAGTTATGGGCTGACCAAATACGAAACTAATCTAAAGCACGTGATTATGGTGGTGTAAATCATAGACAGAAGCAAATGAATGCTATGAATCCAACACAGTACAAGTATTTACACTGCTTGTGTTAAAAATCACCTAGATGTTGTCTGTGCATTTATGGAATATAAGATGATTGACGAAAGAGACCCACTGCCTATAGCCACCAAAATGTTTGTGAATTAATGGTAGTTATAATTTATATTTTAAAATTTAATAGTTCCATAAAAAATTTGAAATAGCAAGGCACTAAACGATCATATTAGAGAAATAGTAAATTCATTTATTCCATGCCAAGAAAACGAAGTAATTGTTTATTTGGAAATCCAGTGGAGCAATTTATTGCCATTTCACTTTTGCCAAAGTATGCCTTTTACTTCATGGGAAAAGCCATAGAAAGTAACTTGGATAATCGAGTTAGCTTACATGCACCTCGATGTGAAACTAATCGATACATCCACTAGAGAGCGCACTATTAAAGCCGGAGCTGCAGAGCAAGTAGTTGATCGCACATGCGAGTTTAAAACTTGAGACGTTAGGAAGGAGCAAATCTCTAATTAAGTTTTGGTCCTTGACCAGCAGGCCAACCCCTTGGCGTTTCAGTATCGGCGTGAGCAAAGGCGAGCAAGGCTTTGCCTTGGACCTGAAAATAAATTGTGTACTACTATTTATTAAATATGGGTCTATAGGATTAAATTCATTCAAATCACAATAAAGATTCTTCGAAAAAAGAAAAAAATGGTTATAGGAGTATAGTTCATGAGCTTCATTAGTGAGATGCTCTGGACCATGACTGAAAGAAGCACGGTAATTAGTTATGAAATTGATTTCGGTCTCTAGGCTTGCCCTCCCTGATGTCGTTCGGCTTTGATTTGGGGCATGGTTCTACAGCAAAACATCCCTGTAGCTCTTCGATTTTTGGAGGTTTAGGGGGGCCACAATTTCAGTGATATTATGAGCACAGTCACTTTGTGTATATTGTCAAAGGTTAAGTCTGTATTCAATCATCCCACGCCTATATCCCCAATGATTGATACCACCAATGATTGGGGACTAGATGGATTCTGTTATTGTTTGTTTGTTTGTTTGGTTATAGGAGTATAGTTGTCGCCAAAGATTTAGTAAGAGGAGTGACGATTGTTTTAAACTTCCGTAATGATACATACAATGAATTTTTATGTTTTAATATAAATAAGCAATCAAAAGAATACAAGACAACGACACACGTGTTCCGACTTAAGCTAATCGCTCAATCGTACTTCACAGGGTGCTGAGGCGTTTCACTATAAATAACAATGATCAAGATTGCAATGGGGCAGCCATAGTGTTTCCTTTTATAGTTGCAAGGGAACACACCATCAAAAAAACCCTAAAAAACGCGCATCAGCTATTTTTCTCCATGTCTGACCCTCTGGACGGGATTTCCAGTAACTCTCTCGACGACAAAGCCCATCTCTTTGGACTTTACGTCTGGACGGCTCTAAGCCCCGCTCGATGGGTTTTCAAGTTTCCTTCACAGGTCACAGCGATCAGACTTCACAGCATTAACATAAGAATGTATACGATCTGCACATAAATATAAATTATTTTAACTAGTTATGAAATAATTTTCTGTCAAGTATGCATCATTGTAATTAATTACGGCACAGTGAAATTATCTCCAATTTGCTAGAATTATGATTCCTCACTTTCGACTCTGTTCGCAGGCAAGAGCTCGAAATGTACACACAGAAAAATGAGGAAAGACAACATATAGTTGGGCTCGGACCCTTAAAGATTTTCTTAAATGATGAAAAATGGTAAAATATTAAATCCAAGTACTTGTAAATCATACGGACTGATCGGATTTTTGTGTACGACCTACCACTTCGGATTAATTTTGGTTTTATTAAAAAAAAATTAGTTTTGACCTTAATTCTATAATTTTTATATTCGTGTCTTCAAGATGAGCCAATAAACCATGAACACTTGGCGCAAAACTGACAAATGTAATTTTTTTTTTTTTGAATAAAGACAAAATGAATAAATCAAAAAATCAGCTTTTTATTTTTTTGCCAAAGGAGGGTTCTTAGTTAGTTTTGATTGCAGATAGCAGTCCACACGATCTAAGTCGTCCAAAAGAAATTTTGACGGTATAAATCATTCTCGATGAAAGATTAATTTGGACTATTGGTAGCCAGAATGAGTACTACTTCTTGTAGTCCAGATGTGAATAGTAGAGAAGTCTGCGACTTTGGAAATATGTGTGAAACATTGAGT
The DNA here is from genome assembly GCA_963854785.1 of Vaccinium vitis-idaea. Taxonomy (NCBI): domain Eukaryota; kingdom Viridiplantae; phylum Streptophyta; class Magnoliopsida; order Ericales; family Ericaceae; genus Vaccinium; species Vaccinium vitis-idaea. The sequence goes on from OY978215.1 coordinate 16,305,543, forward strand.
CCCACATTGGATAAACAGAAAAAAAATTTAAACATTAATATACAATTGGATGACTCACCACTTAAAAGGCTTAGATATGGGTCATTCAATGTATATTGGGTCCATGTGATGTGGTGGACTCCGTGATACTCCCCATTGAATTGGGCTTACGCGCACACGGGAAGAATCTCAGGCTCCCAACAAGTGGTATCTATGGGCAGATTCTCCTAGAAGCATCGGTGGTTGTGAACTTACACGGAGACTCTCAGAGAAGCAAGAAAAGTCCACTGTAACTCTCGATTGAGCATGAAAAATTCCTGGTGCATGGGCCTTTGGCTGGCAAGCAAAGGTGACTCTCGTGGAGTATGGTGTCTCTTGATAGAGTAGGTGCAGTAAATATGTCCGGGTTCGAACACCGTATTGGAGAGATAAATCAATAATTAAGGGGGAGTCAAGTGGATAAGATCAAGGGGAAGCTAGCCCAATGCATGGTTTACACATGAGGAGGAGATTGTTGAAAATATATGTGAAATGTTCAACATTGGATAAACAGAAAAATAGTTTGACCTTAATATACAATTGGGTGGCGCACTACTTATTAGGCTTACCCTTTTAGGTTGATATATGTCATTCAATGTATATTGCGTCCATGTGATGTGGTGGACTCCATGATACTCCTCAATGAATTGGGCCTAAGCGCACACAAAAAAAACTCAGGCGGATTAGACTCCCACCATGGAAAATCACGCGTAAGAGTGTATTTTAAAATACTCCGTACTATTCATGGCGACATACTAAAGGATGTATAGGCGGGGTTACAATATTCCAAGTCATATCTTTCGCAGGACCTTGCTTTCGCTCTGAATCCTCTTTCTCTACACTCTCAAAATTTTTTGGCCGTTTAGGATGTTTTCGGTAGTTGTTTTCCACGCATTATGTAACTAAGGTCAACAACATTCTCCACGTACTTTTTGTTATTTGAAAAAAAAAAAATACTACTTTGACCTTTTAAATCCCCATTATTTTACTTGAGTTTTTTGGTGCACGAATAATCTTCCAAACTCAAATTAATTCCATGTTTGACGCCAATCTAACCCTTTTTTCTTTTCTTCTGAAGTATTGTAGTAGCACCAAATAACTAGTACGGAGACAGATTGGTAGAGTGGAGGTGTAGAAACTGAGTCAGGGGAGTTCTTAAATGGATTTTATGAGATAAAATGGAAATTTGATTTTAGTTGGTGTTTTATATAGGGGTGATAAAATCACCCTTGTTTTCCCAATAGATAAAATCTAGTGTGATAAAATAGTTGTGGACCAATTATGAGTTTAAAAAATGGTTGATAAAATCAACCCTTCCTTTTATCTATTCGTAAAAGATGATGAAAAATCAAATAATCCATTCAAGAACTCCCCCTTAAAATTAATACTGTACTCCAGTACTGATTTAACGTTTTACAGGAAAAGGTGGAGGCTTGACATTAAAGGAGTAAGGGCATCCGCAGTGGTGGAGTTAAATTTGTGTTATATGGCACAAAAGTGTAAAAAGTGGGTCACATTTGTGTGTTGTTATGACAAAGTCAAAGTGTGTTATATGACACAAATGGGTTGCTGGGGAACAGTTGTACGCTATTTATATACCGTGGTCCTGTAGCAAATGGAAGAATGCCGAAGTGGATAACGAATCTGCTCCAGGGGTGTTTTGTTGGTTTACTTCTCTATTCTACATAGAAACGTACAAGTAGCGATGCTGCTGCACATCCTCTTACTGTCCCATATCCTCTCTGTCTCTCTCCTCCCTTCCAACAATGTCCGCCAGTTTTTGAAACACCCAGCAAAAATCTGCCGATTAAAGGCAACTGGACCCATTTGAAGCAAGTTAACCGTACCATTACTGTTCTCCTCCTGTTTATGACTGTCACTATTTTGTATGACACAAACTACACGTAAGCAACACTATTGGACCTACATTAAACTCACAAAAATGTTAACTGTCTTATTTCTTACACTAATTTCAAGTTAATGTTGTTACTGCAGATGCCGTAAAGGTAAAAGGGTGATTTTTATCTTATCAAGCGACCACCACAGGCAGTTGTGAAAATTTGCAGCTGGGTAAATTAATTGTCTCTTTGTTAAAAAAAAAATTACTCTCACTATATATGCCACTCGTAGTACCAACTATGAATAAATGCACTAGTAAATCTCAATGAATAGAAAAAAAAAATCCCTTCCCAGTCAAGTCGGCTTTTCTTGAGGTTTCCAAAAATTAAAGATTGTCCTTTCCCGATTTGGGCGTTAGGAAATTCAAAATTTTTTGTCTAGCATCATCAAATTTTAATTACAATGATCAAATTGTCCTTTGGTAACCTATGAAAATACTGTAGAGATGTAAGTAAAAATAGCTTTTCACGAGCTACAAAATGACTTTTTGGTCTATGAGAATTAAAATTTGGTTATGTAGGACAGATTTCATTATTTTCTAACAGCTACATCACAACATGGGCGTAATTTGTTATACGGTAAGGGGTAATTTGTAATTTCTCAAAAATGATGGGGCAATTTATAATTTTTGAAAAATTCATGGGTGGTTTTGGTAATTTACGCTATTTCTAATAACCACACTTTAAAGCGTGTCTATTAGCGTGCTCTGAAAATTGTGCTATGTGTATTTTGATCACAAAAACATGAAGTTTAGAATGTGATTATCAAAAAGAGGAGTGTCAAAATCAGTTCCCAAAAACAATCACTTTGAATTTTTTATCACTACCACAGATGGAAGAGGATATTCTCCTCATGGACTAGACCGGCCAATTCGCCTATTTGTGATCTCTTGCTGGCCTCACTTTGATGATTCAAATTATTCACATTTTAGAGCTCGTCAAGAACATTTGAAACAACCAAATCCGGCTTACCCTAGATCTTCCGGCCTGAACACTTGGTCGTAAAAGGCATATATACCTAAGAATATGACATGTATCCATAGGTGAATGGTAAATATACCAAGTGAGACTTTAGCTCCTAACCAATGTGGGATTTTTTTTTTTTTTTTTATCAAGAACCAAGGTGGGATTAAATACTCACTTTTTTCCCAAATCTAGTTAATTTATTACAATAGTTGTCACGCCAGAAATCAGGTTGATCAGTTACCGATTGATATAACTACGAAATGCATTTGTCTTGACGTAAATGGGTAAAATAAGTTCCGATTCAGTGTTGTAATCTCGCTATGTTCTAAGATAAATATGTTCCGAAATTATATCAAACGCTATTCAACCAACTTGATCCAAAAATTTGACGCAAAACTAACAAAAACAGAAAAAATTGAATAAATACAAACTGAAAAATATTTAAGCCAGTTGGCAGTGGAAGTAGAGAAAAAGATGAGGGAGGAAAGTGGTGGGGAATGAACTTATAGTACGTACAAGACTTAACTACTTGGAATTAACGCTTTTTAATTGAGAAGGTGAAGGAGAAGGTGCCAGTGGCAGGGCCTTTTTAATTGCCTAGCTATCATAAATCTGGACAGCAAATTTTGTTACAGGCAGCCTGCGGAAACTTTATATCCAACTCAAAATTAATTGGCAATGAGTGGAGAGGTCCCAACATATATTAAGTGATCACCCATTCCACTCCTAGGCAATGTGGAACAATATTTCTTAACATTCCCCCTCACGTGCAGCCGCATTTGAGGTCTGTCACGCGTGGCCACTTTTTGGGTCCTATCATCGTGCAGCCTTTTTGCTGGTCTGTCTTCGTGGGTGTGGGATTGTGATTTATTTTTTTTATTATTATTTTTTTTTAAAATGTGGAGTGGAATAGGCCCCGCTCTGATACGATGTGGAAACTTTATATCCAACTCAAAACCAATTGGCAATGAGTGGAGAGGTCCCAGCATATATTAAGTGATCACCCATTCCACTCCTAGGCAATGTGGGACAATATTTCTTAACATCCTTTAGATTTTGTGCACAGAATCAGATCGATAGAGATGTTTCACCATTGAATAACCTCCAAAAACACAATTTATCTTTACATATTAATGGAAACTGCTTTGTACGTACAAAAATCATGGAAATTTGAATCCTGAATTTCAAGTATCTTTTAGACTTGAATTTTGATACGTTCTAAGTATTATCGATGTTCTGAATTTTGTGTTGGAATATTTCCAAAATATTTAATGCATATTAAATGTAATTATTGGTGATCGGCTTTAAAGTGATCAGTCTATTCGGGATAAATAAATAGAAGCAACCATTGGATTTAAATTATTTAAACAAAAGGTGTGTTTATTTGGGATAAATGAATAGACATGACTATTCGATTTAAATGGTGTGACTATTGGGTTTAAATGAATAAATATAAGGATTCATGAACGGTCACAATGGTTTGAATTAAAGATGTTACCATTGGTGAATAGTCACAAGTCTATGCCTTATAAAGGCAAGGGGATCCACCAATTTCATTCATGCAAATAGGAAAAAAGTTCTAGAATTGGTTGGAAAACTTCACTAAAGTGAGCATATTAAGACAGATTAATGTTTATTTTTTGTGCATGTTATGAGCATATTAATACGGTTGTCAAAGTTTGTCGTTCTTGTTTATATTATATCAATTGATTAATGTAATCGGTATGTAAACATGATGATCTTGGAAACTGTAAGATTGCATTGCATGCACGGGGTCATGTTCTGTGTTGAAGCCTGTTGTGTTTGTGCGTAGACTCTTTTTTTTTTAGACAAGTCCTTGAACAACATGTGCATGAAGGCATTTGTCCTTTAGTGTGAATATGGTCTTCGATTCTATTTTCAAATATCACGGACCTTGTGGTTTTTTACCGTTGAGAGATTTCTCCAATAATGATTAGCATTTGTTGTTAACGGGCGTGACTGTTAGTATACTCAAGAAACTTTTGGATAGTTATTTAGTAAAGCGTGTAACCTTTGGTCGTAAATTTCTTTTTTAACAGGTGCGACTCTTAGGACTGATTTGTATTACCAAATTACTTCTTTATGTTTGCATGCACCAATAAAAAGAAACGAGAAAGAGGATTAAGATACAAAAGCTTGTTTTTTTTTAATCTTTTTTTTTGTGTCAAATTGTTTGCTCTTTGTGCATAGCATGTGTATCTTTTCTAGTTGGAAAATTTGCTCGATCCATGTCTGAATTGAAACCGTTGGTTCTGTTGAAGTAACTAAATACACGTGCTTTCTATTTCTTATGGTGGATCCATTGACTTCATGGATTATACTCATTTTCCATTACACAAATATATGATTGGTTTGCTAGATTTTTTGACTGGATCAGTTTAGGAGTGTTGATTAAATTATACTCATTTTCGTGATCATCCAATCGTCATATGTTATACTTGATATCAAACCGGTTTGTATGTGCAAGAAACAGGACAAATGCGTTAAATACTAAGCATCCTTTGGAACAAGCATAACTTGTATGTGAAGGATTGCACTGATCATTAATTATTTGCGTTAAGCGGACTTTTAGGACCAAAGCCACACTACAGAAGGGTGTCTTTGGTTATAAGTGAGTAGCGGAAATCCGACTAATCATTGCTCCCCTTTATTCCAACACTAAAAGGGAACTTTAATTTGAAATTGTTCCCAGCAGTGAGTTTTGTTTGAATGGACAAATATTGCACCGGTCCAGTAGTAATTGGTATGTGGGAATTGTTTTCCTAAAGTGATGTCTAACACATTACACCAGTTGGATTGACAACTGGTTATGTTTGAAATTTATATGTTCTATATGAATATTTTTTTTGGTGACTAGGTGTGAAATTTTAAATTGTTACCCTCCTTTACAGGCATGTGAAGATATGTGACCCTAGGGGTTAAACCAAGAGGTGTGACCGTTTAGTTTAAATTAAGGGGGTGTGACCCTTGGTTTGGTTTAAACTAAGGGATGAGATTATTGAGTTCAGACGAAGGGATGTGACTGTTGGGCCTTTCTAGCTTAGAAGAGTATGGGAACATAGGTGCCCATTTTCAAAACATAGAGTCTGTAGTCAATTTTGATCTCGACTATCTATTGGTTTGAATCTAATCAGTGGGTTATTAAATCAACAAGCCTAATGTTATCAGTTGATTTTGCATATCGAACTTTCTGTTCAATTATACATGTGATATTTTGATTTTGAAAATCTGTTCACTTGGTCTATTCAAGATATGTAACCAATTGGTTCCAACTAAGGAATGTGACCGATAAATTTAAACTAAAGGGTGTGACTGATGATTTTTAAACCAAGGTGTGTGACTCTTGGGTTTAAATCAATTAGAGTGACTATTGAGTTTACATCAAGAGGTGTGACTCTTAGGTTCAAATGACGGGATATGACCGTTGTGTTTGAACCAACAGAAAAGGAGTAATAATAGCATTATTTTGCCTAATATCTAGTGTGTGTTCTCTTTCGAAATGTCAAAATAGTAGCGGCGACATGACCACAACAATAAAATTTGAACGGAAAGGAGTCTGTTATGGCTGGCCCCAATACCAAATTGATTTCATGTCATGATTATGTAATTCATTTTGGTTTGAGAAAGTATGAAGTATTTATGCACTTCATAGTGTGCAATTAATCTGCAAAGTAGTTAGTCAATAAATTCAAGATGTACAGAAGTCTCTGGAATGTTATGTGTGCCCCACAAAAGTTAATTTCTAAGATTAACTAAACGAGTTGGTTATATGCTACAATGGAAGTCCTTATGTTTAGAAAGGTTCATAGAATGCATATTGCTTTTAGCATTAAATGGTTAAACGAGTTACTCGATATTGGGTGAGTTACTCAATGTGGGGGTTGTTTCTTGCAGTTGTGTCTTGAACATTAGAGATGAAGAAAGAGTTTGACATAGTCTGTGACATGTCATAAACTACGGAAATTATTTTGATAAATTCTAAATTGATTTTAGAATTGTGGGGAAAGCAATAACTTCATAATTTCCACAGAGTTGCACTATTGGAGATGTCTAACTATAGCTTGAAGGATAAAGTATTGTAAAATGAGTATCCAATTTAAAGTTTTAGAATCCAATGGTATATTTAATTTAACAATTGGAGTGCAATAGGGATTCGGAAATCCTCACGTGTGTATAGCAATGTCTGCAATGGGGTTTGATCAACTCATTGCATTAGATAGAAGCTAGTAAACGAAGTGGCTATGCCATCTCTTAGAGGATGTTCCAATGTGGTTCAATTCTGTGTCAGGATTTATAATACGGTGGTCATCGGTAGTTGGAAAGGCATAGAGGACCACGAAGAACGTTAAATCTCAATATTGTAGACATGCACCGTTAAACTTTTGTATTCACTGAAGAATGAGTTAGCAAAATAAATGTAGTGACATTTTTTGGTGGTCACAAGTATGTTTGAGTAAAATACAGTATGAGTTCATAGTTGTGACATTGATACTTGTCCGGACTTAAAACAATCATGTCAAACTATAGGTGATTATATGAATATTCTAGATTATCACATAATTGTGGGGGAAGTGGTGTTTTTTTGCAAATAACTCGGTTTTTGCAAGTAACTCATACGTAACCTTTGAAAATTACTTATATGAGTAATTTAATTTTGTGCCCAAAAAAAAAATTTGTAGATTATTCTTTGATTGGTATTCATAAGTTATGGTAAGTCCTGACGTGATATTTGCAGATACAATATCATACAACACTTTGTTCTAATTGAAATTAGCACCATTGAAGGTCAATAATGAAATACGGATCCGTTAACTAAATGATTTTGACCAGAGAACAAATGATCATCGAGGGGAATGGGTTTAAAGCCTACCAATTAAAAGTCTCTATAACTGCAACCCAACCTAGCTAACTGGAGATCCCAAGATCTAGGTTCAACGGGACAATCGAGTTATATGAGACTTAGGAGTATCACTAAGGAAATTTATCTCTCCAACTCATTTCTATGGTGAAACAGTGATGCCTGCAGCGATTTAGGTTAAGTTTTAACTTTTAATGATTCTTATATCTTGATAAATCCAAGTGGGGTATAGTAGGATACTCTAAATAAGAAATCACCTATGTCAGTGTGAAGTGGGCTCCTTCTGTGAGAATTTTAAGGCCGAATTCTTTAAAAAACACTCTCTGAAACCAATCGCGTGTTCCAAGGCCAAAATGGGCACAGCCGTAAGAACTAACTGTGTTCAGAAAGATTCTGTGTGTTAACTATTGTCTTGGCTTACACAAATAGCTAAATAGTTCAAGACATCGCGTCCACTGGTTAGCTAGTAAGTCCGATAGTTATTCATAAGGCAAGGTTCAACGCCAAAAGCTACCTAACCCCATGCAAGAAATTTCCACATGTACTCTCTCTGTCATTTGCATTGTTTTTGCATTGGTAATCGAGTCAATTTCATTCATGTGGGGAATTGTTGGAAAAAATATTTTGAATATAATATTTACTTTAAGTGAATAGAAATTGAATTGATTTAGAGTCGTATCTTTTCAGTGACACCTGTTCGCTGTGGACGGATGCGTCCTTTCGTGAACAGATGTGTCTTTTCTCCTTGGTGACCATTCGTAGAGTCACCAGATAGCATATATATATGGCATCATTCATTCATTTGTTGAGTTGATTTTTATGAACTTTCATTGAGTCGGTGTCTTTTCATTGGAGAGAGTACAAACACAAGTCTGGTTCAAGAGACCCATCGATTGTAGTGCTGCTTCTGTGGGGAGTTCGATCAAGTAGTCCTGGGGGATAGACATCCATGCAAACCATAAGCATCGTAGCGGGGGCGAATCTATCTTAAGTACAGAGTGTTATACACTCACCTTTCATCTTTTCATTTCATCAATTTTCAAGTTTTGCATTCCGATTTTATCGCATTCATATTTTCGGTTTTATCACAAAAAGTAAACATATTTTTCAACATTACGTTTATACATTGAGGTAAATAGGAAATGTTCTTACCGTGTAGAAGGAGGAAGCGGCAGGAGGAGAAGCTGAGCGGTGGGCAATGGTGGACCAAGGAATTCTGCCTTCGATAGTAGAAGTGATCTGGTGACGTTGGGATCTAAAATAGTCACTGTTTCGTTTTGAAGGAGCGGGACGTTAGAGTTGCTGTTGGTTCGTTTATAGATCTGGGTGTCGTTTCGAATTGGTTTTGGGTGTTGTTGTAAAATGGCGAGTACTGATACGGTGGGAACTAAAGGGCAGCATCTCTTTGTTCGGTTGGGACTTAGGAGTAGGCAGCGTGTTTATTGAAAAGGTGGGTTAGATATTTCCAATTTTGGGGAGGGGTATTTTTTGTTGGAGAAAGTGTGGGAAACACTTTCGGTGCTTCCTCTTTTTTGGAGTAGTAGTAGATTGTAACCATTAAAGGGAACACACTCTAATGGTTAAGCAAGAGAAGGCTATGGAGGAGAAAGTACAAATTAAGAGAGTGTAAAGGTAGTCAAGAACGGCATCCCCTTTAGGGTTTATCGATGTATCTTAGATAGAGCTCCTTGACTTGCCCTCCAAGCTAGCACGTATTGGGCACGCGTGGTAACAACATCGATTGATGTGAAGTTGCAACATATTTAGCAAGTCAGTTAGGTGCACGTGCTTGAGATGCCTTCCGAGTATTATGCAGGTCGCAACAGTCGGATTCAGGTTGTATGGTGACCAGGTGAAGTTGTTCGGATGTGGTTATTTGGATCCAGTTGTTCGGGTCATGAAGACATCATGCTTCATGAATCAACCTGAACTAGGGGACCCAGATTAATTGCTCGGATCGGCCCATCTGTTCAGATTTGGCCAATGTGACCCATCTTGTTTCGCCACATGCTACGTGGGTCATACCGGTTTGTTCCGGCTTGGTTGATCTGGGAGATTCAGCTTGGATCTAGCCGGAAGATGGAAGTGTTAGAAGAATAACCCGAAATGGGTGATTTTGGACGAGGCGTGCGATTCGGATCATTAATTCAGTTTGGCCCAATGGTTAAGCCTGACCAGGCTATTGAACCATTAGGCCTTTGGTTAACTATTCTTATTTCGGCCCACTACAACTACCATTAGAGCTAGTTCCAGATTAAAGAAGAATGAAGTGTTACTCTCTCGTCTTCATTTGTTGATCTCTTTTGGAGATTCTAACTTATTAAGTGAACATTACTGTCGGACAGCTTTTCCACCAACTCTCTTAAAACCAATTGGTAGTAGGAAGGGTTTCAATTAAGTCTTTTATGGCATTCTACATCACACCCGCAAGTCTGTTTTTAGAGCGGTCGCAGAGAGTGGCATTGTGTAACCAAATCTATGGGGGCACTCCGGGCCCAACAATTACCAGTGCACTTGTAACTACACTTCAGAACATCAGCATTGCATTTTCTTATTGTCCCACTATAATTCCAAAAAAGAGAGGTAAAAGAGGAAGTCATTAACTTTTGCTCAATATGTTTACGTTGTGATAATCTTTTTGAAACAGTAAAACGCTCCAAAAGGCCCCAACCAATGGAGCCGGTGGGAATATTAATTTTATTTTTTACCAATACCAAGTGAATCCTTTAACCCTTGTGCTAGCTTAGCCCTTTTGCCAGCTGCTAACTTTGCATTTGACAACTATGTACTTAATAAAACTAAAACTTACAATTGGGATGATGTCATGAGGAATTACAATAAATTACCTAATGCTTCTAAGTAAAGCTTTATTATTGACTCATTGTGCAATGTTTATTGGTACATTGCAAATTGCAAGTACCCTTACAACTGCTCTTCCTCTGGGTTAAGCTACCCTCCATACCCGAATCATCCATAGCCCTCAACCCCACATTCTTTGGAAGAGTATGGAGGGGAACTTAACCCTTTTCCTCACTACACATCTCCTAACATATTTTGCTTGCTTATATCATTAAAAACCGAACACATGATCATCTGTGCCATTCCCCTATTACTCTTCTCAAATCATTTCTCTTACTAGATGATAAAAAGAGTCTTGATTTAGGACAGAATTCTGTCTCGTTTAAAATACCGGAGAACCAGATGGCAAACCATTCACCAGATTCAAAATGTTGTTCCAGTAATTCTTGTTCTCTTCTATATCGCCGCAACAACTTCCTGAGACATCACCGGAGTTCGCGCCGGTGATGGAGGGGTATAGTTGGTTAGAATCGTCAAACAATATTTCCCCAAGCCCTGCTTCCATAAAATTTGGAAGCAAAATGCTTTCATTTCCTGTAGCCAAAGAGTCATCGTCTGTGGAATATGCCATGCCCTGAACATCTGGAAAATTATTTGGTATTCCAAAGTCAGCTCCTGCTTTCATAATCATGGCTTCATCTGTGTTGGGAAACGACACCATGTTAGCTATTGGAAATGGAAAATGCTTTGAACATATATGTCCAAGCACAGATACTAATCAGACAGATATCTAGATAACCATTCGAAGCATGTGGATCCACGTGAATCACAATATGACATTATATCCAAGTGCATCGGACATCTCTGCACATATATGCGTTCGTAGCAATGCTCTTTCGAAAGAGGAATTTTATATGTCACTTGATCGGAAATCATTTTATTACAATATGCAGAAGATTTTCCTTTACTGTTTTCGGTCAAATTACCACCAACAATGCACTAATAGTTAGTCTTAAAGAATTTGTTGATGCACAATAGTGCAAAAAAACATGTTACGTCAATCAATGGGGCATTGATTTATAGAGCTGTAAATATTTTACAGAGAGTGTCACACAATTTGGTAGCATACGTCAATCTGAGAACCATTCTGCTTGTATGACAATAATTACCTTTTTTTGAGAAGTTCGACGTTGGTGGAAGGAAGTCGATACTGCGAGCCGACGGAAAGGTGCTTGTTGAGTAGGCATTATATTTTGGTGCTTTTAGCCATGACCCTTGCCAAGCTGTTAGTACATCCAGACATAGTGGTTGAAGTGGCGGATGCGGCAATGGTGCTGTAGTCGTAGGTTCGTAAACGAGCTGAGCTGAAGCCGAGGAGCCAAGTTGTGTTTGAAAAGGATTGAGAACTTGTAGCTTGGACTCTCGAACGAGTCTAGCTTCGGCTTCGAGACGAGCACCCTCCCACTGAGCCATGTGGCTAAGGTTGGCAGCGTCTTTCAACTGGTCAGGACCGACGGCGTGGGTCTTCGGCTTATGAGTCACCGGATCGATCCCCATCTTGCTTAACCTCTTTTTGAGGTGTGTGTTCCAGTGATTCTTGATCTCATTGTCTGTTCTCTTCGGCAAGTGAGATGCTATTACTGACCATCTGAATAAAATTAACCCAATTAGTGTTTTAACTTAGTATTCATTATAATGTGTCCGATATGAACAGAAATGTCGCTGATACTGTTACGTTTCCCAGTACCGCAATTCAAATCGCTGCCCATCACCCTCTATTCTATGGGAATAAATGCATTATGAAATTATAGTACATTATTTCGCTATCAATCTAGTTAAAAAAATTTCGCCTAACTCTATAAAGTCGTGGGGAAATGCTAGAATACACACCCCTTATTTGGGTGTAGATCATATGCACCTCTAAAAATATAGTGTGAATCAAAGAGAAAAAATTACTAATTATATTGCTAAAAAGTTACAAAACACTAAAAAATGTTGTGATTGGAGATGAGGTGGCACAATATGAACTATACAATATGTGCATATGGTATATACTTTTAATAGGTATTTATTAAATTGCGTGTACTAAATATGGTGTGTCAGGTGTGGATTCATGTAATGGTTTGCTTGCTTTTGCGAAAGAAAAAAAAATTACTGTTTCCCAAATTGCGTGTACTAAATATGGTGTGTCAGTGATTTTAATAGATTCTTGATTGTTATAAGTGCATTCTGAAAGAGGTACGTTCATTTATACCCTGCTTGGCCTTGCATGTGGTGTTAATTGTTTGTTGCAGGAAAAAAGGAAAATGCATTTAAATTCACAGTTTTGGTACTGCTTTTGTTTTCGTTTTCGTTTTTTTGCATGTTTCCTTTATAATCTGCCAATGCCATGTTCGCTAACTTAAGAACGAGAGTCATATGAGATCACTCTGAGACACTGAAAACATAAGGAATAAAACCGATCAAGAACTGATCTAATAAGTTGAAGAAGGGGAAAATATTCTTTACACCGACGGCGTTAACCAAAGTTTCCTCCAAATCTATTATTATATTGCGCCATGTGTCCAAACAGTGGTCCAAAAAGGTAGAACATGGACACATGGCGTAATGCAATCGATTTGGAGAAAATTTTAGTTTACACCGCCGGTGTAAATAAAGTTTTCTCGTTGAAGAAGTTTTCCATTATGACTTTGGTTTATATTTCTTTGCAAGTTTTCTTCCTGAAAAATTACTGGAACCAAAAAAGTGAACTGTGGAATATATCATACTCACAAAAGTGTGGATCCTACAACCTGAATTGGGAGCATACCAAGGTCTTAAAAATCGGCTGTTACGGTAACGATTTTTCATTTTTTGAAACTATTATACCCCGATACCGACTAGAGGAAAAATCGCAAACCAATTGACTGATTCCCATTACTTAAAACTATCTTTTTTCTCAAAAATAATTTTTGAAAATACACTACCGCGAAAATCAATTCCTGATATGTAAAGTTAGATACTCCCCGATACCATTGCACCTTGTCCATTATCATTATGTGTCCCGATTTCGTTATTTAAAACCTTGAATGGGACTCACACGTGTTAGGATTACAGAGTAGTTGTAGGATTACAGAGTAGTATTTAAACAGGTTTTTTAGTAACCTGTTTCCGAGAAGAGCGTGGAGTTGGATGATGGTTTGTTCCTCCTGCAAACTGAATTTGCCTCTCTTGATATCAGGCCTCAAATAATTCGTCCACCTCAATCTACAACTCTTCCCACATCTTTTGAGGCCTGCCATATGATCAAATAATGCCACCTCAAATTAGCTATAAAATTGAGAAATATAACTATTTACACACAAAAAATATAATTCACTCAAGTGGATATCGAAACACACGACTGAAAACATTTTCGTGATAACTTAAAGTTCTTTTTAATTAATTTCCTTAATTAATTTTAGAAAATTAACCATGATTTTAGCAAATGAGTTTACCAGGTTCTAAAACATGGTTGATTTTAGCTAAAATCAACCATGATTTTAGCACTTGGTGAACTCATTTGCTAAAATCAACAATGATTTTAGCAACCTCAAACGGAAAACTTAGTAAAGAATATCAACATATAGGGCCCATATGAATTATTACAGGAAATTTAGAGAGACACAATCCAGTAATTTATTGGATCAAATATGGTATTTTCGCTGGCCTCACTATTTTAGTAGAATTCAGTTTACTAAAAACAAAAAACCAAGTTATTATACTGGAAGAAAGAGTTGGGCCAACTGCATATATTTCTCATATTTTTATTGCAAAATTAATTAGCATGCTTATGTATCATACCATATCCTTCTCAAGGACAAGATAACTTAATTATGGAGTGACCTATCTGATCGAAGTTAGAATCAATAAGTTACAAAATCGGGATGTCCACAAGCAAAAATAGTGTTTGCTATTGTATCTTCTTATATTATTAAAGGAAAATTAACTTTTGAGCTAATTAATGCAATGGGTTAACATAAATATATGTGTTAGACTTGTCCAATACACCCACCTAAGACGCTCAATCACTTAATACAATGTATTAATGTAGAAACTACTCTATTTATTGTAGATCAATTAGTTTTAAGTTGGATGTCTACGAGAATCTCACAATGTGAAGAGTCCGCGAGTGAAAAAGGTTTGTGAACCAAGCAAAGGATTTAACGCTTACCTTGTGGTCTAAGCCTTAATTGGCTTAATAATTAGCGAACGAATAAATTTGACAATTTTTTGATTTTTTTTTTTTTGTCATACGAATAAGAATTTTTACTACCCAAACTCTTGTTCAACCCATCACCAAGAGTATCAACTCGCTCTCTATAAAAATTAAACCTGCGCCTAAAAGCAGCTACCCAACAGTTAGGCCAAGTACCCGATAACATAATTGAGACACTAAGGGGTACATTATTACGTTAAGCCTTACGAATAATAAATATACACAGGATTGTGGCATGCAGAATTGTAAACCAATCACATTCGCATTTTACCTGCTTTTGCGGGGAGAGCACGCCAGCTTCCATGTCCATATTGTTCAATGTAAGCCAAAAGCTTGTGATCTTCTTCAGGTGTCCATGGCCCTTTCTTCAACCCCACCTTCTCACAACATGGTGGCCTACCCATATTTCCAGAGAGAGAGTGATATGTTTTCTTGTTCCTTTGTTCGTTTACAAAGATTGGAGAGTGATGTACTTAGTGGAGAGGCACCCCCAATTTATAAGGGTACGTAGAAAATTTAATACGCTTGATTGATTTGGTAAAAATATTTGTGGTTTGTTTTAGGAGGTTGTAGCCTTAATTTCCCAAGAAAAGAGGAGTTACTAGGTCCGTCAGTGAACAACAAGTTGGGGTCCATATTTGTTCCCTTCGAACGGGCAAAGTTTTTGGGTGAAGGGAATTGCCTAAAAAGGTAATGGCAGTGCTTAGTGTAATCACTGTAATGATATTGAGAGGAGTGAACATTCCTTATCACCAGCATTGGAATATCGCACGTCTTTGTGAAGTCTCATTGTGTATTAGTTGTTGATCTGAACCGTTTAACTTCTCAAGCTCGCAAGGTAAATGGTACATCAAAATTCCAATTTTGTTTTGTAGACCGTCCATTTTGTTGAATTTTGATATACATGTCAATGTCCGATCAAGCTGATTTTTT
Source organism: Vaccinium vitis-idaea (assembly GCA_963854785.1). Taxonomy (NCBI): domain Eukaryota; kingdom Viridiplantae; phylum Streptophyta; class Magnoliopsida; order Ericales; family Ericaceae; genus Vaccinium; species Vaccinium vitis-idaea. The sequence continues at coordinate 16,321,273 of OY978215.1, forward strand.
TCCATGGATGTACTACTCTGCTGGCCCTACAAAATGAACAGTTCAAATAAAAACAATGAACTCATAGTGCAACCCACATATGGCAGTGGCGGAAAATGGCAGTTTTACACTAGCGGTGTAAAGAAGATTTTCTCTATTGAGACTTATGCACAACGAGAATGGACAATACACATGCGATTTTTTCTTTCGCTGATATATCGGCATGCAACAGTCCACGAAGAATCATAAGTTAACCAAGGATCGTTGAGGGCTGTGTGATAATGGAGGAGAAGAACCAAATCTAGCATATGCAAAGTTCATTTGGAGATACAAAATCACAAACAAAATGCACATATAAGAGAGACTAAGATATATGACGTTCAATTTACTAGAGTGTAGACCTATTTCACAGGCAAGCAATGATTCCATTATTAACGTGAAGAGAATAATGCTAAGAAGCATTACCAAATTAAAAAAAATTAGTCATCTGAATTGCAAACTGATGATGAACCCAAAATCGCAAACTTAAAATTTGCATTGCGTTTCCCCTCTATAGTAAAGTTTCCTATGATATTCATGATGTCGTAACCCATCTTGGTGAATGCAAAGTTCGGTGCTATATATGAAAGATCATGAACCTTCCTTATGCAAAGTCTTTTAAAACAGTGTGGAGTGAAAGCCCTCTGGAACTTCACACAGTTAAACATGCAGCCATGCACAGCCTGTAGCAATCCAGGGATGAGTGACCTACTGGAAGGTCCAGGGGGGTTTGGTGGCCAAAGTGGACAATATTGCACGTACATGGCGCGCGGGATCGGGTCGTTATAGTAGATATTAGACCACAATCCCGGTCTACATGGTGGGGGCCACCTCTAGAATCTGTATGATTGAGCCACCGCTAGAATCCCGCAGTAGGAGCAAAGTACTACGTAGAACTCAGTGCTACACCATGGCCACAGGGGAAGGTTGTTGGGCCAATGCGGAACATTGCATCACAAGGTGGGGAGATCTGATATCCATCTTTGTGAATGCAAAGTTTGGTGCTATATATACAGTCCTTATCTAGTCCGGGATCCCTAATCCGGGACTCATAGTTCCGAATCAAATTTTCAAGATCCGAACCGTTCAATGTGTTTAAAACGTGTTTTTAAGGATCCCCGCGAGAAATCATCAAAAAAAAAAATACCGGGAATGGCTTGATTCAAGCATTTTTCATAAAACTGTATATGTACAGTTTTTGTGAAAAACTGCTCAGATCAAGCTCTTCCCGGTCGTCTTTTTTTTTTTTTTTTGATGATTTCTTGCGGGGACCATTAAAAACACGTTTTAAATATATTGGACGGTTCGGATTATGCAAAAGCACGTTTTAAAACCTTAAAAACACCCATTTTTCTTCAATCCGGGATCCTTGACTGGATCATGGATGTGTGTATATAAATATATATAATAGATGATGACCATACCTTGTACAAGGCCTTTTGTAAGAGAGTGAGATTAGTTGGGTACGTAAACCAAGACTAAAACTGATTAGGGATAAGAACAGTAAACGATTAAGCAAATGGGACTAAAGAGAATCTGTGGAACTGGTCAAGAGCAAGGTTAAAACAGTGGAAAGAACCCTTGACGGGATTCCCCCTTAAACAAGAGTGAATGCTCTCTAGAGAATGTTTTCTCTCTCTAGAATCACTGTCGAAGTTCGTGAAAAGGTTCCTCGAATGGTGGGAGGGATGTCCTATTTATAGAGGACTTGGCCTCTCTTTCTGGGCCGAGTCCACTTATAAACTCCGGACACGTGTCAAATGGATCACGCACGAATATTCCTTCTGTATCATCTAGGCCGCGGCCCCTGTGACACTCGTGGTAATCCCGTGAGTGCTACTCCGTGGGTCCCTTTTCCACGGCAAACCCTTGTCCTTAGCTACCAATCCACAGGAATCTCTAGTAATCCCAAAAAGCGGCGCAATCACGATCTCCTCGATGCTGCCGAAACCTAGAGCAAGCCTCTGAATGGCTTCCTCTCCAGTCATGCCAAGTCGACCGGGGCGGACTAACTCGTCCGAGTCCGTTTAGAAGTTGATGTCTATCCTCGTCATGTTCCTGTTCTTTGGGGTATCAAGGTCGATCCCCTTGTTATTGTCTCTCATCCGAGACTTGAATGGCGTAGGCCGTAGCGCCATCGGATCGCCTCTTGATCGAGGCATCTTTGTCTGTCGCTCGAAAAGTCCCGGTAATTATTCCTTAGATTTTTCTAAGCACAATGGTCTAATCGGATGATCTTTTCGAGTGCGGGAAGGTTGCCTTTTGGCCTTTTTCTTCGGAGAAAAATGTGTCATTTTTCTCCTTTGTACTAAAAAGTGTGTGGGGGTGGGGGAGTTGAGATTTTGATATGATTGAAATTTTAAAATTCTGGCACTGCCACTGTTTCAAAAAGGGGATACTTCCTTATTTTCAAAAATAAATTAAAGTAAAGAAAAGTCTTTACTTTGGTTTTTGAAAATAAGTGCCAAAAGGACTGGGATTGGGACCCAGGGTGAGGATCCGGATGTGAGAGACCCGGGGTTGGTAAAACCGGAGCTAGGACACCCGGGGTTGGCAACCCAGGGATGGGTCAGTGGGGTTAGTCGCCCGGAGTTGGTTTTTCGTCCTTGGAGCAATTTCTTTTCTTTTTATTTTTAATTTCGAATTTCGATCAATTTTTTCCCACGTGTCTCCGATTTTGATATGATTGGAATTTGGTTTGGTGAGTGAACTATTATATTCTTTTGTTCACTTGGCTGTGGAGTAGGTGTACATCCTTAGTAAGTTGAATGAGGTATATCTTGGTCACTCTTATGTATTTTGTTTGTGAATTTGTTTTCCTATATGAAATTTGCATTTGTTTGATTAGGTAATTTTCCTCCATAATCATAACCATCAACTGTCCGTGATTGTTGTTGGGTTTAGAGCCACACAACAAATTGGTATCAGAGTTTAGGTTCCAACCTAAGAATTCATTTGTTCCAGTATTTGCTGTGGTTGATTGTTGTGGTTCATGTGTAATGACCTGATCCTACTTTGTACAATATTGTCCTCTTTGGTCGCCTAAACTCCCTGGACTTCCCATTACTCCAGTCCGAGCATGCTTAATTGCGAGGTTCTAAAGAGCTTTGCTGACAAAATTGAATCTCGTCGTCAAATGGGGCTTATATATTTGGCGCATTTCCCCACCAAATAGGTACCCATAAGCCTAATTAAATTTAAATTTTCAAAAAAATAATATTTTTAAAATAAACAAGCTATATTTATATATTTTACACATAGATTACTTTGAAAATTATTGAAAAAATAGTAATAGATATTAAATTTTGTAATATTATCAATGAAATGTCAAGCCTCGCGGTGGTTGGAGTGGTAGTTTAGGAACCAGAGGTCTTGATTTGGAATATGAGCAGCAACAAAGTTAGTGATCTTTTCCTAATTTGGTTGCTTGTGGCGATGAAAACAAATTTATTCACCAAAATCTGTCATGCAGGCAACAAAATTGGGCGACGAATTCATCGCTATAAGCATTAGCGACGAATTCATCGCTATAAGCATTAGCGACGAATTTTATTGTTTTGGAAATGAATTTAATTCATCGTAAAAGAGTGAATTTGTTGTAGTGTTAAAGAAATTCCATGAAGTGAACAGGGCAATCAAAGAACCATGAATATTTACCAAATAACCCTAAGGCTGTGTTTGGATGGCAGTAATCTCAAGGGGGAATGGGAATGTGATGTCTTTTGCCCATAATTCCAACATTTGGAACAGACAGGAACATGAATGTGATGTCAGGCCTTTCTGATTCCAACGTTTGGCAGAGACAGGAATAGGAATTTGATTTCTGATGACATATTCAACCAGGAATCACATTCCTAGGCTGAGTGAGAATCTGATCCCTCCCTTACCCCATGGAAATCTCATATTCCTGCCTTATTCATTAAGAAAATGAAATGTTGACTTTAATAAATTTCCAAAATAATTGTTTCCCGCGTAAGATTACTGAATTAATCTAAACACCGAAATGTCATTCCTCCAGGTATCAAATTCCTAGGAATTCGATTCCCAGTAATCATATGCATATTCCTAGCCAAAAAAATTTCCGGGAATTCGATTCCCGGTAATCATATTCCTATTTCTACTCAAGATTCCGGTCATTCAAACACAGCCTTATTCTACTATGAATCCAATAGCCAAAGAATCCTTCCAAAAGCTAAATTTTGCCCAAAATTATTACCTTGCACCCCAGGTCCTAAATCGAAAAGAAAACCTAAAAAACAATTCTTTCTGAAGTCCAAATTGGCTAAAACAAGATTAATCGTCCGGAGGAGAATTACCGATATATACCATCGCATGGTCTGAGACCAGGTTCGAACGCATAAAAAATTCGAGCCAAACATTCGTAACAAATACAGAAGGCTAAAAAACCGTCAGTAATTGTCGATATTTAATACCTTCAACTTCGAGTTGCCTGTGTGAGCGGGTCGTTCAAAATCAATGGCCCATTCACATTCATAAATAAAATGGAAGAAGACTATGAAGGTAAATAAAGATAATCCCATTTTTCCCATGGCTGATATACACAGATAAATAGATAGATAGATAGAGAGAAGAAAGGGAAAAAAAAAAAAAAGACATATAAAGAGCATCTCTAATGGTTTGCCTTTTTAAAATAAAAAAATTAAAAAAAATATTTTTTGACTTGTTACACTTTTATGTTACTGCATCCTTTTCTCTTTTGGTACCCTCTAACAAAAAAAGACATGCAATTAAATAAAAAATTAAGTAATTCAATGCCTAACTAGGGGCATTTAAAAGGGGGATTACGTTACAATGATTATTTGCAATTTGAAAAAGACTTACACAGATATGTGATCCACCTCATATAAAATTGCGTTACAAATAACTGTTGTATCTAAATTTTTTTCACAACCCCAAGTGAAGGAAATGAAAGAAATTAAGCGGAACTTTAATATTGGATAATAATTAGGTGGATTATTATGAGACTGATCAGAGATATTTTTTCAAATGGAAGTTATGGGCTAACCAAATACGAAACTAATCTAAAGCACGTGATTATGGTGGTATAAATCATAGACAGATGCAAATTAATGCTATGAATCCAACACAGTACAAGTATTTACACTGCTTGTGTTTAAAAGTCACCTAGATGTTTTCTGTGAATTTATGGATTTCAAGATGATGATAAAAGAGACCCACTGCCCATAACCACCAAAATGTTTGTGAATTGATGGTAGCAATTATTTTAAAATTTAATAGTTCCATAAAAATTTTGAAATGGCAAGGCACTAAACGATCCTATTAGAGTAATAGTAAATTCATTTATTCAATGCCCAGCAAACGATGTAATTGTCTATTTGGAAAATCGAGGGAAGCGGGCCCTGTAGCGAGTGAATCTCCCTACGGATGTAGTGAGTGAATCTTGGCCGTTCAAAATGTTTTCGACGGTTCGGATTTTCACTAAATTATTCGCGCGAATAATTTAGTGAAAATCCAGACCGTCCAAAATAAGAATAGACGGCCCTGTAGTAAGATTCAATCACTACAAGGCCCCGGTTCTGTAATCCAGTGGAGCAATTTATTGCCATTTTCATTTTGCCAAAGTATGCCTTTTACTTCATTAATCATGCGGAACTAATCCATGTACCTCGATTAATCATGCGGAACTAATCCATACATCCACTAGGGGGCGCACTATTAAAGCCCGAGCAAGTAGTTGATTGCACATGCGAGTTTCAAACTTGAGACGTTAGGAAGAAGCAAACCTCTAATTAAGTTCTGGTCCTTGACAAACAGGCCAACCCCTTGGCGTTAACTTTTCTAGGTTACGCCAATTTCAGTATCGGCTTGAGCAAAGGTGAACATGGGCCTTGGACCTGAAAATAAATCGTGTACTACTATTTATTAAATATAGGTCTATAGGATTAAATTCACTCAAATTACAATAAAACTTCTTCCAAAAAAAGAAAAAAAATGGCTATAGGAGTATAGTTCCTGTGCTTCATTAGTGAGATGCTTTGGATCATGAATGAAGGAAGCATGGTAATGAGATCAGAAATTGATTTGGGTCTCTAGACCTGCCCTCCCTGATGCCTTGCAGCTTTGATTTGGGAGCATGGTTCTACAGCAAAATATCCCTGTAGATCCTCGATTCTTGGAAGTTTAGGGGGGCCACTGTTTTAGTGGTATTCTGAGCACAGTCACTTTGTGCATATTACCAAATGTTAGGTCTGTCTTCAATCATCCCCCGCCTATACCCCCCAATGATTGATACCGCTAATGATTGAGGACTAGATGGGTTATGTTATTGTTTGTTTGTTTGTTTGTTTGGTTATAGGAGCATGGTTTCGCCAAAGATATAGTAAGAGGAGTGATGATTGTTTAAACTTCCGTAATGATTCATAATTTTGAATTTTTATGTTTTAATATACTAATAATTTTGCCTTTTGAAATGGACTTATCTTCTTTTCAAAAAAAAGAAATGGACTTATCTTTTTATCATTCTCGTTTCGAAATGCACAAGGGACCACTTTTTCAAATGTTTGCGTTTGGTTTCCGAAATCTTAGGGCTGGCCCTGGAGAATTGATCATTACCATAGAAAAGTAAAGTTATGGATACTTGGAGAGACGTGATTCATGTGTTACCCATAGGTATGGATCCATTTGTTACTTATTGTTTAGCGCATTTGACACGACTATTTGTTCTGGTTACCTATTACTCTTGTTGGGTACAATGTAAGTAACGAAAAGAGACAATCCCACGCAGAAAATATAAACAAGCAATTGAAAACACACGTGGTTCCGACTTAAGCTAATCGTTTAATCGTACTTCACGGGGTGATGAGCGCTTCCACTATAAAGAACGATGATCAAGATTACAATGGGAGTAGCCATAGTGTTCCCGTTTATAGTTGTAAGGGAACACACCATCTAAAAATCCTAAAAATAACGCACATCAGCTCTTTTTCTCCGTGCCTGACTTTCTGAACAAGATTTCCAGTAACTCTCCCGACGACAACCCATCTCTCTGGACTTTACGTCTGGACGGCTCTAAGCCTCGCCCGGACGGGATTTCAAGTTTCCTTCACAGGTCACAGCGATCAGACTTCACAGCATTAACATAAGAATGTATACGATTTGCACATAAATATAAATCATTTTAACTAGTTAGGAAATTATTTTCTGTCAATTATGAGTAATTGTAACTAATTACGGCACAGTGAAATATCTTCAATTGGCTAGAATTAATATTCTGCATGCACCAGGAATTTTTCATGCTCCATTGAGAGCCACCTTGCTGCCGACCACCTGCTGCACGCACCAGGAATTTTCTTGCTCCATCGAGAGTTACAGTGGATTTTTCTTGCTCCACTGAGAGTCTCCGTGCAAGGCCACAACCACCGATGCTTTCTAGGAGAATCTGCCCATAGATACCACTTGTTGGGAGCCTGATCCGCTTGAGGTTTTTCCCGTGTGCGCATAGGCCCAATCCATTGGGGAGTATCACGGAGTCCACCGCATCACATGGACCCAAAATACATTGAATGACCCACATCCAAGTCTTTTAAGTGGTGAGCCACCCAATTATATATTAAGGTTCAACTCTTTTTATGTTTATCCAATGTGAGATTCAATATTTCACACATATTTCCAAAGCCCCCAACTTCTCTACTATCCACGTCTGGACTACAAGAAGTAGTACTCATTCTGGCTACCAATAGTCCAAATTAATCTTTCATCAGCCAGAATAATTTTATACCATCAAAATTACTTTTGGACGACTTAGATTGTGTGGACTGCTATCTGCAATCAAAACTAGGATGTTTTGGGTAGTTGTTTTCACGCTCACGCATTATGTAACTTAGGTCAACAACACTCCCCACGTACTTTTTGTTATTTGAATAAAATTATTATTTTGACCTTTAAAATCCCCATTATTTTACTTGAGTTTTATGGTGCACTAATAATCTTCCAAACTCAAATTAATTCCACATTTGACACCATCTAACCCTTTTTCTTTTCTTCTGCAGTATTGTACACCTTCTTCGGTTTGGGATTGGGATTTGAGATTTGGGTTTTGAGTAGAGAAAGAAAGTAAATTAATAATTAGAATTAGGGATAATGATTAGAGAGAGATAGAAAGAGAAAAGAGAATAATAAATCAAAATAGAGATAATGATTAGTGGGAAATGATAATAATTTAAAAACCGAGTCTTGATACCCAAACCGAACAAGCCCGTAGTAGTACCAAATAATTAGTACGGAGACAAATTGGAAGAGTGGGAGGTGTAGAAACCGAGTTAAAATTAATACTATACTCCAGTGATTTAACATTTTACAGGAAAAGGTGGAGGCCTGACATTAAAGGAGTAATGGTAAAGGGTGATTTATATCTTATCATTTATAAGCGACCACCACAGGCAGTTGTGAAAATTTGCAGCTGGGTAAATTAATTGTCTCTTTGTTAAAAAAAAAAAATATTACTCTCAATATATACGCCACTCGTAGTACCAACTACCAAGTACCAACATTGAATAAAATGCACTAGTAAATCTCAATGATTAGGAAAAAAAAAATCCCTTCCCAGTCAAGTCGGCTTTCTTGAGGTTTCCAAAAATTACAGATTGTCCTTTCACAATGTGGCCGTTAGGAAATTCAAAATTTTTTGTCTGACATCATCAAATTTTAATTACAATGATCAAACTGTTCTTTTGTAACCTGTGAAAATACTGTAGAGGTGTAATTAAAAATAGCTTGTCACGAGCAACAAAATGACTGTTTGGTCTATGAGAATTAGAATTTGGTTATGTTAGAATTTGGTTATGTATGACAGATTTCATCATTTTCTAACAACTACATCACAACATTGGCGTAATTTGTTATGCAGTAAGGGGTAATTTGTAATTTCTCAAACGTGATGGGGCAATTTATAATTTTTGAAAACTTCATCGGTGGCTTTGCTAATTTACCCTATTTCTAATAACCACACTTTAAAGCGTGTCTATTAGCGTGCTCTGAAAATTGTGCTGTGTGTATTTTGATCACGAAAACATAAAGTTTAGAATGTGATTATCAAAAAGGGGAGTGCCAAAATAAGTTCCCAAAAATAATCACTTTAAATTTTTTTATCACTACCACAGATGGAAGAGGATATTCTCCACTCATGGACTAGACCGGCCAATTCGCCTATTTGTGATCTCTTCCTGGTCTCACTTTGATGATTCAAACTATTCACATTTTAGAGCTCGTCAAGAACATTTGAAACAACCAAATCCGGCTTACACTGGACCTTTCGGCCTGAACACTTGGCCGTAAAAGGCATATATACCTAAGAATATGACATGTAACCATAGGTGAATGGTAAATATACCAAGTGAGACTTTAGCACCTAACCAAGGTGGGACTAACTACTCACTTTTTTCCCGAATTTGGGGTATTACAATAGTTGTCACGCTAGAAATCAGGTTGATCAGCTACCAATTGATTTAACTTCGAAATGCATTTGTCTTGAGGTAAATTGGTAATATAAGTTCCGATTCAGTGTTGTAATCTTGTTATGTTCTAAGATAAATATATTCTGAAATTATATCAAATGCTATTCGACCAATTTGATTATTGGCTTCGTTGATATTCTCGACGAGCTCTAAAAATATGTGAACAATTTTGATCATCAAAGTGGATCCGAAATGACCAACGAATGAGCAAACTGGACGGCCCAGTGAATTCATTGATAGGAGAGGAACTCATCCCACCACAGATAATAAAAAGGGGAAATATTTCACTCAAAGTACTTGTTTTTCTTTTTTTTCTTTTTTTTTTTTGGATGAAGAGATTGAAATTCCATTAAATCAAAACACCACAGTACACAAATCAAACACAAAAATACCCTTAAATCTACCAAAATAAACATAAAACTACAAAAAAAAAAAAAAAAAGACAAATCGAAAAATAGAACAAACCGCTGGTGCCATCGTCACCGCTCACCGTCAGTGTGGGAGGCCAAATCGGCCTCCCCTTGGTCCAAACATCAAGATTTCGGCCGCCCACACTGGAAGGAGAGCAAATCCAGCCATGCATGGGGAGTTACCGATAAATCCACAAGGGGAAGAAGGAAAGGAGAGGAGAGGGAGGAGGGGCTGGAAGAAGATGGGAGGGAGTGGTGGGGGAGGGGACGTGCGGCGGAGGAAGAGAGCTTTTCCGATCTAGATCGCCCTCTCTCTCTCTGCTCTACCCTTTGCTTTTACTCAAAGTACTTATTGATTTCAGACTTCCATTTTCTCGGCCGTCGAGTTGGATGCTAAGCAGACAAAAAAACAACATAGCGATGGAATGCCATATGATAGTACATGTACTAGATAGCATTTTAGTAGACGAGATAAATAATTAAATTAACAAGTAACCGAGATGTACAAGAAAAATAGAATGATATCCAATAGTATTGTTGATGATTAAAAAAAATTAATTAATTGGCCAGCCAGTCGGCTAAGTCATTATTTATAGGTTCAAATCCTAACTCAAAAAGAAAAAAAATAGAACCATGCCAACCAAAAAAAAAAAAAGGTAAAGAAACTAAGAAAATCAAATCAAAAAATTCTTAAAAGGAGAAAACTCAGTCTCAATTCAGGACAATTAAAGACTAGAAACAAAAATAAATATGCCATAAAACGAATTTATTTTGACCAGAAATCGGCAAAATTCACTATGCATCATGTTAAGCAGTAGAGTTTCCTTCCTATCTTGTCATTCTCAATCGAATCTAGCTGTCGTCGGAACTAATTCCCTTGGTGCCCAAATTTATCTTAAAATTATGGTTGGACCCCTATGCCATAAGCGTAAAAGATCTTTTCTTCTGAGACTTCTACTGATTCAATTTTGTCTCATAAATCCTACGGCAATTGTTGTAGATCATATACCTAGTCCCGTAGAAAAGATTGCGATTAACTTTTAAAAGGACAAAACAACAATTATACAAATTTCAACCCATTAACTTTTCAAAATACACACTTACAAAGGGACAACCTAAAAGAGAATACTCTTTTAGGTTGGAGTTTCAATGTGGTGGGGCCAGTTAAGGTGTTGGGTGTTGTTGCAAGAGTGTTGCTGTCTGTGGGGTTAGGGTGTGCTTCTGGGTGTCTGTTTGGTTCCTTGCTAACTAGAGCCCTTTTGTTTTGTTTTTCTCATCTATTTGTATTTTGTTTCTGTTTGCTATAAAAGAAAAAACGAGAGGTGAAAGGGTAGGACTAGTTTTCGCGAGCAGCAGTAGTAGGAGGGATTGGTCTCTTCAGTGCTCTCTCAATGCATCTTTTTTCCTATTGTAATGATTTTATCTTTTGTCCTTTGGATAGTAAAATTTTCTTTTGCCGATCAAAAAAAAAAAAAACTAAAAGAGAATACTCAACAATTAAAAATGGATGGAGGGAGTACTAAATGCAAAATATATGTATTAGGTAAAAGAAAAGGACTTGGGGTTGCTGCTGTGCAGCCCCCTGCACAGCAGCGTGCTGTGCAGCCCATGGCGCGGCTGCGCAGAGATTTTTCCGACGATCGGAAACGTTCACCGCGTAGATCTCGTCGAGTACTACAAGTGTTCCAAAAATCAATTCAATCGGATATCGATAAGTGTCTCATCGAAAAACAAATAACTTGAAAAACAATGGTTTAGCGGTTTTGTTCCAATGTTTGTGTTCATTTGTATTCCATTTTTTTTCAAGTTATTTGTGTTCCGATGAGACACTTAATGATATCTGATCAAATTGATTTTTGGTACACTAGTAGCACTCGACGAGATCTACGCGGTGAACGTTTCCGATCGCCGGAAAAATTCCGGCGCGGCCGCGCCATAGGGTGCACAGCACGCTGCTGTGCAGGGGGCTGCACAGCAGCAACCCCAAGTCCAAAAGAAAAAGCCAACGATTGCACCTGATATCTCTAAAAGGTACATCCAAATCTGCAAAAGACAAAACCGGCTCAAAAATTTCGAGAGCCCAAAACGAACTTCTTAAATAGGGAAAAAATGATTTTTTTTGTTTTGCAAATTATTTTTGGAAAATCCGAGCCGTCCAATGTGTTCAGAAGGTGTTTTCAAGGGTCCATGAGGAAAATCTTAAAAAACAAATACCGGGAAGGGCTTGATCCAAGCAGTTTTTCGCAAAAACTGTATTTTTACAGTTTTGCAAAAACTGGTTGGATCAAGCCCTTCCCGGTATTTTTTTTTCAAGATTTTTCGCGTTGACCCTTGAAAACACCTTCTGAACACATTGGACGGATCGGATCGTCAAAAAAATGCTCGGATCACGGAGATCCGGAAGTCCGGACTAGAAGTGCTCCCTATATATATTTATATATATATATACACCACACTTCCCCTCCAAACTCCCGGATTTTCTTAAGTTACGGATCTCATTGATTCCGATCGAATTTCGTATACAGTTTTGTGAAAACGGCTCGGATCAAGCCATTCCCGGTATTTTTTTTTTATGATTTCTCACGGAGACCCTAAAAAACACCTTTTAAACACATTGGACGGTTTGGATCATCGAAATTCGATCGGGATCAATGAGGTCCGGAATTTAATAAGTTAAGGGAGTTTAGAGGGGAAGTGGACTGTATATATATATATATATATATATATATATATTGCATACAAGAATTGATCAACACAGAATCTTCATAAAAAAAACTATTACAAAAGATTTACCATTACAAAATTTAGTAATATCTATAGTTTTCGAAAACAAACCATTATAATTTAAAATCCAACATTTCAACATTAATCTTCTCATTGGCAAAATTACTAAAGCTCGAAGTTAGCCTATTTTCATTTGTGGCAGACTTAAACAAAAAATAATTGAACCTAATTTACCAAGAATTTAAAATTTACGATAACTCACAAAATTACGAGTGGGGCGCCTCATTCTTGAGCAAGTGTTCACTTGAATACCCTCATTTTGTGTTTGTACGCAGTGGTAATAGATAAATATGTAGAATGCTACAACTACCCATGCCAATTTCTCTTGATCAACACCCATGTAACAAAAAAGGAATACCTGCCTCCTATTTTACACTCGCTCTAATCAACCAAATGGAATCAGTTACTTTGTTTGCAAACTAAAAGAGATATCAGTTAATGTTTTCTCATGTTTTGTCTTAACTTGGCTAAGTTATCTCGAGTCTGTAACGAACTCTCTGCACCTCTGATGCAGCTTTTCTTTCTCCTCTAGTTTAATATATTTCCGAAGTACCAAAAAAAAAAAAAAGAGATATAAGTTATATAACATTGAAAAAATGATATTAAGTGATTTTCACACTCCATGCACTTATATGTATCCATGATTTTATTTGTTTGTCTCTATTGATGTGATTTATTAATTACAGTTTATGTATGATTAAATTGTACTAGTATTGTAAGTTTATATGAACAAGTTAACATAAAAGGAGTACAAATTAATGTCTAATATAAAGTATGAAAATCACATAATTTTTGTCTAGGGCAACAATCTTAATAGTGCATACATATGCATTTTTGTCAAAATATTACTAACAATGCATTAGTTTATTTTTCATAATTTTATTAATAGAGCGAGTAAAATTTAAGTGTTTTTGTGACTATCACGAAATTTTCTTGAGCTGCCCCTGACATTTACATCAATTACATTTATTTAATATGTGCTTGCCGCGGAGTGATGTTTAATGGGATAGGCAAGAGACACATTTCGATATAGATTTTTTTTTTTCCCCTTCCAAGTAATATGCCGTAAAAATTTAAAAAGTCTAAATTACGTCAAAACCATCCAAAGGTAAATAATGAAGATGTATATGGTACACATCCAAATAGGAGTGTGCATTGTAACCTTTCAAAAAGATAGGACAAAGTCCATTATACTCCTATATAAGTATATGTGTTTAATTTGCACATGGTGTTCTTCCAATTAAGAAACTATTGTTCTAAAGGAATAGGAAATAAATTCAAATTTTCAAATTAATTTGTAGTACCTCTTCGTAGACTTTGTCAAGGGTATCAGAAACCATGAACATAGTAGAATTATTGGTCAGCCAACGCGTTGTATGGCCTCTCTCTTATCCTTCTTTTTCGGTTAGGGAAATCGTGCACGTATTAAAGAAACAGTCCTTCTAATGACGACTTACTGGGCTATCACTAACACCATTCTTTGACCGATGAGAGTCTATCGGTAAAAATACATTCTTATCGGTCAAAGAATAGTCTTATTGACAACCCAAGCAAGCTGATTTCAGATTTTTCCTTAAAGAAGTTCCGAGTACATAGTCCCGGGATAGGGAAACACCTCTCTTGCCCTTCAACCATTAGATGTAGTGACATATAACTCTGCTGCCCCATTGTCCTATTTCTGAACATTTTAATTTTAATTGCAGCTTTGCTTTCACACAAAAATTGAAACTAAATTGGGAAGTACGAAAGGAACAATCATTTTTCGTTAAGAATGGATGATGAGGGACCAGAGTAAAAAAAACACACACCAAGAATTTGTCTTAATTTGGCGCACAGAGTCATCCACTCTCCATTCAATATTTATATGTTCATGGATAGAAATGAAATGCGAGCCTTCAATGTTAACACCCTTGCAACTGACAACATTCAGGTCTATATAGTTACCTCTTATGAAGAGCAATATTAGGGTGACCACATTTGGCGACCATGTTTAAGATAGCATATTAGTCGTCATTTCTGCATTGGAAAAACACGTGTAATAAGCCCGAACGGCGTATTTAACCAATATATGTTCCATAAAATTGATTTATTCTCAAAACTGACTTAATGCACTTTAGACCGATCATTCTTTTACAATACGTCAACTCAAAAAGTCAACTTAAGAGTTTCTGACTTAAGTCAATTTCTAGATTAATGGTATTCAAAAGAATCAAAACATATGATCACCGTAGTATTATTGCATAGTAAACAAAGAACCAAACTACTACCTACAGACTATGAATTTATAAAATCAAACCAACCCATAAAATTCTTAGAACCAAACCAAAATAATATGGTTTGATTTCAATTTTGAGCTACAATTGGCTGAAGATATATCATCTCCATAAACTATTTAAACTTAAAATTACGTAGATAAGCTAAAGCAAAATTTATATTAAAACTAGTTCTACTAAAATCATCAAAACTCGTTAACTAAAAAAAGAGTAGAATACTAAAAATCATTGAAACAATATGGCCATAAATAGAGTATTAGATTAAGAAATTAGTCACTGAGAAAAAAAGACTAGGAAATCAATTGACTAAGTTCAAGCCCTTTATTTTTTGTATATTCAAATTACATGAATAGCTTATCAAATATAGAAAATTAGAGAATTAATTTTTTTTTATCAACAACAAAATTTATTATAGAATCTCAACAAAGGTTACATCGAGAGGGAGAAAAAGATCTAACCAAAAGTTGGAATACCCTCAGAGCAAAGCCCAAATACCCATGGGCCTAAAATGCCCTGATAAAACAATGAAAATAGACCCAAAGGCCTAAAAGCACAAATCTTACAATAAAGCGCAAAGCCCAAAATAAAAAAACCCTAAACCTAACCCGGCCTAACCCAAGTGCAAAACATCCACCATTCGCCATGACTCCTGATAGCCACCATCCCCACGACCGTCAGGGACCGTCGCTACACCAAAACCACCATCGGTTAACCCAAAAGGAGGCGGAGCTGACAAGCCCAACCAATTGTAAATACCTCAGAAGCTCACCAAGCCGTTAAGCAAAATCCGCGACACTCAACAGTAACCACAGAGGGAGACCACCACGACAACCAAATCCACCGACACCACCCCTTGTCGTTAAGCCGGAGATCCCATTATAAAACCAGTCGGAGAAGGTCTTGGAAAAGGATACCGAGTAACAATGGCAGTGAACAATGGTAGACCCACTGAGGTATCAAACCAGGGGGTCAAAACTATAGACTGGAGAGAGAAAGAAGCAAGGAGAAACCTTTATCGAAAGCCGCCCTCGTTGCCGACCAAGAAACCCGTGCAGAATCGCTTCTCAAATGGTAAAGCAACCCAAGAAATACTGGACGTCGAGAACCATGACACCGATGTTGACCACAGCTCTGCTAATGCCGTCCATCTGCCTATCCTAAAGCCGATTAGTTTTGTGAATAAAATATAGGAGAAAAGATCAAGTTGTAGTAATGTTTTAGGGAATTAATCTTGAAAGTGAAAGAATAGCATGGTAGAATAAAACATAAGATTATGAAATTAATTGACTATGAGAAAAAGGTTTTCAATGTATCCAAATATATATAATTCTGATCGATTTGGAACTAAAACTATTAACATAAATTCCTAGACTAAACTACTTAACATGATTTCAAATTTTTTAAAACCGGGCCAAGCCACATTACTAAAATATCGAACAAAACCATTAATTTTGATTCGGGCTAGATTCACAGTTTGACGGTTATTTTGCTCACCTCTATTTCAAATAAAACATTACTACAACTTAGGATTAAAAGCATCTTTCACTCAAAGATCGCGCAATTCTATTTGCCCTCCTCTTCACGTTAAATATGTCCGGTACCTTACATAGGAGGCTGTTTTTGTTGCACATGGATCAACGACCGACTGCGAGACATACCACTTTGATGATTCTGACTTGATTCCATTGTAGGATCCTCTGTACGTATAAAAAGAAAGCTCTTGAATATTTGCCAAAATATTTGGATAATTTTCATAATTTTTTATTTTTCTGAATTCTCTTTTCAAGACGATCTATAGTTACCAAAATTTGACGCAAAACTAACAAACACAAAAAAGACAAAAGTCACAAAATTAAAAAATCCTTAAGCTAATGACACTGGAACAACCCCTTAATTTGTCTGTATCTCAAAAGTCAACCACCTCCATTCCTAAAAGGTTGTCCGGTCTATAAAACGAGATGTTCTAAATTCTACATTTTTTTCGGGAATAAATTCAAATTTTTTACCTCTTGTTGCTAAACATTCATGAGTTTTTTTAATTTATTAAAATAGTTTGATTCTTTCTTCTTGACTTTGATGTATATTTTTTTAAATCTAGTTTCGCACGGATTGGACAATCTTTTTTAGACTAAGGGAGTGAACGTGTTATTTTACTATAAACCTTCGATCAAATGAATATTTTCAATAAATGGTCTGTAGGAAAACCCTTTAAAATGAAATGACTTGGATTTTAAATAGTGACGGAATTAGGATTTCATCCATGAGGAGACCACAACATGGAACAACAAGATTTTGAGATTTCAGAGTCTAAATAATAACGAATTATGAAACACAATATATATCTAGGGCTTCTTAATAAACCAAAAACAACTAAAGGTGAAAAAGGGCCAAGGTTGTTCCACATCAACTGGCTTTTCATTTTTTTTGGTTTTATCTTTATTCAAAGTTTGTCACGTTTTTCAGTTTAATTTGCGTCAAATTTTTCATGTCTTTTGATTTGTCTCGAAGTGAGCAATCAGACAACTAAAAAATTATTAGAATTACCCAATTTTTTTGGAAAATATCAAACCAAAAGCCATCTTAAGTCAATTAATTTTTTAGTTTTCCGATTCCTCACGTACTCACTTAAGCTGACTTTTGGTTGGATATTTTCTAAAAAAATTGGGTAATTCTCATAATTTTTTATTTTTCTGATTCCTAACGTCGATACGAATTAAAAAACGTGAAAATTTTGACGCAAAACTAGCAAAAGCAGAAAAAATGAATAAAGACAAACTGAAAATACTTAAGCAAGTTGGTAGTGGATTTGAGAAAAGGAAGAGGGAGGAAAGTGGTGGGGAATGAACTTGTAGTACGAAGATAAAGAAAAAAAAAAAAAAAAGAGAACTTGTAGTACGTACAAGACTTAACTACTTGGCATTAACGGCGCTTAATTGAGAAGGTGAAGGAGAAGGTGCCAGTGGCAGGGCCTTTTTAACTGCCTATCACAATTCAGGACGGGCAGCCACTCCTTTAGATTTTGTGCACAGAATTAGATAGAGATGTTTCACCATTGAATATCCAGCTGCAATGTGGGACAATATTGCTTAGGAGTGAAATAGGTGATCACTTAATATATGTTGGGACTTCTCCACTCATTGTTAATTGGTTTTGAGATGGATATAGAGTTTCAAAATGGTATCAGAGCGGGGCTCATTCCACCCCACACTCTATAAAACTTCACAATCCACATCCCGCGATGACAGACTTCAATGCGGCTGCACGTGGGGGGATGTTAAGAAATATTGTCCCACATTGTTTAGTAGTGGAATGGGTGATCACTTAATACATGCTAGGACCTCTCCACTCATTGCCAATTGGTTTTGAGTTAGATATAAAGTTTCCACATGGTATCAGAGCAAAGCTCATTCCACCCCACATTAAAAAAAAAAAAAAAAATTGCAATTCACGCCCCACAATGACAGACCAGCAAAAAAGCTGCACGATGATACGACCCAAAAAGTGACCACACGTGACATACCTCAAATTCGGCTGCACGAGAGCGCGATCAAGGAACTAAAATCCCACATTGCTTAGGAGTGGAATGGGTGATCACTTAATATATGTTGGGACCTCTCCACTCATTGTCAATTGGTCTTGAGATGGATAGAGTTTTCACAAGGTATCAGAGCAGGGCCCATTCCACCCTACATTTTAAAAAAAAAAACACAATCCACGCCCCACTACGACAGACCTCAAAAAAGGCTACACGATGATAGGACCCAAAAAGTGGCCACACCTGACAGACCTCAAATGCGGCTGCATGTGGGGGGATTTTAAGAAATGTTGTCCCACATTGCTTAGGAGTGGAATGGGTGATCACTTAATATATGCTGGGACCTCTCCACTAATTGTCAATTGATTTTGAGATGGATATAGAATTTCCACAGAAATTGCTTTGTACGTGCAAATATCATTGAAATTTGAATCCTGAATTTCAAGTATCTTTTAGAATTGAATTTTGATATGTTCTCAGTATTATCGATGTTCTGAATTGTGTTGGAATATTTTCAATACTATTTAATGCATATTAAGTGTAATTATTGGTGACCGGCTTTAAAATAAATAAATGGTGTGTCCATTCGGGAGAAATGAATAGATGAGACCATTGGATTTAAAAGATTTAAACAAAAGGTGTGTCTATTCAGGATAAATGAATAGACATGACTTTTGGATTTAAATGGTGTGACCGTTGAGTTTAAATGAATTTGTATAACTATTCATGAATGGTCACAATGGTTTGAATGTAAAGATGTGATCATTGGTAAATGGTCACAAGTCTATGCCTATATAAAGGCAAGGAGTTCCAGCAATTTCATATATAGAAAAAATTATTATAATTCTAGTAACTATCTCTAGAATTATCTCCTACGTATATTTTTGGCAGGCTCGTAAAATCGAAAGGTGTTCCGGTTCTTCTTCGTTTGTACATGACGCAATTGGACAAACAGTTAATAACGACTAGAGAAAACATTCTTTACACCGGCGGTGTAAACCAAAGTTTCCTCCAAATAAATTGCATTGTACCATGTGTCCATGTTCTACCTTTTGGGACTACTGTTTGGACACATGGTGCAATGTAATAGATTTAGACGAAACCTTAGTTTACACCACCTGTGTAAAGAATGTTCTCCCTAAGGACTAGGCTTCATTATATCTTGGAGTCGCATTCGCTAGCAACCAGGTGCACACCAAATTCACTCGAATTGATGGGGGTGAATATCGTCTTAAGAAAAGCGACTTTATAACGCGTCTTGAAGCAATCATTTATCTCTCCATTTTTATCCACTTCCATCGGCAATACGATTTTTGCACCAACAATCTTAAGACGATATTCTGTATAGATGAAATTGAATTGATAATTGTTTGGGCGCGATGATTTCCTTAAGACGAAGATGAGTGAATGTGCTTGGAGATTTAGTCAAAGAAAAGGGTAACCTAATTGAATTATGGTGTTGCGTTAAGTTGCTTTTCAACACAGGAGTATTTGTTTCCGTGAAATAAGGCACGTTTCTTTGTCCTATCATTTCGGCAAAAGGCTACAATACACACCTCTTATTTGAGGGTAAATCATTTACATCCCAATAAAAGTTACAATTTGTTTATAAAAGTTACGATTTTTTTTTTTATAGAAGTTACGAGATACACCAAAATGTTACGAATCATATTGCTGAAAAGTTACGAAACACTAAAAAATGTTACGATTGCCAATGAGATTACACAATCTGGATCATACAATAGATGTATATGGTACACATCTTTAATGAATGTGTATTATAGCCGTTTCCATTTCGTTACTATAAACTCACTAGTGGGAATAGAAATGATTATGACTAGTCATATGCAAATTTGACATTTGATCACAATTGCGATTTCTATTCGTTTTCTACGAATCTTCGTTTTGCATGAATTTAAAATTTGGGCATTACTTGGCTATTGTATATATACTATCATCGTTGGATAGGCTCCCATTTTTGCTTATCTGTTTGCCCATATTTTATTGTATGAACATTCATTTACATGAATGTCAAAATACTAAACAGAGTAACGTCAAGATATTAAATTAATAGACATGATTATTAGATTTTAGTGTAAATGGTGTGTCTATTCAGGTTAAATGAATAGACATGACTAGACTAAAAGGTGTGACTATTTGGGATAAAATTGTTGGAACTTAACCAAGTTTTATTTTCAATATTTTGAAAATGGTGGGGGATTGTTGGAATATCTCGAAAATATTTATATTTAATGCATATGAAATGTAATTATTAGTGAACGGCTTTAAAGTAATTTGTGTGTCTATTCGAGATAAATTAATAGACGCGACCATTAAATTTAAATGATTTAAACCAAAAAGAGTATCTATTCGGGATAAATGAATAGACATGAGTACTGGATTTAAATGGTGTGAATGTTGGTTTTAAATGAATAGGTATAACTATTTATGAAAGTTCATAATGATTTGAATGAAAAGATGTGATCATTAGTGAATGGTCGTCTATGCCTATATAAAGCTTAAGAATACCATCAATTTCATATATTGAAAAAATGATTATGTATTTAAAAGCTTCCAAAGCAGACGAGTAAAAAATACAGCAACAAATCCTTCATGCCAAGAGATTATAGCGCATGGTCTTTGGCCCCGTTCCGCTAAAAAAAAAACAGTTTTGTTTTAACTCAAAAACTATCTCATTCCACTAACAAAAAACTACTTGTTTTTTTTGCAAAACTAAAAACCAAAAAACTAGTTAGTGGAACAAGTTAGTTTTTTTGCAAAACTAAACATACGAAAAACTAGTTTAATGGAACAAGTTAGTTTTTTTGGAAAACTAAAAACCAAAAAACCAAAAAACTAGTTAGTGGAACAAGTTAGTTTTTTTGCAAAACTAAAACATCCAAAAAAACCAAGTTAGGGCCTGTTTGGCTACTTCTTTATCAGTTTTTTGGTTTCTCTTTATCTCATTCTAGGTGTTTGGCTGCAACATCCGGAAATTGTTTCTCCCAAAACAGTTTTTCCGTTTCATACAATAGAAGCCAGAAACGAAAAAGAGCCTCACCCCTACTTTTCAATTTCTACTTCTGGCTTCTCATTTATCTCTCCCAGAACTACCCTCAAGTTTACATTATCTTTTCTTCTCCCCATTACCACACAACACACCGCTACCTGTTCATTGGACCACCTTTGTTTATTTTTTTTCCACAAGTTCTTCCATTTTGCATAGTACTGGACTAAAAATTATTCTGTCTTTTTTTTTTTTTTTTTTAAGTAAGATGGTATCAATTTTGCTTTAATGTTTCAACTACATTATTCATTTTGTTTAAAAAGAAAAAAGAAAAGAAATCTCTCGTCTAATACAAAAAACACGTCTCATTTTCAAGAGGAAAACCACTGTTCATATAGGTATATGCCCGTGTAAATACATAAAAAGGGAAAAATGGTATATGACATAAACAAGGGCAAAATGGTAAAAAGCTAATCCATAACTCATTTTCACCATTTTTTCCCAAACACTACTACATTTGCAAAATGCATTCTGCATATTTATCCCAAACACTTCTCCCAGATTCAAAACTCATTCTGACTATAATCCAAAAAGGCAAAAAACCAAAAAGTTAAAAATGAAAAACTGAAAAGTGGGCATCCCAACACCCTCTTAGTGGAACACCCCTTTCTTTATGGTCTTTAGTAACACATATCGGTGTGGGCCCATCGTTCACGCACTTTGAAGTGAAACCGTACCAATGAGAATAATTTTTCTTTATTTTTGCCCATGCAACTTCCACGGGAGCGGAGCCTATAACGAGGAACTCAGTACAGAGTATAGTGAGTTCGACTCAGTCGTTTGATCGGCGATCGACTGTCTTGATCATCTTACACTTTAAATAAATATTTTATATATAATTTAAGCCCTATTTATCCGGATTGTTGATTGCCGATCGAACGACCGAGCCGAGGTCATTACACTCTGTAGTGAGTTCGGCTCACTACAGAGCCCCCGCTCCACCTCCACTCTCCACCTCCACTCAACCCATCTATGCCCATTCGACATCGACCGTGCCACGCTACCACGAATCTCTCCCCAAACCATTGCAAGGGCGCCCCCACCACTCCCCTCCGCAAAAACCACCCAACACCTCTAAAAGTAGAAAAATTATTCAGTGCTCGTGAGCCAATTTGCCAGTAGGACCGGCCCTAAAATTCTCGGGGCCTAAGACAAAATTGTAAATTTGGGCCCTAGGTTTTCTTTTAAAAAAATATAAATAAAACTACCCTCAAAATGATATATTTTGTTTCTTTTCCATGACACGATTTGTTGTTTCCTATAAAACTAGTTTTTGGTCATGTTATTTTTTCCACCAATCAAAAAAGTATCTCTTCAGAACTGTGAGTTTGTAAGAGGAGAAAAAATATTGTTATGGGGAAGGAAAAAAGTCCAAAAATTGAACCGTGTACCTATTAGATAGAAAAACTAATCTTTTCCATTATGTTAGCTAGCTCATTGAATGTATAGGTGATAAATTAAATATATATTATGTATTTGTGTGTGCCTATCCAGGACCCTAATTTTGGACCAAAATTTCGGGGCTTAAGACAACCGTCTTACTCGTTGAGGGGCAGCCCTATTTGCCAGTAGCTTTCCCCACCACATATGATCTATTGACAGAGACTGTGGGTCCCGTGACAATGTACGGTGGCGATTTCCAAACAATCTCTCGTGAAACTGGCCTGGTCATCCACCCTTTGTGCACAGCAGCACAAGATCAAGTGAAGCTAATCACTCTGCAGTCTGCCCGGCTACTAAGGTTGGGCCTTACTTTCTAAAACATGGGCTTAAATTTGGGCCCAAATTAATGGGCTTGGGTTTAGACTTTGCTTGGCTGAAAGCCGCATCTTCAATGATTAAAGGAAGAATACATATACGGAGGAGTATTAATCTGACAGCTATTTTTTATTAGCAATATAGACTTAGGACCGCAAACGAACGTAGCTACTTGCGAGCGGCTCGAGACTGGGCTCGGCTCGGCTCTACTCATTTTTAGTAATTGAGTAGAGATCAAGCTTGAGTTTTAGACTCGTGTAGTAAACAAGCCCAAGCTCAACATTCTAAAGCTTGACTCAGCTCGTTTCTATAGACTTGACTTATTTATATGGACTCGTTTCGTAATTGAAGCGGGCTCATCTAGTTACAAACGTGCCTAGCTCGAGCACTACATTAGCTTGGCTCGTTTGCACTCCTGGGCCCTTGCTATAGTGGTAACTCAGTGCAAGATTACAACTTTCCCCCTAGCCCCCCTTTTGTAACACACATTTGAATGGGGTCCTCAGAATTTGTCTAGTGATCCACAGTCCACACCAATATGTGGTGGTAAATCTTATGCACGGTTCTTGATGCTTTATTTAGTGCTTCTCATCTTATTAGTGCTTCACATGTGATGGTCCATTGCTATTAATTCTTCCGTTGCGCTATTTATATTTTCGCTATCATATGTTGTATATTTGCACCGTTGTGTGGGATGAGTTTGTGCTTGTAGGATATCATCGTTCTACTTGAAAGCTTTTCGTATATAGTTGGATTGAGTTTTGAAAATTCTAAGTCTGGCTAAGGTTTCTTTCCTTGTGTTATTTTTGTTGATTTAATGGTTTTGTCCCGGAATGTTTTATTGATAGGCTTCTAAAAATCACACAGTAATGGCTCGAGCAGCTTTCGAGCCAGTATCAATCCAGTAGCGATGTCTGGTACATATTGGGGTAAAAAATAGTGGCAAAAGTCACTTTATGGGAATCCCAAATAATGTGTTTGAAGGTCTCTTTGAATGCCGAACACTTTGACTAACTTCTAACTCTCATTCGCTTATTACAAAACACATCGATTTCAATCTATATCCTAAACAGAGGGGCACACTAAAATGTTCGTTGTGGCATGAAATTGCTAATTAAAAAAGAGCTCGACCTATAGAGCTTACAAAATGATTAATCTCAAAATTTATGATAATAAGATGACAAAACATGATGATTAGTTCACTAAAAAAATTAATCTAGTCCAAACACCTTGAACGCAGCGTTCAGATACAAAATATCCATTGTTGTTTTTGACACATACAGTACTTGTCTTTTAATTCATCCACAAGTCAGTCAAACTTTTTAATTTTAATTTTTTTTTTTTTTTTGCTGCTAAAAAAAAAATCAAGTCAACAATTTTCGAACTTTGGCTCCATTCGAAAATGACAAAAATTACAGGAGTCGATAGACGCAACCAAAATTACACGTGTCGACAGACGCAAGGTAAACTTGGTAACCAAAAATGAACGATTAGATTAGGTCACACTTTTTATTTTTATTTTTTTTTTCGACAGTCAAGATTAAACAGATCAACTTACGCGCATCTCGATTGATTTCGCCACTGAGACGGGCAAAGAAAGTCCATCACGCCAGGCTGAAGGATTCACAAAAATTACTTTATTTCTGCCTGATCCCAAAATCAAACCCCGGTCTATTGTATTAAGAGTAAACCCGACACTCAACCGAAAAGCTTGATTAATTGGTTCACACTCAAAACGGAACATAGTCGTAGAACTCTCTCTCTCTCTCTCCTCTTTTTGCGCGGAGGATGCTGCTGAGGCGTGTGCTCTTCACAGGCCACGCTTCTTGTTCTTCCTTTTTTTAACGGCAGGCCATGCTTCGAATGCTTCATCAATTCATTATTTTATAGATAGGTCTTTGGCACGAGGCAAAATAGAAACACATGTAAGAAAATATTTTTGAAATTAAGTAGTTCGTACTATTAAACTTTATGAGAGTGAGTGTTTGAGAACAAGAGCACAGAGCGAGTTGGAGAACACGATTGAAAAATTTAATGTGACCTAGTTAGTATTTATGGCTTCCAATTAACGCATGGGAGATCCTAAAAAGAATTTTATTCACCGTCACTTCAATTATCAGAATTGTTGATTTTGTTAAAATTCATTTTTTAGCAGACCACTAAAAAAATTCAGTTCTATCTAATATCGGTAAATGGTTGATCTATAAGTCTAATTCTTAGGTCGAGAATTTTGAAGCAAAAATTAATATAATTTTAGCTCAATCACATACTAATATCCAATTCAGCTGGTGTCCTAACAAATGAATATGCATGGACAACATGGACGATTCTGATCACCAGAGTAAGATTTGAAGTGACTACATAGTTAAGATGGTTTTAAGACAAGTTTGACGGTTTTTAAGTTTATGAATGATGGTAGCTAGTAGCAGGGGCGGATCCGGGGCATGCGGGGATCACGTGGCCCCGCTGACCCCCGCTCAAAACTCAAAAAAAAGTATTAACTATATATATTTAGCACAATTATGTAAAACGCTATATTTAGCTTTCACACTTACATATATCTCAAAAATAAAAATGTAGAATTAATTCTGTGCTCATTTTTTATTCTTTTTTTTATAAAATGTATGCATTATAAACCTTATAATCCATAATAAATGTCTTAATTTAGCAAGATTGTTGACTAAAAAAAAATTGCACGATTATAATTAATAAGGTGTCTACATTGGGTTGGATTCCTGGGTCCTCCACTGGCTAGTAGCCTGAATTTTATGTTTATAAGTTTTTTCGGCCGACCTGATTTGGCTAAATTGAAAAAACTGGTTTTTTTTTGTTTTTTTCGTTTTGTCCTTATTCAAACAAATTTTGCATTTGTTAGTTTTCGGTCGATTTTTTGTGGTTTCTTGGCTTGTCTCGACGAGAGGATTCTAAAAAGTATAAATTTGTTAGCCAAACTTAAAGTTTTGTGAATAAAGACGAAAAATAATCTAAAAAGCTGGTTTATTTTAGTTTATTTTCGGCTTTATTCAAAAAACTATTACTTTTGACCATAATTTTATACTCTTTGGATTCGTCTCGACGAGATAAATCCAGAAACCACAAAATCTTGACGCAAAACTAACAAATGCAAATTTTTTTTTAATAAGGACAACGAAAAAAACCAAAAAACCAGTTTTTTCAATTTAGCCAAACTTATTGGTTTTTTTATTTTGGCTTTTAAACTAGCCCCATATAAATGTACGTATTCATTGTGCCCGTTTGTCAGTATATATATTTACACAAATATATTTGTGTACACATGTGTATATACGTATACACGTATAGTTGAGTTTTTGGTAATTCAAAAACTATGATCTGCGTTTTGGGTATTTCAAATAGTATATGCAGCAGTGCTATATTTTACAAAATGCATGTGCTGTTGGGGATTGACTACTAACTAGCTATTCCAAAATGCTAATTTCTATAGATATATTGAGAACTGTGTGATGTGCGTGAATTCCACACTTATTGTATGAGACTCTCGTGCATCCGATCAATGCGTGTTTCGATGCGTGTTTGGATGTATACCCTTTCTTTATTGTTCATAATAATATTTTTTTATAATTAGATGTCTGGGTTAGCTTGTGCGCACCTCGATTAATCTCGGGGCTTTAGAAGTAACGATCAAACATAACTCCCAGTGGCCCCAAGAGTTTGCGGCAAAGGGAATCGAACCTGAAATCTTAAATGTGAGCAAACTCTAAGTCTCAAGGCAAGAACACTTTTACTATATGAACTCCTTGGTTTGCGAATCTGACAAATATTTCAAGAGGGAGGAAGTATATTCTTTGACCGGTCTTCTTGGATACGAAGGAATATTATAATGAGAAGGACAATAATTTAGGCTATTCTTCTTTGTTTGGACCAATCGGTAAGGACTCAAAATATGATGAGGTAAGCTTTTTTGTGGGGTTTGAGAGGATAAGAACCACAACCCAAAATTGTCCAAATACATTTTGTACTTATTTGGCAGTGCTTATCCTTTTCCAGTGCCCAATTTTTATTTGCAAAAGGACACGTGGCGAGTTACCAAAGTGGATAATTCCAAGGTTAATGAAATAACACTTGTACTTGCTCGAGTAGGAAAAAGCAACTTAATCGCTTCACGCCATTGACTGCATGCATTTTCTTGAATTAAAGTATTTAAAAATTTATGTTTTTTGCAGCTCCTCCCTTTGGATTTTTCACCATTGGCTGCATGCATTTTTGTGGACTAAAGTATTCAAAAATTATGTTTATTCCAGCTCCTCTCTTTGGATTTTTCCTATTTAAAAAAAAAAACTAATCTTTATTTTTGCATGTGATACTGGTGTTATATCCGAGGTTGAGCTTATCTGCAGTTTTGGAACTTTACCAGATCTAGTTAAAGAATTGATTTCGTTCATATTGTAGATCTCGGCGAAACGTTTCACTGTGATTTAAAGTAATGTTACTTGGATATCGATAAAGGTATATGCTGTAAAATGTTGCAATCTGCATATTCTTAAAAGGTTGTTTCCGGTCTTGATTAAAATGTGAAAAATTATTTTTAACAATACCCATAGATATATTTCGATGTTAGTTGGCTATTAAGATCGATTTATCGAACATATATACTATATATCCTCATCTCTATGACATGAAGAAAGATATTGGATCGGGAATGGGTCCGTCAAGATAAACGTCTTTCGAAAACAAACCAAATCATCGCCAATCAATATGATTTTTAACATGTTTAATATTTTCGACGAGGTCTACGAAGTGAATGATCTAGATCGTAGAGATTGGCCTAGGAAAAACCGAAAATGTACTGGACTAGGCCGTCTAGTCTCTTCTGAGGGATTGTAGATGATGCAAATCCATTGGATTCAAGGGTGGAACTGTTTTTCTAACATGTGGTTAATGAAAGGGGAGGTTGACAAAAAAAATGTTTGTTAAGTATTTGTTGACTAAGCTAAGATGCTTCTACAAACAATTGTGTGAATATTGAGACTTTGTTCAAACAATTTAGTCGTCTCTCAATCTCATATTTTGCATGTTTCACTTACTTTTATGCTAAGGTATAAGGTACGTAGAGGCTAAGCGAAGATTTAAGAAGCAAGTTCGATGTCATTTCAATATGCGTCTCTCTGGTGCAATTACCTTGTAACTCATTAAACTTGAAAGCTAGGCTTCAACCTAGCTAGCTTCTATATTTCGGTAATCAAAACGCACAAGTAATTTATTTGTTGAAAATTAGGTTCCAAAAAAAAAAGTTTGTGTTGAATACTTCCAATCTAGGGAAGCTTTGGAGGAAAAGTGGATATTTTCCAAGTTAAAAGTAGGAAGTTTTGGGATAAGATTTCCTAAATATGGATTTTAAAAAAAAGCCTTAAATATGTAGAAAAGTATATCCCCATTTGGATATTTGTCTTAAGAGGAAAGTAAACCATTTTACCCACTCAAGCAAGTATGGATTGCAATACCCATGTTTCTTTCTTACCAAACTTCTTTATTATATTGAAAAGAATGCCCATTCCTATGCCAAGGAAAAAAAAGCCCATCAATGTGATGTAATCACACTAAAGGACAAAAATTATTCACCAATAAAATGGGTAGCCCTCTCCTTCCAAACATTTCAAAAATCTCTCCCTTCTCTCTCTTCTCTCATTCTCTCTCTCTCTCTCATTGGCAAGTAAAGATCATCAATCAATATCTTTAAAAAAATGGTACGAAAAAACAGCACAGATCTACCTCCTGGGTTTAGGTTCCACCCAACTGATGAGGAACTAATCATGTATTACCTCAGGAACCAGACCACTTCTAGGCCATGCCCTGTTTCAATCATCCCAGAAATTGATATCTACAAATTTGATCCCTGGGAATTGCCAGGTTAGTGATTTATATTCGAAATTTTATATGTGCAGTATCGGTTTGTTCTTCTCGACAATCAATAGTCAGATTTGTTAAAAATATCTCACCGATAGATAAGATACTATTTTAAATCCAGACCATTAAAAATAATTTCAGTCGGTTGCGATCACTTGGACTGATCACTACATAAGATACAAAGACAAATTTAGACCGTTAAAAATATTTTCAAACGGTTTCGATCACTTAGACTAATCACTGCATAAGATACGATTGACAAATCACGACCATTAATTAAAACTATATTTTCGGACGGTTGCGATCACTTGGACCGATCCCTGCAGTCCAACTGTGTACTGCAGACAAGCCATATTCTTTGCAAAAATTGATCGAGACTTATCATTACATGAACTTGCCTTGATTTTGAACCTCATGGAATGCAGAGAAAGCAGAATTTGGAGAACACGAATGGTACTTCTTCAGCCCACGAGACCGGAAGTACCCGAACGGGGTCCGGCCGAATCGGGCAGCGGTTTCGGGTTACTGGAAGGCCACAGGGACAGACAAGTCCATTCACAGTGGATCCAAATATGTGGGTGTGAAGAAAGCTCTCGTGTTTTACAAAGGGAAG
The DNA here is from genome assembly GCA_963854785.1 of Vaccinium vitis-idaea. Taxonomy (NCBI): domain Eukaryota; kingdom Viridiplantae; phylum Streptophyta; class Magnoliopsida; order Ericales; family Ericaceae; genus Vaccinium; species Vaccinium vitis-idaea. Next base: position 16,351,108 of record OY978215.1, read on the forward strand.
CCACCAAAGGGTGTTAAGACAGATTGGATTATGCATGAATATCGACTAATGAGCAGTGATTCTACAAGGCAAATGAGCAGGCAAAATGGGTCCATGAGGGTAAACAATATTTGTCTTTTCTAGAACTAATTAGAGATTAATATCTTTTTTACATAATTAGAGATTAATATTTTTTGCAAGGGGAAATGCTAACGACTGCAACATTAATGGTACGGGGAAAAAAAAATACATTTGTGAGTCTCGCTTATACGTTAAAGTACACTTTTAAGTAATGTACTTGTGGGACCCACAAGTGTACTTTTTGTACTCTTAACGGTGCAATGGTGCATCCGTTAGCCAGACCCTTTTAAGTACTGTTTGTAGACATTTTGTGACCATGGTTTTTGTGTTTGTGGGATTTTCAGTTGGATGACTGGGTCCTGTGTAGGATCTACAAAAAGAAAAGCATGGGAAGAACAGAGGAGCAGAGAGTTGAAGATTCATGTGTCCAAACAGAGCCTAATAATGCTGCTTTAACTGATTCACAAGTCCTCAAATTTCCAAGGACTTGCTCACTTTCTCACCTATGGGAATTGGATTGTTTGGGCACACTTCCTCAACTGTTAAGTGACACTCCATACAACTCAATCTTTGATAACAACCAAAACACAATGGGCATTTCGGAAAACGGCCCGGCCGGCGGAATCCAGAAATTTCAGATTGGTGAAGTTCCATACCAGTACATGGATTCAGTGAAGTTTGAAGCTAACCACAACCAGCCAATTTTTGTGCATCCAGTGTTCCAATTTGAATGATATGTTCATAGGCTTTTAGCATGTTTAATAATGTTGGATTGGGTTTGGTAAGGATTGCTTGGGTACACCCAAGTGTTTAAAAAAATGTAAAAAGGTTCACATTTGATGAAAGCAAATTGGAGTACTATTGTACATGTCTCTTGAAGTGGGAATGAACAAAAATTGTACTTACAGTTTGATAAAGGTTATCCAAGTTATAAATATTACCAAAAATGGTAATCTATTTGATTTTGTGTATTATGCTGTTAAATTATAGATTCAGTTGTAAATTGTACGCGAATGCCAATCATATGCTCTGTAAGCAATTAAAGATTATATATTGTTTTCAACTACTCCTCTGTTCCAAATTGTTGGTCCCTTTGGGAATTTCAACTTTTTAAGCAAATATGCAATAACTTCATTCAATAAATGCAATCACTTTAAATAGATTCATTAATTTTCAACAATACCCTTCACTATATTTGGGGACTCACTATAGGGTGTAATGAGCATCTGAGTAGTCCATTGCGACAATTAACGGCTCAGATATGATTTTATATTTTGACCGATAAGAATTCTTAGCGAATCTGAACTATCGATTGCGAAGATCAATGGTTCCTACTACTCACTGCACACCTATGGTGAGCAATGCTCACTACAAGCCTCCATTCCACAATCCTAAGCAGGTGAGTGTCCACGTCTATTGGCAGTTGGCGCGATGAGATGTGGCCAAAAGTTAGGAAGGTAAAACCCGAACGAACCGTTTGGCTGGCGGGGAAGGGAGGGAGATAAGCTAACCCAGACCCACTTTATCCAAGGTTACGTTCCTTTTTTTGCACCCGATATAGCTCCTTTGGCAAAAAAAACTTAATCCGATTTTTTGGTTTTTTCGTTTTGTCTTTATTCAAATTTTTTTTGCATTTGTTAGTTTTGCGTCAAGATTTTGTAGTTTCTGGATCCTCTCGATGAAACGATTCTAACAAATATAAATTTATGGTCAAACCAAATATTTTTTTGAATAAAGCTGAAAATACTTGAATTAATTTTGGCTTTATTCAAAAAAATTTAAGTTTTGACCATAATTTTATACTTGTTAGATTCATCTCGTCGAGAGGAATCCAGAAACCACAAAATCTTGACGCAAAACTAACAAATGCAAAAAAAAAAAATTTGAATAAAGACGAAACGAAAAAACCAAAAAATCGGATGAAGTTTTTTTGCCAAAGGAGCCGTAACGTCAACTCTCGCATTATTATTTCTTTTTCCATCCATTTCAAATACCAAACAGACCCATTCTTAGTTAATTCCTCCTAAAATAATTCTCTATCAATTCTCTTTCGTAACATATTCATCTCTTATCCACCTTTGTTTCTTAGGTCAAACTAGCCATCTGTTTTACGATGATAAGATGTGTCCAAAAGTCGAGAATATATGCGTGCCCACGATGTGGTATGATCAGCTGGAATAAACTTCTTGCAGTTTTTTGCCAGCAAGATGATGCAATCTTGGGAGGATGTTTTCAGCTAAATTTTCTTACTATTACATTTTTGTCGGCTTTTACTTATAAATGTGGTAAAAGTTATTTAATGATAAGATAAGGTCATTAAAGTAAAAGTATTTCGATGAAATGGTTGAGAGTGACTGACCATCATAAGAGTAGTTTTTTGCGTGGATTTTCAATTCAACAAGCCAGATCGTATGAACTGTTCATATCTTTGATGAGAGATTTAACATCCGAAGCTGGGTCCTTTCTCAGGGCCGGTCCAAGGGTTTGGAGTGTCCTAGGCCTGGCCTAAAAAATGTACCCTAAGAGTATAACACTTAAATTTTTTTTCTAATAACAATCACAATACGACAAAGCCAAGACACTATAAAGTTCTACTACGTACTCATTATATAATAACAAAAAAGTCAAAACACAAAGTCTCCAAATACATATATAACGCACGATTATCACTTAAATATTACTCGTGTTGCGTTTTTAGAAGCAAAAGTATCAATTACACTTGTATAATCCACCTCTTCTACCAAGTCATTTTATCATGGCATCGAAAAATGAATTCATCGGCAAAGAAAATTCCATTATTATGGCATCAAAAAATGACGCTATTACACTAAAAAAATGGAATCCATTGAGACAAGTTCAAAGAGTATACAATACAGATTTTCATTTCGGGATACATTCAACATGGATTTCAATTATAAAAAAAAAAACCTTTTTTTAAACTTATCTTTGGGCCTTTTGGCCTTTTTTTTTTAGAATGGGCTACAATGGTTTAGGCTATTTTTGTAACTAATAATGGGTTTTTTTTTCTTTATTTGGGTCAAAAAAGAGTCCTAGTCTAGCCCATTTATAAAAAATGTTGGAGTGCCCCCAAAATCGGCCCTTTTTGGAGTGCCCTAGGCCCAGGTTTGTGGGCCTTGGGCCTGGGCTGGCCATCTCCTTTTCTAATAAAATAATTATGTCCACCCGTAAAGAAAATTCTTGACTCCGCCACCGGTGAAAAGATGTGTCCAAAAGTTGGGAATTTATACGTGTCCACCATGTGGCATGGTCAGATGGAATAACCAACTTCTTGCAGGTTTTTGCCAGCAAGATGATGCAATTTTTCAAGAGGTTGTTTTCAGCAAAGTTTTCTCACCACAATTTACTCGGCTTTTAGCTAAAATGTAGTAAAAGTCACTTAATGATTAGACCAGATTCCCAGAGCATAAATGTGAAAGAACCAAAGAGCTTTTGGAAAATTGTGGGAGTTTGAAATTCAAATGATTTAGTAGGTGCATGCATTGACCAAAACAATAAAGTAACTAACCAATCACCTCAGTTTGCACGAACAACATCATTGTAGTTGTCAATTTGACACGCCAAGGTTTTAATTTACTATCCAATTAGGTAACCAATCACAGTAGTTTGCACTCAATAGTTGGGTTCTTTTGGATAAGCTCGAGTCATTTGGGTTCTTTCCATACCTAATTGCACCATCAACATATCCAGCACATAACACCGCCCACCTGCAGGGAGTCCAATTAAAATTTGAACAAACTGGTCCCAAAAGAATTGATAATACTGAGAGATTTCGAACATAAGATTTTAGGAAGTAACAAACACCCAAGTCCTACGCCTTGACCATAGGACCAATTCCTTAGGGTTTGGACATGGGCAACCATTGCATTGGTTAATCTTGATAAATGAGTTACAGTCTATCAATAATAAAATTGTGAAACATTATATGGTACCCGAAAATGTGTTCACCAAAATATTGGTGGACAGAAAAGTAAACATGTACAATCGGCATGAAAATGCCCAATCCTCAGTGTGGTGGCGAAGATCAACTCGCCTTCATGCATGCAAACAATTGCCCACGTGCAAGAAGCCCAATTAAAGTTGAAGCAAAATTCATAATGGACTGGCCCTAAAAGAATTGATAACACTGAGAAATTTTGAACATAAGATCTTAGGAAGAAACAAACACCCAAGTCCAATGCCTTGACCTTTGAGCCAATCCCTTAGGGTTTGGACATGAGCAATGTCAAAGTGATCATATTTGGTGTGTCACCATTGCATTGGTAGAATCTGGACAAATGGGTTACATTTTACCAAACTTGTGATATATCGTATGGCACTAAAAAATGTGGTCACCAAGGTATTGGTGGACAGAAAAGTAAACACATACAATCGGCATGAAAATCCCCAATCCTCTGTGTGTTGGCAAAGATCAACTCGACAATTGCCTTCTGGACCAGCTCTTTCTTGGACGCGCTAATTGCACAACCAACGGCAACATTAGTGCCAACAAGCGAGGAGTTAGGTCAAAGGGCACTTTGATGCTAAAATTAGCCCCTTAACTAGACAAGAATGGTATGTTCAAAAAAAAAAAAATCGAAGTATGGAAGTTTTGACATACCTCTTTAGGTTTACACCGTGTTGTGCACCCTTTGGCCGTCCGATCGTGTTTTGGACGGTCCGGATGTGTTTTGATTTTTTACCGGTAAAAATAAATCAAAATTAAATTAAAATTGTCAAACACATCCGGACTGTCCAAAACACAATTGGATGGCCGAGAGATGCACAGAACAGTGCATTCACATGGAGCCGAGCTATCTAGGACGGACCCCTACCTGGCTTTGGGCTCATAATCCCTGATTTAGCCCAATAGCCGAACTATCCAACTCATTCCCACCATTAAACGAGGTGGACTACGGCCAGAGGCCCAAAGGCTTCTAGGCCGTTCAGTGATTTTCTAATAAGGGCTATAAGGCCTAATAGCACCATGCAGGCTTTGGGCCTGCCTGCTTGACATGATTATATTTGTTCGTCGAAACCAATAAGGGTGTGATTCGGTTCCGTTATTGGTAAAACCAAAATCAACACTGAAACATATACCTAGAGGCTAAAGCCGAAACCATAATCAAAACCGGCGGTCCTCCCTAGCTTTGGGCTCATAATCCCCGATTTAGCCCAATAGCCGAACTATCCAACCCATTCCCACCATTCAACGAGGTGGACTACCGCCTGAGGCCCAAAGGCTTTGGAGGCCGTTCAGCAATTACCTAATACGAGCTATAAGGCCTAATAGCCCCATGCAGGCTTTGGGCCTGCCTGCTCGACATGATTGTATTGGGCCCTCAAAACAAATAACGGTGTGATTTGGTTCCGTTATTGGTAAAACCAAAATAAAAAATGAAACATATACCTAAAGGCTAAAGCCGAAAACATAATCAAAACTGGGGGTTTTCATCTTATCTAAATCATAACCAAAATCAATGTTTACCAGTTCAGTTCGGTTTTTCACCAAACGATGGTCAATATTTTAAAAAGACTAAAGAGATCTAAATATCCAATGCCAACATATCCACACAGACACAAACCAAAAAAAAAAAGACAATGCACTAAACACCATGAGTTAAAAGACACAAATAGCCATTATTCAGCTACAAAGTAACGTAAAATAGCAACAATCAAAATTAAATTAAAATTGTCGAATACATCCGGGCCGTCCAAAACACAATCGGATGGGCGAAAGATGCACAGCACGGTGCATTCACATGGAGCCGAGCTATCTAGGACGGACCCCTCCCTGGCTTTGGGCTCATAATCCCTGATTTAGCCCAATAGCCGAACTATCCAACTCATTCCCACCATTAAACGAGGTGGACTACGGCCAGAGGCCCAAAGGCTTCTAGGCCGTTCAGCGATTTTCTAATAAGGGCTATAAGGCCTAATAGCACCTGCAGGCTTTGGGCCTGCCTGCTCGACATGATTATATTTGTTCGTCGAAACCAGTAAGGGTGTGGTTCAGTTCCGTTATTGGTAAAACCAAAATCAAAACTGAAACATATACCTAAAGGCTAAAGCTGAAACCATAATCAAAACCGGCGGTCCTCCCTGCCTTTTGGGCTCATAATCCCCGATTGAGCCCAATAGCCAACTATCCAACCCATTCCCACCATTCAACGAGGTGGACTACCGCCAAAGGCCCAAAGGCTTTGGAGGCCGTTCAGCAATTTCCTAATAAGGGCTATAAGGCCTAATAGCCCCATTCAGGCTTTGGGCCTGCCTGCTCGACGTGATTATATTGGGCCCTCGAAACAAATAACTGTGTGATTTGGTTCCATTATTGGTAAAACCAAAATAAAAAATGAAACATATACACCTACAGGCTAAAGCCGAAAACATAATCAAAACTGGGGGTTTTCATCTTATCTAAATCATAACCAAAATCAACGTTTACCAGTTCGGTTCGATTTTTCACCAAACGATGGTCAATATTTTAAAAAGACTAAAGAGATCTAAATATCCAATGCCAACATATCCACACACACACAAACCAAAAAAAAAAAAAAAAAAAAGACAACGCACTAAACACCATGAGTTAAAAGACAGAAATAGCCATTATTCAGCTACAAAATAACGTAAAATAGCAACAAATTAATACACCATATCTATCAAATTATGGCTTCCAATTCCAGCCTTCGAACCTCAAGATAACGGAGCCAAGTCGAGTTGAAGAATCTGTTTACAAACCTAAGCCCAAGCCTTATGGATTGAAACCTGGATTTAGCTTTCTTGCCATTCGCTGAAGGCTTGGTTAATCCGATCTTTCGCAAAGCGGACGGAAAGAGGAGGCCTTTGTTCTATTTGCTTCGCTGAGTCAGTCATTCAGTAAGTACAACACTCACTCTGGTCATTACGTATAGTCACCATTTCATATAACTAAAGCACCGAACGATTAGATGCGGCTATTAGATTGAACACTACCAAAAAAAATTTATCCAAGCCAGCATCGAGCTGCTTGGTGTACTAGTAGTTGCGATTCTTTTCTATAAGTCAGTACTCCACCCTGCAATCTTTCTAAAGCACTAAAATCTCTCATCAATAAAGAAGCTGCCAGGGTGCCAAACCTTCCTCTCGCAGGTTCACTGATTCCACTTTCACAAACCAGGCACTAGCTTTGTAACCACAACTAGAACATGTGCTCTTTCCCTTGCTCCTGTTCCAATCCCTTAAAAGTAGTTACCTTTTAAGCCATTGTACCAGATTTTTCATAATGATATTCTTTGTTTCTTTCCTTACCAGAGAGGGGCCCCTTAGGGAGCGTGGCTTATTCAAAAAGGTGGAGCGAAGAAAACTAGAGGTTTGTTCGCACTAGAAAAGTCATCCACTTGTCAATTCTTGGGGTACAATGCGACATTAAAGAAGGGGCAGACTACTCATTTGATTGATCGGACAACACTCAAGCTCCAGAAAAAAGCGAACCCAGGAAATGAAACGTTTAGGAAAAGAACTTCCACCCCTAGGTTAGGGGTGAGACCATAGCTTGCTGCTGAAAAACATAATAGGCTAGCGCGGTATTATACGTATGTATATAAAAGGGCATTTAATATTTATCTTGCACTTCAGTTTCGGTTCGGTTTTTTGTGCGATTATCATATGGAATCGGGACCGAACTAGCCGATTTTTCGCATCAATCGGTTTGGTACGGTACGGTTAATCAACGGTTCATCCGAGATTGTCATCCCTAGAAACCATGTTTCATAGTCATAAATATGTCATTATATCATCCTTTAAGATTTTCCCATGTAAATGTAAACTCTGTATGCTGTGTTTTTTTTTTTTTTCCCCAAAAAATAAGAAATGTGCTAGAAATCTGGACCACGAATTTCATACTGCTCACATTAGGTTAAACATGCAAGATGCATGACACATTAATAATCCTATGCACACAAAGTATGTTAACAGATTATTCAGCTACTTCATTAGCCTCTTACATCTCACCCACTTCACCACAATACGGTATAAGAAACAATGCCCTCTCAAGCCCTTTTGTACTACTTCTGCATTTCCCTTCTTCCATCCTTTTTCTTCTTCTTCTTCTTCTTCTTCTTCTTCTTCTTCTTCTTCTTCTTCCCCTCAAATGGAACAAGAAAGAAACCTTATTGCCATTCCATTCTCAGCAGATGGATACAACATGGGAATCTCAATTCTAGCCTGCATGTTAATATCATGGGTCTTAATCCACAGATGGAGTCAGAGAAACAAAATAGGCCCGAAAACGTGGCCGCTCGTAGGGGCAGCGATCGAACAATTCATGAACTATGACAGGATGCATGACTGGATTGTGAAGTACCTCTCTGAGTCGAAAACAGTGGTGGTGCCGATGCCATTCACGGCGTATACTTACATTGCTGATCCTGCTAATGTTGAGCATGTCCTCAAAACCAACTTTGCTAATTACCCAAAGGTGAAAGATTCTCAATAACAGCCTTATAATATAGTACTATCATTTTAAGAAAGTTACGGATTGGGAGTCTTGTGCTTCTTAAGTTTTCTGGAAAATGTTTCCAGAAAATAGTTTCTGAAAAACAACTCATCTTCCTGTGTTTAGATGAAAATATAAAACTGCACCAAAAAAAACATTTTCCATCATTTCATTCGTGTGGAAAATCACTTTCCATGTATCCAACTGTTTATACAAACAAAAATTGGCATTCACATGGGAAAGACCCCAACTACAAGATGAACTTAAAATCTATGGTTTTCCAAAACCATGCAATTTCTAGTAGTGACTGAGGTGGTGGCAATGACTGGTGTAGTGGTGGTGGTATGGCGGTGGTAGCCTTTGCCTCCTAAGTCTGATAAACTTTTCCTCCTCTGACCATGAAAACCTGTTTTCCTGGCTTTATACATGTACTGTATCAAAGACGAACATAATGGAGAAAATATTTCTCCTGAAACAAATGAAACATCGACTCTCTAAACATGATCCTATTCAATAGAAGTATTATCAATTTACTTGAGAATTCATCAGAAAAATGTCTAAACAAACGAAGCATCAATTTTTTTTGCTGAAAAAAAAAAAAAAAAAAAAAAAAACGAAGCATCAATTCTTTAAACATGTTCCTATTCAATAGTAGTAGTATCAATTTACTTCAGAATACATCAGAAAAATGTCTACTATTTGCGCTAAGTTCTCTGATTTTCTACTTGACTGCGCATAATCTACCTCTTGGTTAAATAGTTTTCGTTTCTTGTTGTTTCCTAATTCTGTTACAAGGGTGAAGTATATCATTCCTACATGGAGGTACTGCTTGGAGACGGTATTTTCAATGTAGACGGCGAGCTATGGAGGAAACAAAGGAAGACTGCAAGCTTTGAGTTTGCATCTAAAAACCTGAGGGATTTCAGCACTCTAGTCTTCAGAGAGTACAGCCTTAAGCTCTCATCCATTCTAAACAAAGCATCTCTCCACAACCAACAAGTAGACATTCAGGTAACACATCGATGAAATGGAACCGTCCTATTTTGTTTTTTCAGTACGATTTGGCACAAGATTTTGATTTCAACAAGTTTTTGGTTTCTAGGAATTGTTCATGAGGATGACTTTGGACTCCATATGTAAGGTGGGATTTGGGGTAGAAATAGGCACATTGGCTCCCCATCTACCAGACAACTCCTTTGCTCGGGCATTCGATACTGCAAATATTATTGTAACTCTTCGGTTTATTGACCCATTGTGGAAAATAAAGAAATTTCTTAATGTGGGTTCGGAAGCAGTGCTTGACCAGAGCATCAAAATCATCGACGATTTCACATACTCAGTTATTCGGAAAAGGAAGGCAGAGATAGAAGCAACAGGAGGGACAAGCAACTCTGAGAAGGTAATTCAGTTCAACGCCTTTTTTCTGTAAAACCTCTAAAATACTAGGGTCGGGCATCGTGTCATTTTAATTCAGGTTCAGGTCAATACGTGTCAATCCGAAAAAGACCTATTTACCTAAACATGTCGAGAATCTCAACCCAAACCCGACCTATAATTACCCGTGTTGACCCGAACGCAACATGATTTGACACAATTACATTCGAGTCGGGTTCAAGTTGACACAACATAAATTGACACGTCCAAAGCAGGTTAACCATGTCATTTTTTAGTTAACCATGTTATTTTCGGGTTGTATTTGGGTTAACGTGTTGACACGAAAAGATAAAGAGGTTAACCGTGTCATTTTCGGGTTATGCGGCTTGAACACGAACGCGACCTGTTTAGCAATTGTGTTTTCAGGTCGTGTCATATACGTGTTTCATGTCAGAAATAGTCAACCCTAACCCCCTAACTTTGTGTCGTGTTCGAGTCGTGTTATCGTGTCGTGTCATAAATTCCTACCCCTAAAGAACACTACAACCTTCACTAATGAAATGACATGTCTACAAATGGAAATGATCAGGTGAAGCATGATATATTATCAAGATTTATTGAGCTCGGGAAAGACCCAGAAAACAACATAACTGATAAGAGCCTCAGAGATATAGTCCTGAATTTTGTAATTGCTGGCCGCGACACAACAGCCACGACTCTCTCTTGGGCCATATACATGATAATGAGCAACGCTCATGTAGCAGAAAAGCTATACTCCGAGCTCAAAACATTAGAAGAAGAGAGGGCGAAAGAGGAAAATGTCTCATTGGTTCAGTATGACATAGAAGATTCCGAAACATTCAATCAAAGAGTAACACAATTTGCTGGACTATTGACATATGACTCACTGGGAAGACTATCTTATTTGCATGCGGTGATCACAGAGACACTCCGGTTGTACCCCGCTGTCCCTCAGGTATCTCAGTTCACTAGAAAGTACGGAAAATTGGAAGGGAGGAAAATTTATTATTACTGAGAAGAAAAACACCCGTCAAAAAAAATGTGCAAGTTTAGAGGAAAAAACACTCATTTTTCTGCAAAAACTACATTGAAAATTTGAAAAAACATCTTCAGGTTTTCTGTAAAAGCCTAAAAGGTAGGTTCTTTTCAAAAATGTTTCCCAATACCGTAGGACAAACAATCTTTGTTTCCCTGAACCATGGGATCCAAGACAGGTGCCACCTTCATTTCACAGGATACAAGTATAGCATTGATTTTCAAGCAAAGCTTAATTAGTATCATCTTTACAGGGATCACAAAAGACTAACAAGACGAATTATGACAAAACAAAAGTTTTTCGATTGTAGGACCCGAAGGGTATTTTGGAGGATGATGTTTTACCCGATGGAACCAAAGTAAAGGCTGGGGGGATGGTGACTTATGTTCCCTATTCGATGGGAAGAATGGAGTACAACTGGGGTCCTGATGCCCCTTCCTTTAAGCCTGAGAGATGGCTCAAAGAGGGATACTTCCAGAATGCATCTCCATTTAAGTTTACTGCATTTCAGGTATCTTAAAATCATCAAGCAAGCTAAATTTTATCCGACTCGTTTCAGGTGACACTTGGTAACTCAAAATAATGTCTCAATTCCAAACTTCCATTGCAAATTGGGGTAACTGGAAGGCAGAAGTTTTTACAGCAAATTTGAAGCCTGCTTTTTTTTAATTCTTCTTGTCTTTTGATATGCAGGCAGGGCCAAGGATATGCCTCGGGAAGGACTCAGCGTATCTCCAAATGAAGATGGCTCTGGCTATTTTGTGTAGGTTTTTTAAATTCAGCTTAGTGCCAGGGCATCCAGTAAAGTACCGGATGATGACAATCCTATCAATGGCACATGGATTGAAGGTTACTGTCGACAGGCGTTTCTAGGACCTTTCGAGAAGACATACTGTCCCTTATGTTTTTCATGGTAAAAACTTAATGTTTTTGTATGGTACAATATTTGGAGATTGTTGTCTGATTCTAATAACTTGTGTGATAAAAAACTATGACCTTACTGTCAAATCCCAACTCAACAACTTGTGTTAATATAAACACCGGTGTGGATTAGTACGGCTGTACCGATGGTTGTCATCTCCTATAACCTAGTAACTACGAGTTTACGACTTCCAACTATCAAGCTCCTTAAAATTCAAGGGTCTATGTGGGTTTATCAAATTACTAAAGAAATGTTTACACGAAGTGGCGAAGTGCAAATTTTGGGGATAAGTTTAGTAAATGAACGATGGACAAGCTAACAAGGGTGCAGAGTCCTAACATCAAAAGATTCCAGAGTAAAGGGAACACACATCTCTATAGGTATAATTCAAATTACATACCAAATCCTCCCAATTCCGTCTAAGCTATCATTGATGGGTTCAAAAAACCAGAAACTGACTATTAAGAAAAGGGAAGTAAACAAAATGGAGGCCTTAATGCTGTATTTGGATCAGGGATTCTGGTAGGAAAATGGAAACAGAAAAGTTACTGAATCTGATATCTCACAAGTCACAACGGTTAGATCCTTCAACTTTTCCATTGGCTTTTCTTTCCTTACCCAGATTCTTGTTCCAGTTACAGCTGCAGGACAGCTTCTTACAGGACAAATGACCCACTTAATAGGCAAAAATATACTTCAGTTGTTTGATGATATGAATAATTAGGTATTAAAGCGAGTGACAACTAGAAAACATACATTGCTCTCTCCGCATATTTCGTGGCGATGGAAAAAACATACTTTGACCTTTACGTAAGGAAGGAACCACATGACAATTCCGACTTATAATACCATTTCATACAGGAGTTACTTTATGTACAACTCGAGCTATTTGTGACACTGGCAAGTGGCAAGTCTGCTATGACATGGCTTATTTGGAAATTTATGCATTTTACGGAAGTTTAAATTGGTATATCAGGATCTGCACAATATGTTTTCATACATGTTTCCAGAGTAATCCGACACATCCACCAGCACAAACTTAAGAAACAAGTTTCTGCTTCTTATCTTTCCATTCATTAATCTCAGCTTCTACCTCTGCTTGAACTGCAATGTGGAACCCTGGGTATGGCTCGTAACCAAAAACAGTTTGCAGAGCCTGTAAAAACCAACAGTAGAACATCTTTAGCTACCCAACATCACAAAAATCAAATAAGGAATCAAAAAAATTGGTCAGTAGGGACCTCCAACAGAACAAAGAAGGGAGCCATCAGAAAGGCTTGAGAGAGATTGTCCAGAAGAGCTGGTGCGCGTTTCTGCATGATATTTTTTAGTACAGGAAGTGAGTACAACTGAAGAAAAAGTGATTATGAAGTAAATGGAAGAACTAGTACCTCAAATACCCCATGGCCAATGAATTGTCCGGTCCAACATACCAGCTGAGCTATCAGGACAACCTGAAACATACAATATGAAGGTTTATGTACCCCAAACTCAAATCATCAAGTAGGAAAAACAAACAATAGAACAGTAGAAGTGGTATTCGTAGTTGAAAATGTATGTGGATGGGAAATTTCAATCAGAGAATACCCTACATCGGATGAGTGTTGCATTGCAGGTGGGAAGTAGGGAAAATGAATAAAGAAAGCCAAAAGCAGCCATTAAATATAAAGGGCTCAAATTAGAAACAGAAAGCATAAACAGAATGCGATTGAGCTAGAAGTGACCACCGATATGGTGCCCGTTGATATTTTTGCTTCCAAAGAGATTGAAACATTCATTTTAGAAGAAACACTTGCATATGAAATTGGTGGTCAATGTTTCATCAAACAGAATCATACAACTACAACAAAAACAAGAAGAAGACAACCCATCTAGTCCCCAATCATTGGGGGTATGGGCGGGGGATAATTGGAGACAGACCTAATCTTTGGCGATATGCACAAAGTGGCTGCTCTCAGAATACCACTGAAACAGTGGCCCCCCTAAACCTTCAAGAGCCGAGGAGCTACAGGAACGTTTCGATGCAAAACCATGCCCCCAAATCAAGCCAAAACGCATCAAGGAGGGCAGGCCTAGAGACCCAAATCAATTTTTGTGCACATTCCTATGCTTCCATCATTCATGGTCCATAGCATCTCACTAATGAGCACAGAAACAAAATCATACAACTACTGATTGGAAAATAAAAAAGGAAGTAGCAGAACAAACTCTAGACCAAGTTGTGGTAATAATTACTATGGAAGATTGATCAAAGGAATTCTTTCCCATCTAAATTCAAGAACGCATGCTGTGACAGTGTTTTAGGGTCCACCCGATCATTTATTTTCTTAGGCTCCTCGAGTAGGTTACTACTGCCAAAATTCATATTAATGGGACATCGGTAGCCTTATGATTGCAGCAGATTCACCTTACTTCAAAATCATTCTAGCTGTTGAACTCCTAAGACTCATCCGGTAACATAGTTATCAATGTCCAATCAAACATTATTTTTCCATTGGTGACCTACTCAATGAGCCTAAGAAAAAGAACTTTTCCGGCTATCACCCACCGCACAGCATACATGATGTGCAATACAGACCCCAGTTCCGCATAGACAACTTCCAAAATTTGCACAAGAATAGGTATAATACATCCAATGCACAAGGCTCCTTACAACAGTCAACAGGTCTCCGAAAAGTATGCTCAACTAAACACCACAAACTAATTCAAATCGAATACAGTGGTCTGATTCTGAGAATAACAAATGAATCAACTGATAAATTCAATTTAAACCCAAGTAAAAGTTTGCCAGCAACTGCTACAATGGTTCACCCATTTGATCAAACACAACCAATCCATACCTCAGTAACAAACGGTGAATTTAAAACCTAAAAAAAAAAAAAACCAAACCAAATAGTGCTACTGAAACAAATTTGAAACCCAAACACAAAACCCAAAAATCGAACAGTATAGTGTAAGTAAAAAAAATCACCAAAATTCACACCTTCCAAGCCAGTGAAAAACCCATTAGGTTTGCCAGGTAACTGCTAACGACCCAACAAACAAAGCAGAGAATAGCAGCCAAAGACCCAGCTTTAGCATCCAAAGTGACGTAAAACACGGCATAGAACAAGGTACCCAAGAACCCAACATTCAGAAGCAGCACAAGGTTGTTCCCGAATAAGGAAAACTCGATTGGAGGGATGTTAAACGGAGACGGAGTGAAGTACAGGATAAGAATAGCTGTGAAGAAGATGGGCCAGACGAAGATCATGTGTATGGCTATGTTGATTGGATTGCTGTGGTAAGCGCCGTAGAAGGCAAAATGACGCTCAAGATCAAACAACCCAGTTTTTGCCATTGAAATGGGAATCGGGTGATTGAAGATTGAAAAGTTAGTATTCTTCTAGGAACAGATTTTGCAAAGAAAATTTTGGACGAAGGTATTGATGGAAGTTGGGTTTGATTGGAAAAGGTGATTTTTGACTGAACTCATCATACGAAGAAAAATTCGTTGGCGTGCTGCGTGGACAAGTAATCCGTCGACGTCACGGAGGAAAGGTCCCAGTCCAATCTGGTTGTGTCCAGGGCCCCAGGCTGGTCTAGTTTTTTTATTTTGCTGGCATATGCGGGTTCCAAGTAATGATCGAAATTGTTCATTTTGATGCGCTCGTTGAGAACTTTATTTTGGAAGAAAAACATGTCTATTGGTAGGTTTCTCATTTGATAAAATCTGTTAAAATCAATACGTATTTGTTAAAATCAGCCGTTGATTTTAGCAAACGAGGAAGAATCTTTGGTAAAATCAAATATTGTGGTGTGAGCTAAAATCAAAGATTTTATCAAATGAAAAATTCACCCTGAATACTTGACATTTTTTGGAATACCTAATCAGACCAAATTTATAAAGAAAAAAATGTGCTTGCGTCATTCAACTGGATCCATTTGTTTCAAAATAAATATATTCGATCGTCATGATTTTCCCCACGGTTGTCTTAATGAGCTTGTCAAAATGAACATTTTCGATTATTGTTGTACATTTTTCACACATTTTAATATATTTTTTAAATCTTAACAACAGTCCAATGAACTGAGTTTAGAATTCTCCACTTTTAAAATCCCCGTACTTGAGCATCCCTCTCTCTTTCCCTCATTCCTAATTTGATTTCCCAATTCTATTATGGCCTCGTTTAATTTGGGGATAAGGCAACTGGAATTAGACAATGCGCGCCTAATTCCGCAATTTCCTTTGTTTGGTTCCCAAAATAAACTGGGACTATTAATACTGGTATAGTCCCTATATGTGAGGTATTATACAATCCCGAGGGGGGAAGGGGGACTACCTATCCCGGATAAAAAAAACATGCATTTTGTAGTTTGAAGCCCGATAGACTTCTTCTCTTCTCTTTTCTTTGCACGTTGTTCTCTCTCCTTGATTCAAGCCCGATCCAACCAAACCTCTGTACTTCTTGATTGTTGTTGATCTTTGTTTCGTCGATCCCTCTTTCTCTCTTGATTGCTCTGTGTAAAGCTCTCTTTCTCTTTCGATTGTGTTTTTATTTTTATTTTAATTTTTTTGGACAAGAATTTTTGGGAATGAAGAATCAAGTAACAAACAAAATGGTTTAATTGATATATTGTTTGAAAAACTTATTTGTAATGAACTATTTTCTTAGGTTGCTTTTGTGAGAGAGAGGGGAGAGGGAGAAATAGTTCTGAAATTAATCTCAAAATTTAATGACAAAACCAAACATGGGATTGGCCTAACCAGGGGATATCCTATATTAATCCTGTACGAATCAAACATGGGATTGTGCAGGATTCAGGACGAAATTAGTCTCAGGACAAATAGTCCAAGACTACTAATCCCAGGACTATCAATCCTACCTATTTTAGTCCGCAAATCAAACGAAGCCTAATAACGCTTACAATTCTACATAATGCTAACTCCATTATGTTTTTGACCCTTTTTTACCATGATTCAAGTTGTTAATTCAACAATTTTCACCATATTTACAAGTCATTGGACTATTTTTACCATTAATATGATACAAATTTACAAGTCATATTTACAGGTTAATATGATACAAATTAATGATCCATCACTCAGCAGTCATGGTAAAAAAAAATATTATGTACGTAACAGAAAGCATGGTAAATCAATGTACAAAATACTCTAGATCCCGTTGTTTATGGAAGGTGGAGGAAGATCATCCTACAATTTGAGTTCCCTCGAGAATTCAAAAAGCCCACAATTAACGTTACTGGATATTAATGCAATTCACATTGCATAAGGAAATCATATATACTCCATAATTTTCAAATCTCTATAATTTCAAATCATCCCACATTTTCAAATCTCCATAATTTCCATAAATACCTTTTTATTTTGAGTATACATATCATGAGGATAAAATCGAAAAACCACACCTAAAGAGGATGACCACATAGCTATGAATAGTAACCGGGATTAAATCGTACATGGTGTTCAAAAAAATAATGATTATTTAATTACCTCTTAATTTTGTTCACCCTCTTATTACTCTCCCTTCTATTAGTTGAGGTAATATGGATCCCACAAAAAATGATGTCATCCTCACCAAAAAGTGTATTGCAATGGTGAAACATACATCATTTCAATCAATAAGAGAGAGGGTAATATTTTCTTACCTAAACTTAGTTCTCCCTCCAAGTTGAAGCAAAACAAAACAAAAATAAGAGAGAGAGAGAGAGAGAAGATAATGAATGCCATGTCACCAGAAGCAACGGTCCATGTTGGAGTAACGAACATTTGGCCACCAATAAAACCTCTTCCAATTTGTTTTCCCTTTTACTCGTAACCATACAAATAAAAAAAATCATGAGCAGCTTCACTAACACCACCACTCTCCTCCAACCCCACCCCACCACCACCACGCCACAACCGCACTGCCGCCAACCCCGCCCTCTCCCGGCCATCCGGGCATCATATCCCGGACACCAAAGCCAATCCCACCGCCGAAATTTCCTCACAACATTCCTAACAACTTCCATAGCACTGGGGCTAAATCTCCCCCCAGTTGCACTAGCCGAGAGCTGGGGCACACGTTCATTCCTACGGGAGAAATTCTTGGAGCCCGGGTTGTCGCCCGAAGACGCGGTGGCGAGGATCCGGCAGACAGCGGAGGGTTTACATAGCATTAGGGATATGCTTGAGGCCATGTCTTGGAGGTATGTTATGTTCTATATTAGGCTCAAGCAATCGTATTTGTCTCAGGACATGAAAAATGTCCTGTCAATGGTGCCAGAAAGCAGACAGCAGGCTTACATTGATGCTGCCAATGAGTTGGTTGATAACATGGCAGAGGTATTTTACTAATTTACTTTGATTCATTGTATTATAAGTTGGATCCTTCTAGCGTCAGCCCAATAATTTACTTGATTACTTTGCTCTCTTATCGATAAAACTGTTGGGAAAAATAGAGTACCTAAATTCCCACAAGTAAATCACGGAGGGAATAAAATGCGCAGCAAATGAGAACCGAAAAAGTGCAAACAATAAGCAAGCGAGACACAAGCAATTTTTACGTGGTTCCCCCAAAAATATGAGGTACGTCCACGGGACCGAAGTCCGATTCCACTATCACCAAAGTTCGTACAAATGGGTATACAAGAGATACAAAGATCTCACAAACACCCTAAGGTGTAGCCAACAAATTACAATCAACAAGAGGAAAGACCTCACCAAATTTTAGCGAACAAAACCCTCCAAAGATAGCTGCAAATGGAGAGCCGAACAGTGAGCAAATCTGCCCCGAATGACCTCGAAGCAGAACGAAAATCAGCCCCTCAAATGATCGAACAAGCTGCTGAAAAATGGACCAAAGGAGGATCAAAAATGGACTTGGCTTTGTCACCTTTTTCCACCGACAAACAGAGGCACACACAGAGCACTAATATTTTTCTTTTTCTGCCGAGAACACCAAATGCACGCACTGAGCACTTAACAAACTGCCTTCAATTATTTTCTTTTTCGAAATCTCGGGAGGACTGATGATGTATCCCAATTGGCAGAAGACAATTAAGCTTCCAAAGCAAATTAAGAGGCCACCCACCAAACATGTGCCAAACATGTGATTCCAAGTGTAGAAACTTCTAGTCACAAATAAGCCCATTAATTTTAATCTTTTGGGCCAAAACAAATTATTTGGGCTAACATAAATTATTGGGCTTCCACAAAAATTAGAATAAGGAGGGACCCAACAAAAACTACACCTTCACCGGTCAAATAAGGGTCTTAGTGACAGCCTAGTAGGCTGGTTTTAGATTTTTTCTTATAGGTTCATTGAATTGTATGCTCTATGCTTAAGAATTTGTGGTGGTTGTCCAAACTAAATGTCTGGGAAATATAATGGAGAAAGATAAAATGAAGAGGATTGAACTCAGATAGTCGATAAAGATGTACCCAGTGCAAAAAACTCTCGCTTTTGAGAAATTATTTGTGTCTCGGAGCAACACTAATGGAAGTTGTCATTCTAGTTTTGTAGATGCTAAACTATATGATGCTACATGGTCGAAAAATGCCGAAATTTGGCAATCTTACTCCAATGCAAGAAATATTATTTCTTTCATTTCTTTCATTATATTTGCAATTGTGGATCCTAAATATGAAGGGAGAGAAAGATAATGCCGAGTTTTGGGAGCGGCCAAATCAGATGCCAAATCTAGCCATTCATTTGGCCATTGCCAATTCGAACCGTTGTTTTAGCCAGGAGCACTTTTAAAGTAAATGGTGACTAAAATTTGGCTTGGAAAGGTTGTCTAGCAGCTCCATTAGACTTGCTTTCAGTCTGTCAGCATGTTGATAACAGAATCAGGCATCAAAAAATGAGTTGAGCTAGCTGACCCAACGTACCTTGGTCCGGTGAGGTGGAGAGAGGATCAGTCCAATCCACCCCTTTTTGTGCAATTTCACCTGTCATACTATCATCTGCATTCTCTACACGGAGTCGCTCCGAGACTACTAGACAATTTTCATTCATTGACAATAAATTATAAATGTAACAATGAAAAGTGAAAACTTACGTCAAATGAACTAACAATGTTACCTATTCTGTGACAGTTTGACTACTACATTCGGACGCCCAAGGTGTACGAATCGTATCTGTACTACGAGAAGACGTTGAAATCGATAGACGAGCTTGTGGAATTGCTACCAGCATAGTTTACTACCTCTGTCCTTGCAAGCAACAATCGTTTCGCGCAGTGGTGGTTGTATAGAATAGAGAATGCAGTACATTTCACTGAAAACAACTCATTTGAATTTTGTAAAGATTGATTCTGTCAAGTTACAGTGAAAGATGTGCTTCCAGGCCTAGTATCATAGAAAAAAGGAAATGGATCATCTTCAGTCCCTTTGACAGACTGGACGGTCCAATTCGACCCAGTGAAAGATGTGTTTCATGAGGTTGTCGATGAGGTCTACTAAGTAAACGGACCCGATCATCAAAATAAGGTTCGAAAGGGCCCGAAAATAGGGTCGAATTGGCCATTTGGCCTGATGGTCAAGGCTTGAGACTTAAGAGTTTGCTCCCGTTTAGATCTCAAGTTCAAGATCTCTTAGGTTCCACCAACTCTGGCAATGTCCATCCATACTTGACTTTTCTTCTATTTTAGATGGCCCCCACTATTAGACGGTGGAATTAGTCTCCAAGGAATTACAAACCCCCTGAGTTGTCAAAGTAAACCAATGAAGAAAACCTTATCCATCCACATGCCCCCTGCCTAAATTTTAAGGTCCCTTATGTTGTACAAAGGATAATCCAGAAAAGTTATTTAGTATTCATTTTAATTTCTTTAGTTAAGTTTCTACCCTTGGTAACTTCTTTAGGTTAGAGATATAAACGAGCTGAGCTGAACAACCTGAGTATTGTGCTCGTGAAAATGTTTTTCTACACAATTGTTGACAACTTGACGGTTGAGACACTCTGCTCGGTATATGATGAGTGAGACTACAAAATAAAATTCATTAGGGAATCCAGAGTACAAGAACCTCACCCATTAACATTCCCAGTTCATAATTAGTCAATCCTGTAAACAACCTAATTAATCAAAACAGATATATGAAATGCAAACTTCATAGACACAGACACACACATGGATGCTTTCAACCTTGCAACTTCTCAGGGCCTTCGACACAGTGCTATGGCTGACAGCAGAATTAGAACTATGAACACAAGAATTCCCCCAAACGAACCAATCAGTGATCCAGAGACGCGCTGGCAAAAGTTGTTGAATTGCTGGCATATTGCCAGCCAATTAGCCGAAGCGTTCCCCTTGTGCGCTAAGTACACAATTGCCGCTGCTGCTGAAGCTCCCAAGGTGAGAAGAGCCAGCATTACCTTCAGAAGATTATGTATATTTCTTAAAGATTGTTAGGAAATCAGTAAGCAACATACTATTTGTGTCAAATCCCTTCATTGTATAAAAAAAATTGCTCTTTGTTGGAGCAACTTGAGAATGAACAAAAAAGTGAACCTGCTGTGCTACTAATATAACATTCTGAAATCCTTTTTAAAACAAGTTTTGGAATAGTAAGGGCTTTACCAGGATATGGACTTACTGATCCTTCGTGTTATTGAGAATAGCACAAAGGATCGGTAAGGACCGAGAAACGTATCTAGTATCCCCAGTGATTCAGTATTGCAAAACTAGCATCCAAATTTTTTTTTCTGAGATAACTTTAGGGGCAGTATTGTTAGGTCCAAACCCGGGAAAAAAAAAACTCGTGGATATGTGTCCACCATGTAGTTTGCATAGTTTACTCATTCGCGAAAGGAGGGGGAAAAGATAAGAAACTCAAAACGAAGGACAAAGTAAAATTATTGAAAGGAACATATAATCATTTACCGAGTCTAAGAAGATGAGGATGACCCTAGTGAACGTTGCTCTACTCCGCACTATGTGGAAGATGGACATAGGAAGAGAAAGAACAAGGTAAAAACATACAATGGAATTCACAATCACAAAGAACCTGTTTTAGAAAAAAAAAAAAAACATGAAAACTGTCAAATTCCCCGGGACAAAAAACAGATGAGTCATCAGAACAAGCACATCACTAACAGAAAGACGACTCACGTGAAGGTTGGAAGATCGTTGTACCGAGCCCTGAACTGTATGAACTGATTGAAAAACGGGAGAGTCTCATTGGTAGTGCCCATAGCCACTGCACTCGCCAACGTTGCAACAATCGCAACTGCTCGAAGAACAAGGTCCAGTATAGATACCCCCTTGTTTCCCATGCGAATTCGGGGTG
Organism: Vaccinium vitis-idaea; assembly: GCA_963854785.1. NCBI lineage: Eukaryota > Viridiplantae > Streptophyta > Magnoliopsida > Ericales > Ericaceae > Vaccinium > Vaccinium vitis-idaea. The sequence continues at coordinate 16,373,267 of OY978215.1, forward strand.
GAACCCTTGAAGGTTCACCAGGTTCGAGTGGTCCAGACTTCATTTTTCCCCGCCCTTCTTTCTCTTCTATCTTAGAACTCTAGTACCAAGTATTTTTTTCTGTCTCGCCCAAGATTTTTATAGGCCACAGGCATCAATGGGGTGAGGGGAATATCTGCATTTATACAAGCTAACAAAGCAAAAGAAAATTTTGTATTTTCTTTGTATATAAAAGTGTCATTATGTGGTATTAGGTTTGCTTATCTTTCAGTGCTTGTGTAAGCAGTGTCCACCTTTTGTGATGTAGAAGGGGCACGAAAGAGAGGATATGCATGAAATTTTGTAGACTCCTACAGTCCTACCTGCTCTTACTTTGTCTGTTTTATGTAAAATTTAGATTACATGATTGATCTCCTCCATCAGTGTAAATTTTTTCTTTTTTGAAAGGATTTCGGTATACCGGAAAAAAAACAAATCTGGAATGTGACATGATTGCTGGTTTAGTCTCATTCGTTATGATCTAATCTGCGTACTTCGCATTTTCAACACCAAGAAATCAAAAAATATTTCAGTTTTTGTTTAGGCCAAGTTGCACACATTGACCAATTCGAACATTAGACCTAGGACGGAGGAAATGACCGCCAAGCTTACTTTTACATGTGATTACTTCTAAAACCTTGATTTTGTACGGCAAAGGAAGTACAAAACCATAACGATTTAATTGGGTCCCGGCCTGTGGATGCCAGATTAGTCAGTCTATTGAGCCGGATATCGAGTTATGAAAGAAAGAAAAGAAGTACAAACTAAGAGGCGTGAACCACAAAACCAACAATGGATTAGGTAAAAAAAGGCACTTAAACAAATGATGTGTGTAATACAACTATACAAGGACAAATACAAGGGATCAAAACTTGAGTCTATTTTTGTAGGATTGATTGGACGACCAGATTGATATATACTTTAATGCAGGCCCAAGTCATCAAAGAGACAAAAATCAGAAGTGAACAAATGTTGGTCATTCGATAGGATTCGTTGCTTTTGATTTCTCTAACCAACTGCTCCATTATACTCCATCTTCACATCCAATGATACAATGAGAACACACACAACACACTGAGTGATATTATGCTTGTTGTAGCTCCTGTTTTATCAAGCATCAAAAAGTATTTAAAACTGTGATCACTGAGTTCGGGAAATATTTTTCGTTAACTTGGGTGTCCGAGCCAGTTTACACGCAGCTTGACTAATTGTGGGGCCTAATCCTACCACCTACTTGCAAAGAGCCGAATTTAGTTACATGCTGTTGATCTCACTTCAAATTAAGCGTTTTCGTGACTAGGAAGACTGGCCGGATTCGTCATAAAAAATCAACTAAAAATATTGACATAAATAAGTTTACATAATGGGTTAATTGCCCGGATGATAAATACTCTACCAGTCTATAGTGAGAAATTGCCATTTCCTCTGGGAAGAAGCCTCTGTTTGCATACAATCTAGGAGGAGGAGCAGTTTTCAAAATATGTCACCTCATCTCATCTGGATTTCACATGAGCATAGGTTCACCATACAAGAAAGATGGTAAAATCATACGGTGCTTTGGGGAACCACCACGTGGTGCCCCAACACACTTATCCACCACGCATTCATGTGGGGTCCAGTACTATGTGTATAACTATAACCCCACATGAACGTGTGGTGGAGAAGTTGTTTCATGTTTGGGCACCACGTGACGCCTCAAGACCACTAATTCATGTGGGGCCCAGTACTATGTTTACAATCCCCACATGTACGCGTGGTAGAGAAGTTGTTTGGGCACCAGCGCCACGTGGGGCCCCAAGACCAAAAAATAATTACTCGGAAAGATGACAGCATTTGTCCTTGGTGAAATTGTGGTGTAAAACCCATGAGTAGAAACTCTGCGCCAAAAACCGGCTAGCAGGGAGGATGCTCAAAAGCTTGTACTCGCATCTTCAAGGCTATTTTCCATTATTGTGATCCTGACATACCATAGCCAATGTTCGGCGATCGCCCGCTTTATCGACAATCCAATAGGACTTCAAAACAGTTAGCCACCCGTTATTGATATGGTGAAAAGTGCGAGATAACAAAGGATTGTTGTTTCTCGCAAATGGTGAGATTTGATCAGAATGCATAACGAACTAACAGATAAATTTGTCATTTCTCTCCTTTTCTGTTCACCCCATTTTGTTTTCTCGTTAGTATTTGTTAGGAGTAATATCCAATCTAATAAGGGAACAATTTTTCTCACTAGCAAAAAGGGCAGCAAGGAAGTGCATAAACCATTGTATCTAGGGGTGCACATTTATTGGGCTGGAGTGAATTTGGACTGAACTTACAAGTTACAATACATTATGACAAAACTTGTCCATGCCGAAGTCAGCCCAATTAATAGACGGGATCCACTAAATATTCCCAAGTTCAGTCCTTTGTCAAATTTCATTTCTCAAGTTCGTCTAACTATTTCATTTTTTTTTTAAAATTAATCATACTCTAACAGTCCAAAACATTAACCAATCATCAACCATTAACTAAAGGGAAAGTCTATAGACACTAAATAAGGCCCAACGACTCTCTATCCATGTATTGAATCGTGCATTGATGTAATAGTTTGTAAATTTGTTAGTGCATGTAGCATTTCTCTTAAAGGTTATGATTTCTAATGTAACTATTCTAAAATGTTTTAAAATGATTTATATCATAAAATGTGTTGTCATATATACTTATTACACATCATAAATACAGAACTATGTAACACTATTAATCTTTTATATGAGTCGGGTTGAGCCAGAGACTAGACTTCAAGGGTTATTCTTGAGTCAATTCCATATATTAAACAGGCTCAAAAGTTCAACGCAATCCATCCCTATATGAACTTCAAACGTTAATCTCTAACCGAAAAATGTGGGTTGTGCGAGTTAGTGGGCTGGTATGTACTCCTAGTTCCATCCGTATGGGTCCCACTTCCACGATTTCTGCATTTTTTTTTATCAGCTCCTCACCATTTTTGCACAACATTGACTGGTAACAAATTGCTTTTATGCCAAAAACAGTAAATTTCTCCCACCACTATTTTTTGTTTTTTACATGAGAAGGACGTGCCTGGTTAAACCAAGATAAGGAAGGATGTGTCCGTTGGAAGTATTTCTGTAAACGGAAATACAAGGAGACACCATGAAGTTCAACAACAATAATAAAAGTTGAGATAATATAAGATGGGAGTACAAGAGAAAACTTATTCATCTAAGCACGCACAAAGCGCTCTTCTAATTAAGAGAAAATACGTCCCCGCTTGGACAGAATTGTACGACGTTCCACCTCCAAGATACAACCATCATTCAGGAGTTGTGTGTAGCTAGAGCTTTCTCCATGGATGAGGAACCGTCCGTATGCTCCAAAATACTAACGTCTAAACATATTCGCAAAATAAGTGCATGCATGATGAAAAAGTTTTGGGTACCTAGTGAGTACCGTGTGGCCGAGCCTACGTGGTACGTACCCGAACGCTACATCCGGGCCTTCCAACAGTGTATTGGACGGCCCAGATCGAAACCCTCTCTCTCCCCTTTCTCTCTCATGTTTCTCTCTCCAAATCCGGACCGTCCAAAACTGAAATGAACAAGTGGATATGTGCGCGCGCAAGTACCATGTGGTACCCGTCAGCACTGAAAACTCGTTCATTCATGATCTACTCTCTATATGATCAAAGTCTTTTTTTTTTTTTTAATCCAATCACTCCCACAACAACCCACCTATATATAGTAAAACCAACCACCCATGTCTTAATCATTGCATAAAATATGCACTTAAAGCCCTACTAAAAATTATTGGGAACTATATGAAGGTGGGTTTTGCTTTGATTTAATCACATGTCTTCCTCATTTGATAAAATCAGGTGTTAGATTTTATCATTCGGAAGGTAATTAACATAATAAATTATTGTTAAGCTTTTAAACGCTTTTTCTAACAGTGTCTGGAATTTGGGGAAAAATTGGAGGGAAATATCAGTAAAAATTTGTCATTTTTATCTGATTTGCTTTGTAAAGAACAGAAAATGAGACATAGAAACAGGATTTTAACCGGACCCAGAGCTGTTGTAAATTGGCACTTAAGCGCGAGTGTGAGACGTCTTAGGTTTAATTTGATGGAACGATGTTAATTTGTTGTAGTAATCTAACTCTATCCATCTATTCGTAAACCCGTGGGATGGAATTGAGTCGCATTTGGACAAATTTGCACAACTCTTTTGATCTCTGTCGAAATAGATCCTGAGGTTTCTTCAGAAATTTGACTGCATTTTGTTGAATTTGAGTCATATTTTTTAAACGAGGAAGTAGAAAATTAAAATAATACTATAATTCTATTAATAACGCCAACCTCCATTTTATTTTTTAATTATCCCGCACTTTGGGGGACTTTTATATCGATTCATGATTAATCTGAACCATAAGAAAATTATATCCAAATTCCAGATGTACCCCTGGACTTTTTCCTTCTTATATATGCATTCACTGTTTTTACTATAATATCCATAGAAAACTACAAGGATTAATTGCATGTATGCACGTAAAATATTCATAGAAACTGCAACAATGTATATATAGTACGTTTCAAGGTTGACATTTTCTGTGTCAAATGTTGGTCCGGCCACACAACATTTGACACAAAAATAGTCAGAGGCCCCAGGCTAATAATCGGAGCCGTTCAAAGTATTTAAATCATGATTTTAATAGTACTAATAAAAAAATCAATGGATTCGGATACCTGTAAGGGCTTGATCGATTCATTCAGTTTTTATCCTTTCAAACTCAGGGACAAATACTGACCAAGCCCTTACAGATATCCGAATGAGTTGATTATTGACAGGAACTCTTGAAGATATGTTTTAAACAAGCTGAATGACTCCGATCATTTGCATTGGACTCCAAATTGGGTGTTTTACCATTTTTTGTGTCAAAAATTGTGTGAGTGAAACCGCCCGTGTGTGTGTATATATATATATATCCAAAATTACTTGTATTCTGAATGACTCCGATCATTTGCATTGGACTCCAAATTGGGTGTTTTACCATTTTTTGTGTCAAAAATTGTGTGAGTGAAACCGCCCGTGTGTATATATCCAACTATCCAAAATTACTTGTATTCTTCATGAGGAGGCTAAGGGTTCGAATCTTATTGTCCAAAAATGCTAACATAGATATTAATTGATGGACTTATTTATAGATAGTAACTTACTGTTGGCAAAATGATCACTTGTGCTGCTTCACCATTGTAGCATCCAGGAACCAAAACCACCAGCAGTCGCGGTTTTTTCAATCATCATAGATATAGCATGAGAAGACGAGACAGAAATGTAGCCAAGGACAACTTGCCGATTCTACCTCTTCAAAATCCAGCAAAGTATTTTGGATAGTACCCAGAATTTTAGTGAAACAGTTTCTCTTCAAAAGTATTAATCGACATAGACGAATAATGTTATTTTCCTATGGTACATAAATTTCCATTAAACCATTTCAAAAAAAAAAAAACCGGAATATTTTGTTTTTCATGTTAAAAAGGAAAAATGAATGTTTGAAGAGAAATTGCCGGCAAGTCATGCATCCTTGCCTCCTTGGCTGCGTCACATATACTTCAAAGTTTTGCTTGAAAATTATCAACGAATACGACCAAAAAAAGCTTCTTTTTTTTTCCACTTATGGTAAATAAATTCCATTAAACCATTCAAAATATACATTAAAAAAACCGATTATTTACGTTAAAAATAAAACGGAAAAAGAAGTTTGAAGAGAAATTGCCGGCAAGTCATCCTTGGCTGCACCACGTATAGTACTTCATCTCCACATGCAAAATCTTGGATGAATACGATTCGAAATTCCGGCCATGGCATACATAATTCACAGAAGTATAATCTATTTGTTAAAAAACATTGTCTCACCTTTTCAATAGAGAAAACAAGATGAAGCAATGGTATGGGGAGAGGAAGAAGAAAATGGAGGAAAAAAGAAGAGAGTTTTGGAGGATAAAATAGAAGAGAGGGCAGGGAGTGGTGGGTTTGAGGGGCTTTCATGAAATTGGATAATTATATTTTCTGAAAACAGTTTTTTTGTAGGAGTCACTGTGTGGGGTCACCATATCCTGAGCCTGCTTTTTTATGCTGTTTCGAAAATAGCATCTTATCACTTTCCATGTTCAAGAGTACTTGGATAAGGTTAAAATGCTATTGAAAAGCAGTTCTAATCAACTTTTTTCGTTTTCAGATCATGAAAAAAAACTGTTTTTGTCTTTTGGAAAATAGTTTTACTAAGAAGTACTTTAATTGGTATGTTAACAATTCAAGTTTGAACTCATTTTTCAAATTTGGTAATCTCCCGAACCAATTGAAGGGGTGTTCAACTAACAAAAAACATTTTTTTAGAAAAATCAAGACAGTTCATTCTCTCACAATACATCACTTAAAATACCGTAAAAAACTAGTAAATTTTAAAAACACTCTTAGCGGAACACCTCCTGATGTGTTTATGTAAGGCATAAAAATGAAGGGAAAAAACTGGTCACAGTCAGCTCAATCAACACTCGTTTAAAATTGACGTGACTGTAAACAGGCGAAGTTTGAACAAGTTCTTAAAAAGTTTTTTGAACGAAATCTTGTTTAAATCACTATTCAGCTCGACTCAACTTGTTCACGTCCCTAAGCTTAGATAAAGGATTGCATTCTCTAAAGATTTTATTGCTATATTTTTGCATAATCCTTGTATAAGAGTGCTCCAACTTGCATGTAGTACACAAGTACTAATGGCATATCAAGGTTTTCCCAATTGCAAACTAACGGCGCACCAAGTTTAAATGCACATGGTCTCACTAAAGAGGAGGGGAGACAGGGATCCGGATCCTCTATGAGGATTTCTCTGTGAGGATCTTGTGAGGATTTTGTTGTGGGCTTGACAACACACCAAAAAGGAGATCCAATGGCTGACAACCCCCTTCCTTATTTCTAAATCCAAACGACGTCGTTTCATTAGAAAAAATGTGACGGAAATGGCAAGCCCACAAACGGCAGTTTCCTCTTCTCTGTTAGTGCGACCTCAAATTTCAAGTGGTTTAATTTTTTTTCCTTTATTCAATTTTTTCCCAGATTTTTCTTCTCTTTTATCTCAAATTTCAATTGGCTTTTTTTTTTTCCCTTTATTCAATTTTTCCCCAAATTGTTAGATTCTCTCTTACCTCAATTTTTAGGGTAGCCTTGTAAAAAAATATTTGAATTAGATAACGGTAAACAATCAATCTAATTTTCAAATTTTTCATTCAAAATTTAGGATCCTGAATACTAAATGAATTTTGGAAGAAAAAAAATAAGCCAATTGAAATTTGAGGTAAAAGAGAAGAACAAATCTGGGGAAAAAATTGAATAAAGGAAAAAAAAATTAAGTCACTTGAAATTTGAGGTAACACTAACAGAGAAGAAGAAACATTAACGGAAGAAGAAACTACTGTTTGTGGGCTTGCCATTCCGTCAGATTTTTTCCCGATGAAATGGCGTCATTTTGATTTAGAAACAAGGAAGAGGGCTATGAGTCATTGGATCTCTTTTTTGGTGTGTTGTCAAGCCCACAACAAAACCCTCACAGAGAAATCCTCATAAAGGATCCGGATCCGGGAGACGGAGGGTAGAAAAATTAACACCATTGGCAATAATTCAAAAGGGCTAGATGAGGGATGTCATCTCATTTCAAACCTGCTACCCATATAGGTCAAGGTCCATCCATTTTCGGCCGGTTGTGGGCGAGGAGAGTTTCGAACCCACGACACTGTGATTCATAGCCACGTGCTCTAATCCTTCCTCGAACTAGCTCTAAGATTTCTAGTTGTACATCTTCGAAAGGAGACTCAACTCACTAATGACTCAACTCGCTAATGCTATCGGGACCGTTTTAAATGAAGTTATGTAGGGAATTTTGTTCAACCCTAACTCCGAGGCGTGAATAGGGCCTTGGCGGGGCAAGGGCCACGAAGCCTAACCACCAAACAAAACTATACCATACGAATTCTCAATACGTGTGTGATTAGAATCAAGATATTAACATGAGTAATTACTCCGTAATTCCTGGAGTATAGTCACGTGGTGTTTTGGATCATTTCAGTACCACATTTATATGGTGTCTATGTATTTTATCATGGACTTAATAAGAATGTCTTGTATTGAAGTGTCTTAGAGCACCATGTAGCCAAAAATGGCGCTAGGGGGACTAGTGGTGGTGGCTGCCACCATAAGGATTTTAGAAAGTGCAATTTCTATATAGGGAAAAAAATTATTCCCAAATTATATAGACTCGCCATCACTAAATTTTTTCATTATTTTTTGCATTGAAAGTCTTTAATCCTCTAGTTCTTTTTTTAAAGAAAGAATGTCTAAAAAGATACTCCATCCGTTTCTTTTTAAGTGTAGACATTTCCATTTTGGATTGTCCCTTAATAAGTGTGTGATTTGAAAAGTTAATGGGTAAAAGTTTGTACAATTATTATTTTGCCTTTTTTAAGAGTTAATGGGTAAAAGTGGAGAATAATTTTGGAAAGTAGAGATAAAAGTTGATGTGAAAAGTGTAAAGTGGAAGAAAAAGTTGATGTGAAAAGTGTAATGATGATGTTTCTTTAATAAGTTGATTTCCGAAGTAACACACTTAAAAAAAGACGGAAGAAGTATTCCAAAACCAAATTCAATGGGCCAAGTGAAATATTAAGAAAGATGAGGTCTTTGTTAAGAAAAAATATCAAGCACAATTCAAAATGCCTCAGTTTAGTAGATAGATTAAATTAAAATTACTCCTTTTCAGTACCCTACGTTCATAAAATAAACATCGTTGATTATAGTTTTTATGTTATATTAAATATTCCTAGAGTTGATGAATATTTGTGTTGTAGTCCAGCTCTTTTTTTCTTTTTAATATGCACATTCGCCACCACAAAAATAAAATCCTGACTCCATCCCCTGCACGTCCCGGATTGAATAATTTGAGTACTATTGACAGACACAAGTTTGTGACCGACCAAAACTTTCAAGAAAGTGTTTTTCTTTTTCTGAAGAAAGTTTTAGATAGATAGAGCTTTCGATGTAATGGGTGGGGGGGATGGGCAGAGAGATCTCGTGAGTGTATGGTTATATGGTTATGGGAGTGACTGTGACATGATAGAATATTGCCTTCATAACTACTTTGACTTTAGGAGACCCAAACAAAAATCTGAACCCATCACACATCCTTGATTTCAGGAATCTTTTACAAATTAAAAAGTATGGATGCCCACCACTAGAAAACTTCCTCTTGTGGCCCACACTCAATACACCCTTCATGTCCATAGGAAATTAATTAAAACAAGACAGGAAAAATAGAGTTATGGGCATATTTGAACAGTTATGGGTTCAGTGTAATCATCAATAATGCACCTCTCTCTTTCTCAATGACAGCTTCAAAACTAGCACATAATAATATCTGTTAGATCTTTGTATACCACGATGAGTAATGATAACCTTCAACATGAGTATACGAGTCTGAGCGGTCTCTCAACTCGATACTAATTGTTTCGAGTGAGATGCTTTAACTAGATATCAGAGTTGGGCTTTCAAAGGTTTTTGAATAAAATTCTTGTAATCGATTGCTTCATTGTTTGTTGCTTAAATGCACATTGCGTCGTTGGATCCCTGTCTTATGGATCCTTTGTTTACCTCTCCAAATGCGGTAATGTTAGAGTTTGTCCCATCTTGCTTTATATGATTAATTAATGTGCGCGTAGTGTTGTTTTTTGTAGTTTCAAGTTAAACAAGTGAATAAAGCCCGTTTTGAGCGCATTGGGAGGCTTCACATTGAATTAGAGGGCCAAGTGCTCCATGGCATCCCACGACCCGAGTCTAAAGAGCCAAGAAATGAAGTTTTAGCCAAGGCTCAAGAAGCCTAGAGGTCACGAGATCAAGCCGAAAGGTCAAGGGGTGACCAAGTGATGAAGAATCAGCAAAAAAAGAAAAGAGACTGGTATCGATACAAGGCCATTTTTACGAATTAAAGTAGCTTTTTGGACTTTCCATTTATGGAAAGTTTCCACTTTTAGTATGTTTTTAGGATATTTTGAGGAGAGAGGATGAGTTTTGTATAAATATCCCTCTCCCTTTCTCTCTCTCTCCACTTCTTCCTCCTTAGATCTAGTTTTACTTTAAGTCATTTTCCTCTATAGTTGTAAGTTCTCTCTCTCTCTCTCTTCAAGAATTCATGTAAGCTTTCATGTTTGTTTAATTTCTCACATTTTAACGTTGTAGCTACTACTTAGATCTTCTATAAAATCAAGTTTATTTTCAAGTTTGTCATGTTCTTTATTTCCTTTAAATTTCTACTATGGTTTGTGAGTAGTTTAAATAGGCTAAGTCATGGGGTGTTAAACACCCCATGACTCGGGTTCAATCCGTTCTTCTCGCTAAAAAACACACATTTATTATTGATCAAAGAGTTAGAGTTCAATTTTATATACCAAAGTTTGGGTTTGTTAAGCTTTTTGATCAAACATAGCCAAGGGTTTGTTCTACTTGGCACGTGTGATGTTTAAAGTGCTGTCAATTTAAACGTTTGCCAAATGAGTCGAAGAACCCTAATCATTGTTGAACACCTTTTCTAGTAAATTGGTTTTAATCCATTCGGGAGCATTTGACGATGTCCCGAGCCGGTTATCAAGAGGAACGGATTAGCCTAAGTTATGGTTGTTGAAATCCCTTAGACTTTGCTTTAGTTTAATTAGTCTTTCTAAATCTCTAAGTCATTCTCGAAATTGAGAGAATTCCGCCCCCAAATCACAACTTAGTTGGCCGCTTCAAGGCTAAAAATTTCACTCGCAAGTCAACTCTCACGTCGGGTGCATTTAGTCTCTATGGATTCAATTCCGGTCTTACCGGGTATTATGCTACGCAAAACCTAGCACTACGCTTGGGGCATCGTAAACTATAATGCAAAGTAAGGTCGCAAGCAGTAATTACCTCCAAAATAATCCGGACCATCTTTTCACTCTTTGCTAATTGATTTTGAGGTTGAACTTCCCTTATTATCTAGATAGAGGCTAAATGGGCTAAATGCAATAAAGCACTTGGTTGCACAGATTTTAAAGTAAGTCATTCTCTTCACATACATTAACAGATTTGAAATTCACCGGAAACAATTAGCATTTTGACCACAGTGAGAAGAATGTATTTTTAGTGAAAACTTGGCCTGAGTTAGATGCTTTAGCAATGTGAACATTGTAAAGTACCAAGAGAGGCAAATAGAGGATCATGTGATTATGGTCGCTCGCGCTCTCTCTTGCACACACACAAACTGTCCCACCCGTAAAGTGGGTGATGATCCCAGTGAGCGCAAAGCATTCACACGTACATGAGCAAAATTCAAGACGGTATTTTTAATGAAAACTTGGCCTGAGATGAATGTTTTAGTTCCAATTTTATCGAATGTCCCCGAAGGGACAATGTTTAGTGATATAGACATTGTTAAGTACCAAGTGGAGCAAATAGAGGATATCCTCTCTTGCGCGCACACAAAATTGTCCCAGCTCCCAGCCATAAAGTGGGCGGTAAAGATACGTGCACAGACGAGATGGTACCGATGGGGTACCGACGGCGTCGCCGACGCCGTTGTGGGTCCCAAACAGCAATTTGAATTAAATGGGGTGATTTTGGATCGAGCTCATACAGCCGTCCGATTGCCTCGATTCTCGCGTAGGCCCACTCGGAATTTGATTCTGAGAACGATGAACGGCTCGGATCGGCCGTTTGGGACCCACAACGGCGTCGGCGACACCGTCGGTATCCCATCGGTACCATCTCGTCTGTCCCAATAGAAGGGTTCATAAAGTGGGTGATGATCCTCAGTGAGTGACTCAGAGCATTCAGATGTACATGAGCAAAATTCAATCAACCACACAAGGAAGCAAAATTTCTTTGGAAATAAACTAACATTCCATTTGGATCATCAATCTCAATTTCCTCAGATGCAATGATGCAATCTTCTCGGAAGATTCACGGAAAAAAAATAAAAAAACAAACAGAACAGCTGTTAGTAATGAATCTGAGATCCATTCAACAAAAATCTGAATCCATGTCGAACGGGTAATCTGTCATTTAGAAACCATCGAACAGCATTCGAGAGAGAGAGATGATTCTATGCAAAAGCTACAACAATAAAATCCTCTCTCAATCGATAACTACTTCCCACTTCCACTCATTCTGCATAGTAGATAATGAACAACACATACGAAGATATATAAACGAGATTTGCCTATCCAAGCACATTCCTGTATGGAAACGTATGAAAATTGTATACGCAAATAATCATGTATGTGCTCTATGAAAGACGGCAGCCAACTTAAAAGGCCTTGACAGTGAGTCGTTTGATTTTACCCTTCACTTTTGATCTTATGTAAAACTTGTTCATTGCACAACTGCAGGTCCCGACTTCAACAGGCCAATACTAAGTACGAACACTTCCCTTCTGAATACTCAAAAAAGGCAGCCTGATGAATGGATTTAGCGAAAGAAAGGGCGACAAAAGCTTGTGGACGCAGGGTTCTAAATGATTGAAAGAAGGGTGTAAGCCTGCAAGGTTCATAGCAAAAGAAGAATGACACTGAGCCTGATTTTGAGATTGCTGGATTTCAGAAAATTGGTAATTTAGGGGCATTGGCAGCAAACAATCTGCCGGTGGTGGTGTAAAATCAAAGCCCCATGGGTAGGTGAATGGATTGGGCTGCTGAAAGAAACTAACATTTTACTATGAAGACAATTCCTAACTAAGCTACTACCATTCCATTCTTAATTCATTCTTCAACCGATGCCTTTTGTATCTGGATCACTTTCCTCAGGGTCGGAGACATGATTCGATTTCCAAACACTGCAAGTTATTGTACACTATATTATCAGTAAGAGAGCAACTTACCTGATTGTTGCAGTAAGAGAACCAAAAACTCAACAAACCTGACAAATTAGTTGCACACAGAGTGAAAAACCGCAATGAACAAAGCCCAAAATAAACATGCATCTGTTGTATGAACACAGACCTTCCTCCATATACCTATTAAATCAAGATACTGTTCATATGTAGTCCACCTTTGAGAGTGGTATCAAACACAAAGCATCATGTTTTGCGAATGATTCATAGTCCAACAGCATATGACATCTTTAGCCTCCAACCATGCTCTTCGGTTCCTCCCAAAGCATATAGCCTCAAATCTGTATTAATCATGCACCTAAAACAGAGATACCTCCCTTTAAAGCAGCTTGGAAGTTTTTAAAAGTGTCCTTGTCTCACCAATTCAAAGTCATACAAATACAGTACATAGTGAGAACAAGGAATTCCATTTCTCGTGCCAAACTATCAAACATAAACACTATGTTCACTTCACATTTCTAAAAAAAATTCCAAAAAGATTTTTTCCCTATCTCTCATCTCTCCAATCATTAATCACATTTCTCTTTCTACTCATACCCTTCTATCCAATCATTATTCTCATTTCTCTCTCTATCTCTTTCCAATTATTACACCTCTCTCTAATTATTACTTTTTTCAATAACTCATCCAAACACTATCTCAAAAATACTTCTCAAAATATTTTTCTCAAAACTCTTAACCAAACACAGCGAAAGTGTTTTAGAGAATACATGCATGCAGAAAACATTGCAGAACATCGTGAAACAGATGCTAAGAAATGAGCCAAGCACATGGGGCAAATATGGAACTAAATAGCAACCACTCCAACTAGGACAGCATACAGAATTTATTATCATAGATAATGCTCGAATATTGCAGAGTTGCACTTCAGATGTGCCTGTTACCTTAAGTACCGAACATAATAATCCAGCATGTGAATCGCCATCTTTTCCAACAGTAAAATTTAATCTCATCCAACAACAAAATAGGTAAACAGGAAACAAATCGCAGCCACTGTTTCATAGTAGAAGTGAAAAAAATCTGACAAATGAGGATGGTGGGCACATTGGCTTGGTAAATTTGGGTACAAGGCCATAAATGATTTAGAGTTGATAGTGATCACCCTAATCAAAATCACAAAAGCGGGCAAGGTGGTACAAAATTTCTCAAATGCTATTCATCTGGTCTTCTGTTCTAGGCTTGAGACATCATCAAAAGGGACAATGGGCTTGGCTTCAGGCATTATAGATAGAGCTGTTTTGATGGACAAGGAAGAAAACAAACAGAAAAAAGTAGCATTAGATATCCTAAAAGGTGTCAGGTAGGTTAAGACACAAAAATTGAAATGTGCATCTTGTTTCATGGCTAATGCAAGAATCCAAGCAAGCGACAATGGGAGTCCTATCATACCTGTAGGAATGTACAGTCTGAGAGTCTAATAGCCATGACGTTTCCCATTGGTAACAGGGCTACGACCAGATGACCTGATGACAACATTCAAAATTGAGCAGATGGTCTAGATAATACATATCAATAAAACGGAAAAGAATTCTTAAAGCATAGCTACGATAAACATGTAATAAGATCTCATGAAAAGATAAGATGAACTTTGGAAATAAAGTCAAATTCCAATTCTGATCAAGTAAACAATGATACTCTTACCCAGCACCACCAGAATGAGCAGAGTAAATGCCATACGGGTACCCACTTCCACCACCGCTCTGCGGAATGGTTTTGGAATCAAGACCATTAACGTAGCAAGTAAATCAGCTTATAAATTGAAGACACGCTTAGCATTATTCGCAGTTCACATATTGGAGTTTGCAGTCAGAAAAAACTAACTAAAACCCAACTGAGTACACCTTTAATTACCTGTGAACCACCATAACCTCCATAACTGCCACTCGGAGGCAAGTCAGTAGAGCCATATCCATCAGAGTAGGTAGAATATCCCCGTCCACGTGATTTGTTATCACGGTTTCCATATCTTGAACCATCTGACATGTCCAATGATGCAGGAGGATATGGAAGACCTGGTGGAAATGCAGCTAAAGCTCCCTCCATTTCAAAAATATTGGCTTTTAAACGCATAGTTACTTGTAAAAGGGCATTGCTAGCAACATTGAGGTCCCCAGTGATCTGCCAGCATCAAAGCATAATGAAATAACCAATTAACAAAGACAAGGGGAAGTGAATATGCCCAAACCTCCACTCGATCACAGATGGGAAAAAACAAAACAGATACGCATACATACACTAGCAACATTGCAATCCTTCCCTTACCAAACAAAAATAAAAAAGAAAACAAAAACAAAAGAAAGAAAAGGGAAAAAAATTGCAATCCTTCACCTGCACCATCTCCTCATCTTCCAAAGCAACTTTGGGAAGGCTTTCCTTGTTGGTCAGAACACGGATAGTTGCTCTTGTGGCATTCCTCATCTCGGAAATGATAGCCCCTCCTTTGCCAATAAGGCATCCAATTCTTGAGCTTGGTACTAACAGACGAGTCGTGATAACAGAATCACCGGATTCTTTTTCCACTTTTGTACTACATCTTGGTTGCAAGCGCATTGCTGCATCGATGGTTGCAGATTGATCTTCAAATGACTGACAAGACAATTTAGTTGGATCATATCAATCCTACAGCATAGGTTCTGCACTTTATCATTACAAAACCAAAAACTAACATGGCGTTGCTCACCTCCTTAGCTGAAATAGATATAATGCAATCGTCTCCTTCAGCAGCTGAACTGTCAACTTTAATAAATGCCCCAGATTCCTGCCTTATTTGCTTGATGATAGCACCTCCTTTGCCAATCACACCTCCAATATTTTCAGTTGGACAAACCAAACGAAGTGAGAATTCCATTACAGAACCTGACCAATCACCCGTTTCACCTCTGTAACCCCCATAAGGACCCATCACTGAAGTTACACCCATAAGTGGCACATTACCACTTTGACTAAAAAATGTCCCACCAGAATTGTAGATAGATGATGATGACAAGAGCAGGTGCTGGGTTCGTGATGGATTATCATGGAGACGGGATGCCACTTGATATAGGGCCTTCCTAACAACAGAGGCCTCACCACTTATCTGAGGTCAAAAATATAACAAAGGTCTCCAGTATTATAAAAAAAACCATCTATGCAACAGTAATATGCAGACAAATAGCTCGTATGGAAAGATTTTAAAACATAAACATGCCATTTACTGGAGTAACAAAGTTTGGATTACTGAAAATCTAAAGGATACAGCTACAAATGAAATCCCAATAGTGCCAGAGTGTACGATAAATGCTATGGAACTACATCAATATTACAGGACCAACCTGATGCAACCAGAATATTCCATTGAGATTTCTAGTGAGAGAAACTCCCAAAATGGGATACAAAGAGTTATACTCTTGATAATTGAGTTTAAAATGATAAAAGCTAGCAAAAATGAAAGACCCTTACACTACTTATACTACCCTCCTTACATTAAAGACATAAAATGACAATAAGACCCCCTAACTATTACATAATGATAGTAACACTCATAAACTACTACATCACAACCCAATTAACAGCTTTCAACAAAACCAGAAGATCATACTCATAATCTTACCGGCCAAGTTTGAAAGGCATGTGATAAGCACAAAATATTGACTCATAGAAAATCCAATACCATATGCTATTAGTCCTTTATTGTGCTTAATTAGATATTATTATTATCTTTTTAGTTATTGATATTTAATTAGTAATTTTTGCAGAAAAAGATGATAATTTTATCCATCCCAGCTGTTGGAATAGAAAGTGCAGAGTTGACCCAGAAGTCAAGGTGCCGTTCATCAAATTAATTATCAAGGAGGGGCAAAGCTTATCCTAGGCAACCAAGGAGAGATGCACCAGATATAACTTTCATCATGAAGAAATTGATCATGCACGATATATCTCGGTGGGACCCCTCTAATTCTATTACCTTTGCCGAGAATGGGAATTCCAAATGGAGTATTTGACTTTGCATAGAGTTGTTAAAGCCCAAGGATGCCTTAGTGGCTAGAGGGGAAAATATCAACAATTTAGGAAAATTAGGATTCTCTCTAATTGGCAAGTTCTACGGCATGAGCAGTATATAGTTTGGCATAGGGTTAGGATACCACGCATCATACAGCAGCCGCTGTGGCAGAAATAAGAGAAGAAGTTAGGCTTGAAGACCACAGCCACGGCAAAGGAAAAATAAGAGAAAGCTTCATCATCATGTCTTTAATGGGTATGTATATATCCATGAGAGGATAAATATTCTAGACTAGGGTTGAGGATGAAACCTCATATTTCGCAGCAGTTGTTTACATACTCTTTATTTATTTTTCAAATATTTTGTTTAATTGAATAATCGTTCTTACCTCATTATAATTAATTTAGTAATTTTGGATATGGATTGAATCATGTTTTTTCCATGATTTGGGATTACTAGTTAATTATTAAGCCCTATTATGCAGCTTTCGATTTCAAGCAATGGATAACTTTTGTGATTTGTTTGCGAATGGATACATTTGATTTTTTGGTCTTGAATATTATGGTGAGGAAGAGTGTACATAAGTTCTTTTTATAAAAGGTTGTAACAAGGATATTTTCTATGGTAATAGAGTTTAGCCACCAAATTACTGTGAAGAAAAGTAGGAAAATAAATAAGAGTTTGTCAATAATTGCTATAGATACATGAGCGTGGATTCTAAAACCTTAGTCACTTTCCTTGTTACGTCCGTTCGTTGTCAATTTTATTTATTTGTTTTCACTATTACTTGTTTAATTTTTAGTTTAAAAATCAATCACAACTTTTTGTCAATTAGGTTAGGGTTTAATGAGTTTAAGTTTATTGAGTTTTCCTATAAAAAGCACAAGTCCCTGTGGGTTCGACCTCGCACTTGCATTACTATACTTCTTCAATACGATTCGTGCGCTTGCAAGGACATTAAAATTTCACATCATGTAAACTGAAAATGCAAGGAATGCAACGCAAATCATGTCGATGACGTGAAAAAAAAGTATCACCTGTGGATTCTAAAACCTATAGTCACTTTTCCTTTGTCAGGTCCGCTCGTTGTCAATTTTATTTAATTGCTTTCACTATTGCTTGTTTAATTTTTAGTTTAAAAATCAATCACAACTTTTTGCCAATTAGGTTAGGGTTTAATGAGTTTATGTTTATTTAGTTTTCCTATAAAAAGCACAAGTCCCTGTGGGTTCAACCTTGCACTTGCATTACTCTACTTCAATACAATTCGTGTGCTTGCAAGTACATTAAAATTTCACAACAACATGTAAACTGAAAATGCAAGGAATGCCACGCAAATCATGTCGATGATGTGAAAAAAAGTATCATGAATGCTCAACTCTTAGTAGCAGGATCCTTCTAAAATGGGTACGCTCCCTAGACAGGAGCTCGATTCCACGCTCCCGAGATGGGAGCTTGACGGGAGCTCGCTCCCATCTAGACGGGAACCCGCTCCTAAATAGGATGGGAGCTTCCACATTAATCTTAAGGACGAAATTCTCACTTCTCTTTCCAAATATATGCTAGAAAGAAGGATAAGAAAAAAGAAGTAAGAAAGATCTAGGACTCTCTCTTTCTCGTCTCATATTCTACTACTTATCTACGTGTTTAATCCATATATTTGGCACAAAACAATCTCTTGGGATGTCATTTCTCACTCATGTTTATACATATAAAATGCTTACGTACGCGCTCCCTTTGCAACTATAAAACATATGTACAATTCATATAAATATATATAAGTTTATTCATATATATATTTATTTAGTATTAAATATTCTCTCGCCGCTCCCAACCTAGGGAACTTCTACATACCCCTGCTCCCCCGCTTCCGCCCCCGTCCCCGCTCCCGCTTCGTGCAACTAAGGGTCAACTAATGTATACCCCTTTACTAATTTTATCAATTACTCCCTCTGTCCCATTTTTAGTCTCCACTATGGTAATTTGAGCATTTTCAACCCCAAAAAAATGTTTCTCTTTATAATTTTTTTTATATTCGAAAAAAATTAAAAAAATTTGTATGGAAATATATTTTTTTACGTCCAAGAAAATACATGTTTCCCTAAGGTGACACTTAAATTGGGACGAAGGGAGTATATCATAAGAAATTGCTTTGACCAGGAGAGGATGTGCAAATATCAATACCAAATTTTTTTCCAAAGTACATCAGTCGCTACACGGAGGATCATTCCTTACTTTGCCACAGTGCGGACTCCCCTCTCCCGGTCATATTTTGATGATCTGACCGTTCAATGTGTTTAAAACATATTGTGAGGGGGGGGGGGGGGGGGGGGGGGGGGGAATCAACAAAACAAATGACCAGCAAGGGCTTGAACGGTGCGGATCATCAAAATATAACCGGGAGAGGGGAGATCAGCACCGTAGCAAAGTAAGGGATCCCTCATAGGAACCAGACTGCATGTCTCTTTCTTTCCCTCTTGTGCGCACACATGCAGTTTGATTAATTTTTAACTCTCTCTCACAAACATAGTAGAGAGGTGAACATGTTTGGTGTTAAATAATAAACAAAAAACAGAACGTTACAAGATAGGTTTAAAATGGGGATAAAAGTGGCATGTTTACCTGGACAAGCTCATCAGAATTCGAAGCACAAGGTGGCAGATGTTCGCCACTTATAACTCGAATCTGAGCACCAGTTTCGGCACGCATGTTTTGAATTACTTGTCCACCTTTCCCAAGAATACATCCAATCTGATCCGACGGCACAAGCATTCTAACCATTACTTGCTGAGACTCCTCAAACTCATCATCACCACCAAGTGATTCATCTGCAACTACCCTCTCATGCACCCTAAAGAGAGCATCTTCTGCGGGTGAAACAAGCTTACCTGTATCTTCTAAGTCATTAGTTTCCTTACTTGAACTGTAAATGGTGACAACACGCTCTTCACAGCCAGGAACAGTCTCACTAATCCTGATCTTTGCTTGCGTCTCTGCCCTTAGTTGCTTTGCAATCTCACCTCCCTTCCCAATAATACTTCCAATTCTCCTTACAGGGCACAAGTAACGGTATACAGTATCTTCCAACCCAATAGTGTTCTGGTCTCTATCATCAGATGGATTTCTCTTACTTTCTCCATCTCCAGTGTAGTCGGTTTGAGCATGAGATCTCTTTCCATAATTATTTCTCTGCGCAGCCATTACAGAATGGGAAAATATCTATAACCCTAGCAGATCCACCACTTGTTGCAGCTGCATCCATAAAAAGAAACCACAATATAGTAAGAATCTAGCTTCAAGTCCCTAACTATCAACATATATTAAAATTTAAATGGTAACTTCTGAAAAAGATCCACTTCAGATTATTCAAAGCGACTTGTATGCATACACTAGTATCAGCAACGGAAGTAACATATTACAACAAACATAAAATCAGTTGAGCTGCCCTTCCAAAATACGTAACTTCGAAACAACAAAACACATTTGAATGTCGACACTCTGTATTACTCGAACACAAGTAGATTTTCTTCGAAAAAATATTCGGTATATCATTCGATATGAAACCATGCAAGATAGATCTGAATCTGATTGGAAGCTAAGACGCAAGGACAAATCTACAGGCCTCAAGAATCCATATCACTCCAAACATGTACAACACGCTCAAACATGTGTTTGATTTTTGTACTATATTTTCTCTAGTCTGACACACTTAAAATGCACTGGGGTCAAAGTAAGAAGGTTGGAATGCTATTTTTACGAGTTGTGGCTGGGCCAAAATTACCCTGAATGCTTAGCTCTTCAATACTAATTTGGTGAATTTGATATCCTAATACTTTGCAATGCCTATCCATGTCATACTATATTTTACTCATTCAGAATGTCCGCAAGGTGATTGCATCCTAATTGTGGAAATAGTATTGTGTCCACATGTCCGTACCTGTGCTCTTTAGATTTAGTGTATTGCTAAACAATTTCATTCGGTGTATAGTGTATCATTGACCACAAAATCAGAATCCAATATCAACACATTCAACATTGCAAAACGCTTAAAAATGGGCATATTTCTATATAGGAATGGGGTGTGCGTGTGCAGTAATAACCAATGTTTTCAAAGGATAAGTTGAGGCTTGCTTCGAGGCAAGGCTACTACAAAAAGCCTCAAGGCTTTCGAATTAAGGATTAACCCTCCAAAGGCTAACGCCTTGTCCAAGAGGCATTCGCACAAGGTGCTCCTTTTGCCCCTTTTTACGTGTTTCATGTGAGGCATATGCTTTGTTCGACAGGGCTTATAGATCTTCACTCTCTTGCAACTTGTCGATCCTTACTCGAAATGAGAAAGAGTACCTATTTGATACCCTATAGAAATAAAATACACGAGAGAGAAACAAAGAAAGAAAGAGTGAGAGAGGGGAAAACCAAAGTCATCCATGCACAATAGCTGGAAAGAGCACTGACATAATAGGTATGCTATTGTTACATAGAAATTGTTGTACTAAATAGAGGTGGCATGTAGCTTTAGCTTGTCAGAGCGAGTGAACTTTAATTACCTACGTGAATTAACATATCTATATTGCTAGGTTTAAGGTAGTTTTTACAATTCTTACTCCTTAGCATTGTTGTTATTATTATCATAGTTTTCTATAATTTTAAGTATTTATTAAACTGAAAATTAAAACTCAAAAAGGTTTACGCCTCAGGGATTGCGCCTCACCTCATGAGAGGTCAAATGCCTCGCCTTGCACTTTCGCCTCTGAAAACTTTGGTAATAAAAATCAATTGGTGCACCTGACAACATAGACTGACTAACCACTCAAACTAACCCCCAAGCATATCTACTTAGAATCTGGAATGAAGTTAACATTCACTTCATATACTCGTAATCCCGAATTATTCACCTCATATACTCGTAATCCCGAATCCCTATGAATGCTTCCAGGGACCAATCTCTCATGAATTAAGCAGTAAAAGCAGAACAGCATTATCAATGAGCACTTCATAACATAGTACTACTTCAATGCTCTCAATTAAAACTAGTTTCCGTGTCAATGTTGTCATCATTAACATATCCAGCTATCCAGCTTCATATATGCTAAGTTAATACCCACATAATAACTATCCTCGAGTTGAATACGACTGGTTCAATTGGAAACCACTATGTGACCAATATGGTAATATCAACTCAAGAATATAAATGTACCCACATAGTTGACACAGTGGCGCACGGAGGAAGTGCAGTTGGGGGGCCACAGAATCTCCAAACCCTTAAGTAATCTCATTTCCTCCACGTACTTTTGGTATAGACAGTAACATTTAGTGTTTTGCGACTTCAAAATCTTAATGATTTACTTTAACCCGTTCAAAATTTGGATTTTTTTTTTTACCACTATCCCTCTAAACTCAAGAGTCAAGATGAACTTTTAATTTGACCCCATCGTAATCTAAATTCTTGCAACTGCTACTAGATAGAAAATCTAAGTGACAAGTCAGTAAGACTTCGTTTTGATAAACCCAAGGGGTTTGACCAAGTGGCATGACACAACAAGGCTTGCCCCATCAAAAAGTTGCAAGGTTGAGTCCCACAGCCAAACGTTCCAAACCTCCACTACAGGATTTCTAGTTAACCCGGTGAGGTGGGCCAGATTTTAGGCCCCAGAATTAATTGGGTCAAATTAGCGGAGCGTGCTAGAAAGGAGCGTGACTTGGACGGACTAGGCCCAATTGGGATGGACCATCTCAATGGGCAGAGTAATAATCCGAATGGCGTAAAGAATATTCTAGAAGGTATGGATCTACTTGAGATAAGAGTCCACCCTAACCGGGGAAGCTACCTTGAGAAGTCTGCCCTAATTGGAAAAGCTACCTTGATAAGTATCATCAAGTGTCCCGATAAGGGCGAAGCTCCGAAGACGGAGATCTAGTTGAGATTGAAGTCCGCCTAATCGGGGAAGTTATCTTGATAAACATGATCAAGTGTCCTGATAAGGGCGAAGCTCCGGAGATTTAGGGATACGAGTGTATCCCAGACAGGCAAGCTATCTTGGATGTCAAGTGAGGAAGGCCTATAAAAAGAGGTTTTACCCTCAACTAAAGGTACACACAATTTTACTCCCAAAACCCTAGTTTCCTCTCTTCTCTTACATTCAGTCGCTGACTTAAGCATCGGAAGGGTATTCCGGCCAAACCCCGGCCGGGTAGCCTAACGTTCTTTGAGTCTTGCACATGCTCGCATCGGAATCTTAAACAGCGCGACTTTCGGTGCCTAGCTTTCCTAAGGCGAAAACCTACCCCACCACACTTGGGATAAGTGAAGGTTTGCGCAAGCTGGCCCGGAGACCCAGTTATACAAAAACGCTTCGTTTTTATCGAAATCGATATAAATAAATGGAGTCATATTCAAAACTAGAGTAAACGTCTCTCTCTCTCCCTCTCTCTCCCTCTCTCTCTCTCTCTGGCAATTACAATCCTTAATTACAATCCCTATGCCAAGACAGCGCTCTCAAACCCAGCGTTGAAACCCATATATGAGCTATCATCGAATCTGAATTGGAGCAATTCTAATCAAACAATAAATTCATCAAATCCCCTTCATTAAAAAGATCGCGTCTTTGTAATCAGAAACTAATTGTATTCATGAGAAAGAGAATCGAAAATTCCTGACCTGGTTGGATTGCTTTGGCCGGACGGATTGAATATACAGCGGGTACCGGATTGATTTCTGCAGGGTAGATATAACTGTATGTGTATGCCTATATATAACTGCTTCTTCTTGTAGGGTCGACTTGGCGGACAAAATATCGTTGCGATTGATCCCCAAATGGGTTTTTAGGGTTTGAACCAGGAGCCCTGTTTCCAATAATGACGTTCTGTATCAAAATACGAGACGGGGCTGCAATCTGGCATAGTTTTCCAAAAGATTTTAGCAACTCAGTTGACGATTTTATCAAATGAGTTCAGAACGTGCTAAAATCATAGTATTTCAAATAAAAAATTATGCGTTTTTGTGTATTATTTTTAAAATTTTTTTACACCAAATTAAAGTACACGATGAGTACTTTAATTTGGTGCGAAAAAAATCGAAAAACGATACACGTAACTATTTCAATTTTTTATTTCAAAATTTTGATTTTAGTACCTGCTAAACTCATTTTCTAAAATCATGGTTAATTTTAGCAATTGTGTTGCTAAAATCCTTTGGAAAACTATGTCCATGGTCTCGTCCGAGCTTAAAAATATAAGGCCCCGTTCCGCTAAAAAACAGTTTTGTTTTAACTCAAAAACTATCTCATTCCACTAACAAAAAATCACTTAGTTTTTTTTGCAAAACTAAAAACCAAAAAAAAGCCAAAAAACTAGTTAGTGGAACAAGTTAGTTTTTTTGCAAAACTAAACATACAAAAACCTAGTTTAATGGAACAAGTTAGTTTTTTTGCAAAACTAAAAACCAAAAACCTAGTTAGTGAAACAAATTAGTTTTTTTGCAAAACTAAAATATCCAAAAAAACCAAGTTAGTGAAACACCCCCTTAAGTATGATTCGAAGGTTCGCTTGTATGAGAATAATTTTTAATACAAAGGGTTGATTTTAGCAAATAGATAACCATTTTAAAAGTCTGTTTGTAATGCTACCTCTCATATTGAGTGGGATCTATATACAAGTGAGGTTCATATCATGTGAGGTGCATTACGAATATTTGTTGCATCCCAAAAAAATCCACTTGTAGAGCTTCGCGCACAGAAAAGTTAATAGAAACATCAAGTTGATCGGATATCATTAACTCAATATAGAAATCAAAATATTCTGCTACGTATTTTTCTCATGCAAAGCTGCAATATCTGATTAACTTGATTTTCTACAGAGTCATTAAATACGTCAAGATAATACAAAGTGAACTGTTCAAATCAGATTTATAAGAGAACTTTCCTACTGGTACATATCCATTTGTACAGACCATGCACAGATGGGTCTTAGGGATCCACTTGTAGGTCTAACATGAACGATTCGATCCGTTCAATCATCTTAGAATAATTTTTCGAGGGGCCCCGCGAGAAATCAGCTCCATCGGACGTCTATAAGTGGCTGATAAAAAAACCCCCTGTTTCATTCAACTACTTACACACGTCTGATGGAGCTGATTTCTCGAGGAATCCCTCGGAAAATTATCCTAAGATGATTGAACGGCTCAGATCGTTTATGTGGGACTCGTGGGTTCCCAAGGCCCATTTGTACATGGTCTATACAAAATGGATCTGTACCCCTTGATTTGCCGTTTATAAGAGATGGGCGAGGCACGAAGCTAGCACATCAAGCTCCCCGATTTTAATTTATTTTTACCAATAAAAAATCAAAGCACATCTGAACCATCCAAAACACGATCGGTCCAAAACACGATCGGATAGCCGAGGGGTGAACTGCAAAAATAAGCAATATGGATTTTTTTTTTTTATTAGTTCTCAAATAGCTCTATCATAAAAAAATTTCAAAATCATGAAAAAACATTATAGAGTGAATGATATACTATGCAATTGAAAAATTACATGAATTTCAAAAATAGACAAATAAAATGGTATGAAAGGAGTAGAATTTGTGGACTTTTTAGGCTAATTAATAATTCGTTTTTATAACTTTATCATTAAATATCTCTCCAAATACACTTGGTTCAAATATCAATTAATATGTCCCCAAAAAAGGAAAATTTCAGGTTACCATACAATACCAATTTTTTTTTTTTAAGTTTAATTTAATATGATGACCAAAAATTGCTTCTCTAGTTGCCATACAGCAATTTCTGTTTTTGTTTCTTTTTTCTTTTTTGGTTTAACAAAAAGCAATTTCGTTTAAATTTAGTACTATTACCTTTTCATCGTTAAAAAACAAGAGGTATTTTGAAATACCTCATTTTAGAGAGAGAGAGAGAGGGGGGTACCAAAGCTCGAACCCAGGACGCGGCGCATGACACCACAAGGATGCCACCACCGCGAAGTTCGCAGCTTCGGTGACGTGAGGGGCTTTAATAGCTTATTTATAGTATGTAAACTTCTCCGTCTCTCTTTCCCCCTCTCTCTCTCTCAGCAATAATCCTTCTGCTGCTTCTTCTCTCTCTCTCCTACTGCTTGTCAGTCAGTCCAGTGAACAATGATCCTTCGTCCACCATCAATCTCCACCTTCAACCCCAACACTCGTTTCTCCTCCAATCGAGCTCCGTTTCCTAAACCCACCTCGAAAATCTTAAATTGCAACGTTAAACAAGGTCAATGCTCCCACGATTGGTCTCTTGTACGCGATGAATCAAAGGATAGACTCGTCGAATTTGAATCGATGTCATTGGATAACTTGGGCGGGCCCAGATTATGCTGTTGTGGAAGAAGACGGTTGATTGGAGCTACTATTGGAACCACGCTCTTGTCTATTCCTCCGTCTAACGCTTCTCCTTCTCTTCCCGATCCCACGGTTAGTTGCAGTACTCCCTCCCCCCTCTCTCAAGTTTTTCATATTATTACTCAGGTATTCGGTCCAGCTTACACGCACCGTCCTCTAGCAGTAATTAAGTCGGGGCAATGCTCCAAGCCTCCAATGGACTGGTCTCAAACTAGTTGAGAGGTTTCGAAACGGAAATCCCACCTCCCAACTGAAATCTTAGGAGGGAGCAAACTCTAAGCACAGGCCAACCCTTGGGTTGTACACCCTCTCTCTATGATATGACATATACAATCCAATATACCAACAGATTATGCATTTTAGCAAATGACCTGGGTTCACTTGATTATTTTTCTTGTGTAGGGAAATAGTCAAATAGGCGAGGCAACAATGATGTCAAGCTAGCCAAAATTTCATTGATTCATTTGCACAACTAATTACAACTTACAACGGGTAGGTAGGGCTGATGAATGAAGCAAACAAGCCGAATTGTTGATTGTTCAGGTTTGATTTGAAAACTTAACGAGCTTTAAAAATACATTCGAGTTTGGATTGTGTACGAGATTAATCAATCTCAAACAAGCTTTGAATCGAGCTAGTTACGAACCATTCTCGAGTAGCTTGAATTTTCTAAACATCATTAGTCAGCCGAGCTGAGCAATAGTATGCTCGAGCTTGGTTCAAATGCTTAATGAGCTTCAAAAAGATGGTCAAGTTTTTTTTTTTCTTTTTTCTGTAACAGACCGATTATAAACGAGCCTTCAAAGGCAAGCCCGTGCTCGAACTCAAACAATTTGGTTTGTTTATCAGCCTTAACTACACACTTTTATTTTTATTTTTTTTGATCGGCAGCCTTAACTACACACTTATAAGAAGAATGTATAATTATCTTAATTGCTTATTTACAGAACACAAAAATAAGCTAGTTCTCTTTGGTGATCACTAGCTTGTTTTCGTACAAGGTCGGTGTTTTTCAATTGTTGTGCAGTGATGGAAAAACTCAATCATGACAAGCTGGTTGTTTTTGTGCATGTAAGAATTAAGGTGGGCTGCCCAGCCTCCACCAAGAAATAGTATCTGTTATGGCCTGCTCAAAGCTGGCAATATAGGTTGTCCTTATGGGCTCAAGGCCTCTAAAGGTTTCTCCAAGTCTGAAATGTTACAGTTCATCTTATAAGTCAATTCTAGACATTATTCGCATCCGATGTGGAAAGGTAACATCCTGCTTCAAGGAGGCTTGACCCTGGCACTAATGATCCAGCCTCCACCTGGAAGTACTATATATCCTCTGAAGCCTAATCCACTATTTGGCTTCATGAGTTTGTCCTTTGGGTCTCAAGCGCAAAAGGCACCTCCAAGTTTGAAAGGATCCTGTTCTGTCCTGTAAGTCTATTCATCAGCACTAGATGACTGTTCCAATCGCCAAAATAGTGAATGCTCGTAATACACCCAGCAATTTGGGCAGAGTGGTGTCCATACTGTAAGACGAGCGGTCAGACTGCATAGGTCATACTCTAACATCACATTATTGCTCGCAAACCATAGACACTATGTTTGATTGTATACAAAGTGGATGCATTTCTTGAGTGGCAAAGCATCAGAATGACATATTTTTATACAGGCTATGCTGAACAGCATTCACCCTCCTAGACCGGATTGGTACGAGGAATTGTACGCATCAGTTCAGGATAAGGGCATGAAGCCATATGAGGCACAGGTTAGTCCCATTTCGATTATGAGATCAGGGTCTACAGGCATTGAGTGTGCCGTCTTCTAGTTAGCAATTTCAAGCACGCACCTCTCTAATCTGCACCTGTTGTTTGGTAAGGTTGCAAGTTATAAGTCACAGATCTTTGCAAATATGAGGGGAAAGGCTGAGACTGTGCTGGAGATTGGGATCGGGACCGGTCCTAATCTCAAGTATTATGCCGGTGATAATAACAGTGGTGTTCGTGTTTTTGGAATGGATCCCAACAGAAAGATGGAGAAGTATGCACAAGCAGCGGCATTGAATGCTGGCCTACCTCCGGCAGATTTCAAGTTCATCCATGCGGTAGTTTGTCCTTCCCACACAATTGAATCTCGCGTTATTTCAAATGATGATATTTATTTTCCTAAAAGTTATGAAGCTATGGATCCTCGGTATCTTACAAGATTGCCTAAGATGCTTTGACGGTGGCACCTGGAAAACTAATAATTTTGACAGTTCAGCTTTGTGAAATTGTATATGGTGTTTTGTAGGTTTCTTGCTGTGACTAGCAATGTAGATTGAACAATATAGACCACGTCTTTAATCATTTTGACAATCTAATCATTATTTTCCCTGTAGAAAAATGGATATTTTTTTGCGGGTAGTGACATGGTATCTCGATTGCCGAATAGAATGAGTTACAGAATTTTAGAAGATTCATAAATTTTGGTAGGTACTAATACATGTCAAACAAAGTTTTTTTACTTTTGTTGTCAATCTACAACTATGTATTGGTGCTTCAGTCCTTTTTCCTCAATGGGAGGCATGATTAGCAGTATCCTACTCTATTTATTGACATTTCTCCTTGGTTATGTAGTGATCAGTAAATTTATATGTGAAGCTGAAAGGTTGTTCTCGAAGACCGATTTTGTTGATTTTGCGCAGGTTGCAGAGTCTTTGCCATTACCTAATGCTTCTGTTGATGCAGTTGTTGGAACACTTGTGCTATGTTCGGTAAAAGATGTTAATATGGCACTAAAAGGTATATGAGCTAGCATGAACTTCAGTTTCTTTTTTGTTAATCTATTTAACGGGCAGAAGTTCATCAGGGACCTTATATTCACAGAGGATTATCGTCTGAATGGAAGTTGACAGACCATACTACCTCCACGAACATGTTCAAGTGCACCGCTTAATAGTATGACTTGCAAGTCGGGCTGTAAATGAGCCGAGCGGCTTGTGGCTCGGCTTGAATGAGCTCTTTCGAGCTCTACCGAGCTCTGAGCCATTACTTTCAGCTCGTTACATAATCGAGCCGAGCTCAAGCCTCAAGAAGCTCGGCTCGAGCAAGCTCACGAGCTGCTGCATATACATACTTGCATGCATATTCATATGTTTACACACATACATGCCATGTGATGTACGCTTCCCTACATGTGCTGCCATGTGGCAGCGCACAGCGCTTGGTGGGGACTGGGGAGGATGAAGTTGAATGCTCTGGCACCTTTTATTAGAGTGGAATGCAATTCTTTTACTTCTTCTTCCGATGGGGGACTACTCTCAAAGTAGAGTTTTTTGCTTTGCTTGTTTTTGTCTTAGTCCCACATCGCCCAACTTGGGGAACTTACTAGAGGATCCCGTACAAATAATAAGGAACCCATCCTTCAACCCTTTGTTCACTGCTTGAACCCAGCATACTCGAGCCATTCGAGCCATGCTCGAGCCTTGGCAAAATTAATCGAGTTGAGCTCGGGCCATATAGTTTCAGCTCATCACGAGCTCGAACAGCCCGACGCTCGGCTCGGCTTGGCTCGTTACAGCCCTACTTGCAAGTAATGAACATGTTATTCTGCATATTAAGCTCTTTGATCGACTGAAAAGAATGCAGACATCAAAGAATAGCATTTTTTTTTTTTTTGATCGGCATCAAAGAATAGCATATAATGGCTGAACTTTGATGTTTGGCTATGCATTTAAAAAATTAAAAGCATGCACATAATTGGTCGAAGTCCAAGTTATTTAAAATCAAGCAGGGTCTGAAATGTCTATTTATAGGTGGTTATGTGGGTATTTAACGTGTCATGACTGATAATTCCCAAACTGCTTTGCAAACCAGTCTATAGTATCGTACTATGACCTAGTTTCCCAACATTTGGTTGTGAATTATTGATGGAAGGAAGTCTGTAGTATCTAATCAAGTAATTCTGTGTCGAATGCAAGTCACTTTTATTAGGAAGACTAATGTTTGGTAAATGCACAGAGGTGATGAGGGTGCTTAAACCTGGTGGGCTTTACTTATTTGTGGAGCATGTCGCTGGAAAAGGTATGGAAACTGAACATCTTGATACATGCACTGCACAAGAAATATCTGGTAGTTCTTTATTTCAAGTCCAAACTCCCTTGCACAGTCACGCCCCCTTTGTTGAGTTGGTCCATATTGAACATGGAATTGCTTACACTTTCCCGTTATTTTGGTTGGATAGATGGAACGGTGATCAGATTTGTACAGGGTGTTCTCGATCCTCTTCAGCAAACAGTTGCTGATGGGTGTCACCTCACCAGGACAACTGGAAAGTACATATCCGAAGCAGGGTTTTCTGACGTTGACCTGAACATGGTTTTCGTGTCTAATGCCTATTATTTAAGCCCTCATGTTTACGGAATTGCTTGCAAGTAGATGAAAAGCAGAAAGACTTGGCATTCAAAGCAGGGCTGCACTTGTCAAAAGAACATAATTCGTGGTAACTCTACAGTTTGGTGATGCTGAACACGACTTGTAGCTTGTCGATAGTCAGTTTACGATTACATAGTAGTCAAATCATGGAGTATGATTCAAGGAAGTTTCAGAGCGTCGGCATTGTTGGTTGTTCTCATATTTTGAAAAAATGGATATTGTTATGATATTGCTTATATATAAATGCACTTATGGCCTGGAGATATTGCAGCATGTTCACCTATAAAGGTTGGTCATCTTATAGGAGGTTTGTACTTCATTCTTGTAAATCTGTTTGGCTGGTCAAGATAGTATTTAGTTGCTACTCAATCAACTAGTTTTTAGTCATGTAATGATTTAGCATTTGAGTCCTTTTCTTTTTGTTTCTTTGTAAAAGATTGTTATCTCCACTTTTTTTGGTTAAATTCCACGGAGTCCCCCTCATCTATCACGTTTTTCCACGGAGACCCCCTAACATTTGAAAACGTCCAAACACACCCTCTCATCTATCCAAAATGCAAAAAACCCCTTACGCCGTGAACGGAATGACAAAATGACTATAATACCCTTTAAAAATCATCCACACCCATCCCCTCATCTATGAAAATCACCCACACTCACCCCTTGTCTTTTTTCTTTTTTTTTCGAAGAGTGTTTAATTACAAAGATTTTTTGTTTTCAAAAAACAAAAATTAGGTGAATGTTTTTGTTTTCAAAATTTGAGTGTGCTTGTTTTTTCCCCGAAATATTAATAATTTTTTTCTCTAAATATGCATATTTGTTTCATTTAAAAAAATAGGTGTATTTTTAAAAAACAAATGGAAACAAAAAAATACAACTAATAAAAATGAAACAAATAAATCTAAATTGTTTTTGAAAATGAATCTATTTATAAACACATTGAGAACAAATATACCCCTTTAAAATAAATACACTTTAATTTTTTAAAACAAAATAAATACACCTAATGAAAATTTAAAAATAAATGGGTTCTAAATGTGTTTTTGTTTTTGTTCAACAGTATGCAAGACTTAATCAAGGGCATTTTGGTCTAAAAGTGTCAAAATTAATGATTTTTTTCCAGCTGCAAACGGCTACACTAACGGAAGGGGTCTGAATGGCTAACGGGGAAAGATGAGGGGGTCTGTCTGGACATTTTTAAAGGTTAGGGGGTCTCCGTGAAAAAATGTGATAGATGTAGGGGTCTCCATGGAATTTAACCACTTTTTCTGTGTGAGTGTGTGTGGAGATAACGATGCCGCAGCGACAATCTTTTACAAAGAAACAAATGTCTCCACTTTTACTTGACCATCCAAATGTCTACTTTGGTCGTTAGTTTGTTGGGTTCATAAAACAAAATGCCCAAACCAATTGAATCCTTCAATTCGATTTTTGATTTCAATACCCATTTGCTGTCCTTAGAACCCGTAGGCCATAACCCTTGTGCTTATTTTCCGAATGCATCAAAAGGAAAGGTAAACTTCGGGAAATGATTTTTACACCCTTTTTTTTTATAAGTGTACTCCATTTTTGTCTTTTACTAAAGTACGATGTGTAAAATTTTCATTAAACGACAAAAAAGGGGTGCAATTATTCAAAAAAAAAAATAATGGAGTGGAAATCACTGTCAATCATTAATTATGCCAGAATTCATGTTGTTCCGATATAGTGGGATTTGTAATATTTTTTTTTTTTTTAAAACGTTCTTTGTCAGTTAGCTCTAGCCTCTAGTCATCACATAAATTAAATTATTGGTATCTGAAGAACATAAATTTTGGTTATGAGACTACAATGTTTTTTTTTTTTTTTTGGTCTAAACCACCGGTATCCGGAAGCCCACTGGACCCCGACTAAATCCGGTTCGAGCCGGGTCGGCCCACGAAGGGGTAAAGCTCTTCCAGCGCAAGTTTCCTCCATTCACAAGACTCGAACTCGAGACCTTGCTTAAGGGGAACAAGTGTCGAACCACTTGAACCAACCTGTATTGGTGAGACTACAATGTTGTTGTTTTAGTTTAGTATGGCAACCAAAAAAATATATTTTAGCTATCATGTGCATTAAATTGCTTTTTAATTTGTTATGTGTTTACGGATTTATATTGTTTTCTGGATAGCTTTCTTTTATCACCAAAAATTGGAGGTATTTTAAAATACCCTCATTGTGGTGAGTTATGGATGGGTGAGACACTACTAAGGCTCAAACTCACGACACCACAAGAAGAGTGCCACCAACAATGAATTCAAAGCTCTGTTGTTGCAGAAAGCTTTGATAATTTACTTATAGTCTAGTATGAATGATCCTTCATTTGACATAAATCTCTATCTTCAATCCCAATGCTCATTTCCTCTTCCAATCGCACTCCGTTTCCTAAACCCACCATGCAATCTTAAATTGCAACCTTAAACAAGGACAAGGGTCCTCCAATTTGTCTCCCACGCGCAATGAATCAAACGATCGACTCCATGAATCGATGTCTCTGAATTACTTCTGTGAGCCCAAATTTTGTTTTTGTGGAAAAAGAGGGTTAATTGGAGCAATTAGAGCATCTCTAGTGCACTACCTAAAAAATGTTTGCTAAAGTGTACACCCTAAGCACATGTGGGGCCTATTTTATGTGCTAAGAACTTAGTTAGGTAGCTAATGAAGAATACACTTTAGTGGGCTACCTATATATATATATATATATATATATATATATATATATATATATATATATATATATATATTCATTAACTTTAAGTCTTTCCTTTCTCTCTTCTCTCTCTCCTTAAAGTCATCAAAAATGATACAGACACACTCTTTCAACCACACTCTACCACACCCTCACTCACATGTGGGTGTGGGGACCACATGTGAGTGAGGATGTGGTAGAGTGTGACTGAAATGATGTGTCTGTATCATTATTCTAAAGTCATTCTCTCTCTCCTTGAGTCTCTCCCCAAATTTAGATAGTGACTTGGGGCACTTTAGGGAGTGAGGGGTGACACCTAGGATTTTAAGGAGTCAATTTTTGTGCACTAGAGAACATTTTTTTGAGTTTTTCTTAGGTAACTAGTTAGGGAACTTTAGGATACTCTTTTAGGTAGTGCACTAGAGATGCCCTTAGGGGTGTCAACGGTCCGGATTGGTGCAGATTAGTATGAATCCGAGGACCGAAGCAAGAGTCACGGTTCCAAGGGAAGGCAATCCGTGTCTGGACTAAAAGTCTACGGTCTAGTTTCGAAACAATCAAATAACTCACGGTTCGATTCACGGTTTATCTACTGATCATAACATTCAATAAAATTAAAAAACATATTCCAGATTTATATTCCAAATTCAAAGCTCAGCAAGAGTTTAGACTTAAGAGTATGCTGCAAGAACACTACAATCCCAATATTCAAGTACCACCACAATCCCCATTTGTCCAGACGAACTAACTTTTAGTGAACAGGGAGAGATTTATATTCCAAATTCAAATCCCCAGCAAGAGTTTAAAGTATGCTGCAAGAACATTAAAATTTAGAGTTAGCACCCTTAGGTTTTATTTATAACACAACCATTTAGGGTAAATAATTATGAATAATATGTTAAATTATAATTCTTTATCCAAATATATATATATATATATATATATATATTTATATTTATGGAGATAGAGAGAGAGAGAGAGAGAGAGAGAGAGAGAGAGAGGAACTATCTAGTCTGGGATCCACCTTCCCGAATTTTTTTTTATGATCCGAACCGTCCAATGTGTTTAAAACGTGTTTTTAAGGGTGCCCGCGAGAAATCATAAATAAAAAAAAAACAGAAAGGGCTTTATCCGAGCAGTTTTCCACAAAAACTGTACATATATAGTTTTTATTTATTTATTTATAATTTCTCGCTAGTACCCTTAAAAACACGTTTTAAACACATGGGACGGTTCGTATCATGCAAAAGCACATTTTAAACCCTTAAAAATCTCCAATTCGGGATCCTTGATTGGATAATTGCCGATAGGGGTGAGCACGGGTCGGATCGGGTCGGGTTTGACATCAACCTGCCACCCGACCCAAACTAGTCGGGTTAGAAAAGTTTGGACCCGAGACCGACCGACTACAACAACAAAACCGTTCGAAAGAGGGGTTTCGGTTTTCTGGTCGGATCGGGCGGGTTCATCGGGTTTGGCCTCTTGATAGCCAAAAAAATCTCCAGACAACCAAAATCACAACCAAAACATTTGAAAGGGAAAAAAATCACAGAAATCATTTGAAAGGAAAAAGAATCACAGAACATGAATCACGATCGTGAAAGTCGGAGATCTCTGCATTATGCAACTTGATCGCGAAAGTTACGGACTCACGGTGGTGGACGTCTGGACGGTATCACAGTGGTACGGTGGTGGATTACTGGACAGTGGTGTATGACGACGTGTCACGGTGGTGGACGATCGATGAAGGAGGAGGTTCAAATCCTAGAGAGAGAGAGAGAGGGGCAGATCTTTGGTGTGGGGGCTGGGAAATGGGAAGAGAAAGGGATTTAGGGTTAGAAATTGAGAGAGGGTTGAGATCATTACACGTGTCAGGATGGAAAATAACATGTGTTTTATATATGGTCGGATTGGGTCGGGTTAATCGGGTCTCAGAGTACTCAACCAGTGAACCGCCCGAAACCTGGTAAAAAATTACTCTCCTAACCCGTGAACCGCCCGAATCACTTGTTTGAACCGCCCATTTGGTGTTCAGGTCGGGCGGGTAGCTGCTCAGCCCTAATTGCCGTGTATGAGGACGATCTTATGAGGACTCCCTAATTAAAATTCTGTGAGGACCTCATGGATCGGGGTCGAATCTCGACTATCTGAACCGTTCATTGTATTTAAAACATGTTTTTAAGGGTCACCGCAAGGAATCGCCCAAAAAAAAAAAATTTACTCGGAAGGGCTTCATTCGAGCATTTTACAATAAACTGTATATGTATGGTTATTATGAAAAACTACTCACATGAAGCCCTTTTGTGTATTTTTTTTTTGGTGATTCCTTGCGTTGGCCTTGGAAAACATATTTTAAACACATTGAGCGGTTCGGATCGTCGATATTTGGTCCAAAAAAAAAAAAAAAGGGGTGGTCTTCACAGAGGAGATCTGTGAGAGAGTCCTTAGGAGATCATGATTGTGCGTATATATATGTATATATTTATTTTATTTATAAAATTCTCACGGTCCGGTTTGGTTTATCCACGATTTTTTTAATGAAAATCCATAGATCGAACCACGAGTCATGATTTTATAATTTTTAGGCAAATGTTGCCAAGACTACCTTTTCATGATTGACCCTCGTAATCTTTCTACTTGTCTTTGTAACTTGCTCCTATTAGATCTTGGATTCATTATATACTAGCATGAACCCGTGCATGCACGGAGACACGAAATAAAATGATGTGTTTTTTCTTTTTTGATTAGCTAAAAAATTGTACTTTCAAGCACAAAGTTTATTTAATTATTGGATCACTTAGATAAAAATAAAAATAAAAAGTATAACAATTCTATTTTCTATGTATTCCTCTTGACTCTAATCTTCCATGGTGATTGATTCTCCTATAAAATCATAATCTATATGTGTGACTTTTCAACAAAATAATTGGTTAAACACCTTGAAAAAAATTAGGAGATCATAGAAGTATAAAAGTTAACTTAGATTAACATCTTTAAGTATGCAAATTATGCAGCAACTTTCATAGAATAGTTAATTGCCCGGTGTTTGCAGAAACCCCGTGCAATGCATGGCATGAGAGAACTACTGTAGCGATACTTGAAAATTATTGCTACCTAAAAATTACACAGACCTTCATTTTAGCCATAATTTTCAAGTCTTAAACAGAAATGTATGGAAGACTTACAATTTGTTGAGTCTGTCATCTTCCATTACTACTGATAGTTAATTGGTCAAAACCAAAAATAAATAAAAAATTCAAGTGCACACGCTAAAAAAAAATTATCCATGGTTTTGAATTTTACAACACAAGGGCACACACTAAAAAAAAAATTTATATCTCAAAATTTCGACTTATTAGTGTAAATTGTCAAAACTTATAATCATTCATCACATTTACTAAAACTCAAGAAAAGTAAAATAAATATATTTGAAACTTAACCCAACAATTAAAACTGTCATTATAAAATTTCCAATGCCCTTCCATTACGAAATCTAAAAATTTAAGCACGATTGTTTGCACATAAAAAGTTAGAGTACAAACTAATCGCATATGAAAAGCTATGAAGATGTACTCGAGGCTTGATACCTATAAAGGATAAAAACTAACGTCATACTGAAAGTTAAGAACATTTCTGGTTTGCAGTTTCACTCAAGTATTTGTAGACTTAATAGTAAGATTTTAGAAATGATAGTATTTAGAGGGGAAAATCTTACCTTTCCTTTTTATTTTTATTTTTTTTAAACCACAAATCACAGCTGATTGGTAATTTTTATAAAGATTTTTAAATTTGGACTTTCAATTTTATTAGACGGCTTTCGCTTCCATTATGGGAATAAATTGAAGTGTTTGAATTGGGAAAGATTGAGATTTTTGGATTTGAAATTCGAAAATGATTTTTTAGGACATGTGTAATCAAATCTCACATGTGTTGCTTGAAAACCTCAATCACAATCCAATTACTTCATGCCACTTGTCGTGACCGTAGCTCTACTCACGAAAAGTCATTCTGCAATTGGTGGTAGGGAAGAATCAGAATCCCTTGTTTTTTATTTTGTCAATATTTTCATGGTCTTCAAGTTGACTTATGCAGGCCTCGACTAGTTTTTAACAATCAATTAAATCTCAGTGCAAATACTTGTATCAACTAATCTCATAAGAATTAATAGCATCTGAGAGGTTTCAAGCATGAGATCATAAGAAAAAGCAAACCCTCCTTGATCTTAATCGTCAAGTAAACCCCTTGGGGTTTATCATAATAACAAGATTTGCAGACTCTTTTCGACTTTCTTTAATGATCCGTACTGTTTAGTTTTTAATAACACTATGATTAGTGGTTACTGATTAATTTTCACTAACAAATGTTATTTGAATAAAATGGTATTTTTTTAATAAAATGGTATTTTGTAATAACTCAATTTTTTTTTGCGAGAATACCTAAAAAATGGAACTACAAGATAGGAGCCGGTGAATATTTGAATAAAATGATTATTGTAAAACAGATGTTATTTTTCTCAAAAAGTTCTTTTTCAGTTACTTCTGTCATCACACAAATTTGATGATCAGTATCCGAAGATCATAAATTTTCGTCATGATAAAACAATGTTTTATTTTTAGTTTAGTATGTCAACCTAAAAAATATATTGTACTTACCTTTTTAGTTATCATGTACATTAAATTGCTTTTTTGTTGTATATGTGCTTACGCATTTATGTTGTTCTCTGAAGAGCTTTCTTTCATTACCAAAAATAGAAGTTCATCACCAAAAAAAGAGGTATTTTAAAATACCTCAATTTGGTGATTTTCACTAAACAATACCAAGGCTCGAACTCACGACGTGGCATGTGACATCACAAGAAAAGTGCCACCACCACTGAATTCAGAGCTCTGGTGATGTAGAAAGCTTTGATAATTTATTTATAGTCTAATCAAGGGTGTTTGCATGGCATCTTATTTTTTTGCATTTTCATTTTCCGTTTTTTAGCTTTTGAGTGTTTGGGTGTATTCCATGAAAACACTTTTTGGGATAATGAGTTTTCTGTTCTGATGTTCAGAAAGGAGAAGCCAAAAGTAGGGCAGAAGGAACTTTTTGACTTCTTATTTTTCACTTTTCTCATTTTGATTAGCAAAAAACCTACAAAATGTATGATGCACATATTTCCCAAACCCTATTCATGTTACAAAATGCATTCTACACATTTCTCCCAAACATTTTATCAGATTTAATATACATTATGACATAATTAGAAAAGCTAAAAAGCCAAAAAAAAATGAAAATGAGTCACCCGAACACCCCACTCGTGCAGAGTAGAAACTACTAAAAATGAGGAGCCATATATCTTTTTTTCTCTCTCTCCCACCATCACACAAGGTGGTATTGGGGCACCCAAGCCCCCTTTTTTTTTTCTAGACCGTTGTATCTCCTCCTCTAATCTTAACCATTGATTGAGGCACCCCCTCTCTCCTCCTACCTACACAAATTAAAAAATTTCAAATTATATTTATATTTTCACCTCATTTTTAATGTTGCCACTAGATAATAGCTTAGCTAAAGGAAAAAATCCAAAGTGGATTAAGTAAAAAGTGTAACGCTCCAAATTTAGGGAACATTATTATTACAAATTGCTAAATTAGAAGTATCTAAAGTCTGATACATCAAATCTTTATTCCAAAAATACATTTATTCCAGCTAGGTGGGATCTACGGCGGCTACTGGTCCTGGGTCTAGTTACCTCCCATCTCGGCTGTCTGATCCACTCCGAATTGCCCCAAGCTATAATACGCTTCCTGTTCATCTTGAAAATCTAGTATACTACGTCAGAGTTGCAGAGCAACATCGTGGTTTTATACCAGGGTCACACAAGTTCAACTTGAGCGAAAACGCCCAATAGCCAACTCTTACGTCTTACCCCAACCTTATACTAGCAATTCTAGAACAATATTTTATGTAGGAAAAGAGTAATGACAGTTGAAAACAGATAAACCGTATCTATCATGGAAATATGCATGTGTCTGTGTCAGTGCAACAGTGTCCGTGTCATTTCGAATCGGAGTATTTCGTGCGTAGTGTATATGTCTCATGTTATCTTTCTGTATCAGCATTCTTCTTCAAATTTATCAATGTTTAGGCACTGTTTCCGACCACTGGGCTATAGTATAGTCACTCGAAGTTGTTGGGCCCGGAGTGCCACTCCCTGCGACCGCTCTAAAAATAGACTTGCGGGTGCGATGTCGAATGTCATAAAAGACTTAATTGAAACCCTTCCTACCACCAATTGGTTTTAGGAGAGATGGTGGAAAAGTGGTCCGACAAGTGGTATTAGAGCCAAAGAGGTCATGGGTTTTGAGTCGCGGGAGCGTCATCGTGAGGGAGGGATTGTTGGGCCCGGAGTGCTCCCATGGATTTGGTTACACAATGCTACTCTCTGCGACCGCTCTAAAAACAGACTTGCGGGTGTGATGTCGAATGCCATAAAAGACTTAATTGAAACCCTTCCTACCACCAATTGGTTTTAGGAGAGATGGTGGAAAAGCGGTCCGACAGAAGTAATGGCCTATTTACGTCTCTTTCAACTGATGGCCGCCAAACTTCTGCACGCTCTCTCACGAACATGGTCTCGGCCGTCTTGTATCATCTGAAATCCAGCAGTCTTTTTATAAGGTCCATCCACCATGCTTTGTACATGCTTGGCCCTAACCACCAAGTTCTCTCTGCGAAGATGGGGCGGCGCTCAAATGGTACTCCCCCATTCAATCAAATCCCACTGATTCTTTTCACAAAACATTCTCATCAATTCAGTTCTTATTTTCATTCTCGTTTCTCGTATACGCAACTTTTGATTTTCTTGAAATCCGTGTCATGTCATATCTCATAATGTGTCTCGTGAATGTGCAACATGTCTTGTAAAATCTCATTTCGTGAATATGCATCTTTTTTCGAAAAATGTGTCACGTAAAATCATGCTCTTATGCAAACTTTTTGAAAAGTAGTCTAGGGTTAGCAGAAAATAGTACCGACAGCTACGTGGTCACATTTAGTTCATCATTTCAAAATCCCGTGTCTCATGATATTTTGTAAAACAATGCGGTTGATAACAACTAGTCAAAACAATAGGGCATTATAACGGCGTGAAATTGATAAGTCGAATTACTAAATGGTCGTCATAACGATTACGTATTATTGAAAAATATACTTTTAATAACCACAACTAATTTCAAGAAACCGATTATTATAACGACGTCTAGAATTTATAAGTAATTAACCGAGCATTATAACGGCTATGTAAAAATGAAGCTGTAATAAGACTAGAGTAGTAGTGAACTACCTCAATTCCGGTTATCAATCGAAAGATGTGAAGCTAGGTAAAATTTCCTCGGACAACGTAACCTCTATAATTTCCGTAAACAACTCCCACCAACTTGACTACTTCTAATATGGATTAAAAAGTGACTTTTGGTGGAGGAGGGTGGTGGCTTACTTGAGTGTGGAAGAACACTTTGAGTTTCAAGTTGAAACTCAAGAACTAGAGGGTGGATTAGAAGTGTTTTCCCAGGATTAGAAAGCTACTAGAAAGTTACTACAAAAATACTAAAAAGGTGGTGGAGGAGAGGTGTGAGAAATGAAGTGCATGAAGGTCACTATTTGTTACCCGAGAGGGGGGGGGGGGGGGGGGGGAATAGTGTTGCGAACAATAATGCTCAAATAAAAAAATATTAAGTGCATGAGAAAAATTAATAGAGAAAGCAAATAAAATAATTAATCTACACAACAAAAAATAAATGAGGTAAGGGAGAGAGATATCACACAGAGATGTATAGTGGTTCGGTCCAAGCTTTGTCAACTGCTCAACCTAGTCCACTGGCCTAAGGAGTCGATGTTTTACTAATCAAACAACCATCTTCTGGTGCTGATT
Organism: Vaccinium vitis-idaea; assembly: GCA_963854785.1. Taxonomy (NCBI): domain Eukaryota; kingdom Viridiplantae; phylum Streptophyta; class Magnoliopsida; order Ericales; family Ericaceae; genus Vaccinium; species Vaccinium vitis-idaea. Next base: position 16,414,611 of record OY978215.1, read on the forward strand.
AAACCTTACAACCTTTACCGCGAACTTTCCCGAGGAGTTAGCCGAACCGCTAGAGTTTATCCCCAAACTCTAAAAACCAAGTTGCCAGAACTCTTAACTAGCTCTGAAAGAAACCCCAAACTACAGAGGATATGAAATCATCCTTACAAGGATGAAAATATTAAGTACAGAAACTTCTCTCTCTCAAATAGAGAGTGAATATGAAATTTTCTAGCTCACAGAAATCTCTCCAAGAAATATGGCAATGAAAGTGTTGAGTAAAGAAGATGTGCTCTATTGCTCTCTGTTTTGATAGATGAGTTGGTTGATTCCTTCATATGCCGAAGCACTGCTTTTATAGGGAAAATAACTAAACGTTGAAATAGACCCATTGAGCAATGAATCCCATCTTCGACAAATCATGATCTTCCATGTAATTAATCTACAACGTTCACAAGACTTAAAAGGAGGAATCAGAAATCAATATTAAGGAGATTTAAAGAACCGGATGACCAATAAGGAAAAATGTTAGCTGCCCAAATTTATTTCCTTTCCGCCGCTGGAAATTAGAAGAGCACGTGGTATTAATCTGCAAGTGCACTAGGAATGTGCCAAATGCCAATACATGAAATGCTTATGTGAGCCAAGGTTTATAAAATAAAAATTTCTTAATGGGTCACGTTCACAGTGGTAGTAGGCCAATGGAATTTTCTCTTGTACACTAGTTTTTTTTTTTTTTAGAATAGAGAGAAAATATTATTAATCACTGAGCAATGCCGATACAATAGACATTAAATGATGCAACCGATCAGAACGCAGGGAGACCTGCAACGCCATCACATCTTGTAATGCCCGCAAAATTGGGCACATTAAATATAATACATTAATAATAAATAAGTCTTACAATAATATCCAAAAAGAAAAATACATAATTCCTCGTGCCAAATACAATTATTCTTTACAGGGTTAACTAGGGATTCTCTACTCCATTGCATGGCCGTCCATCCCGGCGATGTCCTGCTCTGCTCCGTAGCCGTTCAAGCCATAGTATTCCTCTTGTTCATCTCTATAGTCTGACATAATACGTCAGAGTCGCAGAGCAACATCGTGGTATTATGCCAGGGTTACACAAGTGCAACACCATCAACGTAACGCCCAGTAGACAATTCTACCCAAACCTTAACTAGCAATTCTAGAACAATACGGTAATGACAAGTAAAGTAAAGCAGGCTTTTATCAACAGTGTATCTCATGAGTGCAATATGTCAGTGTCAATGTAGATCAGAGTATAACATGCGCAAATAAACAGTGTCTCGTGTATATCGTGCACAAACAGATAGTGTCTCGTATTATATTTTCAGTGTCGGCATTCTTCTTCAAATTTCATCCATGTCAATATCTCCCATCACTCGAAAGTTATTAGTCCGTTTCCGTCTCCTTTCAACTAATGGCACCAATCTTTCCGCTCGAGATCCCGACTATCTTGTATCCAAGCACACACTAACAAGATACAAGGTCCGTCCACCCGCAACTCACACGAACATAGTCCCGGTTGTCTTGTCATCATGGCGCACACTAACATGATACAAGGTTCGTCCACTATGTTGTTGTGCATGCTTAGCCCTAACTACCAAGTTCACTCCACGAAGTTGGGGCGGCACTCTCGCTGCACTACTGTAATAGCCCTAACCACATCATGGACGCACCAACATGATGGGCGGCGCTAAAGTTGCACTACCGTTTTCATTTCCATCAATCAATCCATTTTCATTCTCATCTCTATTTCTCGTCAACACAATTTAATCATTTTCTCATAAACCGTGTCGTGTCAATAACGCATCGTGACGTGATCATGCAGTATGATTTATAAAACTCAATCTGTGTCAATGCATCATTTCTCGATAAACTTGTCACATAAAATAACATCTTTCCTACGCGCTATCCTTTTCAAACCAGTCTATGTTTAATAGAAAATTGTTACTGATTGATTACGAAGTCATTCATAAAAATCTATTTTCTTTGGTGACTTTCTCTAGACAAATGAGATAACCAAGTGAGTCCCAGGCCGGATGGTCAAAAGAGTCCAGTTAGAATCACCATTCCTTTCTAAGACAGCGCGAAGCTTGTCATTTTGACAGACCCTCAAGGGTGTTAGCCTTGGGTAATCTCATAGTCCAAATACGGTCAAAACTTTTTGAAGTTGCTTTAAGAAAAATTAGTCGATCTCATTTTCCAAAAATTAATTGGGCTTTATAATGGCGTAATTTTGAAAAGTAAATTTTCACTCGGGCTTTATAACTGCGCATTTTGAAAAGTCAATATCAAATCGGTCATTATAACGACTACGCATGATTATGAAAAAGTCACTTTAAAAGCTACTAACTTTTTACCATAACCTTTCTACTTACAAACTGACATTCTGAAAAAAAAAAAAAAAAAAAGTACTTAAAACAACCTTTAAGGAAAATTTTAGAAGTAATGCAAGCATTATAACGGTATGAAATTTGACTAATTAAATGTAGGAAAGGAATTGACTACTTAAAGTTTAGGTAGGAAAGCTACCTTAGTTTCCGATTGTTAATCAGAAGCCGATAAAGCTAGGTTGGTTTCCTACTGGCGGCGTAACGGCTGGACTTCGTAAGCACAAATAGCTTCCTATTAACTATTTACTACTTTAAGGATCTAGGGGTGGTTTGAGTGGTGGTGCTACTTTGAGTTTGGAAGAACACTTGAGTTTTTCAAGAAAAACTCAAGAAGCTATGTGGACGGCCCACCGAGATTATATGAAAAAGATTGTGATTGTTAGAGTCGCCACCCGGATTTGAGGTCCGAACCCGAGAAACCGATAAAAACATGACTCGTTTGCCCATTGAAAAAGATTTTACTAGTCCTTGTGAAACCAAAGATTTCTCGGATTCGGGGGTTCGGTTACGAGAGGGGAAGGGTTTTACGGCACCCCTCTCGCTCGGTCCATGAACCGGTCTCTACTCAATGTTTTGTGGGATTTTAGAAATATTTGAAATTCAGTTTGTTCACAAAAATAGGGAATGGGGAATGGGAGTCACATAAGCAGTAAAAATGTAAAACGTGAATCTAAAGTGGATGCTTGTGCTTGATGACTTACATGAATGATGACGATGATAACAAATGAAATTACCACAATTATCCACAGGAAATGGGAGATTTACAGAGACTGTACAACAATTTCAGAAATTATTAATCATGAGACATAACTAACACTGTTTCACAAACTGGATCCCAGAATAGGGGTTGAGCGCTCAAAGACAAGGGCTTGAGCGCTCAACCTCTTCAAACCAGTTTGAGCGCTCAAGGCTCATGGATTGAGCGCTCAAACCAGTTCCTGGCTTCTGCGAAATTACACCTTTTTGCAGCTTCTTTATGAGATCAAACATTTATCAAACACCTTCTTATTAGAAACAAGTAAGAACATACTGGTTGATCTCTTAAAGAATGATGAAAAGAGTATAATCATCACAAATTAACAAAGAAATGTTTGAAAATATAGAAATGAGAGAGGGGTCCAGATTATGAACACAGTGATAACAACTCACACACACTTTCTAGTTAATATTCAGCGATACTCTTCCAGAATAAGACATAAACATCAAACTGCTCAAGAACAGCTTGAGCGCTCAGGTGCATGACCTTGAGCGCTCAAGCCATAATCTGACTCTTTGATTTTTGACCTTTAAACAAGTTTTTAACACCTCTTCAAGATCACAAATATACAGGTTAAAGATGTTTGAAGTGGAACAGTCACTGTTTTACTCTTAACTATGAGATTTTCAAAGGTTTTGATGTTGGATCATCATAAAATGGTTAACTTGTACTCATGCATATGATTTTGAAGTAGAAATAAGCTGTTTTGAGAATGATGTGAACATATTTAACCATTTAAAAAAACCAAGAGAAAGCACAAAAATCAGCAAAACAGTGACTGACCCAGAGCTGGGTTTGAGCGCTCAAGGTCAGAGGCTTGAGCGCTCAACCCCTGCTAAAACTGCAGATTTTGAAAATGATTTTGAACAACCTTTAGACCTTTGTGAGTTCAATACAAGTATAAAGAACCTGTTTGAACTCACTGGTCTTCCTCAGATGGGCCAAAACAGTGAATACATCACATGTTTCACTACCTTTTGGAAAATGCTTGTAATTTGAACTTGATTCTAGGCTTTGGGATGACGATTGTGGATGTTTTTGGCTTATACTCTAGACAAATTGAACAATGTAGGTGATTGGTTGATGATCAAGGACTCAATTTTGGACTTGAAAGGTGGTTTTTGCCACTGGTTTTGTAATGGATGTATGGTTTTGTAGAGAGAGAGAGAGAGAGCAACGAATTCTGGGTGGATTGAGAGCTGGTGTATGAGAGTGGTTCGTCCCTCTCAAACCAGGGATGCTAGGTGGTTTTATAGAGTGAGTGGGAGGGAAGAGAGGAGAGAGAGAAAGTGGGTTTGTATTTGGAAGTGGGTTGGGGGTATTTTTTGTGTATTTTTGGAGTTAGTGGAGTGTATTATACATATAGAGATCGTATAAGATCATCTCAGACGCTCCCATGCAGAAAATCTCATGATGAGATACTCTGCAAGTTGCTGACTGGATCAGAGTTGAGCGTTCAAAGCCGTGGGCTTGAGCGTTCAAGGTGTTTCTCAAGGGTTTGAGCGCTCAAGGTTCTTGGTGGCAGATCGATGGTTTGGCTTTGGTTCAACAATGCTTGGGTTGGTTTGGGCTATTTTGGTTGTTTGGGTAGTGTTTGGTTGATTTTGATCAAATTCAAGTCATTCTCACAAGTTCCAGGTAATCATGATTGGTCCGTTTCATCATCGGGGATGCTCGAGCGCATCTCGGGTTCAAAATTGGGGTGTCTACAAGCTGGCTACTAGAAGACTACTTTCAAGAACAAGAAGGAAGAGAGGGTTTTTGGTGTGGGAAACAAGTGAGGAGAGAGCTCTATTTATCGGAGAAATTTGGGCAACCCATCCCCCTTCAAATGGCCGGCCAACTCCCTCCCATGTGCACCATTTAAATGCCAAGATTTCATAGGATTTGAAAAGAGAAAAAATCTTAGGCAAATCTCTAGGTTTTGGTATACCAAAATCTTAGGTTTATTCTCCAAATCCTAGGGTTTTAATGGGGTGAATCTCATGTCACTTTCTAGGAAGTTTGTAGGTAGTTTCTTTGGTCCTAAGTACTGTATAATTTTGCATGATCACCTTTGTTTTAGGAAGTTTTGGTTACTAGAAAAGAGTTACGAGTCACATGCCTAATTAGGGCTATGAAATCCTAGGAAATCTAGGTTATTTAATAGAGAATATGAATATATTCCTCTAATTAATGAGAGAATATATTCCCTCAATTATTAGGAAGAAAAATCCTACTAAATAGAGTTTTTGGTGCTAGTTATACACGCAAGCATACACTAAATAGGCATAAGCCTAATAGCCTAATAAATCTAGGAAATCTTAGGTTTACTGTAAGGTATTCTTGCACATGTATGTAGATATTGTGCACTTATACTTGCTGACTAAGTAATTAGGAAATTTCCTCCCTCTTTTCTACATATGCAAGCACATGACTAATAACCCTCGGAAAATCTTGGGAAAAAACTAGGAATTAATGGAAGAAAATTCTAGTAGGAAATCTAGTGGGAAATCTAGTAGTACTAATATAGTATAAATATATGAAAACACAGATATATATATATATATATTCCGGACCTCCATGATCCAAATTTTTTTTTGACGATCCGATCCGTCCAATGTGTTCAGAAGGTGTTTTCAAGGGTCCACGCGGGAAATCTTCAAAAAAAAAATTCAGGAAGGGCTTGATCCAAGCAGTTTTCGCAAAATATATATATATATATATACATTTTTTGCGAAACTGCTTGGATCAAGCCCTTCCCGGTATTATTTTTTTTGAAGATTTCCTGCGTGGACCCTTGAAAACACCTTCTGAACACATTGGACGGCTCGGATTTTCCAAAAATAATTTGCAACACAAAAAAAATCAATTTTTTTCTTATTCTCGGGAGGTTTGGACTAGAAAATTTGCCTATATATATATATATATATACTAATACAAAAATAATTATTGACCCAAAATAATCATTACGAAAAATAACTTAAGTAATTTATTAAAGAAAAGAAAAATCAATTAAATAAACGAAAATTTTATTTTGCAAAAATCAGGGTCGTTACACATCTAGCCTACACAACAAAACACAGTGAAACTAAAAAAACTAACCAAGCACCAACAACATAATAGAAACATCCAACGACGAAAATAAACAATATAGCCTCGACCGAAGGCTCTCAACACCCCCGCCACTTGAAGCCCCGCAACCGCAAATTGGAGGAATTTTGCATTTGTTCCCCACATGTTGTAATTAGACCATGTTGGTTTAAATTATTTTGTTTCCACTGCTTATTTAAATTTAATAGGTTTAATCATTTAGCCCTTTTTCAAATAATTCGAAAATCGAGGCGTTACATTTTTAGCCATCATTTACACTAAATTGCTTTTTTGTTATGTGCTTATGTATTTAGGATCAACTTCTAATGAGGGATCCCTCATTTTAAATAAAATAAGGACCTCATGCTTCCTGACCAAATTTTGATGATCCGAACCGTTAGATGTGTTGAAAATGTGTTTTTAAGGTCTACCGCGAGGATTCGTCCAAAAAAAATACCTGTAAGGGCTTCATCCGATCATTTTTTGTTAAAAACGCTATATATAGCGTTTTTAACAAAAAATGATCGGATGAAGCCCTTACGGGTATTTTTTTGGATGAATCCTTGCGGTGGACCTTAAAAACACATTTTAAACACATCTAACGGTTCGGATCATCAAAATTCAGTTCGGAAAGTGGGATAATTGCTTGGTCCTCATTTTATTTAAAATGAGGGATCCCTCATTAGAAGTTGATCCTATGTATTTATATTGCTTTCTTTTATCACCACAAAAATTGGAGGTATTTTAAAATACCTCAGTCCATAAGTGATGTGGTTTGAGGGTACCAAGGCTCGAACTCACGACATGGTATATGACACCACAAGAATAGTGCCACCACCAATGAATTCAAAGCTCTGGTGTTGTAGAAAGCTTTGATAATTAACTTATAGTCTAGTATCAATAATCCTTCATTCACCATAAATCTTCACCTTCAATCCCAACACTCGTTTTCTCTTCCAATGGCACTCCGTTTCCTAAACCCACCATTACAATCTTAAATTTCAACCTTAAACAAGGACAATAGTCCTCCAATTTGTCTCCCACGCGCAATGAATCAAAGATCGACTCCCTGAATTGATGTCTCTGAATCACTTACGTGAGCACAGATTTCCCTCACTTGAATCACGATCCCTTGGTACTGGTAGCAAATGCTTGTGCTCATTGGGTATTGTAGCAAATGTTGACAAGACTGCCTTCCACATCCTTGTTTTTAATTTTGTCAATATTTCATGGTGATCAGGTTGATTTATGCGGGCCTCGACTACTTTTTAACAATCAATTAAATCTCAAAACAAATACCTGTATCAACTAATCTCATAAGAATTAATAGCATCTAAGAAGTTTCAAGCATGAGATCATAAGAAAAAGCAAACCCTCCTGGATCTTAATTGTCAATTCAACCCCTTGGGGGTTATCAAAATAACAAGATTTGCAGACTCTTTTTGACTTTCTTTAATATTCAGTACTGTTTAGTTTTTAATAACATTATGATTTCTAATTAATATTCGAGTAATGTGAATATAATTTTATCATTCACAATTGTCGTTTTATTGGTTTAATATGATTGTCCGAAAATACCTTTTTAGGTATCGTATAGAAATTTCTTTACTTATCAATTATCATTATATAAATCAAAATGCGTGTTTTGTTTAATTTAATAAATAGAAAACAATTTGTTGTTACGCAGAGTTTTCTTTTATCAAAAAAAAGAGGAGGTATTTTGTAATAACTCAATTTTGTTGCAAGGATACCTAAAAATGGAACTACGGAGAGCCGATGAATATTTGAATAAAATGATTATTGTAAAACAAATGTTTTTTTTTTTAATTTTCAATTAGTTCTTGTCATCGCACAAATTTGATGATCGGGATCCAAAGATCATAAATTTTCGGAACTTGCTACATGTACAGAAGTACACGCACAGAAAACACACAGAGGGGTCTCGGGGACACACTTTTGGGTCCCACACTAATGATCCGAATCGTTCATTAGTGTGGTTTCAAAATATTATTGAAATGAATAATAAAAAAATAATAATTGAATATTTTAATTTTAGATATAACTAATAAAAGGAATATTATTTATTAAAAAGTATAATTAATTTAATTACTATTGTGTTTATTAATTTTTTTATCATAAAATCTAATATGACTGTTCAAGGGCAAATAAGTCATTTGTCAAATTTTTACATCATCCACCCAATTTTATCCCCCTTTATCACAAATTCATCCAAACCTCATACTATTTAATCCCCCCTTCATAAATGTCACATCACTGTGGGTCCACCCTTACTAAATAATACCCCTTAGGCCCTGATTGGCTATGGGATGAGAAGGGGTATAAAATTATACCCCTTGGTTTTATCCCGGTCCCACCTCCTCATGCATGGTTTGGCAAATTTTTGGAAGGGGTATAAATTTATACCCCTCCCAGATTAATACCCCTTAATACCCCTGGAGGGGTATAAATTAGTAACGGGGGGGGGGGTGTTATTGTTTAGTACCCCTCAATACCCCTAGTTAAATTACTTGAATACCCTCCCTTATCCCCTCCCCTTACCCCTCCACGTTTACTTTTTTTTTTAAAACAACCGAATTGTTTTTTAAATATTTTACGAACTCTTGCAATTTCTTTCGGATAAAAAAATGAAGTACTTTTGCGCATAATTTTTTAATTTTTTTTGCACCAAATTAAACTACTAATTGAGATCTTTAATTCGATACAAAAAAAATTGAAAAATTTTATACTTTAGAATTTGACATTGTTGCCTTGCTTTGCAATATCCTTCGGATAAAAAAATAAAGTATTTTCACATTAATTTTTTTACTTTTTTTTGCATCAAATTAAACTACAAATTGAGATCTTTAATTTGATACAAAAAAGTTTGAAAAATTTTATACTTTAGAATTTGACATTGTTGGCTTGCTTTGTAATATCCTTCGGATAAAAAAATAAAGTATTTTCACATTAATTTATTAACTTTTTTTTGCATCAAATTAAACTACAAATTGAGATCTTTAATTTGATACAAAAAAGTTTGAAAAATTTTATACTTTAGAATTTGACATTGTTGGCTTGCTTTGTAATATCTTTCGGATAAAAAAAAATAAAGTATTTTGACATTAATTTTTTTACTTTTTTTTGCATCAAATTAAACTACCAATTGAAATCTTTAATTTGATACAAAAAAGTTTGAAAAATTTTATACTTTAGAATTTGACATTGTTGGGGAATACCATAAAAATTACTAATTAGTTAATTATTAAAAACATACAATTAGAAAGGAAAAAAAAGCAAAAAATTAAACTTCGAAATATTATTAAAATGAATAAAAAAAATAATAACTAAATATTTTAATTTTAGATATAACTAATAAAAGGAATTATTTATTGAAAAGTATAATTAATTTAATTAGTTTGTATTTATGTGTTTATTTTATCGTAATATTTTATATTACCCATGCACAAGGGCAAATAAGTCATTTGCCCACTTTTTACATCATCCACCCAACTTTATCCCCCTTTATCACAAATTCATCCAAACCATGTACTATTTAATCCCCCCTCCATAAACATCACATCAATGTGGGTCCACCCTTACTAACTAATACCCCTTACTATCTTATCCCCCTTACTATTTAATCCCACCAAAACTTATCCCGCATCCAATCGGGGCCTTACTATCTTATCTCCTCTTACTATCTTATCCCACCAAAACGTATCCCGCATCCAATCGGGACCTATGATTAATAATTAATATTCGAGTAACATAAATATAATTTTATCGTTCACCATTGTCGTTTTATTGGTTTACTATGATTGTCTGAAAATACCATTTTAGGTATCATATAGCTATTTCTTTACTTATCAATTTATCATTATATAAATCAAAATGCATATTTTGTTAAATATGATAATCAGAAAAACAAATTTGTTGTTACGCGGAGTTTTTTTTATAAAAAGAAAGGAGGTACTTTGTAATAACTCAATTTTGTTGCGAGGATACATAAAAATGGAACTACAAGACGGAGAGCCGATGAATATTTGAATAAAACGATTATTGTAAAACAAATGTTATTTTTTTCAAAAAGTTCTTTTTCAGTTAGTTCTTGTCATCACACAAATTTGATGATCGGTATCCGAAGATCATAAATTTTCGTAATGATAAAACAATGTTGTTTTTTAGTTTAGTATGCCAACCCAAAAAAATACTGTACTTACTTTTTTAGTTATCATGTACATTAACTTGTTTTTTTGTTATGTGCTTACGGATTTATATTGTTCTCTGAAGAGTTTTCTTTCATTGCCAAAAATAGAAGTTCATCGCCAAAAATAAGAGGTATTTTAAAATACCTCAATTTGGTAATTTGTCACTAAACAATACCAAGGCTCGAACTAACGACGTTGCATGTGACATCCCAAGAAAAGGGCCACCACCACTGAATTCAAAGCTCTGGTGATGTAGAAAACTTTGATAATTTATTTATAGTCTAATCAAGGGTGTTTAGCATCTTATTTTTTTGCATTTTCAGTTTCTGTTTTTTAGGTTTTGAGTGTTTGGGTGTATTCCACGAAAACTCACTCTGGGATAATGAGTTGTCCATTTTGATGTTTAGAGACGAGAAGCCAAAAGTAGGGCAGAAGGAGCTTTTTGACTTCTTATTTTTCACTTTTCCCATTTTTGATTAACTAAAAAACCTACAAAATGTATGATGCACATATTTCCCAAATACTATTCATTTTACAAAATGCATTTTACACATTTCTCCCAAATATTTTATAAGTTTTAATATACATTATGACATAATTTGAAAAGCTAAAAAGCCAAAAAAATGAAAATGAGCCACCCAAACACCCCACTCGTGCAAAGTATAAACTACTAAAAATAGGGAGCCATATATCTTTTTCTCTCTCACTCTCACCATTATATTTGTATTTTCACCTCATTTTTTAATGTTGCAACTAGATAATACCTAATACCTTAGGTAAACGAAAAAATCCGGAGTGGATTGAGTAAAAAGTGTGGGTTTCCTGCTTGAAGTTGGTGACCTGCCCCCAAATTGACCAGTCGGCTTTATTTTGTGGTAAGTATTCACATTTTTTTGTGGCAAAGTATTCACTTATTTTGTGGCAAGTATTCCCAGTGTTCGTGGTAAGTAAATGGAGGGAAAACCACAAAACTATCTCGTTTTTGTCAATTCTACCCTATTTTTTGTGTGGTTTTGATCCAATGACTCAAATTCATCCATTTTTTTATCTAAGGACTTAGATTTAGTGGAGTATCAATGCCCCAATACCATATTGGGGCATCATAGAAAAATTGCCTTCATTCCCGACATTCCTTTTCTCTTCCAATCACACTCTGTTTCCCAAACCCACCATGACAATCATAAATTGCCACGTTAAACAAGGAGGACAAGGGTCCTCCGATTTGTGTCACTCGTGCGATGAATTAATTAATACTAGGGCTTTGAGTATACGTGATGCATTTGTTCCAACATGTTGTAATCAGACCTTGTTGGTTTAAATTATTTTGTTTCCGCTGCTTATTTAAATTCAATCGGTTTAATCATTTAACCCTTTTCAAATAATTTAAATAATGCCTCTGAAAATCGAGGTGCTTAAGGTTTTTTTTTTTTTTTGCCATTCGATATAAGTAGAGTTAGCCATTAGATGTTAGTAAATCACAAGGGTTGACCTCCTCTCCGTGGGAGTCTAACCCAGAACCTCACCCTATAGAAGGGGCTACACGACCAACTGGGCTAACTGCCTTGGTCGGATATATATTGCATGTTTTCTGGATAGCTTTCTTTTATCACCAAAAATTGGAGGTATTCTAAAATACCTCATCCATAAGTGATGTGGTTTGAGGGTACCAAGGCTCGAACTCACGACATGGTATATGACACCACAAGAATAGTGCCACCACCAATGAATTCAAAGCTCTGGTGTTGTAGAAAGCTTTGATAATTAACTTATAGTCTAGTATCAATAATCCTTCATTCACCATAAATCTTCACCTTCAATCCCAACACTCGTTTTCTCTTCCAATGGCACTCCGTTTCCTAAACCCACCATTACAATCTTAAATTGCAACCTTAAACAATGACAATAGTCCTCCAATTTGTCTCCCACGTGCGATGAATCAAAGATTTGTCAGATTATTTTCTTAATTGGCCCACATTACGTAATGGGCACATATGGTAATTATATATTGACGAGATTATGAGCCATATTTTCTCCCCTAATTGATTACTCAAATTGATGGAGTGATTTTTCCTCAATTCTTTCTTTGATTGAAGTAGAATAATCGCTTGTACGGAAACCGGTCCTCTCTCTGCCTATAAATGAGCGTCTAGGGTTCCATCAATAATACGTGATACTAAACGACTAGCCGTCTTCCACCAAGAGCTTAATGCTCTTGTAAATTATGGTCAATTATGGTCACTTCAATTAATTACTGGATAGCTCAAGTTCCGTATTAACGAATGCAGGTACGCCGTCCTTGATTATTTAATTTCCACTTTATGATTATATCGTGATGATCATGATAGTTCTAAACCCTGGCTTAAACGTAGGGCGTTAATTATTTAACACCATTGAAGAATAATTTACATGTGGTATAGAGCTTTAGGTTTATGAATATCATGATTTTCCGTTAAAGAATAAGAACAAGGATACTAATAATTCCTTTTGTGCCGTTGTCGCCTGTCGGTTGTGATTGAGGAGGAACGAATCACATCGACTGTATTAGTTTCTAGTCTCTAATCTGTCTTGGCAAATCTAATTGATATTAATTATTTAATGTTTGCCGACCATAGTTCCGTTCTGCAGACTTTATGAACAATAATAAGGATTGTGGATAGTATTTATTTTTATTCACCTTATGGTTAGGGCGAAAATTATGGTTTTGAGTGATAATCTACATCATAATGAATTTGGTAGTCACCAAAGTGACCCAATCAATATGGTCGTAGATATCAAAGTAATGTTTATTTGTGAATAATTCGGTATTCACCTTATGTCCATAAAGGAAGTATTGATTTGAATCTATATTATGTGAGATTTGATAATCACCAAAGTGACCGAATCATAATAGTTTATAAATATCAAATCTTATTATGGAACCCTAATTGTGGACAATTTAAGATCCACCTAACATCCGTGAAAAGTTATTATTTTGATTAACTTCATATAATGATACCGTCTGGCAGTCGCTAAAGCGATTCAACCAGTATGTTTGATAGATGTTAATCAAGTTATGAAGTTTTAATACCTATTATGGTTAGGTGTTAAAATAGTGATATTTTTATCACCTAATGTTCATGCAAAAGTCATTATCTTGATTGAAATCTATATTAAGACACGGTTTGGTAGTCGCCAAAGTGACCCAACTGGAATGTTTTGTAGATTTCAATTAAAATTACTGAACTTAAAACTTATTTATTTGATAGTTATATTATGCTACGGTTTGTTAGTCACCAAAGTGGCCTAACTGGAATAACTCATAAGTATCGAATTATACAGAACTTATTCTCATTCTTAAGTGTTAAAAATAATATGACTTTGCAAATCGCAGTTCTCTAGTCGCATAGATATTAGGTGGGCCCAAAGGTGCACCACTTCTAAGTGATTAGTGAATTGGAATAAGATAATTTATAATTATTCGTTATTAAGATTGGAACTGGATACCCAAAGGTAACAGACCTACTTAATTGCGAATCCTTATCAATTAGTCCTATTGGTGATAGGGAATCACCATAAGTGCTAATAGTATGACATTAGATGAACCCAAAGACAGATCATTGTTATACTATTTATTATTATTTGGGCAAAATTTATTTTGTCAAATTATTGGTAACTCAAAGCACTATTGTCGTGAGCTTTATGTGTGCATTGTCAATTATATTGTTTTTATATTCACATTCTCTTTTCAATTTTAAATAAAGGAGAACCCTCCTTTCCGAGCTTTTTTAGTTATTATGTACATTAAATTGCTTTTTTGTTATGTGCTGACGGATTTATATAGTTCTTTGACGAGCTTTCTTTCATAACCAAAAATAGAAGTTCATCACCAAAACTATGAGGTATTTTAAAATACCTCAATTTGGTGATGGACATTGATGGTAACAGGCTTGAACTCACGATGTGGCATGTGACATCACAAGAAAAGTGCCACCACCACTGAAATCAGATCTTTGGTGTTGTAGAAAGCTTTGATAATTTATTTATAGTCTAATCAAGGTGTTTGGCATCTTTTTTTTTTTTTTGCATTTTCATTTTATGTTTTTTAGCTTTTGAGTGTTTGGGTGTATTCCACGAAAATTTTGTTTTGATGTTTAGAGCGGAGAAGCCAAAAGTTGGGCGGAAGGAGCTTTTTGACTTCTCATTTTTCACTTTTTCCATTTTGATTAATAAAAAAACCTTCAAAATGTATTATGCATATATTTCCCAAACACTACTCATGTTACAAAATGCATTCTACACATTTCTACCAAACACTTTATTAGATTTAATATACCTTTTGGCATGATTCAAAAAGCCAAAAAGCCAAAAAATTAAAAATGAAAAGTTGAAAATGAGCCACCCAAACACCCCACTCATGCAGAGTATAAACTACTAAAAATAATGAGCCATCTTTTTCTCTCTCTCTTCCCCCACCACACAAGGGCATCCATGCCCCCATTTTTTCTAGGCCGTTGTATCTCCTCCTCTAATCTCAACCATTGATTGAGGCACTGCTCGTCCCCTCCTCTCTCGGAGCAATTATATTTATGTTTTCACCTCATTTTTTAATGTTGCCACTAGATAATAGCTTAGCTAAAGGACAAATTTGGAGTGGATTTAAGTAAAAAAGTGGTGTGGTTTTATAAAACTCCAAAATTAAAGTATTTCCCGCTTAAAATTGTTGATCTGTTACCGGATTGACCAGTCGGCCTTATTTTTTTGGTAAGTATTCTATATTTTGTGATAAATACCGCCTTATTCCGTGGTAAGTAATCCCAATGTTCGTGGTAAGTAAAATACATAGTGCGATTTTTTGGAGGAAGAACCGCAAAACCATCTCATTTTTTGCAATTCCACCCTACTTTTTGTGCGTGGTTTTGATCCATTGACTCAAATTTATCCCTTTTTTTTTATTTTTTATCTAAGAGCTTAGATTTAGTGGGGCATCAAATCAATGCCCCAATACCATATCAGGGCATCATAGAAAAATTGCCTTCAATCCCAACACTCATTTTCTCTTCCAATCACACTCCTTTTCCTAGATCCACCATGACAATCATAAATTGCCACATTGAAAAAGAGGGTCAATTCCCAATTCCCATCAGTTCCCAAGGAGTTCGGGACAAAGGTATATGGCATTATACGGACAATGGGATACTCTCTGTTCGCTCAGCTTACTATTTGGCGAGACTTACTAATCTTCCTCGGCAATCTAGAGAAAGAGATGAATCTAACTCTAGCACTCCTCACAACGCTTTCTGGAAATCCATTTGGGCTCTGCCAATTCCGAGCAAGGTCAGAATGTTTTTATGGCGTTGTTCCCATAATGCTCTTGTTGTCCTCATTAATTTGAATCAAAAGCACGTTGATGTTTCCCCCATATGCGTGAGGTGTAAATCTGCTTATGAGACTATTGAACATTTGCTTTTCAATGTAAAAAGTCTAGAGATGTATGGTTGTCTTCTCCTTTTGCTCATGCCTTGTCCACTTCCTGGAACTCCCTTCCTTTTCTTGATTGGTGGGAATCTACATCTCAAGCCGTTCATGACAAGGAAACAGACTTCGATATTGCTGCTCTCTTAGCTTCAATCTGCTGGTATATATGGAAGGCGAGAAATAAATTTCTTTTTGAACAACAGCAATGGTCATGTACTGCTATCCTAGATAAGGCTCTTTCCATCTGTTCCGAAATGAATGCAGCCATGCTAGCTAAGCATCAACCCCCGAAGCCTGCTATTGTCCTATCGTCTCCTATGTGGCTGCCCCCTCCACCTAGCGTTATCAAGCTCAATCGCTATGCTATACTTCGACGGTGGCTCCATACTGGGCGGGAAAGTATTGGGGGATATCGGAAAAAGCTCAAGTGTATGATCTCAAAAAGCTTAACACTTTGACTCTTTCTTGTCCCCCCCATACCCCCCAGGAGGTGAACTAGAGATGGAAGCAGCCCTCCTCCCCCGGAGGTAGTGAGTACTTACGTTATAATATACTATACTATAGGAACTAAGCAAGCTATAAGGCCTCTAGAAGAGGCTATATAGAGAGTTTTGATGGTGCCGTCAATCGGCAAAAAGGTATAGTCGGTGTGGGTATCGTAGCCCGAGACCATCTCGGCAAAATTTTGGGGACGATCTCTATTCCATACACTGGTTTCTACACCCCGAGGTCTACAGAAGCCTTAGGTTTTCGGGAAGCTCTAGTCTCTGCGGCTAACATGAAATTATCGCATATCATTGTGGAAGGTGACTCGGCCCAAATTGTTCAGGCACTCACACAGGAGGGGAAGAATTTTTCTGATTGTAGCTCTATTATCTCAGACTGTTTAGAGCTTTTGCCTCTCTGTTCCTCTTGTACTTTTCTGCATACTAAGCGTTCTTGCAATAGGGTAGCCCATTCGTTGGCTAAGAAATCCCTATTAGGTGCTCGATTGGAAAGTTGGGGAGGTCCTATTCCCCAATGGATTACCAATCTTGCCCTTGATGATGTTCGGTCTACGGACCCTTTTTCTAGTTAAATAATATCCATCTTCTTTCCGGGAAAAAAAAAAAAAAAACAAGAGGGTCAATTGGAACAATTGGAACCACTCTCGTCTATTCCTCCTTCCCACATTACCGTTTCACTTGGATGACGATGCCTTGGGTAGCAACTAGCAAATGCTTGTGCTCATTGGGTAATTAGCAAATTTTAACAACACTACCTCCTCATGATTAAACCTTGTAATCTTCCTACCCGATCCCTGATCTTTGTTTTGTTAATATTTCATGGTGTTTAGTTCGGTTTATGCAAGCCTCGACTAATATTTAACAATCAATTAAATCTCAAAGGTGCATCAATTAATCTCAAAGTAAATGTCTACTTAAAAATATACTGTACTTACTTTTTAGTTATTATGTACATTAAATTGCTTTTTTGGTATGCTTACACATTTGTATTGTTCTCTGAAGAGCTTTCTTTCATTACCAAAAATAAATAGAAATTCATTACCAAAAACAGAGGTATTTTAAAATACCTCGATCTAGTAGAGCTCACGGACCGTACCTAGGCTCGAACTCACGACGTGGCATGTGACATCATAAGAAAGGCTCGAACTCACGACGTGGCATGTGACATCACAAGAAAAGTGACACCGCCACTGAATTCAGAGCTTTGGTGATGTAGAAAGCTTTGATAATTTATTTATAGTTTAATCAAAGGTGTTTGGCATCTTATTTTTTTGCATTTTGTTGGGGTTCTTGCCGCAAAATGGGTATTGAGCCAATAAATCAAACCAAGACAAACCAAGAGAACACACAAGATTTTTACGTGGTTCGGATAAATTTGGTTTTTAAGCCAAATTTCCTACTCCATGGACAGCCTCATCCATTCTCATTAATAAATCTCAATGAGTACACATATCCACTTAAATATCAAGTAAATCACTGTGGATATTACAAAATTATCCATAATATATGGAATACACAAATATCGGACTGAGGCGCGGATATCTCGCTTTCTTTAAGGAGATTCAAGCCCTCTGCAGCTAGTTGAATCTTAAACCACTAGCCGATGCAACAGAACACCCACATGGCCTGTCTCCTCCAGGATACAACAGCCCAACTAATAAGTCGTGTTGGTTCAAACCACCCTGCACAAGTAAGTTAGAACCCAAAGCTCCACCAAATAAACACCCTTACATTTTGCTGGGTAATTTCTGTATAAAAATACAAAATACAAAATATAGAGAAATAGGAGAGAGCCTTGATCATAGCCTTAGGCCTCACTGCCTTGGCTTACTCCTTCTCCTGCCAAAATGCATGCATCTATATATAGACTCATAAGAGAAGTAAGATGCATGAATCAATTAATTAGCCCATTAATTAGATACATAGCCATTACTTAGATACATGCCAACTCATAGCATAATTAATCCAATACTTAGTCTCCAAGGATGCCACCTCATATCATTCTAGAATATGCCACCTTATTAATATTTCTAAAAAATAATTGAAATACTCAAAAATCATGTTTTTAAATATTAAAATATAACAAGAACTCCAACACATTTTCATTTTCTGTTTTTTAGCTTTTGAGTGTTTGGGTGTATTCCATGAAAACTCGTTCTGGGATAATGAGTTTTCCGTTTTGATTTATAAAGAGAAGAAGCCAAAAGTAAGGCGGAAGGAGCTTTTTGACTTCTTATTTTTCACTTTTCCTATTTTGATTAACAGAAATCCTACAAAATGTATGATACACATATTTCCCAAACACTATTGACGGTTACAAAATACATTCTACATATTTCTCTCAAATACTTTATTAGATTTAATATACATTATGACATAATTTGAAAAGCTAAAAAGCCAAAAAAAATAAAAATGAGCCACCCAAACACCCTACTCGTGCAGAGTACAAACTACTAAAAATAAGGAGCCATATCTCTCTCTCTCTCTCTCTCTCTCTCTCTCTCTCTCTCTCTCTCTCTCACACACACACACACACACACACACACACACACCATCACACAAGGTGGTATTGGGGCATCCCCTTTTTTTTTAGGCCGTTGTATCTCCTCCTCTAATCTCAAAATTGATTGAGGCACCCCTCCTCTCTCCTCCAACCTACACAAATTAAAAAAAAATTATTTATATTTATATTTTCCCCTCATTTTTTAATGTTGCCACTAGATAATAGCTTAGCTAAAGGAAAAAAACCCGGAGTAGATTAAGTAAAAAGTGTGGTTTAGAAACCCCAAAAGTGTGGGTTTCCTGCTTGAAGTTGGTAACCAGCTACCGGATTGACCAGTCGGCCTTCTTTTGTGGTAAGTATTCACATATTTTGTGGTAAATACTGTTTTATTATGTGGTAAGTATTCGCATATTTTGTGTTACGTATTCTAGCGTTTGTAATAAGTAAATACGATTTTTTTGGAGGGAAAACCGCAAAACCATCTCGTTTTTGTCAATTCCATCCAATTTTTTGTGTGTGGTTTTGATCCAATAACTCAGATTCATCCATTTTTTATCTAAGGGCTTAGATTTAGTGGAGCATCAATGCCCTAATACCATATTGGGGGCATCATAGGAAAATTGCCTTCAACCCCAACACTCATTTTCTCTTCCAATCGCACTCTGTTTCCCAAACCCACCATGACAATCATAAATTGCCACCCTAAACAAAAAAAAAAAGAAATAGAGGTATTTTGTAATACCTCAATTTTGTTTTGTTGTTTGTATTTCGTTGTTGTTGTGTGGATACCATATCTTGAACTCGTGACCCGACAAGGGGTGCACCACTTTAGTGCTCAAGGCTTTGGTGTGTTAAGGAGCTTTGCTATTTATTTTATACTTTAGCTTCGGTGGAAGTATAACAATTACAGTAATAACAGAATAACAGCCCTCTCCCTCTCTCTCTCTCTAAACGATGATCCTTCACTCACCCTATCCTCCACCATCAATCTCCACCTTCAAACCCAACACTCTTTTCTCTGCAAATCGGACCGAGTTCTCTAAACCCACTACGAAAATCTTAAATTGCAACGCTAAACATGGACCAGAGTCCTCCAATTCGTCTCCTAACCGCGATGAATCAGACGATAGACAACGTGAATCGATTTTGCTGGATTACTTTCGCGGGCCCAGATTCCGCTGCTGTTGTGGAAGAAGAGGGCTAATTGAAGCAATTGGAACCACGACTCTCTTGTCCATTCCTCCGTCCAATGCTTCCCCTTCACTTCCCGATCCCAAGGTTAGTACTACCTCTCTCAGGGCTGCGGGCCGAGCTTTCTTCGAACTGATTCGCAACTAGTCTAGCTTGAGCTTGGCTTGTTTAATATTACGGTCCGTTTGTTGGACGTATAAGGTTTTAATATTACGGTCCGTTCGCTAAGAAAGCGGTTTAGCTAAAAAGGAATTTGTTTGGTAGTTAATAGGAGTGGATAAGAATGGGTGGGTAAAGAAATAATGTGAGAAATTACTTGGTTGTGCTTGTGATGAAAATAGAAAAACTGAGAAGGATTTGGAGAGTTGTATACACCCAAATTTGGCATTTTTTCCTAAAGGACCGAAAAGTGTTGTTTTCGGACCGAATTGGGCTAAATTCACTTGTGAAATTAATGGGCTACATTAATTTTATTTCTTTTTACAAAGCCTGACTAGTTTTTTAGAAGATTAGGCTCGTGTTTTATATTTATTTGGCCATTTAAGAAAGACCCAACTAAGTGGCCCATGTTTTAAGGAGAGACAGTTGGAAATCCAATATTTATGAGATTTTGGATAAATCACAAAAGCCATTCTATTAAATAATAATGGCTCTCATGACCCTATTGATGCCGGAAAAAGAGGAAGTGGTTATTAGAAGTTATGCATAAGGCCATTTAATTAAATACAATGGCCCAGTTATCTCTTAAAGTGCACGTGGGACAAGCTAAGACCCTTGCAATCCCGGTGCTTAGAGCCAACCAAGCCCCGGACGAGGACCCTCTTTCCTAGCTTATCCCGGCTCCACCAGTATCCCACTCCCTTCTCCTCCCAACAAACAGGCCTTGAGGACGTTTGAGCTTAGATGGTTTACTTTGAGCCTCTATAGAAGAAGTCAAGCATCTATGAACAGCCGAGTTTCTATGGACAAGACAGATTTTAAATGGACGAGCCGAGTTACAACTGGCTCGAGCTCAGTTCGTTTACTATACCAACTTTAAAACTCAAAGCTCGAGCTTGATTTGCTTCCTAACAAAGCTGAGTCCCTAACGAGCCGAAAGCCGAGCTGCTGGCAAACACTCAGTTTGTTTGCAGCCTCTCTCTATAACTTGCATATACAATATAACATACAAACAAATTATGCAATTTCAAAGATGACTGAGTGCTCTTGATTATTTTTCTGCTTATGTAGGAAATAGGTAACCATGATGTCAAGCTATCTAAAATTTCATTACTTAATTTCTACAACTAATTGCAATCACTCTGTCAGCCGAACTACACACTCTATCTTATACGAAAATAAGCAAAGAAGCGGGGAAAAAAACCCTACTGTTTGGTGATCACTAGCTTATTTTCGTATAAGGTTGTTGGTTTCTAATTGTTGCGGGTGACGGAGAAAGATAAAGCAAATAAGCGAGATGGATCGAACCATTTTATTTGTTTATTTTAAGCAAATAAGATGGATTACCAAACGTAGCCTAAGGAGTAGATTAAACTCAATCAAACAAGCTGGCTGTTTTTTGGGCATGTAAGATGCTCGGTCCAGCCTCAACATATAAGTACTATCTGTCCAGCAACTGGCCTTACAGGTTGTCCTTGTTGGCTCAAGGCCTAAAAGGTGTCTCCGAAGTGGGAAGTGTTATGTGTCGTCTTATAAGTCAATTCTAGATATTGCTCTTGTCCGATGTGGAAAGCTAACATCCCTGCTTCAAGAAGGCTTTACCCTGGTGCTAATTGACCGAGCCTCTACTTGGAGCCCAGTCCAATCTATGGCACCATGGGTTTGTCCTTCAGGGCTCAAGCGCAAAAGGCGCCTCCAAGTTTGAAACCATCATGCACCGTCTTGTAAGTCTATTCATTAACATCCCTGAGGCGTCCAGTCATACAAATATTAAATGCTTGTAACCACCAATTTAGGGGGAAGTCATGCGTCCATACTGTGATACCAGGCTTTGTTTTCGTAATTAAATCGTTTATTAGAAAGCTCAAATAAGAGGATATCCTCAAGAGTTAGAAAAAATACAGTTATAACCCTATACATAGAGGAACACAGAACAGCTAGAAAATACGAGGAGGAATATGCCATGCATAGAGAGGCCTTGGTCCGAACTTCATACTTGATCTTACTCTAATATCAAACTCTTACTCACAGACTATACGGTATACATACTATGTTTGTTTGATCGTATACTTAGTGAATGCATTTCTTGGCAGTGGCAAGCCATTAGAATAACATATTGTACACACAGGCTATGCTGAACGCCATTCACCCTCCTAGACCAGATTGGTACGAGGAATTGTACGCATCAGCTTTGGATACGGGCATGAAGTCATACGAGGCAGAGGTTAGTCCTATTTTGATTATGAGATCATGGTCTACAAGCATTGAGTGTGCCATATCTTCTATTTTCTGCAATTTCAAGCTTGCACATTCCTTATCTGCACTATTCTTTGGCAAGGTTGCAGGTTATAAGTCACAGCTCTTTGCAAATGTGAGGGGAAAAGCTGAAACAGTGCTGGAGATTGGAATCGGGCCAGGTCCTAATCTCAAGTATTATGCCGGTGACAAGAGTGGTGTTCGTATTGTTGGCATTGATCCCAACAGAAAGATGGAGAAGTATGCACGAGCAGCGGCATTGAAAGTTGGCCTACCTCCGGCAGATTTCAAGTTCATCCATGCGGTATTTTGTCCTTCTCACATAATTGAATCTTGTGTTATTTTCAGTGAACATTGGCTAAGATGCTTTGACCGTGAGTCTAAATTTTGCACCTCGAAAATAAATTATTTTGACATTTCAGCTTAGTGAAATTATATATGGTGTTTTGTAGGTTTCTTGCAGTGATTAGCAATGTAGATTAAAGAATATAGACCACGTCTTATGTCAATTGACAATCAGTTGTCAATCTTTTTCTTCTGTGTAGCCTTCTTTTCACGTAATTCTAGGTTCAAGGTCAGAAGATGCTTAATTCTTTTTCCTCTATTGTGTTGTTAGAGCTTGTAGGTGATGAATCATCACAAAAGGTTAGAGTCACATCATTATTTGCCCTATAGTAACATGGATATTTTTTTCGGGTAGCGACATGGAATTTGGATTGCTGAATAAAATGGTTTACAGCATTTTGAAGATTCATAAATTTTGGTGGGTAGTAATATATATTATTAAACAAAGTTAACTTCTTTTGTTGTCAATTTTGTACTGGTGCTTCAGTCCTTTTTCCTCTGCTCGAGGTGTGACTAGTATTAGATTTTTAGCCACATTAGACAAAGGGGCAACTTTTATATTTATATTCTCAAACACGCCCTCTCACGTGTAGCTCTCCTCCATCAGTGGGCTAAATACGTGTAAATCTTAATCATTAGGTAGACGGTGAGGTTCGAACGCAGGATCTATCACCTACTCTGATAGCATATTAAATTGTTTACCACCAACTAAAAGATTAAGCTATTAGACAGAGGGGAATCTTTATTATTTATATTCTCAACAATTAGCAATATCCTACTCTATCTATTCAACATTTTCTCCTTGGATTATATAGTGATCAGGAAGTTTATATGTGAAGCTGAACGGTTGTTCTCTAAGACTAATTTCCTTGATTTTCTGCAGGTTGCAGAGTCTTTGCCATTACGTGATGCTTCCGTTGATGCAGTTGTTGGAACACTCGTGCTGTGTTCAGTAAAAGACGTGAATATGGCGCTAAAAGGTATATGAACTAGCATGAACTAAAGTTTCTTTTTGAGTTAATCTATTTAACGGGCAGAATTCATCAGGGACTTTATATTCACGGAGGATTATTGTCTGAATGGAAGTCAACGGACCATACTACCTCCACTTGCATTTTCAAGTGCACTACTTAAATAGTATGACTTGCAAGGTTGCAAGTAATGAATATGTTATTCTGCTCTTTGAACTATATGAAGCTCTCCATTATAATATTTTCCCTATCAAGGTCAAATTGGCAACTTTGAATTGATATTCAGAAATTCGATTGACTGAAAAGAATGCAGACGTCAAAGAATAGCATGTAATGGCTAAACTTTGATGTTGACTATGCCATTAAAAAAAAATTAAATGCACGTGTAATTGGTCGAAATCCAAGTTATTATACATCAAACAGGCTCTAAAATATCTATTCATAGGTGTTAATGTGGGTATTTGACGTGTCATGACTGACAATTCCCAAACTGCTTGCAAAACCAGTCTATAGTATTGTACTATGACCTACTTTGCGGCCTTTGCCCATGTTTGGTTATGAATTATGGATGGAACAAAGTTTATAGCGTCTAATCCAATAATTCTGTGTTGAACGCGAGTCACTTTTTATTAGAAAGACTAATGCTTGGTAAATGCACAGAGGTGATGAGGGTGCTTAAACCTGGTGGGCTGTACTTGTTTTTGGAGCATGTGGCTGGAAAAGGTATGGAAACTGATCGTCTTAATTCATACGAAGTACAAGAAATATCTGGTAGTTCTGTGTTTCAAGTCTGAACTCCCTTTCACCTTCACGCCCCCTTCGTTGAATTGGCCCATATTGAATATGGAATTGCTTATACTTTTTCCCTTATTTTGGTTGGATAGATGGAACGGTTACCAGATTTGTACAGGGTGTTCTCGATCCTCTTCAGCAGACAGTCTCTGATGGGTGTCACCTCACCAGGACAACGGGAAATTACATATCCGAAGCAGGGTTTTCTAACGTTGACTTGAAGAATGTTTTCGTGTCTAATGCCTATTTTTTAAGCCCTCATGTTTACGGCATTGCTTGCAAGTAGAATGACAAGTGGAAAGACTTTTTTTGAGCAGTAAGTGGAAAGACTTGGCATTCAAAAAATTGTAATTCATTGTAACGCAGCAGTTTGGTGTTGCTGAACACGAATTGTAGCTTGTCGATAGTCAGCTTACGATCACACAGTCGTCCAAGTTTTACTTTGTATATTATCATATGACCATTGCCAAGTTTTTCCACGGAGCGCAATTGACGTTATTCTTATGAGGGTTCTGCGATGTATCCAACGGGCGTATGGCGCGACCATACCCTCGAAAATTCATAACCCGGTAACATTTTGCCAGGAAGTTATAATTATGAGCTTCTACAAGTTTGCACCCCTCATTATAGGGGTTTTCGCCATCCCCATTGTCCATTCCAGATATATGTCCTGGAAATGTAAACTGATTATGTGAAAATCATTTCCCTTCGCAATATTGGTCTACATTTACTGTTTATTTTTGTTTTAACTTTTTGTATTCACCTATCAAAAAAAAAAAACCAGCTTGACACTTAGATTATGGTACTACCCAATAATGTCAGCGTAATCAACTGGTATTTTTTTTGTTTTTGTTTTTGTCAAAATCACACGATTTGTTGAAGAGAAAGTGTTTGAAACATGAAAAAAAGAGAAATGTACAGGGTGGATCTCATCCGTCAAATGTCTTTTCATGTTTTTTTTTTTTTTTCATGGATTGTACCAGGGCTCATTGTTGAAGGCTTTTATTCGAAGTATAGCCTAACTTATGTATCTGAGTTGAGGAACCAGATCCTCTGTTCCAAAAACCCATTGTTCCTCTGTTGTAGGGGAGTTTGGGCCGTTGGATCACACACAAATATTTAAAATACAAAAACAAAATTCACCATCCAACGGCCCAAACCCCCCTACAACAGAGCAACAATGGGGGTTTTGGAACACGGGATCTCAAACCCCGTGTTTATGCATCTCGATTTAGCTAGATCATCACTCCCCTTCGAAATAACTGCAAGGTTTCTCTATCTTGCATGAGAGGTAGGTAGAAAACAACCATACAATGGCTGATGTTTAAACGAGTTACATAGTAATTCTCGAAGGTCTTAAGATCATGTTTGAAACATAAAAATTATCAAATTTATTTCATAGATGTGATTTTACGGGTGATTGCATAATCCATTCACAAGACCTTGATAGATTGTGGGACTATTGAAATTCTTTGTTACTATTTATGTAGATTTGTTAAACAAAACAAGTTACTCGAGTTTGAGCTTGTGTTTGTTTGGCAAAAGCTCATTCATGATTTGTTACATAAAAAAACAAACCTTGAACACTTTTTTAAAGCTGATTAAGCTTTTAACCTAACAAACTACTTCTTTGCTCAGTTTTACTTAAGATGTAGAAGTATAAAAATCCAAGCTAATGGTCAAGATCAGTTTATCTTCAGCTCAATTGCTATTGGCTCGTCTCGTATAGAAGTTCAGGTCAAACATATTTTGAAGCTCGTAATTTATGTTGTTGTTGTTCAAAAATATTTTGAAGCTCGTTAATTTTCAAACTAAGTTTTACCAGCCACCTACTGAGCTCGTTCGACTCGTTTATCACCCCTGCTCCCATCAAACTAAAAAGAAAAAGCTAATTGAAAGCAAAAGAAAAAAAGATCGTTGAAATTAGGGAAAATATTTTGGGTGCCGGGTGGGCACTATATGGCTGTGCCCGAGCACTCAATCCGACCATCCCAAAGTGTTTTGGGTAGCCAAATTTATTTCTTTTTCTCTCTTCTCTCTTCTCTCTACTCTCTTTCTCTCGCTCTTTCTCCCTTTCAAATCCGAACCGTCCAAATTGTTTTAGATTCGTGCACGGCCACGTGGTGGCCGCCCGACACCCAAAAATTGCTCGAAATTAGGGGATAAACAAAACTACAACAAAAATGAGGGGTTCTAGGCGCATAAGTGCCGAAGCTAATCGCACTCTCCCGACTTTTTAGGGTTTTTTCACGCCCGCTTACCCAGTCCCCACTTCACATTTCTCTCAATAGAGTTTCGGTTGCAACCTGCTCCGGCTAAGTTCTTCTCAACTTGCGAACCGTAAGCTCGCTCTCTCTCTCTCTCTCTCTCAATGTATATGTGTGTATGTCTACGTATACACACGCGTATATCTACGCGTATATCTGTGTTTATATGGGTGTTTAGCCCTAGGTTTGGGGGCTTCCACAATGTTTGTTTTGCTCAATCCCGGTTTTAAGTTATTTCTTAATTTTCTGATTTCATTGTTTGTAGAAATCTTTGTGACGCCTTATTTGGTCTACTTTGCGTAGAATGTAATGTCTACTCCATTCTTCATTCGATACATAGGGGAAACTGGCGTGAACTGTGATATACTCAACTACACAGTTGGGGAACCACTGTCTTGCGTTCTTTGTTTATTTTCTTGAGTTGGTTTGGCCGATTTCTCAGCACTTTGCTGGTGGGGTTTACAAATTTGTTTTGTTACTTTCCTGCCTCAGTTGTCCTTTTGGGCAATCTCTCCCTTCATTTCGAGTAAGAAAGAGTGGATTTTTAATTACATTTTGTTGCACAATCATTAAATTTTTATTAGTTCTTTTTGGACAGATTTTTCAAGATGATGAGAACGGAGTAGTAAAGATTATGTATGGAATAGGGATGGCAATTGGCCGCGTTTTACTTATTGGGTCGGGACACGGTAGGTCCCATCCCGCCCCATTGCGATCCCTAGATATGGAATAGTAAAACAGGACCATTATAATGTGGCAGAGGAATGTATTTCTTACCACCTGAAGTTTGATGGATTGCGTATGAAAGGCACTAATGTCGTAGTTTTGCCCAAGTGAGATGATAAAACAAGTCGTAAAAATAGCTTTGTCGCTGGTAACATATGACTGCTCTGTGTGTGTGTGTGTGTGTGAAAATGTGTGTGTATGTGTGAATTCAGTGGTGAATTCTGCATAAAATGTAGCCTTTGCAAGTTTGCAACTCTTTGGATATCTCTCATAATATCCTTGTTAGTCCTAGGAGTAGCGGGTAGTCTCTTTGGTGTTTGGTGCTCTGGTTTGTTCTTCATAACTTTGTCCTGGGGTGTTGTGTCCCCTTGCAGAGGTTTTTTTTGGTGTTTTGATTCTTATGAGAATCTAATCTAGGGGTACGCCCTTGCAGAGGTTTTTTTTGCTATTTGCTGAAGTTTAATTTCAAAATTCCTTGAGATATTTTTGTACTTTTGTACACATCAATGCTCTGTTTGGTTGATGGTATCCTGTTTTCGAAACTTGTTTTCTCGCGGAAAGATGAATGATGTAAGAAAACAATGAATGCTTATGTTCTCAAAAATATAATTTGGAATGTATTGTACGAAATAGATTCTGGAAACTGCAACCTTGCCAACAGTTTTCTTCAATCTATTTCTATTCTCCGCTTCGATTCATAGTTACATTTTTATATAATGCCTATTTAATCTAATGGAATATGGAAGGAAAAAATGTCTTTACTGTATCTGTGGCAACTGACAAGTATTTGTGTTCAGAGTCTTCTCACACACGATTGAGTTGGATCCATGTTGGCTCCTACCGGATTGATGATAGTTAGTTTGTTGTCTTAACTGTTTTTGTCTTTCGCAGTCATTGTTTCCACTGGAGAATTTTGGACAAGGTATTGACACCTAGAAGCTATACTGCATGTGCGTCTGGCTCAAATATTGTGCTTTTGAAATTCATCAGTAGTTTACTTCACTTGTAGGAGGAGATGCTCGCTGGATTGTGGCAGTTTCATAATATACGGGCCCTTATGTAGAATTCAATTAAACTGAAAATTGGTTTCGCTGATTGCAAATCGTTCCTTAGAGGGTACATGTTGGGAATCTTATCAGCTGTCTGAGCAAATGTAATGTATTTCCCGTATGTTGAATTTTGGTGAAATGACGTGATTTTTTGGTTGGCTATCAAGCGACGAAAACTTTTGTTGAAGCAAAGGGGGAAACAGCTTTTGTGAGGTTTATAAAACATAGCTAAGACGGGGGCCTTCTGTTGTGTGGCTGCAAGGCCACATGGGTCCAATGCAACCAGCAGGGAGTGGTCTGTGGGTCCAAATGAGCCCTACTGGCGAACTAATACAAGCTTCTCACCTCCACCATCAAGGTGGGATTTCAGGTTCCAGCCCGAAGGCGTATCATTTGGATCCCATGATGGTATCCAATTCTACAGTTCTTCTGCTTCATCAACCAGTAGAGGAAGTCGGAGTTGGGTGAGAGGAAACCATCTTTCTAATCATCAATATTCAACATCTGATGG
This sequence comes from Vaccinium vitis-idaea, assembly GCA_963854785.1. Lineage (NCBI taxonomy): Eukaryota > Viridiplantae > Streptophyta > Magnoliopsida > Ericales > Ericaceae > Vaccinium > Vaccinium vitis-idaea. The sequence goes on from OY978215.1 coordinate 16,443,780, forward strand.
TGTTGGGCCATACTTTAGCAGTCCATCTGAGATCTCTCCAGCTCGGCAGTGGACTCCTCCAGCAATACAAGAAATCAGAGTGGATGATTATGGAACTTCTTCGAGGAGAGGTAATATGAATTTACTGGGAATCTCTCTTATCATCTTTGATAATGGATATAGAGATAGTCAAGGTTGTGTTCTTGTTGACAGTTATTTGACAAATTGTCTTCTTTTCTTGAGCTTCAAATGCAAATTTTTTTGAAACCGTTGCATGAACTATTGAATTACACCTACCGTACCCATGTGACTGGGTATGCCATGGGTGCGTATACAATATGTGGTTGACCCTTGTACCCAACTTGAACACTTGGACGGTGGGTATGCGATATGTGTCTGACCCTTGTTCCCAACTTGAACACTTGGACCTTAATATTTAATAACATTATTTGAGATATTGGAACTTTTCATAACGTTTAATTTCTTCTTTTGTTCTTTCTTTGCTTCTCTAGCTTCAGACTTGCTTTTTCTTCACAGATCCATTGTTTGATGTAGTGTTTATATATATTTATTAACACAGCCTTTCCTGTAATAGAAATTGAATACATTGTGTTGTAATTCTTCATTTTTTTATGTCTCCTCTGTGGCTTAAGCATTAGTTCCACATCGTGTGGGTTTATGTTGCCTCTTGGAATAGGTCTCTCCCTGTTCAGATTTTGTTTATTATATATAATTAGAAAGAAGTAAATCTGCTACCCCCAACCCAGTAGGAGCTAACAGCTGCCATTTTAAAGCCAGGAGCTATGTAGCACACACTTTGTGAAGGCAACGTGCTAGTGTCGGACAATCCCTGGACATGGATGTGCTCCGGAGTCCGGAAATCTGTCCGACATGCAATTTCAAAGTTTCCTTTTTTTTTTTTTTTTTGCATTATTTTCTGCTGAACATTCTTCCAACAGCCTCGGGACACTCCAAGGACACGCTCTGAACACATGTCCGACACTCACTTCAAAGTGTCCGTATTTATTTTTTTGCTTTATTTGTAGTTTCTATTTTGATTACTTTGCTTTCAATTTGAGTGGCTCTATGGAAATAGGTGGTGCTCTGTGCGATACCAATAACGAAACCATTATGGCCTAGAATTAATTCTTTGATGGTGTCATAGTACGGGCTTGTTCCACGGGTCTTGGTTGTTGATTTCTTCTCAACCTCCCACTACCACAAGTCTGCCTCCAAATGCCATGACACTGTACTCCTATTTATTGTCATACTTTAGTGGTGAACTTGTGGTTCCTTGTAACAGCTGTCTTGACATAAGGGATATTTGGTGCCTTTGCTTTCACTTAGGAGGGTTTGATAGATGTAGGTGGGGTCTTTGAACTTCTAGCTCTAGAACTCCTGCAGGTTCTCTGTGGGATACCAAACCAGTATGGCCTAAAATTATTTCGTTGATAGCATCATAGTAAGGGCTTGTGCCATGGTCTTGGACTCTTGGTTGTTGGTGTCTCTTCCACCCACCACTAGCCCACAAGCCTGACTCCAAATGCCATGACATTTTTACCTCTGCCTTCATTCATTAATTAACGAGAAATTATAGGTGTACACCCACCAACCACTTAGACCACAACCCTCTCGAATCATGTGTGAGCCCCATATTTCTATGCGTAGGGCCTAAAGTACCTCATCCATTGATGATCCTGTGTTCGCTCGCAGCCCATCTACGCATCCCAGAGGGCCTCCAGAGACCCTCTTTTAGATGGTGATTTATTTTCCTGTGGAAGACCACCAGTCTTGCAGGGTTTAGAACTAAGAGCATGAGGAAACTCATATAGAAAATTGTGAATCTTATGTTTGGAAAATGGAAAGCTAAGCTCTCAATTAAGACTGAGCATTCTCGTCTGAAGTCCTCCAAGAAGTTCCATCTTCTTGAGGTTGTCTTCTTTTTTCTTCAAGCCTCCTACCAGTTTGCTCTTTCTTTTATGCTAGGCTGTTAAGGTAGGTGTTTTCTACGTTTGGATGGTTGGTTCCCCTTGGGGGTGTGTATTAAGCCTCATTACATATCTTTACTTTCTTGGTTGATACATATTTAATGACCCAAGAAAGGGAAATATTAGCTATGTGTTATATGATAATGTTAGTTTGAGTTATTATTTTGACTTGTCAAAAACATGGGAGTTAGTAGTGTTGTGGTATGTGTGCTGCCTCTGTTTTCTACCCCATTTTCGGACATGTAGCTGCTTTTTAGCCTGTAACAGAAGTTAGTTTCATCATGTGATTTATTAGCTTCAGTTTGGACTGATTGTTGGGATTATCTTCTTCAAATGATTTTGGACAAATTAAGCTGGTAGTTGATGTCCTATATTCTTGGAGAAAGTATTGGGGACTTATTTTTACTCTTTTCAACAAGTTGTAGAAAATAAGCTCAAACTGCTTCAGAAGTTCATAACCACATTTGCTGATATTTTTTCCACTCTTTCTTTGGATACAGTTTTGGGGCCATTATCCTTTTCGCCAACTATGGAGGTAACATATATTGGTATTTCCTTTGGCATCTATCTACTTGATGAGTACCTTACTGGCATTCGTTTTACAGGGAACATCAGCGGTTCAAGATAGTGGGGGCTCTACTTCATCCCCGTCAGACAGCAGTGATTATGAGCGGATGGCGAAGTCACACTCCTCTCATCGTAACTTATCAAGTCACCGTTGCTTTACTATGTCCAAACCCATTTATCCGCTCTCCTTTCCGTCCGAAACACCTCCAAGAGAAGTTAATAACAACACAGCTGCCACCTTTCCAGAGTTCGATGCTTTCGCTCTACGTAGAGATGCACATCGCTTAAGCAGTGCTAGTGGCAGTATTGATTTCACAGATTTTTCTGAGCCGTTGGAATCCGATTCTCTCAGTCGATTGACTAATCCATCAAACAGTTTTAAGTGTGGATTGTGTGACAGGTTTCTTTCACAGAGATCCCCTTGGAGTTCTCGTCGGATTGTGAAAAGCGGAGACATGCCGGTCGCCGGAGTTCTTTCGTGTCGTCATGTTTTCCATGCAGAATGCTTGGACCAAACAATTCCAAAGGCACGCAAAAACGACCCACCTTGTCCTCTCTGTACAAGATTGGAGGAGGAAAATTTGTCGGACCAGCGGGTGTTTTGCAAGCTAAGGACTAGTTTCCCGAGACACAGACATTTCAATGAAGAGGGGCCGTCGAGGCCATGGGGTTGCACACAAGCAGGCGATTGTATCGAAGGGGCTTTGCACGCTCCTCCTCGCAACACTATGTTCTCACTCACCCGAAACCGTGTCAGAAAGAATCTATCTTCGAAGGGTAATTCAGGAAAGGAATATCCAGGGAAGTTGAGGAAAATTGGATCATGTTCTTCGCCGCAGTTGATTGGAAGGTCTTTGGAGATTGGACCAGTTGGGTCTTCAAAGATAATATCAGACACTAGTATGAAATGATCAAAAGTATGGATACTGGAATTTTTTTGCTAAATTGCATTCGTTGTCTGATTTATTCCGGGTCTTGATTTAGCTGGTAACGTATTTGATGATTCAGATGGGTTGGGCAGATCATGTTGTAATGTTTAATTTACTGTCGCGCGATAACTGTGCATCTTGCGTTCTTCATCTTACTAATTGGCTCTCTGATGACAAACAAAACTATGTATATTAGTAATCTTATTGCTGGAAGCCTGGAAGTTGACATCCCTTTGCATAGATGGTTTTGGACTGTGGCTAGTTTACTCGGTACCAGTAGTGGTTTTGCTGGTGGTTGGCATCAGCTTGATGAATTTTGTGCGTGTCATAAGTCTTTGTGTGCGATACGCACAAATTTACAGCGGGTTTGTGCATTGCTTGGATGGGTTGGCAGGGCGTTCTTGTGGATAGCAGAGCCCTCGGGTCCCTTTTTTTGGGTAAAATAGTGAGATATACCGGTTAAGGTGAATTTTTCAGAAATTTTGAGGGCCAGTTAAAGTTTTCATACTTATTTACCCCTAAGAATGTTATCAAAAAAAAATTAAAAAAACCCCCAAGAATAAACCCAACTTTTATTTACCTGCAAGGATAGTTTTTAACATGATTACCGTTCTACTCATGATACATTAATAAAGCTTCTATTTTTTACTGTAGTAATAAGCTGCTTCCATTGCCGATTTCAATTGTCGATAATCTCCATTGCTCCACTCAGATCAAATTCGTCCTCTCTTTTCAAATTTCTGGTCACTTTCTTCATCTCTTAATACCCCAAATCTAACACCCCAGCCCATGGCTATAAAACTCAAATTTCCTTTTCGGGTCCTGTCGGTTTTGATCGGAGGTGCCCGGTTGGCATTTTCCTGCTCCGTTGTGTCTTTCTTGCCTTGGATCCCTTTAATCTTTGTAATTCGTTTCCAAAGATTAGTAAAATCTTTTTGCTCTTCAAAAAAAAAAAAACATGTAGCTTAGTGAATTTTATTCGCTTCGAACTCGTGGATCTCACTAGATTTCACACCTAATGAATTTCCTTCCTTCCTTTGTTAGAAAAGCAGTACCAAAAAAAAAGGGACAGTAACTCTACGGTCAATGTATGTTAGACGATGAGTGCATTGCACTATATAATTAAAGTTCGTGGAGCTCACTTCGGTTCTTCTTTATTACTCCCTCCGTCCCAATTTTATAGTCCCTTTTGGGGATTCCAACTTAATAAGGGGACATAATCATTGTATTTTTGACAACATGTTTTTCTTATTTTACCCTTCAATCATTACACTTTCTTACTTTTTTATTATTTTTAATTTCAAAATATGAGGGTATAAGAGGAAATTCCTTAACAATTACCCATTTAGTTTTGAAGTGGGCCAATTTTTTTGGGGCAACAAAAAGTGTCAACTGGGACGGAGGGAATACAATCATTCACATTTTAGGTTTGGTGTGTAAATCATTCACGTGGATCATGTTTTTTTGGCCCAATCTTTTTTGGTGCATTTTGATTAATACGGAGTATATTTTTTAGTTTTATAATTCGTCTTACGAATGATAATCACAAAAATTTCACGCAACCGAAAAAATGATTTTTTTTTTTTCAAAAAACAAATTAATAAAATAATTCAGTAAAAGTTAGGCCGAACAAAAAGAAAAGAGAGTTGGAACCAGAGAGGTCTTTTGTCCAGACACCAAGGGGCTCCAAAGTGTTACTAACCCTACTATTAAATAGGGAATGGATCAAAGTTTACCATACAAATATACAAGGGGCCCGTTCCCCTCACAATTAAAAAAATACAAAAAAACACCTCACTCTTCCGGGCTCCACTGTGATGTTCTGAACCGTTGATCTTGTTTAAATGAGTAAAATAAAAGGTCCTGTAAAATTTCAGCTCAATCGGATATCGGTAAGTGCTTGATCCAAACAATTTAAAAAACACTAGTTCCTGTCACAGTTTTTGCAAAACTATTTGGATCAAACACTTACCGATGTCCGATTGAGCTGAATTTTTGCATATGGGGCCGGTTCCCCTCACACATAAAAAAACACATGATTTTGTTCTGAGCTCCACTGCGATGTTCTGAACCGTTAATCTTGTTTAAATGAGTAAAATAGGAGGTCCTGCAAAACTTCAGCTCAATCAGACATCGGTAAGTGCTTGATCCAAACAGTTTTGCAAAAACTATGACATGAACTAGTGTTTTCAAAATTATTTGAATCAAGTACTTATTACAAACGCTTTGCTTGAAAATTCAAAGTCAGTCAACTACAGAAAAGTGCAGTACTCCTAACTTGCCTGGACATATATTAGCCATACCTTTTCGTTAAGAAACAGACACGACAAGAAAAGAAAGCAACAGGGGCATTTCAGGTACAAAAAGGGAAGACTGTCCTTTTTGTGGGCATTTCAAATAGGAGTAACACTATGGGTACATTATTTGGTGTACATCAAATGCATACTCTGTGTGTGGAGTTCATCTCGGGATTCCACACGTTTGGAACAGTCAGGAACAGGAAGTCAGGAACGTGATGGCAGACTTTTTTAATTCCAACGTTTGGCAGAGACGAGGAATAGGAATGTGATTCCTGATGACATATTCAACCAGGAATCACATTCTTAGACTGAGTGAGAATCTGATTCCTCACTTACCCCATGGAAATCTCAGATTCTTGGCTCATTCATTCAGAAAAGGAAATATTGACTTTAATAAATTTCCAAAATAATTGTTTCCCGTGTAAGATTACTAAATTAATCCAAACACCGAAATGTCATTCCTCCAGGTATCAAATTCCTAGGAATTCGATTCCCAGTAATTATATTCCTATTCCTACCCAAGAAAATTCCCTGGAATTTGATTCTCGGTAATCATCTTCTTATTTCTACTCAAGATTTTGGTCATCCAAACACAGCCTTAAATAGGGAATGGATCAAAGTTTACCATACAATGGTATCGCTGTGCATATGGCTCTGTACATTGAATACTTTTTACACTTATTACAAACAAACGCGTTGCTTGAAAATTCAAAGTCAGTCAACTACAGAAAAGTGAAGTACTCCTAACTTGCCTGGACATATGAATAGCCATACCTTTTCGTTAAGAAACAGACACGACAAGAAAACAAAGCAACAAGGGCATTTCAGGTACAAAAGGGAAGACTGTCCTTTTTGTTGTGGGCATTTCAAATAGTAACACTATGAGTACATTATTTCGTGTACGTCAAATGCACACTGCGTGGGTGGAGCTCATCTCGGGGTTCCACACAAATGATCAAAACCGTTCAATTTGTTCAAAATGTTTTTTTAAGAGTTCCTGTAAAAAATCAGCTCGATTAGATATCGGTAGAGGCTTGATCAGCTTTTTGGTTAATTTTCTAATAGGAAAATTGAGCTAAGAATCGATCAAACTCTTACCGATATCCAACCGAGTTGATTTTTTTAGGAATCCATAAAAACATATTTTGGATAAGTTGAGCGGTTCCGATCATTTGTGTGCAATCCCGAAATGGTTCTTACATAACGCAGTGTACATTTGGTATGCACCAAATGGTGCACTCCTAAACCGGGTCTAATTTTGTCCAGTCAGTGAACAAAATTAGACCCGGTTTGTTGGAGTTGCTTCAACAGTTGATTTTTCAGACCATTTTTTCACTGATAATTTTTTTGCATTTTGTTTTTATCCCTGGTACATGCAACAATTATTCACAGGATTCAAGTTCTAAACTTATATTGGTAATTTTTGTTTTTTCCCCTGTTTTTGACAGACCTTTTGCAAGACAAGATATACATGACAAATGAAATGGGTCAAAGAAATACTCCATTTAAGATGTTCCAGCTAAATTATTGATCCTTGTCCTCTGATCGTGGTGGGCTGGTGGGAAACCAAGTTACTGAAATAATGGCTGAACTGTTTCACTGTACTATGTGCGCAGACGGTTAATTGGTTACTCCTATGTGTCCAGAGGAAATAGTGGATAGTTCCACGGGGCCATGAGAAGGAGTTAAAGGCCCGTTTGGGACCATTGGTGGTCTGGGCCGAGCGATGTCGGCCCAAGACTGAACGGTCCCATCTGAGTGAGCTAAAGAACTCATACCTATGACCCGGATGTTTAAAGGCAAAGTCACGGATAAAACTGCCCGGATCTGAACGAGCCCGTGAGATTCGCCGAAGATGGTTTGCGCATGTGCTCAGGTAGCTTGCTCCACGTTACAAGCAACGTCACCCGAGTGGTTATAGCACGCGTCTAAGGATGATTAGCTGCATGTGCTGATAATGGCCTCGCTCGCCATTGTCATGAGTGACATCAGCCGAGCGGTTACCTTATGTGCCATGCCCAAGGTACTTGGATGGCAAGTCAATCTCTCCCTATTAAAGATAACAAGTTCATCCCTAAGGGCCCGATTGGATGCGGGATAAGTTTTGGGTAGATTAAATATGGTGGGGCATAAGATAGCAGGGGGTATAATTTATAGGGAGTGGACCCACATTGATGTGACTTTTATGGAGGGTGGATAAAAAATTAGTTGGTTTGGATAAGGTATTAAAAAGGAGGGGATAAAATAGTACTTGGTTTGGATGATAGATAAAGTAATAACGTTGTTTTGTAGTTGAAATGGGGGAGGAGTGGGGGATAGAACACCCTTTATCTGGTCGGATAACTTTTAAACAGCTCAAATGGTGTCCAAAAATTATCCACCTCAAGCCCCCTACGCCCGGATAACCATGGAGGAGGGGATTAGTTTAGAGGGATGCAAAAGTGGTGTGCCAAATCAAAGCAAAGGAGAGGGGCCCACCTCTTATCCAAGCGGAAAACTAATTTGGGAGGCTTTGCCTCCATCCAATTAACCCCTAAGGGGGTACGCTCAACGCAACACTCTACGCCCTAGATTTGAGTACTTTCCTTCTTCATTTTACTGACTTGATCGTCAGAGTACCGTCTCATATTTTAGCGGTTTGGTGTGGTGCTAACAAATTTATTCAGTGCGCAGGAGTGGAACTCAAGCAAGGATTCAATCCAAACGAGGCATAAGCAAACCAACTAAGTTGAGAAGAGCGAATCGGGAATCAAGTTAGTAAGTTAGTGGACCGCAAGTCTAGAACACGACTTTAGTAAACTTGGAACAAGCACCCAACTAACTGGGCATTGCAAGTTCAGCATTTATTGCAACATGAAATGAAAAGTTCTGCTAACAAAGCCAGCAAGGAAATATCACTTTCACAAAACCTAAGCCCTATATGTTTAGTACTTAGTACACACATGAAATTCCAACATTATGTTGGGCCATAAGTTCTACCTCACAATTATAGGTAGGCCTCAGTACAATAGAAACCTACAGTAATTATCAAGCAATAATCACTTTCAGGGCCAATTGTGTGTTCCTTATGAAGTGCGGCACAGTACAACCCAATAACAACTTTCAGCTATTAAAAGCCCATGGGCCATTTCCCTTGCCATTGAAAATTCAAAAATAGAGCCTCGAAGGTTAGTCTGTTTGGTTGGTAGATTTGTTGACAAGGATTCGATTCTTCTGGTCAAGTCACAAGAAAGTGAATTCTTGTGAATTCCTTTGTCCCAGCGTAGATGGTCTGGCTTTGACTGGACCGGGGAAGGGATTAGTTGAGATAATCTGGTCCGGTCACCCCTGAACGTGGAAAAAAAAAATTTCCAAAAAAGGATCAACTACCATACTCTATATTTTTTGTAGGGCTCTATTTCCATGGGGACCACATCCTTATTTTCCTCACATTCATGTGCAGTGTTGGCATTAACCAAGACAATTGCACATTGTGCCTAGTGTTTGCTAGTCCCTCTCATGCCACAAAAAAATTTCCCCTCCTCAAATTGGGTCCATTTGGATTTTGACAAGGTTTTTTACCCTTAACTGCCCATGTTCAAGCTCTTGTCATGTTCCAACAATTTGAAATACCAATGGAGATAGCCAACCCTACAAGATAAATCAGTGAAAGAGAGACCTTGGTGAGCTGCATTCACTACCGAGCTTTGAATATTTTTGTGTGTGTGTATATATATATATATATTGGCAGCAATTTGGTCACAGTATCCCCTGCAATTAATCTCTAAACTATTCACATTTAGAACAAAAAGCATACTCTTTTTCTAACAAATAGTATATGAGAGAACATCAGAGTAAAATGAGGATGTGCAATGGCAGAGCCAGGAATCTAATTTGCCTTGAGCTAATTCATATAATTTTTTTTTGATGGGCTAACCCATATTAATTTTTTATTGGACAAAAAATTTACATGTAAATTTTTAGTCTTTTTTTACTTTACCTTGGGCTAAAGCCCACCCTACACAAAGGGTAGCTCTGCCCTTGAGGATGTGGATATTTGGTATGGCACTATTTTTGCCAAGGATCCGGTAAGTGAGAGTACACAGTTCCAATCGTTGAGCAACTCTATTATTCGGGAGGAAGGGAAGAAAAGAAAAGAGAGAACATATTCTCGGCACGTGTGTGAATACCTTAGGGGAAAAAAGTTGATATTTCTTTGATTTTCGAGACGTGTGATGAGCATATTCAATCACATGCCCTAATTGTCCAAAAATGGTTACACAAAATGGGATCCAATGGTTGATTTGCTTCAATACTTGATATTTCCAAAATAGTGGCACATATTTTTGTTTAGAAGTGGCACCTTGTAGCAGCAAAAATGCACCATGGTGAAATTTTGTTGCTATTTTTCTCAAGTAGATAGCCACGTTCTCCCCATGTGATGGTGGGTCCTTACCTTATTGCTTTATCTTCATACAGCAAAATGGGAACACCAAATTCAAATGAAATCCTCAAGGAAATGAAAGCATGTTGTCCCTCACATGTGTGCCCTGTTCACAAGCAACATGTCTACCTTTTGATTAATAGATATTCAGGACTGTTTATTAATATTGAGGTTAATTTCACTATCCACTGGCAGGAGCTCAATTAAAACCGAAAATAAATCAGGAAAAATCTCATGTATATGAACTGATCTAATACTAAATTGATAGTACACATGTGAGTCCATCCGATAGCCAAATTCCGTACTAAACACTTCTTGAAGCCTTTGCTTGCCAAGTGACTGCAAGAACTTCGGCTTTGGTGTTTGATTTTGTGGTCCTTTTAGTCTGATGGATGCTTGGTTATGGGCAGTTATAGCAGGGGCGTGGGTGGTGAGCCTATTGGTTTGTGTATGGTGTTTTGCTTCGGTTTGTTTTGGTTGTATACTTGTATCTGCAGTATTAGGTGGGGGTTTCGAGGTTCGGAGGTGTTTCGGGTGTTTGGTCGGGGCGTTATTTTCTTTCTTTTGGTCTTGTTCCTTTGCTTGGCGATTAACGCCTTCCTCGTCTATTTGGGTCTTGGGTAGCATTTGTCATTGTGCTCTTGGTCCATTTAATCCTTGTACGGTAACTTTTCGAGAAAAAAAAAAAAAAAATCCCCCAAAAAAAAACACTTTATGTTTGTAGCAAACAACTTTTTTTCCCCGCCCTACCCTTTGGTGTGAGATGTTTGAGCATCCATAGAATTGGGACCGTTAGGTCTCAAAACTCAAAAGTGATACAGTTGAGGTAGGATTGCATTTTTTGTTTGGTGCCTATACCTCATGGGATTGTCTGACGAGGCATATTTAGATCTTAGGGTTGACTATAATTTCTTGTTTTAGGATTTACTTTCAATCACTGTTTTTTTTACGGTTATAATTTACAAGAAGAAATTTATAAAATGAACAGTTCCTATTACTACTATGATGGGCCCACATGCCACAACATCCCAAACTGGGCCGGACCGCATGATAGTAAAGTTGGACCAAACCTTCCCTCTATATAACTCTATTATCTTTGTTTAAGAATTATTTGTTTGCCAAAATTAGACATGAGATTAAATTACAGGGTTTCAGGGATTTGTACTTTTGCATTGTATATTTTGTGCCTGCTTGATTTGTTAAATGAACAAATTACACTTTTGATGTTAAAATTGAAATATCTGCTAAATATGCTCTTAAGTATGATTTTGTCTTGGGAAATGTTTGGATACAGGAAAACTGTACATCAATGTGAATCTCAACAGTTGATTTAGTTTTCCTCAACTGTTTCATGTATAGTTTTTGTCCACCCTATCAAACCTCTTTTTTCTTTCTTGTTTCTCTTAGCACAAGTGGGTGACCTACCATTGTGGTGTAAAGCTGGCTACGTTTGCTTCAATTGCTTGGCAAGGGAATTTCTTATGTAATTTTCTTGTACCTTATCCCTTATCCTCTCTCTCTCTCTCTCTCTCTCTCTCTCTCTCTCTCTCTCTCTCTCTCTCTCTCTCTCTCTCTCTCTCTCGTTTGACGGTCACTTCGATTAATCCTCTCCGCGGTCCAGTTAAAGGCAGGTCATCCACGCCGGAACTAGAAGATTCACAAGAAATTACTTTGTTGTAGCCTGAACCCCCAATAATCAAATCCTGGTCAATTTTATGGGAAGCAAAATCCATCAACCAACCAGACTAACCATTTGGGCGCTCTCTCTCATACCTATGTCATGCTTATGCATCTAGATCTAATTTCTCACAAATTAAGATTCTGCTTTTGAGGTTGGCATGCACTATATTGGCAATAGCTAAAACTCTCTGCCTTTTTCTGCTTTTTCATCACACTAATAAATTGCTAGACAAGTGAAAATGCTGAGTCAAATTTATAAATGTAGCTAGTTGAAAATGCATAATATAGTTAATTACTGTCCATTTAAAACATTATCGTTGGGCCGTATGACCTTGATAGCCATGTTGCTAGCCACTGGTCAGGAAGCTAGAAGACCAAAGATGGAAATTAATATAGGAAATTGATATTAGCACTCCGCAAATTGTTAAGCCATTAACAATTTGGGGAGTGCTAATATCAAGTTCATATAGGGAGCGGTAAATTTGGATCCAAACGAAGCTTTATGCTATATTTTTAAGGTAAATAAAGTATGCATGGGGCAGTCTGATTTATGGGTAGTCCGAAGCTTTTTTCTGGTCAGCCAACCACAAGACAAAAAATGAGCAGAAAATTGGGATTTATATTATTCCTGTAAATAGAGAATTTTGTCATTTTATAGTACTTTAACACATATTCTTTCATTGAGTTATTATTATTTTATTTTTTATGGCAGACAGAAAATTATAGACTTCTCTTTTGAAGATTTATCTGTCTGAAGAAATTATGTTCTCTACATGGGGACCACCATGTGGTAAGGGGTTCAAGTGGACCTGGTGAAGCCACATTGTGATTAAACATTTTCAGGAAAAAAAGGAAAATATTTAACCGTTTTTATTGAAACCAAAGAAAAAATATATATAATTATGAGTTTGTTTTGCGCTTAGCTTATTTTCTGACCCTTAAAAAAATTAATAGATGTCAATTCCATCACTTAGTTTTCTTTTAGCTAAGTAGTACATAAGTTCAAGATCTTAACATAGCGTAAAATTGAGTTTAGAACCAACTTTAGGCGCTAATAACAAAGAAATACTTATTTACGGAGCCTTCGTAATCAAGGAGTTTGCGCCGAGCAAATCACAGTCGTGCATTCCGCGATTTAACTACCTGGATCATTGCACTCTCTCTCTCTCTATCCTCCTTAAAAGCAAGTCAGATTTAAAAACAAAAAAGAAATTTGCGCATTAATCCGAGCCGTTAGATCCAGGAATGCACGGCCCGGATTTGCTCCGCGCAAATTCCTTGATTACGGAGGCTCCGTAAATAAGTATTTCTCCTAATAATATTGTTCAATAAAGATGCACAAATAACTCCAATGATTGCTTCGATACGTATGTTTCTGAGAAAATTCATTTCATTTCCTTTTGGTAGGACAACAAATCAACTTCCAACAAAAACTAAAGCCAAAGAGAATAAGGATCATTATGTTAAAATGGAGGTGGAGGGTGCAACATAGCAATCACAGTAGTGGTGCTTTTGAATGCTAAGAAAATAACATCCCTTAGATGCAATTCATGGACCAAACAGGGACCATTGAGACTTGGGTGAATTTCACATACACCCCTGAGGTCACCGTCATGTCACATACTCCATTAAAGTTTGAGAAATGACCATAAACCACCCCACGTGGTTTCAATTTTCAAACTACTGTTCCGCCAAACGGGTAATGGTGTTAGCTAAAAGTGGTTTACATTAACAAATTCACCTTTATATAATAAAATAAATAATACAAAACTACTCTCAATTCTCAATTCTTTGGGACCAAAAAGTAATAAATTTGTTATTTTTGACAAAAACGGTTCTTTTAATAAGTAAAAAGTAAAAATCTATTCTTAAATTTTACTATTCATTTTTATCATAAAAGCTTTTCCAATGGGTAAAAAAAATGTCATTTTGATTCAAAATTAAGGAGAGTTGAATGTTTTTCATTACTTTTTATCATCAGAAAGGGCAATTTTTTAGGTAGAAGTTATTTTTGGTTCATTTCATCAGTATTTCGAAAGACAATTAATTTGGGGTGTTGGCGAAACGTACATAGAAATCACATATTCACACAAGGTCCATTATCATTTCTCATATGTGAAGGGAGTATCCGTCATTAATGATAACCTCAGAGCAACTACATATAGTACGGGTGAATTCCTTTGGGTAAATTTCACTGACCTCCCTTAAGATTTCTAACAAATGCAAAAACATCCCTGAGGCTTAAGAAATTTCACTGACCTTCCTTACTTTACAAAATATTGTCAAGATTTTCTAAAAGACCAAAATACCCTTGAACATTAGTTAAAATTCATTAACTAATTGGATACTCTTGAATATTAGTTTTTCTCCTAATTAGAATCTTTAATGTTAAAATCAAAACATGTTTTTTAAGGGTCCCCGCGAGGAATCATTTAAAAAATGACCGGGAAGGGCTTCATCCGAGCAGTTTTTCATACAAACAGTAGATATATATTTTATGAAAAAATGCTCCTATGAAACCCTTTCCGGACATTTTTTTTTATGATTCCTCACGGGTACCTTTAAAAACACATTCTAAACGCATTGGACGGTTCGGGTCATTAAAATTCAATCGGGAAATGTGAGGTGAGGTTCTGACTTTAACAAAGTCAGGGATCCCTGACTATAAGTTTTCTGTATATATATAATAAACTTAAGTTAGATATTTTGCTCGAATTAATAGAATTACTTATACATTTAATATTTTGATAATTAAGTTCTATTATTTTTCTTCCCTACTTGTCTTTTGTGAAATAAAAGACACATGTAAATGCCTAACCTACCATATAAAAGTTTCATTTCAACTTTTCAATTGGTAGACTAGAAATCTACATGTGCCTCCTATTTAATTGGCAAAATAAACCTTTAAAAAAAGTATAAAAAAAATTTCATTAATTTTCTAATTTGTTGTCAATATTTTAGATCTCATGGAAAAATAAATTAAATATCAACAAATTATTAAACGATATAAATACAACAATATATAGTAATTCTAAAATAGAAAAAGACCTTTTTTAAAGGTGTATTTTGTAAAGTAAGGAAGGTTAGAAATTTCAAAAACCTCAAGGGAGGTTTCTGCATTTGTTAAAAACCTCAAGGGAGGTTAGTGATATTTACCCAATCCTTTTCCTCGCTAGCTCACACTCAAGCGTTACAACAGTGTAGTGCGGCAAAACGACTTAGTTTTGAATGCATTTAAAGCTATTTGAGGCCAAATTAAATTTTCATTAATTTGAATAGCCTCTAAAATACTTTAATTGCGGATAAAATTACGTCGTTTTGCTACACCATACCATTTTAGTGTATCCATGCAACAAAAGCACCCCCGGATCCTGATTTGAAAGGGATTGAAGAAATTCTAAAACTTTGAAAAAATCTAGTAACTTTACAACTACTTTTGTTAATAACGATTAATTCAACTTAAAGATGAAGCCAATAATTTCCAGATGGGTAATCTCTGAAATTAACTGATAGTTTTCACTTTTCAACGCACTAACTTCAAATTTAAGAGAAGTAGGTCGCTAAAATTGTGGAACCTAACTTCAAAATTAATTCAAATCTTACATGATTAAAAAGCACCAAGTACGTATAGCAATCCATATTATTGTATCTTGTTGCTGCCGAAATTCCTTTGCCAAGGTTATTTTATGACTTGATATGGTGTCAAAACGCCAAAGTATAGTAACGCTATTGTACTGAATTTAATGTCATTTTGGCACAATCATAAATTCAAATTATTAATTTAAACTCAACTGATCTTCCGGTGCAGATTTATTTTGCTTGGGTGATATGAAAAATTTAGCCGTCAAAATTGTTGTAAAATTTAGCACCAAGGTGACTCATTTTATACAACTACTTTGACTTATCTTATCGATAGTGCACCCACTTAGCTGTATATGTAAATTTTGGCTTCGACAACCTAAATAGCTCATGGGTGGACTTGCTCTAAAGTGGCGCATCCGGCATCACATTACCATTGGTGCGATGAGTTGTAGAATGTGTAACATCAAATGGTAAATAGAAATGGCCAAAGAATATGTTTAATGCAGCATTGCTCAATTCTCAAATCTAACACCTTATTCTTCATGTTCTTTTTTTAACACACTTGGAATAATCCTAGAGCCCAATCCTACCACCCACTTGTGGGGGTAGCGGGGTAGCAAATTGTAACTAACCCGAAAGGAGTTGATAGCACCTAGGAGCATCTCCAGGAGGCTCTCTTACTCGGGGCGCCCTTCTTAGCTATTATACCTAGCCAAATCCAAATTTTCTTTGTTTCGAAAGGCTCTCTATTTGGCTAAGTATTTTGCCTTTGTCTAGGTTTCAAACCCGACATCTTATGAGAGAGCAAACCTCCAAATCTCACTTTGGCCATCAAGTCAGCCGCATATCGTCGAACACCTTATTCTTCATGATCACCCACCCCTGTTTGAATCATTTGTGACCTTTTGTGTTTTAGAAGCCCCCAAGCTTTTAGTATCAGTTTTGTTTGATTACATTGCAATTATGCTAACAAATTAGAATCATAATGAAGATTATAGAGTACTCAAGTACAAGTTAATAATTTCTGCTCAAAGTGTGAAAGAAGCAGATATGTAGATCTGAACTTAACGAGGTGTAAGATTATAATGAGCAAGACTACCCTTGTGTCAAATTTCTGAAACCGAAGTTAAATTATGACATTAAGAATCGCATAACTCTCGCTAACTCTTTTGCCAAATTCTAGCAATTCCATTCTCTAGCACTCGCCAATCCTGCCACATCATCCAAGTCATTTGTTCTATATCGAAGAATGAGATGTGTTTGATTCGTCTGAATTTGAGATGTGCCAAAATGACACCAATCCAATGCAGCAATGTTGTTATTTTATTTTATTTTTTGACATTGTAGGAAACCAAAAAAATTGGCTATCCTACTTCAACAACATGAACTTGCTCTAATAGGTAGCCAGTTGACTTCACAGTATTAGATCCCCAAGACTTGAAATCTTTTTAAAAGCTACCAACCAAAATCTAATTGGTAGTTGGAAGTGCTTTTATAATTGGAAAGTGTAAAAGCATCCAACGGTTGATGCGGTAGTTAGTCACCAAAGGCAGTTAAAGACCTAGCAAATCTACTCATATAGATCATCTCTGCCTCTATGTCCCTTTTCTTTTCTAGCAAATCTTCCACTAATCAAGGGCAGCATCGAGTAGACCAGGGACCTGTAGTACACTGCACACTATAGGGGTGTAACGAGTAGGGTTGGCCATTTTCTCCGGCCCGTTCGAATCCGATCCGATCCCCGATCCGAACGGATTTGCAATATGGAGATCTGTTTAGAGATTGGATAGATATAGGGATTTTTTTTGAAAATGTTCGGGGATCGGGTAGGGGTTGGAGATAAGCATGTCCCCGCCCCGAATCCGTTCCCCGATCCATCTCCGCCCCGTCCCCGAATCCCCGAATATAGGGGTCTATTCATGAGTTATGAAACTTTTGGGTCCCACTAAATTTTCTCCAAACACATGGGGTCACACTAAATTTTCTCCCAACATTTTATTATAATTGAACTTTGTAATACAATAAATGTGATTAAATAAGAAATGCATCACTATAATTTGAATACATCCCAACTATGTTGACATCTACTCAACTATCAATCATATGCATTCCTTAAAATAAACACAAAAAATGCAAAATAAAAATAAAAACAATATTTTTCCTATCGAGCCGTTGATTTTGTTGTTCCTATGGATGACATCAATTGTGCAAACTTTCTTCTCGATCGAGTTTAGGAAGTTTGTCGATCGGGACCCAATTTGTGTTTTTTTAATGATACTTTTCATCCGATTAAATGCCTACTGATATGCGATCCACTTAATTTTTCTACGATTGATGGATACCATAGTATGCTATCTTGCTTGTGGTTCCTTTAGTTTTCAAATTAGAAATCTAGTTGATACTTGATACAACTTGAATTGAAGCTGGCAAACACTTACGCTTACACATGGATACCGTGTCGTACTGTGCCAACGATAAATGTACTGTGCCGGTGCCGACCCGGCCCATTCGACACCTCTACTTGTAACTTGATTTTAGCATTTAATTTGTGACTGGGAATCTAGATTTTTAGTAAATTTTTTTTTTAAATAATTGGATCCCCGAATCCCAGTGGGGATCCCCGTTCCCCATTTGGAGTGGGGATGGAGGATGAAAATAAAGCCACATTGGGAATCGGGTAGGGGATGGATATGGAGAAGGGATTTGGGGATTGGGGGTGGAGATAGTACTCTCCAGCCCCGATCCGTCCCCATGCCCATTCCTAGTAACGAGCGATTTGAGTTATATATCCTTACAATCAATGGTTCAGATTTCAAAAAATATCTTATAGGTAAAATACTTTTCTAACAATTATTTTACGTGTAGGAGAGTTTAAGTAGGGGTGAAATTCGGTCAGTTCGCTTTTTGAGGTGTTTGGGTCTGAACCTACTTGTTCGGGACTTCGGGGTAATTTATTCGAGAACCGATCCCTACCAAAAAAAATAATGGACTGAAATCGGTTCAAGATGGTTCGGTTTTTTCAGTTGTCTCGGTCCAACGTTAAGATTGAAATGGACGGTTGAGAATTAGATGGATGGCTGAGATATGTTGCGTTCTATGGATTGAAGATGGACGACTTTGGTTGATCAGTCCAAATTGGTATGGTTTTGGGGTATTTCGGTTCGGTTCTTTCCGAAGAAATTTCCAGGAAACCGAGACCGAACCGAAAATTGATCACTTTGGTTTGGTCCAAACCGAAGCCAACCAAACCCACCCTTACCCCAACAAAAACCAAACCGATCGGTGTTTTTTTTTTCCCCCGGTTTTTTCAGTCTGTTGGTTTTTGTATCACCCTTAAGTTTAAGCATCTCTAGACTATTAAAACCACTTTTGGAAGGCTCGTATTTTGCACTATGTCACTGTAGAGCACTATAGGATCCCCGATTTCGCATCCAGTACTATTTCCCATCACTCGCATAATTTAGAAGTGTTTTAGTGTTCAAATTCTTCCCCACCAATTGAAATAAATTACACTCTGAGTAATTCAGAAGGAAGACCTATTTTCTAGATCAACAAAAGCAATGGTCACAAAGATGGCTGGGATCGACCTAATATGGTCAGCCACACAAAAGGTTTTTTTTTGGGGTGTGATTATTGAGTAAATGGTACAATGGACTCACTAATTTACGAGACCAATTCTGGCATCCACTAGCGGGATTTCTATTGAAGTAAAGACAAAATTCTGAACAAGCTGACGAAATAAAAGAATTAACGACACATGGATGAAAGTCGAAAACTGAGTCAAAAGTTCATCAGGGGACAACCGGTGGCACCACATGTTCATAGTGCAAATCCTTTCCATGCAAGTGCATGAAATTTGCTCTATGCAGAACAAAATGACTAAATCGTCTAAACAGTGTTTTGGGTTTTTTTTTCCCCGTATTTTTGCCAGTTGTTTATAGCATGAAAACAAGTCATTCTTCTCACAAATATTACAAAAATACCATTTTGTCATTTACTACACTCACTTTTGACTTCATTGGGAAGACAGATTTTTTAGTGGAAACACACCCTATAAAACTAGAAACATAAAATCTACAATTAGAATTCTAAAATCGGTAAGATGACTATTTTTTTCGTTTATGTTTTGGCGCATGAGGTAGGATTCTAGGGATACGAACACAACGAGCAATTTGAGTCTCGGATCGTTTGCCAAGCTTGAGTTAGTTGCAACTAGGTTCGCGTAGATGAGCTCGGTTCTTATATATGGATTTGACTCATTTATAAAGGCTCGCTTAGTACTCAAACTGAGATCAAGCTCGAGATCTAATATTTGGGTTTAACTTGAGCATGGGCTTAATTCGAACTTGAGCTAAGCTCGAGTTCAATGAATTTGAAGCAAGCTAAACTTGAATAATCTAAAGCTCTCTCAACTCGGCTATCCAATCTTTTTTCAAGTTTTGAGTGTCACACAAATTGAACCTGCTGCCGAGTAACACCCAGTTATCCTATCTTTTGAAAATTTTGGATTCTGTGAGTATATTAAGCTGCAAGCGGACGACACTAAAGATGACATCTCATTGAATCTTATTCCTCTGTAGACCCTAGAGAGTGATATAAGGCCGGATAGAATATTATTCTATACGGGGTGATAGCATATTAGCCCTCTATATAACGTCAGCAAACGAGCCTTAACAGGAAAAGGAAGAGGAAGAAAATTGGGAGAGGTTTACCTCTTCTGTTTTGCTTTCCCCATGTTGCAAAGATTGGTCAATTAGTATTTGATAAGTACTTTTGACAATAGATCTTTGCAATCCAATTATTAGAAACATCTCCTCTTTGGTTTAACTTTATGAGAAGACATGATTATCCATTTGATGAATTGCTTTTCGAGCCAAAATACAAATAACCCTCTTTAGAAATGAATCAAATTAATAAGAAGGGGGTTCTTCTATGAAACAATTACCATCAGGTTATCCTTGGATCCCATAATTACCATCAGGTCAAGCCCAACTTTGAAAAATTCTCATCAACTCCCCAACTCGTATAAAAATGCCTAAATCGTTGGGTACCCTATGAAAGTGCCTAAAATCCTAAGGTACCCTATGAAAATGTCTAAACCACTAAACCCTATAATAGGAAAGTGCACCCTAAACCTAAACTCTAGGGTACCCTTATGACTAGGGGTACCCTATGAAAGTGCCTAAAATCCTAGGGTACCCTACAACTAGGGTACTCTATGAAAGTGCCTAAAATCCTAGGGTACCCTATGAAAGTGTCTAAAATCCTAGGGTATCCTACGACTAGGGTACTCCATGGAAGTGCTTAAAATCCTAGGGTACTCTATGAAAGTGTCTAAACCACTAAAACCCTATAATAGGAAAGTACACCCTAAACCTAAACTCTAGGGTACCCCTATGACTAGGGCCCTATGAAAATGCCTAAAATCCTAGGGTACTCTATGAAAGTGCCTAAACCACTAAAACTCTATAATAAGAAAGTGCACCCTAAACCTAAACTCCAAAAAAGAGTGACTTACCTTAGTGGTAATTAAAAAAAATGACTTACCTTATTGGTAATTAGACATCTCTTTTCTAGACCTAGAGGTAATAATCCTTTCTTCTATTGATAGACCCGGGGTCTGTCAATAACATAAGGGAAAAAAAACAGGGAAAAAAACTCAAACTGGCCATTGAGCTGTTAATAACATAAACAAAAACATAACAAAAAAAAAAAAAAAAAAAAACCACAAACTACAACACTTTTAAACACTTTTCAATAGAGATTACTAAATTCTTTCCACCACAACCACCACTACCTGTTATGGGCCCCATCGTAGATTTTTGTTATAATCTGAACCACTTATTTTGTAGGGTTGGCGTAGTAGTATATCTAAAAAAAGTCAGCTTGATCAGACATCAATAGGTATATCAAAAAAATGAATTTTGGTTTACAAAATGGACGGTCATCCATACAAGATGAACGGTTCAGATTTAACACGATGGGATCCACAGGTGGTGGTGGAAACCGTTGAGGATAGAATTCAGGCTAAGTTTTCCAAAAGATTTTAGCAACCTAGTTGCTAAAATGAACCTAAAATCATGGTTGATTTTAGCACCTTTGCTAAAATAATGGTTGATCATTTGAAAAACTCAGCTTCAATCTCTTTGCAATATTCTTTTATACTCCCTCCGTCGGGATTTGTTGATCCACAAACATACTTTTTCAAGTTCGAAAATGTTTGTCAATTTTCAAAAGTCAAAGGATAAAGTAGAGGAAAATTACTTTTGATGATGTGAAAATAACAAACACAAAAAATAATGGAAAAGAAGTTGGAATCTCCAAAACGGACTAACAAATCCGGACGGAGGAAGTATATTTTTATACATTTTTTTAATCTTGCCGACAGTCCAATACACTAATTTTATCATTTTCCAAGGAGTTTTTTTCAAAACATCTCTTAAACTATTACCCATTTCTCTACTTCGTACTTGAACTTTCAAAATCCTTTATGTAGTCCCTGAACTACTTTACTTGAAGTGCATGTGGTCCTTTTTTTAACACCCGTTAGTTTTATGGATGAAAAATGTTGTGTATGCACGTTATAGAGGATTATTGTCCCAAACCCAAGGGTAAAAACGTAATGTCCTTTACTCACACCAATTGACACCAATAAACACACCCCGTCTCTCTCTCTCTATAATCCATACAAACCAGAGCACCTCTGCTTAGAAAAAAGAACAGAGCAATAAAAACAAACCCTATAAAAACGATTTGCTCCCTCGGTATCTAATTTCTACGGTGAAATCAAACCCATAAAAATGAACAACTACATAAACAAAACCCCTTAACAAAACCAACACAAGATGCAATTCAAATTGACGACCCAATCCAAAACTTGTTTGGGTTACCCTCTCTTGATCTGCAAATTTAACTAACAGATCAATGCCCAATGCATAATCTCTTAAAAGAAATTCAAAGATACATCCAATACACTAGAAATAAAAGATTTGGTTACCGTAATAATTATCACCTCTTTTCCAAAACCCAATTTCGGAAATCTGGGTTTGCACGATGGAACTTGGATCTTTAAGAATTGAGATTGTACGGTTGCATTGCCTTGCGGAAAACATAGTCTCTGTCTGGTGTGGTGTTTATTCATTTAAAATATTAACCCACAAGAGCATGTCCGGCTATTCTGTGATTGTGATGAGAGAGAGGGGTCTATTTTTATTGCTCTGTTTTTTTCTAAGCCCAGGTGCTCTGGTTTGTAAGGATTTGGCAAAGAGAGAAGGAGAGAGACAGAGTGTGTATTGGCATCAAATGGTGTGAGTAACGGATATGACGTTTCTACCCTTGGTTTTGGGACAACAATCCCATGTGACGCGCACATAGAGCATTTTTCCATCCATAGAACTAACGGTGTTAAAAAAATGACCACATGCACTTCAAGTAAAGTAGTTCAGGGACTACATAAAGGATTTTGAAAGTTCAAGTACGAAGTAGAGAAATGAATGATAGTTTAAGGGATGTTTCGAAAAAAAACTCTTTTCCAAGACTATTTTCACTCCATTTAGCAGTGGCACGTCGTAGCAACTTGCACCTGAAACGGTGAATGTCACTTCTAATTTGGATGCAGTTTGACTGTTTGAGTTCCACATGACTCACTTACCAAGAAGAATTTGTGTTCCACACTTCCACTAACAAAAAAGGGAGCGGATCCGCTGTCCCGAATTTCTTGTCCCGTCCATCCGAACCGTTCATTCGAGCAATCAACGGTTAAGATTCCATCTCACCCCAAACAAATCTGAGCCATACACATTCATCTGCGAATTTGAGTTGTCGGGTACTCAGATGGACGGCTCGGATGAACGGGACACGGAGTCGGGACATGGTTTTCGGGACAGCAGATCTGCAACAAAAAATTGTTTTTTTAGAAATCAAGACAGATCATTCTCTAATAATATATCACATAAAAAACCGCGAAAACCAGTTTATTCTAAAAATACATTCAGCGGAACACCCCCTTAGAGTCTATTCTTCAAAACTGACTGAAGCCCGTTCTGCTAAGGAGTTTTTTTTGGGACTTTTTTACTTGATATGTAATGTATTGTGAGAGAATGATCTGTCTCGAAAAGTGCAATAAGCGAAAAAAGTCAAAAAGCCCTTTTGCAGAGCAGGACCTTGAATTTTTAAAATTGGTTTATTGCGCTAAATTGGTTTATTGCGCTTTATAAGATGGATCATTCTCTCCCACTACTACACCAACCCAATTTTCACATAATAAGTCAGTTTGTGAAACAACCCTCACGTATTACATACTTGATTTTTGATACCATTTTCATGTGAAGTTCAATCTCTGGCGTGTTGGTTGACAAACCTACACATGCAAATTTAGATCCCTAAAAGTTTCAATGCCCAAGGTTGGAAATATTTGTCCTCCGTATAATTTGAACATGCATGCGAATCAATTGAAAATTAGCGCTTGATGAACCCATTTCTTAACTTATTAATCTTTAGACGATGTGAGTGAAAATTGACCCGGATAAAAAGAACAAAACTTTGAAAAAACAGAAAATTCCACAGACACTTGTGGTAGTATTTGACTTTCTAAAGATTTGGAGAATCAAAATCCAGATTTGTTTGGATAGAACAGCGAATCCTGGGAACCAGAAAAAGTTCTGAGGAGATAGCTAGCAGACAAGGAAATAAATCTCGTACGGCCTCAACATCTGAAGTGGTGAGATAACCGATCAACGGTCCAGATAAGTGTTTAAAATTGCACACAACTCCAGAAGAAAATCAGTCACCTCGGAAGTTGTTATTTGCAGTTGAACCCCCCACACACAACGATAAAAGTTCGTTATTTGACCGTCAAATAGAAAAAATTTGTACGCGAAATGGCCAATTTTTCGTTTTTCTGGTAAGCTCACTATACCATTGTAGAGAGCAATCATGGCTGTCCTTTCACAATTAATGGTTTGGATTATCTTACATAAAAGATAAGTGTCTTACATGTAAGATACTTACATTTAATCAGGATCATTGATTGCCAAACGGACGGCCGTGATTACTCACTATAAGAGTGTAGTGAGTTTATTCACTATAGGCCTCCCGAATCCTCTAATTTTACGGCCTCATTTTTTGAAATGGTTCTTTTAGTTTGCATGAAATTTTAATTTAGGTTGAGTTCTTCAATGAATTTATCTCATAATCGCTTTAGTGTATTAATTATGTCAATGTTAATCTTATAGTTTACATTGCTTCTCAATTTTACCCTTAAATTTTGTCTGTTCCAATCACGACGTTAGCAAGAGGGATGAAAATTGAGAAGGAATATAAATTGAAAGGTTAAAATTAACATAATTCGTAGTAGAGGGATTAAATTGAGATTTCATGCAAACTAAATGAATTATTTCTAAAGTTTTCCTAATTTAGAGATAAAAAATGCTTAAGATGTTCTTAAGACGAAGAACAATGTGAAAATGGTGCATGACTATTTATAAGAGAAAATACTCTCTCATCATGCACATATATTTTTCGTTGTATGGTTAATTTACAAGTCTTGATTTTCCAAATTATTTACTTGGAGCATATATTTCATTATTCTTGTTATGTTAAACCATGGCGAGAATGTCATGAAACAAACTCATCAATAGCATCTAGATTATCCTTTTGAATTTATATTATTCTAAAAATTTGTCGATGTCATTTAAAAATACTCTTTGAAAATTTATCTACTATTTTCTCACCGTTTTTTTATATAGATATTTTAGCAAAACTTATGCATTTTAAACCATTAGGTTAGTTTTTTTTTTTTTTATAGATATTCAATAAAAGCTCACACATTATTTTTTGTTTCTATTTCTCGCCAAAAATTGAAGGATCATATAATAAAAATGGACCCACTTGAAAATGTCCCTTGAAAATTACGTATGATAAAAAAGGATAAAGAGAAAGTCTTAAGTTTCCCACTCATTTAAGTATTCAAACTCTGTTTTCCGACTGCGATTTGTTTGGGAGAATCTTTCAAAATGAGATAAAAAGGTAAAAGAGAAAAGCCAAGTGGGTTTTGAATTTGCAGATAAGAGACAGACAAGGGCATGTGCGCCTGCGCCGTCCGCCGTTGCAGCACATCAGCTCATTTTCATTCGAAGAAACCAGCGGCAGAATTAAACATGACAAACGCGGTCTTATTAAAGATGCATTACTTTATTGCTTGGGTCTTTTTCACCGGCCAAGCTCCCTTCCAGTCAACATATCTTTCAATTTGGTTCAGTTTTGGACAGTCGTGGTCCAATCCCAGGCTCAAAACAGTACTCCATAATCCATCTGTTCCATGTTATAGGTTTGCAAAAAGTCATTTGTGTGGAACCCAAAAACTAGTCTCGTTCACGTAGAGTTACAAATAAAGAATTTGAACGACAAGTTAGGGGGTGTTCGGCTAATGGTATTTTTAGAATAAACTAATTTTTCACAGTTTTTTATGTGATGTATTGTGAGAGAATGACCTGTCTTAATTTTTGAAAAAAAACTATTTTTGTTAATGGAACACCCCATAATGTTTGAAGGGTATGAAGCATTTAAAATATTGCAAAACTCTCAATTAAAATTTCATGTGTTGAAGGGCCTGCTGGAGATGCTCTTAAAAATACCGCAATGCTTCTCTTTTGAGGGATGGCAAATAATATGTGTATGCAAATTTTTAAGATGGGTGGGAATAGTGGGGTAGTGGTTATGATAGGAAGATTTTAATCGATTGTTATTTTGCTCATAACAGTTACTTAATGACACGCTAAAAGTAATCGTAAATACATAATTTTTAGAGGGGCAGTTATAGAAATCACTTTTGTGACGAGATTTAAAAAATTGGTCACACCAAGAAGCATTTATCCCTTTATATATTAGAAATAGATGCAAACAATTGAAATTGTTAACGACGATATTTGATCAACCTAATTTTGGAACATTAATGTAGAGTGTAGACCCGCCCAAATCCCACATAGGTTCATATTTTTACAAATTAGAGGATAGACTGACTAGATGGAAGGGAGATTGGTCCCTGTTTTACAGAGCTAGTCACAAGCTAGCAATGGAACATCACAAACTGGTTAAGGTTGGTTACTCAATATCACATGCACATTTGTCTGAGCATGACAATCTTTTTTCTTCTTATTTTTTGGGTAATTAATTGAGCTTGACAATCTTTATAAGGAATGGAAAGTATATTAACACGACACTTTACACAACAATATACAGAGCATGTTTATGTGGCACTATAAAATGGCATCTCGTTCGTTGTCCAATGATACAATATCATCTATGTGCAAAGCATTGTGTTAGTAGCACCCCTTCTATTAAGAAATCAATCCCACCGTAGCAACTTGTGAAATGGCACATAACATTACGTCGAAGCTAGAAACAGATAGTTTCCGTTGCACCAAAAAAAGAAGCTAGAAACGGTGGGAAGTTGTTTCAGAAAATCTCAGTAATCACTTGTTCTAATGAATTGCGTTTGTATTTGTTTGTCCGTTTTCGATGATTGTGCCAATTTTAAGCTATTTATGTCTTTCAATATGCATCTCCGTAAATATGCAGTATAGATCTTATTTGATAATTCTCGATTAATACTATAATATAATATTTTAAAATTATGAAACCATTGTATCTTGAAAGATATAAGCAAAAATCGTATGAAAATTGAAATTGAACAAACAAATTAGGACGGGGGAATATTGGAAGGGATGGTGCAGTGATCCTAAACGTCCAAAAATGTTTTCAATAGTCCAGATTTAAAAAAGGAAAACATTTTTGGACGGTTAGGATGTTGTGCTGCATGTACGGTGTAGCGTAGTAAGTGCACTGCCGGGTCCTCGGGTCCGGAAATAAAAAATCGCGACATTGATTGTAGGTTGCTAGTAGGCTTTACTATATGTGAGGGTGTATCAAACCAATATGCACGCACATTGACATTGACTAATTTAGGAAGATCAATCCAACCGTCGCCAATTTCAGTTTCGACCAAATCTCCATATAGACCTAAAAGTTCATAGTAGCACTTGAGAGGTTCCAATTTGGGACCTTAGAATGGGGCAAATCATAGGTCTTAGGGCATCCTTATCTGACATACCAAAAAAAACATCAAATTTAACCTTAAAAACACATTTTATAATTTAGCAACTCAATTTTCAAAAAATTCACAAAATCAAACTCTCTATTCAAACTTTAGCGAGTCACTTTATCAAAAACTCACAGAATCAGACTCTCTATTCAAACTTTTATTCTTCCCTCCCTCCCTCCTCCTCTTTTGGTGAGTGAACAGTAGATCACAAAATTTGCTAAGTTATTGTAGCAAAGTTAAGAAATCTTCAAATTGGTGAGTTTATTTGGTGAGACTGATTTTTGAGGTTTTGGAGAAGTTTGCTCTCTACTTTAACTTTAAAATCAAATTGTTAAGCCACATATTGATGCTCTTAGACATTGACCACCGAGCCAAATCTCTGCATATCAGACCACCAGGTGAACTCTCTTGAATTGTGTTCCAAAATTGTGTTTGTTCTTCAGATAGACATACTAAATAAGCTTACGAAATTCAATATTAACTCTCATTAATTTTCCAATTAACATAGAATCCAAATTTTATGTCCCATGAGATCTCATGAGAAGCTTAATATACCATGGTCCACTTACTTTTTAATTTAAAAGCCACAATACATACATATATATATATACACAATTCAAATAAAGTTGAAGAAACCATGTTGAGACCCATGCATGATTTAAATCCTTCACGTGTGACTGTACGTATAACACATATTAGTACTTATGTTTCATATTCTTCCTGCCAATTTACTAAATGGCATTTATATGCTCGTGTAGTTCAGGACAAATGACTCTTTTTATTCAATTCATCGTTAAATTTGTGTGCACTCATCAAATTTCGGGTGAGCATACCACACATGGATGTTAGTGGAACGAGGCCTTATTGCATTTCATGTCTAATTAAAATTTATAGTTCCTTTTGATAAATTAATTTCTTCCTCTCTCTATATGTTACGGATTCTGGATAACAGTGATTGCGAGGCTTATTACTTCAATTGATGAAATGAACTTTAGCATTATGTTATATGTTGAAAAGAGAGTTTCAATTAATTTATGGGTAAATTTCAAGCTCCCTGAGGTTTTCTCTTATTAATTTTAAATTCAAACGACAGTTTTTCTTTTTTTTACCTATTGGAAGAGCTAAAGCAAAGCAAAGGAAACCAAACCGAGTCTTACGTTCCAATCAATTGGGGTCAGCTACATCAATCATGTTTTTCCATTGAGCTTTGTTTAGGGCGGCCTCTTCACTTAGGTTTAGTAAGCCCAAATCCTTTCGTATGACAGCATCCAAAATAAGTTTAGGTCTTCCTCTTCCCCTAGCCCTACTATCCACTACTATCATATCACTCTTCTTGACTACTGCGTCTGGAGATCTACGATAGATATGTCCAAATCACCTCAATTTATTTTCTCTCAACTTATCCACTACTATCATACCTACAGGCCCGGCCCTGTGTTTCGCGAGGCCCCAACCCTATTCTCAATTTGAGGCCCTTCATATATATATATATATATAATTTTTTTTTTTTTATATATAATTTTTTTTTTTATATATATAATTTTTTTTTTTTTTATATATAATTTTTTTTTTTTTCTACGAGAAGGGGCCCCAAAAACCGGGGGGCCCCAGGCCTGGGCCTCCCCAGCCTGCCCACAGGGCCGGGCCTGCATACCTATTGGAAGAGCTGTTAAGATTATAAAAAAAATGTAAAATTTATGAATAGCCCTTATTTTTTTTACTCGGTTACTACTTTCAGGTCCAAAAGATTTGAGAATTGAGAGCTTTTTATTATTTATTTTACTACTTCTATAAAAAAAAAAATGTGAATTTGTCAATGTAAGCCACTTTCATATAATTATCACGTGTTTAGACGAATAGTTGTTAAATAAGTATCCGTGAAGGAGGCATCTGTCATTACCACAAATCTTACATTGTTTTGGGTTCAATAATTGGAAGAAATCAGAATGATTGTTTGCATAATGATTTTGCAAAAACTATGAATCTTCTGCTCATTTTCAGTTATGGGGCCACCCGAGCCAACATGCAAACTTGCAAAGGATCTTGGGAGTCGGACAGAGGAATTTTTAAGGTTACAAGGACCAATTATTATATATTTTTTATTTTTAAATAAGGGCCCTTGAGAGAGAGAACCATTTTTGTGACTGTGATATCTGAATTGAAAATAAGAAAACCAGTGCCTTTTTTCTGGATAGATAACATTCAATAGTAGATCAATATTCCTATATGATATGGAAGTGCTCTTGAATCATGGCTCGTGAGTCTGCTCAAATTATTTTAGAGTTTCGACAAAATGAATTTTGTTTTGTGTCAATGAGGATTATAAATTACTTTCCTTTGCACCAAAATAAAAAAAAGAGCATTATAAATGTCAATGTTTAGTGATTTTTTTTTTTGTTGAAATTCGTTCTCCTCCATCAATAGACAATAGTAATAATGCGAAAAAATTTGGGTAAATTTCACACACAAACAGATACTTCTCCTGAATTTTTTGAAATGACACTGCCCTCCCTTCATTTACCTGACAATACCAAAGGACCCCTTCCCGCCAAAAGCTAGGGAGGACAATGTAAGGGATGGGAGGGCGGTGTCATTTTCAAAAACCTCAGGCGAGCTATCGGATTGTGTTAGAATCCTTAAGGGAGGTTAGTGAAATTTTTCCAAACTTTTTGTCTAAAGATACCTTAGTAGCCTAGTAGGGCATGTGCTGAAATGCCCTGTTTTCTCTGTTTCAGTTCTATGGGGAGGGAGGGAGGTAGGGTTTGTTGGCTCTTGGGCTCCTTTGAGCACAGAAAAGCTGCATACTGCATAGGATTTAATAAGGGTATTTCTGTTTTTTTTTCCCAACACTTTTCGTGAAAGCACTAAAAACAATTATTAACACTGGAATGACCATATTTTCTTTTATCATTCTCTGCTCTCTTTTTGTTTAACCCTCTTGGAGACACCAATGTATATTAAAGATTGGATAATCCTACGGGTACAGAGTGTTTGGTACAGAAAATGTACCGATCCCTCTCGAGGACCCACTTTTGGGTCCCACACGAGTGATCCGAACCGTATTTGTTTGAAACGGTGGGACTTTGGTTCAAGCACTTCTAACCGTCCGATCGAGCTGATTTTTGGTGGGGCCCTCGGAAAAATGTTCTAAGAACAATGAACGATTCGGATCACTCGTGTGGGACCCAAAAGTGGGTCCTCGAGAGGGCTCGGTACATTTTCTGTACCAAACCCTCTGTACCCCAGCAGGGTCCATTAAAGATTATTGAGATTGGACACCAGCGTCATGCCCGACATCACCTACCTGAAATGGTTACGGTTGACGTCAAGGGACTTGTGCCTGGAACATACTTACTTCGGGGGTTAGTAGACTCAGGGCCGGCCCTAGGGTAAGCCGAGCAAGCCTCCGGACTTGGGCAACCCACCTCGGCTGGGGCAACCAAAAAAAAAAAAATTGTAAGTTATGTATAAATATAAAATGTTTCCACTTGAAATGAAGCTGTGGCTTTGGCCGGAAGGTCATGGTTGCTGCCAACTCCTAAATGGGCAGAGTTCAAGTCTCCAGGGCAGCCCATTTTTGGTACTTTCTTTTTTCTTTTTACTAGTTTAGCCTCTTTCTTTTTACTAGTTTTTATTTTAATATTTTTTTGGTACTTTTTGTTTTTCCGTAGTGTAGCATTCTTTCTTTCTTTCTTTCTTTTTCCCTCTGACAAGTTTAGATCACATTCAAAATATACACTCAAATATACAAGCACTCTTACAAATGTATGATCACACAAACTCGTGGCGTTATGAGTGAACCCCACAGATTTATGCATGTGAGTGTGGTTCTAGACTTTTTGTTTTTCCTTCTCAATCCACAATACTACGAAATCACATTACTCAATTACAATGTTAGAAATTTAGCTTTTAACATATACAACAAATAATGTACATGTGATATGTTCTAACATTTAATTTAAAAAAATTATCCCAATGGTGAAAAATTGAAAGCAAATTGAGTGAGTTAACATGATTTATTAGTTTTTTTTTAAAAACAAATCATAGTTAAAATATGATGATACTTTCTTATTTTCTTCAAAAAAACATTCTTACAATTTTTTTTTCATTCATCTTTTATAAGTGTATCCTTTTAATTTGAAGTTTTGTAATTTTGTAAAATTATTAAAAGAACTCCTGACGATATAGGGGCGCAATATTGGGAGTTTGCTTTGGGCCCCTAAAATAACTTTTGAATTTATGTAATTTTTTAACTTGATTTTTTTAATAATTTAATATTAAGTGGGCAACCAAACTAGTGGTTGGGCTTGGGCAACCCAAACGTTA
Organism: Vaccinium vitis-idaea; assembly: GCA_963854785.1. Classification (NCBI taxonomy): domain Eukaryota; kingdom Viridiplantae; phylum Streptophyta; class Magnoliopsida; order Ericales; family Ericaceae; genus Vaccinium; species Vaccinium vitis-idaea. Next base: position 16,475,654 of record OY978215.1, read on the forward strand.
GGGCCGGCCCTGAGTAGACGTAGACTGTAGACTTTATCTATAAAAGCCTAAGGGATAAATTCCAAAGATGTATGCCGTTTCTAGAGCTCATCTTTGTACTTGGTGCCTTTTTCTTAGTGTCTAACTTAAGCATTGGAGTGCCTCTCCAACTAAATCTTGCCAGACAGTGCTAACGGTTGCTTGTTTTATTGACTCATTTCGGATTCGACCCTAGTATAGACGAAAAAAACACCACCCCACACATTTATGTTGGAAATTTTCTATAATCTAAAGAAAGAAAAAATGAACGAAGAGTCCAAAGAAGCTATACATTACCCAAACCCTAACTCAATCAATCAAGACGAGTATAATATTCTCTTTATAATAGTTGAACCACCCATAATCTCATTGCATTTAATTAAAGCTACACAATTGTTGAGCTAATACCTAATAGCCCAATTCTCCACTCTTAGAGCATCCTCATCCGCCTCAACAAATTTTGGACCAAATTTAACCACAAAAACACCTTTTACAATTTAGCAAGCCACTTTATCAAAAACTCAAAATACCAGACTCTCTATCCAAACTTTACTATATTAAACTACTCCCCTCAAATCTATAGAAAAAAAAATTTACCTTAAAATATTAACCTCCCCACCTGGGGAGGAGTAAAAGTGCACTTTGTGCATGGACAATAAGATTGTCCACTAGGTTTTGTCCGGGGATGGCTTTGTGCGTGAACAACTCTGTGCGTGAACAGTACCTTAGCCCGTGAACAGTACATTTACCCCAATACCGAGTTACTGTAGCAAAAATATAAATTTTGCAAATTAGCCAAATGTTTGTTGAGGTTGATTTTGGGGTGTTTTTTTCACATGGACTCAACAAAATACCCATTTGGCCAAAATAGCAATCCTGATGAGGATGCTCTTATAGATGTGGATCCGGGAATCCTGTAGTGCGGCACTTAAGACGTTGATCTCGGCAATGAACGGCTCGAATATCATCTCGGCAATGAACGGCTCGGATCATGCAAGTGCCAAGATGAAATCTGAGTCGTTGATTGCGCAATCAACGGTTCGGATGCCGCACTACAACGCTGTAGTGCGGCACCGCACTACAGGATGCCCTCTCCCTGTACATGTACTCCAATAATTAGATTCTACTTAGGTCCGCATTTTAGGCATCGATCGGTTGGCTGGAGCACGTGTTTTGCTCGAGTTTGTATTTGAGTTGTTTTCTTTTTAAATGTATTATTGGTTTGGTCTCAATTACTTAAAATTCCACACAAACTCAACTGAACCAAAGCGAACCAGAATATTCTATAATAAAAATTTACTGTGACCTCACTCCTTCAGATCAATACAACTCCAAATCCGGCTACAGGTGCTTATATGACACTCGAAGGGGCAGTAATATTTCTAATCTCTCCTCAGTTTGGATCTATAAGGACCACAATGTCTGGAATATGATTTGGAATTTGGAGCTTCCTGAGCGCATAAAAGTCTTCCTTTGGAAATGTTTAAAGGATATACTTCCTACCAAAAAGAGCCTTGCTACCCGGCTAGTTGGTTTCTCTCCTACTTGCCCCCTCTGTGATTACGAGGAAGAATCGCTTAGTCATATTTTTTATTCATGCTCTGTTTGGAATACATCCGAATTCCGTCAACACTTTCAAGCTTCATCTATTGGTGTGCCCTTCAATAACTAGCTTCTAGATTGGATTATCTGGCTACACAAGCATAGACAGAAACTTTTCTCCTTCACAGCAATCCTATGGACCATCTGGAAATCCAGGAATTCTCTAGTCTTTGCAAATGAACCCTTTCTCAGAGATACAGTTATAGCCAGGGCTAAGGATAATGCAGTTTGGTTCCAAAGAGCAGCCAACTGGCTCCGAAATTCCAAATCTATAGTCCAGACCATAGACAAATATCCTTCCATTGTTCTTAAGGATTGCCCGGGCGATTCATCTGTTCAAAGAACATGCGTTTTTCGTGTGGATGGAGCGTGGAAAGAGGGAAATTCTTGGGGTGGTATAGGATTCACGGCTAAGCTTCCTAATGGAAGTCTTATTGCTCAACACTCAATATCCACATATAGTTGCAGCCCTATTCAAACAGAAATTAAAGCAATAAATCAAGCGGTTAAATGGTGCCAAACTAAGGATTTTTCTAATATCTATGTTCTTACTGATTGTTTTAATGCTGTTATGCAGATAGGGAGTAAGAGTGAGTGTCACCACCATGACACCTTTTTGTTGCGCAACCTGAGGACGGAGATTGCATAGTTGAATTTTTGCAAAATCATTAAAGTTGATCGGCAGGAGGTTCAGTGTGCTCATCGTTTGGCCAGACATGCGCTAGATGTTTTTGTACCTCACCCGGACACCGATGATGGTTGACTGTCCCTAGTGCTGTGTTTTTGTTGTTTGTTTTGATGCTTGTGTTGTTGTATATATTTGTTGTCCTAGGACTAGTTGTTTCTTTTTGCATGGACTCCTTATGTACCTTAAATTGCTTTTTCAATGTTATTTCTACCTATTTGCCCAAAGAAAAAAAGAAAAGAAAAAAGAGGGGTTGATTTTTTAGTGTTCTTGGATCAAACTCAGCCAGCCCATTTGATAATGAGAGTTAGGTACATGACGTGTAATTGTTAGTTTTATTGTTTCTTATAGGGTAAATTATCGAAATGGTCCCTGTAGTTTCACCCGAGTCTCGATTTAGTCCCTCTAGTTTCAATTGCACTCCAACGAACCCTGTAGTTTCAATTTTGGTCGATTTTGGTCCAATTGATAACGTCCATTTGCAAAGTTGACGGAAAATTCAATTTGGGGCTTTTTTTAGGGGTAAAAAAGACTTTTCGCCCACCCTCCCACACAAAACCAAAACCTTAACTCTTCCTACCCCTTTTACCGTAGTTTTTCATCTCAGGAGTTTAAAAAAAAAAAATCACTGTTCTTCTTCTTCTTCTTCTCGTCTCTGAGCCTTGTGGGATTTATGAACAAAAGGGTAGGAAAAGCTCAAAATGGTTTTTAACATCCGCAATGGGGAAAATTAACACTTATTTAAACCGAACAAGAAATGGAAAATAAAATTTGAAAACACCTTATAGCCATGGAGGATTCAAGAGTTGCTACCAAATCAATGGAGAATGAAGTATATGATTTTCGATTACTAATTCTTCATTGTGTTCATGATAAAAGTAAACAAAAGAGAAAGGGAAATCAAGAATAATTGAACCTAGCTGGAATTTGGACTTGGGTTATTATCAGAAAATTCTTCAACAACAACAAATTCGATCACACTCCATTCATGTATGCAGCCATACTCAAACACGATATAGAAATACCCCCTGTTTGATACTACAGTAATTGGGTACGGATCAATACAGGAAGGTAATATCTCTATATAATATCTATAATAATTTTGAGTTTCTGACTCTTGAAAATTAGAATGGGAAGAGATGGAAATCTGACCTAATTTTTCGAGAGATTTGGGAGGATTGATGTTGCTTTGCAATCACTGTACAAATGAGGATATTGGATGTGTAAGAGAGAGAAGAAGAACAGCGATTTATTATTATTATTTTTTACTCTTGAGATGATGAAAAATTATGGTAAAAAGGGTAGGAAGAGTTAGGGTTTTGGTTTTGTGTGGGAGGGTGGGCGAAAAGTCTTTTTTACCCTTAAAAAAAGCCCCAAATTGAATTTTCCGTCAACTTTGCAAACATACGTTATCAATTGGACTAAAATCGACGAAAATTGAAACTACAGGGTTCGTTGGAGTGCAATTGAAACTAGAGGGACTAAATCGAGACTCGGGTGAAACTACAGGGACAATTTCGATAATTTTTCCTTTTCTTATATGTAGCCAATTTTTTCCCTATTAAACCCAAACCATACAAACCCGAAAACCCTGACTAGACCGAACCTCGCAAAAACTAATCAGTCGGGATCAATCTGCAACATAATTATACCGGGACAAACGGTTCGGTCCTACATACCCCGCAGTCTTCATCGACCCCAACCGAATCGAGTTCAGCGCATGAGAAAAAGATTCGAAGAAAGAAGAGTAATTATACGGTGGTTTTGGGACACCGTTATATAGCACACAGTTCCATGAAGATCGATAAACTTAATAATAACGTGGCAGATTAGGGTGTTGGAGGCACACGAGGGTGACCCAAGACTACGAAATAATTTTTGAAGAAAAGTAAGAGGGATATTTGCGGCAAATGGTCGTTGCTGCATGTGCATGTGTGGGGTTGGAACAACTTTTAACCCTAAGACAAATAAACAGTAGACCCCACTTGGATTTGGGGAGATTTCCCACTGGGGGAAAGCTACATGACCTTACATGGTTTCAAACCACCAAACAGCTGTTCAAACTTCAACCCAAAAAATTCTCCCTCCATTTCCTACCATTGGTCCCTATGGACACACTGATATTTTTTCGAAAAAATGTATTACTTCACAGTTAATTTTAATATTTTTTTACACTAAATAAAATAGTTGAATTAAAAATTTTAATTTGTATATAATGTTATTTTTTAATAAATCTCCAAAAACCTATTTTTTCACTTAGAAAAACTGCATAAGTTAACAATGGAAATTAATGTTCAATTTTCACCACCACAAAAAATGAAAAACTTCTTAAATGCCCCTAGCGGTTTTTGGTCCCAAACAGCTGCAGCCAGTTTTTACAGTTAGCACATTTGGTTGCTCCTCTTTTTGCTTTATTATTTAATGGTCCCCACACCCCCCCTCCCCAAACTTCTATTTATTGCTTCCACCGCCCCTCCCTATTTCCTTCACTCACCTTCCTCCCATCCCCTCTCTCTCCTCTTTCGAAACCTCTCTCTCTCTCTCTCTCTAGCACTCTCATTTCAAGACTAAAAGATCCCAATGTAACCTCTCTCTCTCTCTCTCTCTAATGTTTTGGTTAAGCCAAAATGACGCCTTCTAAATGTGCATATTTGTAGTTCAAGCTTGTATATTTTGCTAAATTCTTGTGCTCAATACACTGTGCAGGAAAATGGGTGTTACTGTGTTTTTGTTGGTGGGTTTCCTTTCAATGGTGTCTTTGGTGAATGGGTATGGAAGTGGAGGAGGAGGGTGGATCAATGCTCGAGCCACATTCTATGGAGGTGGTGATGCCTCTGGCACAATGGGTAATATGTTGCTCTGTTTTTACTAACATTTTTGTTTTCATGAAATTGCACTTTGGTCCCTGTAACTTTCGCATGGATTTTACTACCTTGATAGCTCACTAGCTGTATGTGGCTCTGTTTTGTTTTGGAAAAGTGCTTGGGATGGGTTGGATATGTGGGGGGCCCGCATGTATCCTGTGGGACTTGTGTGTGTATTAATTCAACGGCTCTAAACACACTTTTTTTTTTTTAATTGCAGTCATTTCTTGTCCATTTGAATATGAAAATATAATTTTACATGTAAGAAAATAAACAGAATGTAATAATAAAATATCGGGAACATTAAACTCTATTACACCCTTTGTCTCAAAATACTTGTCCGGCTCTCAAAAGGATAATTTAGATGTAATAAAAAAGTTAATTATTTATTCATAAATTTAAAGTAATTATTGATATCTAGTAAATAATTGAAAAATAAACTTTTCTTGAAAAAATGTATTATTCTATTTAACTCGTTGTTTGGCGGACCGGACAAACATTTGAGACGATGGTGGTTTCATAATATAATCCCTCTAGAATCTAGATCAATTTGAACAAGATGATTTCGTAACTTCATGGGAGAAAATTAAATCTGTATAAACCTTTGGGGACTGGTTGTGTAATTTACTCAAGAGGCACCATTAAGCTGTGTTTGGTCGGAAAACAAAAAATCCAAGATCCAAACACAACACCCATGAATCTGATTTTTACCCTCTTTTTGGAAATCTGAGAAAGGAAGGTAAAAATTAGTTAAAAGCCTCTTCTATTGTTTGGATTATTTATGGAGAAAAATGAGAGAAAATAAAAAGAAATACAGCAAGTACTAAGCACATAGAAGTACTATATTTTTGGTAAAAATTCTTTATACTTTCTAAGCAGTTTCCTTCTTAATTATTGTACCTTATTTTTTCTCTCCAAGTTCCAAACAGAACCTTACATTTAATTTATTTGCAGGTGGGGCATGTGGGTATGGAAATTTATACAGCCAAGGCTATGGAACAAACACAGCAGCTTTAAGCACAGCTTTATTCAACAATGGGTTGAGCTGTGGGTCTTGCTATGAGATTATGTGTGTGAATGACCCTAAATGGTGCTTGCCTGGCACTATTGTGGTCACAGCCACCAATTTCTGCCCACCAAACAACGCCTTACCAAACAATGCTGGGGGGTGGTGTAACCCTCCACAGCACCACTTTGATCTCTCCCAACCTGTTTTCCAACATATTGCTCAGTATAGAGCTGGTGTTGTCCCTGTGTCCTACAGAAGGTATATCCCTACATACTTTCCTTCCTCCCGGTTTTGTTTGTCCATTTGACTAGTTTTTTCGGTGGGGTCGAGAACAGCTCGAGGCTCGACTTGCTTATCAAACGAGCCTAGCTGTACCAACTAGTTTTTGTTCGGGTCACGAGCAGCCCAAGACTCGGCTTGCTCATCGAATGAGCTTGAGCTCGAATAGACGTTTTGGCTAATTTATATATATTTATCTATGTGTGTCAAGGGCTGTAAATGAACTGAGCCGTTCGTGAACTATTCGAGGCTCGACTCAGTAAAGGCTCGTTTGAGTTCGATTCGGATACTAAACGAACTGAACCTGAACCTCAATTTTAGGCTCGTTTAATAAACGAGCCGAACTTGAACTTGACAATATTCGGGCTCAATTAGGCTCGCGAACTTTGAATATATGTATATCTCATAAGAATTTCCTATATAACCTTGGATATGTATAAACTTTTACATATAAAAAATGAAAATTTTATAACTTGTACTTGTGTAAACCAATAAATGTATTATAAACTTAAATTTTACTAATATATTTTTATAATTTTATACATGTATGAACTTATTTAATTACAAAATAGATTTATTTTTGAAGTTCTAGACTTATATTAAGAGCATAAATATCTAATATTTTTTCCTCATTAAGGCTCGTGAACAAGTTCGAGTTTGACTCAAACCTAGGCAAGTTCGGCTCGAGCTCGGCTCGTCAAATTTTCATTGAGTTCGAGTTCGGCTCGAGTTCGTTTAAAAATTTAATGAACGAACTTGAACATTTTAAAGCTCGGCTCGATTCGGCTCGTTTACAGCCCTATAATTATGTGTGTATATTTATATGTATATATTTGAATTCTGAGCCAATACCTGATAACTGGTTGTTGAATTCTGACGAGTAGTTCCTAATTAAATAGATTCACAAACAAGGAAGCAAAAATCCTTGTTTAATGTTTCTCTGTCTCTCTATTTTTAATTGCGGTCCCCATTCACATCCTCTGTATTTATTAGTATTTGGTTATGGTTTGTAACACACACAAAATCAGAACCAATGGAATAAATGAATTGTATAAATTATTGTGCTGTGTCCAATGAACCACTGTACGACACAACAATAATTCCTCATTTAGGTTTTGTTATTGTCCTTTTCTCATTTTTATTTCATCAAAATATCTTGGAAAAAGTACACTTACAATTATTTTTTGTGGTTGTTTTTGGTTTTTTGTAGGGTACCCTGCAGCAGAAGGGGAGGCATAAGGTTCACAATCAATGGACATTCCTACTTCAACTTAATCCTCATAACCAACGTTGGTGGTGCCGGTGACGTCCATGGTGTGGCCATCAAAGGGTCCAGGACTGGTTGGCAACCCATGTCAAGGAACTGGGGGCAAAACTGGCAATCCAACACCTACCTCAACGGCCAAGCCCTCTCGTTTAAGGTCACCACCAGTGATGGTCGCAGTCTTGTGTCCTACAATGCGGCCCCATCCAGCTGGTCCTTCGGGCAGACCTTCAGTGGGGCCCAGTTCCGCTAGGGTGCCCCACTTTCCCTTCAATATTATGAAGTCTTCTTACAGTATTCATATAATCAACATATATATAGTATTAAGTAGCATGGACAAGCTCTAAATAGTCACTAGTATTATTGTTGTGACTGTTAAGAAGTTAGGAAGTATTTGTGCCGTAACTCTACGGGTACCGGGGTACCGACCAAGGGTGCACTAATAAGATCATATTAGTGTCTAATTTTGCGTTTCGGTATTTTCGTTTAGGGTTGAAGAAATGAGAAGGGGCTTATTTTCAAAGGCCTCTGATCATCTATAGTGATTTGTAGGGCACTTTTTTTTTTTTTTTTCCTCCTATGGTAAGGGAAGGAGATGGCAGAGGTGGAATTTATCCACCCGCAGTAGTGAGTAGTAAATTTTTCTAGTATATTTTGAGCCCTTTATGTGGCTTTTGTAAGGTTCTTTATTGGATGAATTAATGTCCTTGGTGGTGGAGTTTGATGTAAGAGACTAAGAATTGTATATTCAGTTTCACTAGTAATGGAAGAACTATTACTTATTACTGATGGGTGTTCGTTCTAAGCTTTAGATATGTGAATAATGTGAAAATTTCTGCAATTGTTGGTTTTTTTTCTTTATCTTTTTTATCAAAAGAAATTTCCGTTTTAGTAAAAATGTCATCCGGCACTTGCAATATTTCGGAGATATCAAAATACATGAATGAACTAAAACTACCGAAATCTAACACGAGCACAAGCACAAACAGGCACACAAGCTCTATGGCACGTACCGCGCGCAGGAAACAGACCAACACGAGGTGTCAGCATATGGTTCGTCTGAGATTTAGTAGTAGAACAACCTAAAGGAGAACCTAGCTCAAAGCATAAACATATAACCAAACTGAAATCGTCATCCAAAAACCAGTCTTAGAAAACCAACACCGGTACTCGTGGCGCAAGAACCAGCACGCTGACAAGAGCAAAATCGAACCCTCGTAGCCACGAAATGAATGCTACTGCTGTGCAAACTCCATGACCAGCTTTGAACGCGGTAAAGCAGGACACGCGATCGTAGCGGGCAAGACCAATTCAAGGATCAACATGAAAGCTAACACCTCTACCTACCTGATCTGGGGAAACCAGATCGGGAATCAAACACTGGCCTGGAGAGGCTAGCCGGAAGAAAAAACAAACAAACGGAGAAGAAAACCCTTCCCAAACACATCCTTATTACCTTGTCGCCGGCCACTATATGCCGGATCTGAGAAGATAAGGCGGAGGCAGACCAAGTTGTCTACTAGATCGTCGACCGGAAGCCAGAACGCCTGAAACTCATTGACCAAGTTGTCTACTAGATCGTCGACCGGAAGCCGATGTAACTTGTACACTTTCTTCATTAATAAATATATAGTGGAACTAGTATGAGTTGTGGATATACCCACAAATTGTGGAGCCACAGCTGTGTCTTGCATTCTTCTTTTCTATTCTCGTTTAATTTTGCGCGGTATGTATTTGTTGGTTTGGCCATACTCTCAACCATCACAAAGCATTCTTAGATGATACATTGTGATCCCTAGACTGGAGGAACTTCAATAAAATTGGTCGTTTTTCAATAGTACGAGTACTATTTTGCGAGGGAGAAGTTTTCTGTAGCCTATATAAATTGGATCGTCCAATCCTTTTAGTGGAAATGGCTACAATACACACCCCTTATTTGGGTGTACCATATGCACCTATTGTATGGTCCAGATTGTGCCACCTCATCGATAATCGTAACATTTTTTAGTTTTTCGTAACTTTTCAGCAATATGATTCGTAACATTTTCTATGATTCGTAACATTTTGACGTGTCTCGTAACTTTTACAAAAAAAATTTGTAACCTTAAAAAAAATTTCATAACTTTTCCAAAAAATTCGTAACTTTTCGCAAAAAATCGTAACTTTTACAGGAGTGTGTATGATACACACCCAAATGAGGGGTGTGTATTGTAACCTTTTCCCCTTTTAGTAATCCCATTTTCGAACCTTCTTGATGATCTGACCTACTCATATTTAGGGGTTCCTAGAGTGTGTTATTCTTGTAAAATTCAAATTTATTGAATAATGGTAACCACACTTTCGAACTAGGTTTTTATTTATTATTTATTATATATATATTTATGAGAACATGTACGATTATACTCTCTCCTTCCCAAATTTGTTGCCAGCTTTCACCATTTTTCGATGTTCCAAATTTTGTTTGTTAGGAAAGTCAATGTACAATTTATGTTATAAAATTCCAATTTTATCCTTTATAAAACATTACTTCATTTTTTGCTAAAATTGACATGATAACTCATATTTTGTCATTGTAATTTCAAATCATTGGCATGGAAATGGAAGCACAACCCATTTGGGAGTCAAAAAACTTTCTTGAATCAATCCATTAAATATTAGTTTGAGTGACGATTTTAGAAAGTTAAATTCAATTGAGTGCAATAATTTTAACCTCTAAAAATGTTGGATTTCCAAAAAATGGACAAAATATTTGGGTTAGAAGGAGTACATAAAAAATTAAAACCATATTTGGTGTACATTTGGTTTCGGCGGCAAGGTTATGGATTCGAGTTTACAGAAAAGCATTACAAGTCAATTTTTATCTAATTCATTAACATACTAACATAATGGAGTAATATTTTAGGATAAAAAGAGAGAGGAAAAAAAAAATCCTAAAATGCTATATATTGTGGGCCTATGGCAACAACATTGGAGTGGTCTATCTACCTCCCCATCCCATGCCCTCCTCTTGTCACCATAATGACAAAATAATAGGCATAAAAACAGAGAATTCTAATCCGAAGAGGTAGCTCAAGTGACAATATGGATGAGTTGTAAATCAGATATTCTGAGTTCAAATCTTGAAAATTTGTTGTAAATTCTCTAGTCCTGGTGTAGATGGTTTGCTTTGAACCAGATCAGAAAGGGAAATAATTGAGATGCGCGTAAGTTGACCCGATAACCCCAGAGGGAAAAAATAACAAATAACAGAGAATTCTCACAACCACCTACCCCACCCCCCGTGTAAAAACTGATCACACAATTTCAACGAAACTTCACTTACACCAAAAAAACAAAAAAAAAACCTTCAACGAACCTTCAATAACATACAAGAGCAACTTCCATTACACCAACTATTTCGCAATGGGAATTAGAACAATCCAACTGTGGGGACCGATGAGAGTACGCAGAAGGTTCACAGATCGGTGCATGGGGCTTACTTAAAGGTCTCACAAATAATCCTAGTCGTTTAGTAATTGTAAGATAATTTTTTGAGTAGCTTGCAAAAAACCTCAATCAAATAACTTTTAAGTGTTTCATCTAGTACTTCAATTTTTCGTTCGGAATTCAGGATTCTATTTTTTAAATAAAAAATTGGTAAGTTAGATCAAACACTTATGGTCATTGATTGAGCTGATATTTTTGGAAAGGCCATTAAAAAAATAACTTTAAAATTAATTAATAATTTTAATAATTTGTGTGGAACCTAAAAGTGGGTGCCAATATGTGAACCATAGATAATTGGTAGTGGCGGAGCCAGGATTGAGAATCCCTGGGAGCCGAGTTCGGGGGTGGCTCTAGGATTTTCATCCAGCGCTGACAAAAATATATAGCGTATTTATGATGAAAAGCTGTATGCAAAGAAGTCGTCTAATTCCCTACAATTTTTTAGTGTTTCCACATTGAACCTAATGTCATGCAACCATTATCCTTACATGTTTATTATACGTGGGGTCTCATAATTGAGCTAGGCTTATTTTGTTTTGTTAGGACTATAACAATTTTGTTCAAATTTTGTCGGAAACATTTATTTTAATTTCAAACAAGTAACCCAACACTAACAATAGCAAAGAAAATTTAATTTATATATAAATTTAATTTTTTTTCAATTCACTTTTTAAACTGCGGGGGGTCAAGACACACCCAGCCCTATGGTCCCTCCGCCCCTGATAATTGGTAACCATGGTCCATAGAATTATAAAAAATGCTAGAGCCACACACACTCAACCACACACCCTCTCACATGTGGTGGGTCCCATCCGGTGGGACCCATCACATGTGAGAGGGTGTGTGATTGAGTGTGTGTAGCTCTATCACTAGAATTATAGGAGTTGGTAATACTCCCTCCGTCCCAATTTTATAGTCCATTTTGGGAGTTCGTGCCACTTTTCAAAGTGTTATATTTTATAATCTACAATGTTTTAGGTGAATTTGAACACTTTGTTTATTAGATTAAATCAAGATCTATCAAACAAGATCCATATTACATATAAAATGTATTATCGATTGAAAGATATGATCATTTTTTTATCCGATTAAGATAGAACGAGAAACTATAAAATTAGAATGGATGGAGTATGATTGTACCTCTCCATTCCCATGTGCCCACGAAATTTTCAAAACGGAAAAGGAAATTCTCTCATTATTCCTTTTTGTATCCCTTTGGTTACTTACCCATGAAGCAGAAACCACCATTTTTGTCTCTTGTGCTGGAATTACAGTACTTTTTACAGGTATCAATATCACATGCTGGTTCACATGCAAAAAATTGGTACCAGGGTCCACATTTGTACTTTGTTTGGCACTTTCTACTGTTTTGGTACCCTACATTCAGAAGCAAAAGAAGACATTTCATGTCAGTGTTTTAATTTCTCTCATCTCCACGGGAAACTGAAGCACCGGCCCAACTATATGAGGTGTTTGGATTCCTCTTTGAGTCCATTGGGTATGTTTGGCAGCAGGACTATTTTGCTCCGGGCTGGACTTAAACCTATTCAGTCCAGGTTGGTTCAATTGTTAAATCTCACCCGACTATTAATTCAGTGGAAGCTCAAGGATTGGGCATAATTTCGGAGGGACAAAAGGGCTGTCTGGAATAAAGCTTTATTTTATGTTTCTGCACTTTTTCGTTTAAGAAATCAACCACTCATCCACCACCATAAAGACACACGAAGGGATTTTATGGTCTATTGATAGTAGGGGTGTACAAAAAAAAAACAATGAACCGAACCGAACCAATCCGATGAACCGGAGCGAACCGGTCATTTTTTTCAGTTTTTTTGTTTGGCCGGTTCGGTTCGGTTCGGTTCTTGATAATTTAAAATTTTGAAACCCGGTTTGGTTCTTGGTTCAGAGGGTTTTTTTATGAACCGAACCGGTTATATATATAGGCAAATTTTCGAGTAAGGACCTTCCGTAAATAAGACAGTTGATCCGGTTGAAGAGAGTTAATTTTTTCACATTAAAAATTGTTTTTGGGAAATCCGAATCGTCCAATATGTTCAAAAGGTGTTTACAGTTTTTGCGAAAAACTGCTTGGATCAAGCCCTTCCCGGTATTTTTTTAAAAAGATTTTTCGCTTGGACCCTTGAAAACACCTTCTAAACACATTGAACGGTTCGGATCGTCAAAAAAAATGCTCGGATCACAGAGGTCCGGAAGTCCAGAGTCCGGATAGGAAGTGGAACATATATGTGTATATATATATATAGGATCATGATCACCTAAAGGATCCCTTATTAAAATTTGGTGCGGACCTCACCTTTCCGGATCAAATTTTGATGATCTGAACCGCTCAATGTTTTTAAAATGTGTTTTTAAGGGCCTAAGCGAGGATTTGTCAAAAAAAAAAAAAAAATCCGGAAGGGCTTGATCCAAATAGTTTTCGATAAAACTGTACATATGTACAAATTTATCGAAAACTGTTTGGATCAAGCCCTTCCGAGTATTTTTTTTTTTGACGAATCCTCACGTAGGCCCTTAAAAACGCATTTAAAAAACATTGAGCGGTTCGGATCATCAACATTTGATCCGGAAAGTTGAAAAAAGGCTAGGTCCGCACCAAATTTTAAATAAGGGATCTCTTATTAGATCATGATCCTATATATATAGTGAGCTTCCCATCAGGGAGCCCTCCAATTCTCCTATTTCCAGATCAAATTTTCACAATTCGAACCGTCCAATGTGTTTAAAAGGTGTTTTTAAGGGTCCCCATGAAAAATCAGTGAAAAAATAATACCGGGAAGGGCTTGATCTGATCAGTTTTCGATAAAAAATGCATATATACAGCTTTTTATCGAAAACTGATCGGATCAAGCCCTTCCTGGTATTTTTTTTCACTGATTTTTCACGGGGACCCTTAAAAACACCTTTTAAACACATTGGACGGTTCGGATTGGGAAAATTTGATCGGGAAATAGGAGTCCCTAATGGAAAGCAACAACGACGAAGCTGGATGATCGATTCGTGTATGTATATGGGTGTATATCTCGATTCTTGTATGTATATCTCAATCAATTCGTGTATTTATACATGTATATGCGTGTATATATATAGATAGATAGATCTATTAGATGATTTGTTTATGTATTTGTTTTCTAAAATTGATGTATACGTGTAAGAGATCGATTAGATGATGTGGTTTCTGAAAATGGATATACAGATCGTATATGTTAATATGTGTGTATATCTCGATCGATTGGTTTCTGATCTGTATATGTATATATCGATTTCTCTCTCTCTGTGAACCGAACCGACCTCGAAACCGGACCGAACCGGGATGAACCAAACCGAACCGAACCGAAACCAAACCGATCTCTAAAAATCGGTTTCAGTTCCATACCTTCCCTGAACCAGTTTTCCCCGTTTCAGTCCAAAACACCCAAGAACCAGACCGAACCGAACTGGTTACACCCCTAATTGATAGTCATTGTCCTTGTCCAAGAAAAAACACCGGATTTGATCGTTCAAATATTGTAGATGTAATTGGTTATTTACGGAATACGACAAACCATTGGAGTCTATACTTCGGTTGGGTTTGGGGATAAAAGTCTAGGGTCGTGTCTAGTGCTCCAAACCATTATCGAAGCATTGAGAAAAAGTTGGTGCTCATTCCTTTTCTCTCTTTGGATTGTGAAAGGTATAAATCATGTATTTCATATTTGCATTTAGTTTTAATGATTAGTCATTGCATGTTTTGATTTAACTTAGGACATTTGATTATTATTGAATTGACTAGAAATATCTTTTTGAGGCTAAGGCATGAAATAGGGAAGCACTATATATGCACAACAGCGCTCTTAAGACGCTTTTCTGAGCAAGCGCTCTCTTAGCGCCGTAGCGTTCCTAAAGCGCTATTCAAAGTGTTCTTCAGCCTTGATTAAGTAGCGCTGAGTACGCGTCCCAGAAGCGCTGCAACGGTCAGCGTACCTGCACCTATTTAAACCTCCTCTTCTCTCTTTTAGAGTAGAACTCTTGCATTAGCCCACTTTAGATAGAGAATGTTTTCCTCTTATTGTCATGAATTCTAAACCTCGTGTTTAAACCTCGTGTTTGCTCATTACTTTTGTCAATATAGATTAATCTTCTAATACTCCATGGATTATATTTAGATTTATTTATCCAAAAATCTTCATTCATTTTCATATCACTCGTATGAAGGATTATTGCCTTGATTCCTACATGAACCGGATGGCTCCGGTACCGAGTTAATTCGGAGATCAAGACGGGTGTGCTTGTTGTTAGGAGTCTGATCCGCCTGAGGTTCTGCCCAGGTGCGCATAGACCCAATCCGTAGGGGAGTATACACAGAGTCCATCACATCACATGGACCCAATATACATTAAATGACCCATATCTACTAAGGTAGACAAGAATTCCGATATTTGTTTTCGTTAAGATGAACCATGCAAATTTTATTTTGTGGTCACCCAAATCACATGAGAACAAAACAAAAAGGGTGATACCTTCACATTCATAATAATTTGATGGGGTTGTATGTAATTCCACCAACGGAAAAAAAAAATGTAATTCCACCTCCTCCTTGGGAATTCCCGTACGACAGAGTGCTATAGATTATGCTGGAATTTTAATAATTTGATGGAGATTGTATGTAATTCCCCCAACGGAAAAAAAAAATGTAATTCCACCCCCTCCTTGTGAATTCCCGTATGACATCGTGCTATAGATTATGCCGGAGTATGAATTCCGTTCAAAATGATGACAATAAACATCGAACTTTTTAAGCCAACAACCTTATATTTTATGTCTCATCCTTCAAATTCCCCAAACAAACATGCCCAGCGTGCTTTAACAATGGTATGCATACAAGCCTAAATAACCTGTTTTTCTCACAACTTTCTCTCTCTTACTTTCCTCCTCCTCCCTCTCTCGAGACTCTTCTTCCCCTCTCTCTCTGTCCCTCCCCTCCTAACCCCTTCTCCGGTGTGTCCTCCATCCCATCGGCACCATTCTTCGCAGCTTGGCCTTGAATAGCTTTGGTGCTTTGATCCCCTTTGACGGTTTCCGGCAGAGGAGTTGATCCGGCTTCGAGGCTTCAGATCGGCAAGGTGAAGAAGGAGCGTGGTGGTTCGGTGTATTTGGCTGTCGGTATGGTGAATAACGGGTGAGGAGGTTTTGTTTCTTTTTTTGTTTTTTGTTCCCTGCTGGGTTTCCCCTGGCCCGGTGTGCTCTATTCCTGATCTGGTTTTGTCCAGATCCGGTGGGTTGTGGTGGTGGGAATAATTACTCCCTCCGTCCCATAAAGTTAGATTACTACGAAACTACGTGCAATTTTCAAGCTAAAAAATAACGTGCTTACGAAAATAATTTTTTAGTCAATATGGATCTTGTTTGATAGATCTCATTGAGAACTTTTATACGGTGCAAAAAAAATTCAAAAGTTATTTTGGTAAATACATTATTTTTTAGTTTGAAAATTGCACGTAGTTTCGTAGTGATCTAACTTTATGGGACGGAGGGAGTATTTAGTTATGTTTTCTGTTTGGTTGACTGCCAAGAGTGGTGGTTTGTATTTGCTGCGGTTGTTGTTTCCACGCGATATGGCCTGGTTTCTTTTAAGTCGGGAATGTAATGACTCAGTTTCTGCTGGCAACATGCATGTATCAGATCAGGATATTGTCCGATTTGTAGGCAGCTTACTTTGCTTTTGTCTTGTACTCATGTATATGTACTTGATCCTTATGGATCTTGCTTTTAATGACAATGGCAGCATTTTCCTCTTCAATAAAAAAAAAAAAACTTTTTTTCTCACACTGACAATTGATATTGAGTTGAACCGCTTTAATACGGAATTAATGCTAGGTTTTCTCATAATTTGGTCATTGCTCTCTCTAGATTGGTTCTTCCTTGTTTGTACCTCGAGTACACTTATGTTTAATTACGAACCATTTGTTGTAGATCATTATTTACCTCTTCACGTGTGATTCTCACCAAGCTCAGGGAGAAAAATTGTAAAAAGTGAAGATAAATAACATTAGTATCCACTATAATAAATAAAAAATAAAAAATAACGTGTATCCTTTTAAAAAAGGCGCACATTGGATAAAGGTTTGACTAGTCTAAGGCCTGAACTGAATTGAGCTCAATTCAGTATTTTTGGTAATTTCGATATTCTCGCACTTAAATTCTAACCGTTGAAAATATAGAAAATACCGTTGTGGAAACTCACCCTTCCTCATTTCCGAGTTAGTTATTCAACAAAATTATAAGTGGGATATGGGAAACAACAGATTCGGCTCACAAGAGCTTGGGCCGGTAGGTGATTAGTACTTGGGTCTTATCAAGAAATTGAAATGTGGGATATGGATTCCTATAGGTGGGCCTTTAGGTTTTAAAATGATGGGCAACCACCAATTTCGCCCCCAAAAAGATTGGGCCCGTATTTTTTATGCTCAGGCCTAAATAAGTCAATGCCTAAATTGTTTCAGTTTTAAAAACAATCCTAATTCAAAACATACTATGCGCGCATCTAAACATTAGAAAGTAACCCTTCAGATTGAATTTGTCAAACTTCTAAATTAAAAATTAGGTAATTTTCTCAAACAACTTACTGATATCTGATTGAACTGAAATTCTGAACTACTAAAAATTTTGCATTTTATTTGTTTTCTAAGCCTGATCTGCACGGTAGTTCTTTATTTATTTCTGGCGTTGGGGATGTTGACATTCAGATTTTGAGGAGAGCTGTTACGCATCCCCCTCTGACACACCCCCCATTTCGGCCCCACCTCCCTTTCCCCAACTACCCTCCCTTTTCCGCAATTAACTATTTTTTTTCTTTTTCTCTTTTCTCTTTTAACTTTATTTATCTAATTTTTATTTAATTTGGTTTACTCAAATTACATTTGAAAGTAAATTATTTTTTTACATTGATAATTTGAATAAATACAAGATTTTGTGAGAATTTTGCATCTCCAGTAATTTCTACCTAATTAAATTACTACTTTCCAACTTTCTTTTAAGTTTCCTTTGTCAAATGAACGCATAAAGGAAAATACTTTTCATTTTTTTTACTAAATTTTGCTATAATTTTTTGACAAATGAACGATGACTCTAAGAAAATGTTGGCAGAAAAATGTGAAGGATAAAAGAAAACTACACAAAGAAATGTAATTTCAAGTCTCAGTTTTGATACCATATGTTATGGATTATTGCTTGCAATGTTAAAGGTGAATCGATAATTGAGCTGTGAGGTGGTTGTCTCTTAAATCCAACTATGGTTGTTCTGTTCAATGAAGTAAATCCAAATAAAGGTGAATCCATATGTTATTATTAACGCAAATACCATCCCCCACCTTCCCCTTTTGGCCCAATTAACTTTTCTTTTCTTTTTTCTTTTTTTCTCTTTTAACTTTATTTATTTAATTACTTATTTAATTTAGTTTACTCAAATTACATTTGCAAGTAAATTATTTTTTACATTTACATTGGAGTGTAGGTATATGGTTCAATTCCTATGGAGAAGAGGTTGGCCCTTGTATTAATCTAACAATACTAATATTATTTATGACCGAAGCATAAAACAAGGTGAACACCACCATTTTATTATTATTATTATTATTATTATTATTATTATTATTATTATTATTATTATTATTATTATTTATGACCGAAGCATCTAACTTTGTAGAAGAAAAGCTAATTTTTCCGTCTAACTGAAATCTATCTAGACTGAGTTTTCCAATTGATTTTGTGGGATAAAATCTAGTTTTGCTTGGAAGTGTGATAAAAGATAAAAGATAAAAGAGAAAAAAGATATAAGGAAAAAAGTGATAAATATATAGTAATTAAATAAAATAAATGAATTATATAAATAATATAGTAAACGAATTAAGTAATTAAAGGAGTGGGAGAGGGGTAATTCGGTAAAAATGGGGGGTGTAAGGTGGTGGGGTCCGGGGGGATGTGTGTCAGGGAGGGGCGCATATCAATTTCCAATTTTGAGGGATATTTTTTCAATGCCTGTGGGAGTCTTACCTGTAAAATATCTTGGTGTTCTTCTTATCTCTACCAGATTAAGGGCTAGTAGTTATTGTATGATCCTTCAGGAGAGAATTCTGGGTAGAATCCAAAGTTGGTTTGCAAAAACGATCTCTTATGGATTAGGCTTGCACGTTATTGTATTCTGGATTAAGCTTTTTAATGAAAAGTACCATGAACGGAAAAAAAAATCAAAATAAATCCATCCCAATAAATTCTATCATTTAGAGAGACTGAGTTGGCAGTGCTTTCGGGATAAGTTTTGGATTCCAAATAGTTTTGGACGTTGCGTTTCAGTTTTTTTTTTTAATGAAAAGTGTCTCGATGAATTGGACTAATCTCTCAAGCCTCTTCCACAGTTTTTTACACGTGTTTGCTCACGTGAGGTGGCCCAAGGACAAAAAATACGTACTATCATTTTTCAGGACACTTGATCATAATTTCGCAACTATCGCAAACAATTTTATCCACTTATGCTAGAATCAAGTACATAGTAGGAGTATATCTCAAACCCTATAGCTATATTCTAAATTATGTTTCCACTAGACCAATGTAAAGTTTGCTTTCCACAACAATGTGATACTTTGGCATATCCTTTTCTAGTTATCTAGATAACCAATATATATCCACCTGTACTTTTATTAAGCTCGGTTTTGCACGCTATAATAGCATTTTTATGAAAAACTGCTCCGATCAAACCCTTCCGGGTATTTTTTTTGCCAAATCCTCGCGGGGGACCTTAAAAACACGTTTTAAACACATCTAACGGTTCGGATCATCAAAATTTGGTCCGAAAAATGGAGGTCCTGAACTTAATAAGTTGCGGGAGTTTGGACCGGAAGTTTAGTGTATATATATATGGTAGCTAGTAGCATTGCAGTAATTAAATCAACTACCTAAATCTTCTCCCACTTAAAAAAGTTCAAATTTTCCATGCATCTTCCTTTTTCCTTTCAATTCCTTTATGGGTGGGAAAATAAAGGTACATTACTTTCACTTTCCCATTGGAAAAAAGGTAAATTAGTTGAATCACTTTTCAAAGCACTCCACTAACACATCATACAAAGGAGAAAATATGCTGCAGCTCATATGTCTTCCATTGTGGAGTTTAATCTTACATGCCCTTGATTTCAAAAGATTAATCTAATGAGATCATAGACTGGGAAATGCTTTAATACACCCTTTTTGTTTGGAGTGTACTTCAAGCACGCGCCTTACAAACTTTTTGTGACTCATTTTTTAATTTTTGTGGCCTGAGATATGCATTTGCAGATGTCCATTTTATGACTCAAAATACAGAATTGCATACCGTACACCTTTTTAGAGGTGTGTCCAATAACCATGTCCTTATCTAATTGATCAGTCGTGGATATGGACCCCATCTGCCCTAATGATCGAACTTAGATAAAAAGCAGTGTTATATGCAAGAGGCCTTTGTGGATGTACCTGGGCCTTACAAAGAACCAAACAGGCAGAACAACGGATTGTTCAAGCTTGATTTACAACCTTAACGAGTTTTAAAATTATGTATAAATTTAGTGTAGGTGAGTCAACCTCAAACAAGCATCGATCGGGCCAATTACGAGTCGATTTCGAGTAGTTCAAATTTTTTGTACACATCATAAGTGAAAAGAGTCGGGTAGTAGCTTGTAGAAGCTTGGTCTCGTAATAAACCAATCTCGGAATATCTTTTAAGTAGCAAACATGATCTTAAAATCGAACAATTTAGTTCCTTTATCAGCCTGTAATGTACCTCAGTGTCACACGGAACTTAGGTCGTGTTTGGATCAAGTATGTATGGAGACTGGAGTTTACCAATGGAGAGAAACATGATAGGGAAATAAAACACAAACTTAGTCTTCGCTTCTGTTGGAATTTGGCTTGAATTTGACGTTTGGAAGAAAGGCACAGCGTTCGTCGCGTGCTCGGGTTGCTCTCTGTAATTCCTAGCGAGACGGGTTCAAGTCTGTCCGGATGGTCGGACACGAACTTTATGCGGTTTTGTGGCTGTTACGCATTTTGAAGCCTCTTTTGACTTAATTTGCTACACTTTATTATAAGTAGTAGCTCTGGGGGATGTTAGGGCTTGGACTTGTTGAGTCAATCCCTTTGAGAGGACCCCTATGAGGTTCTTGGTAGAAAAGTAGGCTTTCGTCCATTGTTGGTCTTTTCAAGGGATTATATATTAGGGAGTTTGGTATTTGCCTATATCATATTTATATGAGACGTTTGATGCTCTATTGGGTTCCACCTAGGATTTAATTATCCCTATTGGGTTCCGCTAGAGATTTGTCCCTAGATATTTTGTGGATGCTTTAAATTGAGCTCCGGGTATAGCCGGCTGGTTGTTCTCTCCCCATTTATAGTGAATCCTCTTGCTCTTTTCCTATGGGCGTACCTTCTTGCTTTGTGCTTGAAGAGAGCTACGTAATCTTTTGTTTTGTCTATATTCTTATACTTCGAGTGTCGGCACAACAGCCTCATTATTTTATAATTATCAATTTTCGTAACAATGTAATATGTTACATCGAGGCTGACATAGTGGACGAGATCCAAGACAGACACTAATATTAGATGGGGTTGGTGGGACTTATCACGAAGGGATTTACTTTCAACATTGCAGATTTTATGAGCCACAATTTTTTTTTAGATTATATGAGGACTGTGTTAAAAGTTTTTGTAGAACGACGTGGCCTTTTAACTCATTAAAGCAAGTCTACTTGCTGATATCAAAATGACTTTGCCAAAGTTTTTTTTTTTTTTATAGCAATGCTCCGTACAATAAATAATTTACGAACTATTATATTAAAAGTACACGTGGCATTACCACATCAATGCATTCATCCTATTAACTTTTCAAAACACACACTCATTAAGGAATATTCCAAAATGAAAATGTCCACCAGAAAAGGGACGGAGTAATGTTTTACTATTGTTATCAACTATGTTATTTATTTGCTAATAAAAAGAAAAAGAAAAAGAAAAGAATCCTAGATGTCAAAGATGGTGAAAAAGAATAATCACAATCCTCGGGCATGTTAATCATCAGCCCAACATGTTCTTTTCACATTAATCTTCACTCATCACCCCTCTATAACCACAACATCGAAAATAAAATCTAGTCACCATACCTTAATGAAAGCTATTTCAAATCTCAATCACCTCATATCTCATAATCCCCCCACAACTGATCCCAATAATTTGGTTCTTTTGGCCGATCCAAAAAAAGAAAAAGAAAAAACAATTAGGTTATTTTGTTTCCTCTTCAACTGCTTCTAGTTTTAGAAAATTATTCTTAGATGAAGAGAAAAGGATAATTTCGTCATGAAAGGAGTTGACTTTCATCAGATTAACACTTTAAGGGGGTTAAGTGTTTAGTTTTAAACATTAGGGAGGTTAGGTGAAAATCATTCACAATTGAGGGGGGTTTAATGCAAATTATTGTTACAACAATAAAGGGGGAAAAAGTGAATGAAATGAAAGAAGTAAACAACAAATTAACGAGGATAATGGAAGGCTTCCATAACACCACAAACATTGGGTTCCATAACAACTCATTTTGTGGAGAAAATTTGGCCTTCAGTTTTGTTAACACCAATGCAATATCTTAGGCTTATTTTGGCCTAAAAGTTAAACATGTTCTTTTTTTTTTTTTTTTTTTTTGAGTTTCAAAAAGTCATTTGTTTTGGGCTAATAAGTAACTTCTACAGCATTTTAGGCTAAAATAAGTATAAAAAAAAGCATTTTGCTTTTTCCCCTAATAAGTTAAAAAGCAAAAAGCAAGCTTAATTTTTTAGGCCAAAATAAGCCTTGTTGTCTCACTGTGGCATATGATCTATCTTAGTTTGTGAGAAACGGAAGAAATATTTAAAATCGCTGCTATGGGTGTAGATCCCACATTTGTACCATGCGTAAAGGATTTTGAGGGGCCTCTAGTGAGTTTGCTCACTACACCCCTGAACAAGCTCACTACAAAATCCCCTAGATCCATGTGTAAAGATCCATTGAAGGAAATAAGGAATAATTAGTTCTTAAATAATCGGAGCCAAATAAGCATTTTGTTTAAAATATTTTGTTTATGATCTTTATAAAAAAATCAGCTCAATTCAATATCATGCGGTAGAGTTCTTGAATGTCCCACACTATGTCCTGCGATCGAGTCTCATCTCCCCTCCCCCATGTAATAGATTAGAAATGACCAATGACCAAAAAAAAAAATCGATGTTAGTTCTTACGAAGATCGGACTTTGCTACAGAATTGAGGCATAAATTCTGGACAATGTTGGATATTTCATAAACGTCTCTATCGATATCTGATTATGCTAGTTTTTTACAAGAACTATAAATAAAATGAACAGCTCTGATCATATGTGTGATTAGAAATGAATTGATGCGCGGATACAGACCTCATGTTTGTACTATCGTTTTTTAATATTTAATGCTTGATGTAAGAAAAAAGAAATATTCAAGGAACAAAAAATGTCAAAGTACAATGCAAAAAGAAAGTGGAAAGAAAGAGGAAACGTTTATCCTCAATTTCTTGTTTCGGAAAAAGATACACACACCACTTGCACACCCCTCACATAGGGGTGGGTCCCACAAGGTGGACCCCACATGTGGGATCCCCTTCTATGTGAGAGGGGTGTGCAAGTGGTGAGTAAAAAGTGGTGTGTGTGTAGCATTTCTTGTTTCTACCTTTGGGCATGAGTTGGTGGATCCTGTGTGTGTGTAGCATTTCTTGTTTCTACCTTTGGGCATGAGTTGGTGGATCCTTTTCGCTTGAAAGGGATAGATAGCACTTGGCCTTCTGTGAAACATGACATTAAAGTCTTATATGCAGAAAGGGGGGGGGGGGGGGGGGGGGTGTCCGCATGACCAATACCTCCCGCAAACTTCTTTGTGTTTTTTTTTTAGCAAACACAAACATATATTCATAATAAAAACTAGTACAAAGGACACTACCGGTCCGAAATACAAAACAAAAATAAAGCAAAAAACCAAAAGACAACAAAACAAAACAAAACAGAAACAGAAAAGCCGCTCAGCAACGATGTTAGACCCAACCTCCTCTCGTGGAGGTGAGTGGCTGAAGGACCGCCTCCTCTGCTTCTTCACCGCCCGCTGTAGGATTGCCACCGGATCTGCACTTCTGCTCCTTCATCGCCGCAGTTGGAGAGCTCAGGGGATCACCATCCGAACCAAACATGACCACCGTGCAAGAGCCAGTACCTAGATCTAGAAACTCCAGATCTGGGTCTCCCAAATCCAAAAATGATGGGGAGTGGGAGATCTTTCCTCCCGAAGGTGAAAGTCTCAACCACCCACACCCATGGAGGCCGGAGGGGAAAATAGAAGAGAGGGGTAGTCCAGATTAGTAGGGGACTGAGAGGGGAGGAGGAAGGAAGAGATTAAAGGGGGAAAAAGGAGAGGGTAAAGCAGGGAATGGGGGGCGGTGGGATGGGGGTCGGGAAACCCACTGCCCCAGACTCTCTCTCTAGACTCTTCCGCATCACTAACTTCTTGTGTTGAAACAGGGGCAGACCTCATTGCCACCCTAGAGTCTAAAAAAAAAAAAATACTACTATTTTTTATTGCAAGAAGAATTTTATTCTTTAATATGCGTGCATTATTTTTTGTATTAAACATAATGATGAGTGATTAATTAATCGATGAAAAGGTGTCATCTTTTGGTACTAAGTATGTTGGTGGGTGATTAACGTATGAGAATGTGTATTCTTTCGAGTAGTATAAATAATTAACCTTAAAACACTTTTTTTTTAGTCCACGACAAAAAATATCCAATTTTTCAAATAAAAAATTAAAGCACCTCCGTGCATGATTCTTACATTTCTTAACACAAAATTAAAGAACTAACTGAGAGTTTTTTCTTAAAAAAAAAAGGGTTTAATAATAGACTATCTTTGTGGAATGGAGGGATAGAGGATAATGATTTCTGCCCCATTTCTGGCATTTCCGAAAGTATTTTCTGCAAGGACTTGGCTAAATAATTAGTTAAAAGGCTGTGATTTTCAATTTACGCGATTCGAATTTGGAACGCAAAGAAATCAACAAAATCAACGTACAAGAACACAAGTGTAGACACCTCGATTTTGACCTGGGATACTTGCCTAGCACTCCCGATGCCGATGATGAGAAAACCACCCGTGAATACCTTAAGGTTGAGAAAAAGGCTTGAACTTGCCCCAAATCACCATGGACCACCCCAAACCATTCCCAAATGACCAAAATACCCCTCAAAAACCAGAACCAACCATTGTGCTCAAAAGGGGTTTGAGCGCTCAAACCCACTGTTTGAGCGCTCAAGCTCTGTCCAGTCTGTCGATGGCAGAGTATCTAATGATGAGATTCCAACTGAATGGCAGCCACTCAGCCATTTTTTTGTTGCTCGCATGCACCTGATAGACCCCAAGGTGAGTCTATATTATCTCATTAGACCCTCCATTTAAAAAAAAAAACCATTTCCCCCCCCCCCCCCCCCCACCCATTTTCTCTCTATAAAAGCCACCCCTCTACACCATTTACAGAGGTGAGACACTCTTTCATGCTCTGATCCATCACCCTCTCTCCCTCAAACTACATTTCCAGCAACTCTCAACCCATTTCACCCATCAATTGAAGCTCAATCACTTTCAAAAAAACAAACCCACTTGATCATCACTATTCAACCCTCAATACACCTTTGTCTAGCCAATCAATCACTCAATCCCACCTATATTACCACTTTACTGTCCAAAACAACCCACATTATACTTATAAACACAGCCACAATCCACCCCTTCATCAAACACCCAAGTTCAAGCCTTAATCAAAACCAAAAGGTAGAAATCCATGTGAAAGTTACGGGTTGGTACTCCTGAGGGAGACCAGTGGGTTCATGGAGGTCCTCTATACCTCTAATGGACTCAGAAGGTCTTAAATATTCAAGAAAACAACTTTTGAAAACCCCAACTTCAAATGGTCCGAGCGCTCGAGGCCTAGCACTATGAGCACTCGAACTGTTTGAGCATCCCTCATGTTTTTGTGGTTTTTGATCATGTCGTATCTTGGTACATCATTATTATGGCTATTTGTTGGTTTAACAACTCTCAAATCAGTTCATTTTGCCTTGATCATTAATCAATGAACTCAAAAGTCATAAAAATGATGTTTCATCATCATCAAACCATGGATGATCCTATTTCATGAAGCAAATAGTGTATCTCACTCCTTTTAACCATGATCAGAAAGTTTTGAGTTCATACCAACATCAAAGAATGGTCAGAAATCACAGAAACTCACAGCCCTGGAATGGGGCTTGAGCGCTCAATGCTAGGACTATGAGCGCTCAAGCCTTGCTCAGTTCTGGCATTTGAATCTTGTTTACTTCAGCTCTGCATCATGTTTTCAGTTTATGTAGTGTGTGTGTGTGTGTGTGTGTTGTTGTTTGGCTAGGCCAACCTGATCTCTTCTCCCTCTCGCTCTAATCATGTTTATGCATGGCCCAATACTAACTCTCCACTTTTGTGGACACCTCAAGTTTATTTTATTCATGTTGGTGAAGTTTCAATACTTTATGCATCATCATATATCATGTTGAACTGGTTTATGGTCCAGATGAGAGTAGAATGGAGCAGAAACACTCAAATCCAGGAGATGGCTTGAGCGCTCAATGTATCCCTTTGAGTGCTCAAACTGCCTCCTGTTCCAATCAAATTTTTCTTCGTATTTCAGCTTGTTCTTAGCATTCCGATTATTCTGTAAAGCTTTAAAGCATTGAGTCTTCATTCCCTCTATACTGTTTGCCTCATCTTGGTCCATGAACAAGTTTTAAACCCATGATCATGTGGTTGTGCTATTTTGTTCAATGAATCAAATGCTGTTTCTGAATAAATAATGAGTATCTAGTCATGTTTTCACGAAACCAGAATCATCAGAAAAATCACCAGCATGTATGACGGAGCAGGGGGGTCGAGCGCTCAAACCCCTGTGTTGAGCGCTCAAACCCTTGGCAGAGGATCAGATTGGTTTAACTTGTTTTGTGTATTGTTCATGTTATTTCTAGTTTTCAGTCTCTGTTTGATGTATACTAACGTCATTCTCCTGCTGCTTATTGTCATTTGTAGTTCATGTTTATTCATCCGCATCGTCATTCATGTAGATCACAACGCACAAGTATACACTATAATCCATTGTTGTGTTCAATGTTGTTGTTTGGTTTCCCATTTCCCACCCCCCAAACGTGTTCAAGGTTGAGTTGCATGCATTTCTTGTATAATCCCACAAAAGTCAAGTAGAGACCGGTTTTCGAACCGGGCGAGAGGGGTGCCGTAAAACTCTTCCCCTCTCGTAACTGAGCTCCCGAAACTAAGATAGTATGGTGATGACGGGCCAGTAATCCTTATCCATTGATTGAGGCACGAGTCAATCGAGTTCAGTTCCTCGGGGACAATCTGCTAAAACTCGGGTGGCGACTCCGAATCGATCGAGACCTCCGGAGGGGCGTCAACAACAAGTAACTACAAATGGACTTTAGTGACTGCCATTTTAATTCGTTTATTTGCTTGTGGGATGATGCTCTTCGAGCCCGGTGGCAGAATGCTCCAAACAAGGGGTGGATGCTATCATTTTCTGGGGTTTTAATGTGGCAAATCTTTTACCAAGGAAGGTTAGTAAACGGGCAACTGAATATTTCAGGAGCATCACACAGGCAAATCTTGCACGGAAACTGCAGCACAAGGAGGGCTGGTAGATGCTGCCAATGGTGGGAATGGATCTGGGATTGTTTGGCAACGACCGCGAGAGGGTTTCTTCAAAATCAATGTGGATGGTGCTTGGCATAAAGAGTTTTGGAGGAGGCCTTGGTGTTGTGATTCAGAACTACATAAGTGAATTCAAGGCAATTGAAATGGGGTGCATTTCGAGTTGTGCTAGTGCGACGGTGGCAGAAGCTCTAGCACTAGGGAGGGTTGTGTTGTGCCCAAAAGCGCACCTCTCGCACAGAAACAGTAAAATCAAGTGATAAACACGACACACAATATACGTGGTTCGGCCAAATCGGACCTACATCCACGGGGAGGGGGGTTTCACTATAATCCGGAGAAAATTCGTGTTCTTGTGTTACACACTCACACTCAATCTCACAATAATGAAAACCTCACTAGTTCTCTCGTGTATCTCTCTCTCCAGGGAGCCACAATCGGCCCCCCTCTCACACTCTCTGCCTCTCTCTCTACATTGTGTTACCACGCATCATAACCTAGGCATCACAGAGTATTTATAGAGATACAATAAGAAACCCTAAATTACTCTCATACGGGCCTAAGCCCAACGGCCCACACGGGGTGGACTCTCAACAATCACCCCCTCCAACCCGAGTGGGCAATGTCATCCGCATCACCCCCATGTTGCCATCTCCAATCAGCTGTCTCTAGCAAGCGCCTGTGTCACTAACCTATCGAACATCCATGCACCCCCAATCCAGAGTACAATAGCCCGAACGAGTGTATCCTTGCAAAACTAGACTCCACAGCCAATCAGAAAATCCGAAAATCCGAGCACCGCACCCCCTCAACTGGAATGCCTCCACTCGTCCGAGTACATCACCCCCTCAACTAGGATGCCTCCACTCGCACACCTCAAACTCGAGATGTATGCGCTCACCAATAGAAGCGCCCACGCTCACCAACAGAAGCGCTCGCACTCACCAACAGAAGTGCTCGCACCCCTCAACTAGGGTGCCCGCATCCAAACCCGAATGCTCATGCCCAATCACAGGACATAATCCGTGACACCATCTCTCCACCCCATGCGGCCACATATCCTGGAGAGGATCCAGTCACAAAATCACAGAAGAAAGAGAATACCCTGATGCATCATCTCATCTCCATCTCAATCTCTCTGTTCGGAGCTCCCGTGAATATATCCTAAACAACATATTGCATCCCCATTGCTAGCTAGCATCCTGCACACTCCTGATTCGACTCCCGGAGCATCCAGTACCATCCGATCATGACTCCAAAGTACACTCCAATGCCTATCCTGTGTGCATCGACAACTGTGCTCATCCTGTCCACGTCACAAGACACCCATACTGCCTGACCATGCCTGACACCAGCTCCATCTGTCACTGCACTCCCACAAGCCTGTATGGTGCCCCTTCATCCGTTAGACTGGAAATCACCATCCGATCAGCTCCTCCTGCAGCCCGAATCAAAACTGCATCTCCGGATGATAGGTCTTTCCGATTGAACCAGACTGCTTCCGATCTCTGTCGACCACTCCGACCTGTCACTCTAGTAAGCGCCTGTGTCATTACCAAACAAGTGTATCCGCACCCATCAACAAAGATGCAACACCTGAGAGAATGTATCCTTGCTCACTAGCTTCTCCGACTAATCACCACGGCTTCATCGCCGTGAATCTGCAATCATCCGATTGTCCCGGTCAACCTCCGATCTCTGCAAAGTCTATCCAATACTCCTGGTGTGTAGCTATCCAACTCTGCTCACCTATTTCGCCACCTATTCACCACTCCTGCCACTCTCCTAGTCTCGCCACTCTCTGCCAGCTCTCCCGGATCTCATCCTGCCTCCTGGTCAAATCACGTTCCATACCCGGCTCTCCTAGCACCCCCAGAACTCCCATCGGATCTCAAAAATCACCGCTTCTGCGAGCGTCTGTTGTCACTAACCAGACGAGCCTCCATGCACCCCTAAACCAGAGTGTAATAACCCGAAAGAGTGTATCCCTGCTTGCCAAACGCGACTGATCACCCTGGTCTGCCTCTAACTCAACAACATCCCATCCGACTGACCTGACCACGTCCGATCTTCCTCAATCTCTCCGGATGTGCCTAGGACCGCAAAATCTTACTCGAATCACTCAAATCCAAGCCCACCAGTGAATTCGAAACTGTCCAATTAGCTAGGAACAACCTCCTCACAACCCAAAATGCCTCCGAACGTCCAAATCCGGCTCAATCCAGCAATAACACATACTTCTGAGCCTCAACATGCAAAACAAAGCACGTGGTTGGATCTGGAATGAAAAATCAAGTTGGGAACTGGTCGGAGTCGGCCATGAACCGGTCAAAATCCCACTGAACCGGTCAAATAACACAATCTGGTCTGCCTCTGGACCGTTATCCGGTCTGGTCCGGCCTGAACCCGGTCTGCCTTTTCTCTGAACCGCCGGTCTAAACCGGTTTGACCCCTTTGAACGTCGGTCTGACCCCTTTGACCTGACCTCTGATCTCTTTGACCTGACCTCTGATCTCTTTGACCCCTTTGACATGGACATTGACCCCTTTGACCTCTTTGACCATGAACCCTAACCCTTTTGGCTGACGTGGCGCCACGTCATCGTTGACCGGATGACGTGGCGTTGACCTGTCCGACGTGGCATCCTCCGTGGCGTTGACATGTCGTCTGTGTGGCACTGACTCAGCGCCGCGTCATCATCTTCTACACTGTTCCACGCGTGCGGCTCACCACCGCGAGTGGATCTAACGCGGCACTGTTTAGGCGGCACGTGAGGGCGCGTCCGGCGTTTTTTGGCGACCGGCCTTGCACTCCGTTGGACTCATCTCTGAGAGTAGCACCTTTCCCTCTGATTAAAAACAAGTTTGGTCACTTGTTTTGTCCGACCAAAGCTTCAAACAGTGCTCCAATGGCCTCCGAGTGATTTTTCTGACTGCTCTGCGCTCTTCGGTGCTTTAACCCAAGCTCTGATACCAGTTTGTTGTGCCCAAACGCGCACCTCTAGCACAGAAACAGTAAAATCAAGAGATAAACATGACACACAATATACGTGGTTCGGCCAAATCGGACCTACATCCACGGGGAGGGGGGTTTCACTATAATCCGGAGAAAATCCGTGTTCTTGTGTTACACACTCACACTCAATCTCACAATAATGAAAACCTCACTAGTTCTCTCGTGTATCTCTCTCTCCGGGGAGCCACAACCGGCCCCCCTCTCACACTCTCTGCCTCTCTCTACATTGTGTTACCACGCATCATAACCTAGGCATCACAGAGTATTTATAGAGATACAATAAGAAACCCTAAATTACTCCCATACGGGCCTAAGCCCAACGGCCCACACGGGGTGGACTCTCAACAGGTTGTGATTTGGGGATCCAACTAGGGTTGTGCAGTATGATTTTTAAGGGCGACTCTCAATCAGCCATATCAAGCTCAATCGTGAGGCTGAGATTAGCCAAGATGTGGGGGTCATCCTTTATGATATCAAATTATTGAGTAGGAGTCTTGAGTGAGCGATCTTTTTTCTTTTATTCGTTTATCCATTAAGACGTACGGCTGCTCATGTTATCGCTGGGAAAGGCTTAGTTGGTTTGGGGTCTAGTCTTTAGACAAAATCTCCGCCGTTTTAGTTACGGGTCCTTTGTTAAAGGACGAGTTGTCATCTTGATGCATTCTTTTGTTAGAGTTATAATATCACCCGTTATCGTCTTGGCAAATAAATAAAAAATGTACAAAACAATACAAGGTTAACATGGTTCATCCAATGTAGGCTATGAATGTCCTTGCTGCAGTTATTTTAGATAACGACGGGAAAAAAACAACATTGCACCGAATTTCTCTTATCACTAAATTGATATAGGTCAAGTTATGAATGAATACAAATTTCCAAAGATAACCAGAAGTTGAAACCATGACACTCATGTCTTGGTCTGCCACACGAATAAGGTCTACTGTCGGTCTACACTACGTAAATACTGGGTGGATTTGTGGACGAAAAGGAAAAAAGAGACTTTCCTGAAGCTAATTTATTTTTATGTCTAGATGTGCTTTTCTTCCTGACACAAAACAAGTAGCAGCCCAGTTCTATGATTAGTTGGACCGGTCGAAGCCTAAGAGGCCCAAATAACTTTTAATTGAAAATAGTCAATTTCGGTAATTTATCGACGAATCCGGAATAGGCCCAAACTTGGTGGTCTGAAGCAGAATCGCGTTGCGGTCAATACATACAACCCTAAGTCGTGACGCATGGTGGAATTCGGCCAAATTCCTTTGTTTAGGCTTTCAATTTAGTTATTTTGTTATTTTAGGTAATATTTAGATTACTAAATACTCTTAGCGTGTAATTCCATTTACATTGTTTCCAATTGGGAATTTCTTATTTTTCTTTCTAGTTTTCAATTTTGGGAGTTTCCTCAATTTATGGGATATTTTATTTTTTAGTAGTATTTGCTAGGGTTTCCCTATAAAAGGGCATGTAATCTTTATTATTCAGCAGCTTTCATTCAATAACAATTTCAGAGTTAATCTCTTTCTTCTTGTGGATTCAAGAACTCTCGAGAATTGGAGACCTATCTTCGTTTGAACTAGTACGCTAACTAGTTTCTCGTAAATTCCGCTGCGTCACTTCCCCCTCGCAATTCCTCCACAAATACAAGATCCGAACATAGTCTAAAGGATGTAGTGATGGGCAAGTCCAATGATGGCCGAATCTAGTGCCATTTCCATATTTTGGAAGGAGAAGTCCAGATTCCCAGCACCAATGGAGTTCCAAATCTAGTGATAATATGGCACAATGTCAAAATCTGTATCATGTTTAGAATCAATTAGTCATCCTTGCCATATCATCCATCCCAACTGAAAGGGAGGGAAGTACCTGATTTTGCTTGGATTGAGAAAACCTCGCCGGAAGCCAAAAGAGAAATCTGAAGCATAAACTTAATTCTCACTTGTCACTCCTTTCTTAGCAACCAAACTTGTCGGAGGTGCTTCACCAAAGTTATCTCTTTGGTCCCTGGTTTGGTACGGATGAGAGGTGGGAAGATTTGGGCTTGACCTGAACCCCAAGTGTTGGCCTGAGAAGAAGTCTTGCACACTAAGCACCGGTGTTAGTGCATAGCCCCGACGGTGGTGGTTTGGAAAGGCACTCTGACGTTCTAGTAAGTGACCGGAGAAGAAGAATGAAAGCAAGAATGTTAGTATTATTGGCATTTTCTAGATTCCGACAAACCATTGGAATCTGTATTTTGTTATTTTTCCATTTGGGTTTGGGAGGTCTCTTTTAGTGATTGAGTCTAGATGCTCCGCCCAAGGGATCAAGAATGCTTGGAAAGTCATTGCCTTAAAGAATGCTTGGATTTCGATAACTATAGGTATATGCATTTCATTTGCATTTCATGTTCAATTTTTTCCATACATCACATTGGTTAATTTGATTAGAGGTATCATGGGGAAATCTTGTTTCACCTTGTTTCATTTTCTAAGGCATTGGATTTCTTGTTTTTGCCATTAGGTTTGATAGAGAAATTTTTTCTATGGCATGAACCATTTTGAAAAGAGGTTTTGAGGTTTGCGCTTGATGAGCGCTACCTGTGGCGCTTGCTGTCTATCAAGCACTTCATTCAAAATAGTTTCTGAGATCAGTGCTTGATGAGCGCTCGACGCGACACTTGTTCTGCTATCGAGCACCACGCGTTTTGGCCTTGCATATTCCGCTGCGCTCGTTAGCTATTTTGCAAGCGTAGTACTAGCGCAACGAGTTTTTCTTATGTATGTTTACTCATTGGTCCTCTTTAAGGCTCCAAACTTGGCACTATATAAACAAATTTTCCACTCTTTTAGGTCAGATTTTGAGAGCATTAGCCCACCTTAGAGATAGAAACACTTCTCTTTCATTTGTTCATGGGGTTCTATGCTTTAGAGGTGATTTCTATTTTGATTTGATATTTTTTTATTCATTCTAGTGCTATATTATAATATCTATGTATATGCTCTAGTTTGATTCCTCTCAAAATCTTCATTGCATCATCAATAAACATTCTTTTCTTATATTCATGTGTTTAGATGCTTTAAGTATGATTTAAACTTAGTATTTAATCATTTTTTTTGTCAATCTAGTTCAATACTTTTGTTCACCATGTATTTGCTCTAGATTGATTTTCTTCATTCAAACACTTTCATTAAAAATCAAGTCTTTTATCTTTTATGGGTTTTTGATACATTATATGATTTAAAACTTATGTTTGGTCATTCATTTTGTCAATCTAAATTAATATTCTAATACTCTATGGATTACATCTAGATTGATTGTTTTTCACAAAAAACTTCACTCCTTATCATTTCATTCATATGATGGATATTGCCTTGGTTCCTACATGAGCCGGGTGGACCGGTGCCGAGTTGACTCGGAGATCAAGATGTGTGTGCTTGTGGAGTCCATGTAATCAAAGAGGGGTACGGGGTACTACATCAAGAATTGGAGCTAGATGTCACAATAGGCTTGTTGGGTAATTTCTAGTCTTGTTAATTATTGTAAACCTTTTGATTTATGGAAATACATAAGTAGGATTAGACCATAGTTTTTATGCTTAGGGTGTTTAGACCCTAAGTAGTTTCCACGTAAATCTCCTTGTCTTGTCTCTTTACTTTAATTGCTTTACATTTTGCATATTAGATTGTGGCAATTTGAATGGAGCATGGGTGATTGTATATCTCTTGATTAGACTTAATTTTAAAATTGTCGTCCTATTCACCCTCCCTCTAGGACTTGTTAGTGCATTATATTTGTTTCAAAAAGTTTGTGAGAGTTTTTGCGTGTAAGGAGAGAGACAGAGTGTCTAGAGATCTATCCGGAGATAGGCTAGTGGGTCTCCTTTTTATAGGCAAGGGATGACTTGCTCAGCAAGTCACTCGTGAGCCTCACGCGCTCTGACTGTACCTGACATTCTACGTGGTCGGATTAGAACGCCTTGGGCAGACCCGCTGCTTCAGCTTATGTCATGACTGGTACACCTGAAAACTCAAATGGCTTGGGAGGACTCCCCAGTTCATCACGTGATCCTACAGGAGAGAGTGTTGACCAGAGCCTGACACTGCACTTGGTACGTTGGACACGCCTAATCCCAAGCCCCCAGGTGGAAGAGCAGCTGGCCTAGCCGAGGCCCACGATACCCATCGATTTGGTGGGCTCGACTAGTCAACGGGGTATGACGACCGATACGAGTGGGATGCCCTGAAACCGATCGGTTCGGATGACACGGCTTGGGTTACCCCAATGACGGTCAAGGGAAAGTAGCAGTGCACCACTGAGTTGATCGTGCCAACATGATGAGCACCGACTCCATTGGTTCGGTAACAAAGAAACCATCTCTTCGAGGGTACTTTATCCTAGGAGTCAAGCTGAACCTTGCCGAGACTGCCTACGGTTCGGAGGGGATGATGCATTGCCACTCGAAATCAAGATGTCTCACATTGCCTTCCATACAGCTAACTGGTTGGGCTGAGCCTGATGGACCTTTGCTAACTCAGCACACTACAAAACTCATAAAAACGAGACCGTTGAAATCAAGACACCAAATTTCTGAAATAATCAACTTGCATGGAAGAACACGAGGTGGTCCAGAAAGAGAAATTTGGTAATCGGAACCAATCCCGCTGCCGCTCATCAAACGGAATTTGGCCAAAAACAAAACACTAACTGGGAACTATTTAGTTCTATTATAAAACCAACCACTGGAGGCAGTGCCAAAATTTGACACCAAAAGAATCTTTTGGTGCCAAATTTTGGCAATGGTTATAGCCGTTTAAGAACTACCATTGGACTTGCTCTGCATTGTTGGATTCGTCAAAAGATCTTCACAGGGCAGTCCCCTGCAGTAAGTGCCATAAGCCCTTTAGAAATGGGGACTTCAATAAACAGCTACTACTACAAATTGATCATAACAAGTCTTCCTAACACTGAAACAAATTCTGAACATAATCACAGAAAAACTGGAGAAATTCCTGATTTACATTGACATCCTTATTCCACAGCGCATTTGTGTTGGTACATTTCAAGAATCAAGAATCAAGAATCTCTCTGCCTTTTTCCTCTATTCTACTTTACCGTTATATATGTACATGAAACACTTGGTTCCAACGCATCTAAACTCACCCTGTTACAGTTACAGAAACCATACAAAATGGAGCCCTGATTATGTTAATTACACAGGCTCCTCTATACAGTTGCGAAAGGTAAATTCAGATACAATTTTTCAGCACTCATTTACACTCTCGCGGAAGTTGAAGGATCGCGACATGGCTGCTGGGTTGGCTTGCAAAGCCAGATACGTATCATACGCACATGTTTTCTCCTCTCCTTTCAAGTGAAAGGCCTTAAATAGACCTCCCCCTGCATTCGTCAGATCATTCTTTTCATTCTTGATCCCTAGAGTCGACAACATAGAGCTTTCAACCCTCTGTGTCTTTGGAATCAAAACCCCTCTCGCGAAATCATTCTCGATCAATGGCTCTTCTTTCTCTGACACATCCCTCGAACGTTTGCCCAAGGTTGAAGAAGCCGAAGGGGAAATCCATGGCACGTTCCATGATCCGGGCAAAGTTGTACAACCCCAATAAGGTGGTGGTGGATAAAATGGTATAGGAAATACACCAGGGCCTAAAACTGGCGGAGGGATCCCGGACCTCCAGTGAGGTGAAGTCCAAGGAAAAAAACAAGGAGGCCTCCCAAAGTATGGTAAATTTTTCGCTACCGATTGATGGAAAACAGGATTTTCTGCTGAATTTGATGAAGACCTTCTTGTGTCATCATCCCCATTTTCCCTCCTACCTCCACCGGAAATAGAAATTTTGACAAGATGTTGCGAGTTCTCGAATGGGTTTAATGCGATGGATTCACAAAGGGGTTGAGAATCTGCGCCAAAACTAAGGACAGTGCCATTTGCTC
This sequence comes from Vaccinium vitis-idaea, assembly GCA_963854785.1. Taxonomy (NCBI): domain Eukaryota; kingdom Viridiplantae; phylum Streptophyta; class Magnoliopsida; order Ericales; family Ericaceae; genus Vaccinium; species Vaccinium vitis-idaea. The sequence goes on from OY978215.1 coordinate 16,512,618, forward strand.
TAGCAGCTTGAAGACATTCTGAAACCATAATGTGACGGTAATGAGAATCACAAGAGCTTTTGTTCTTACGACGCCCTGAACCAACCGCAACGTTCCTCATGGTTCCCCCAGCTGTCCAGTACCGCTGGCATTTCTTGCAGAAATGGCGCGGCTGGTTGACGTTGTAGTTGTTGTAGTAGCAGAACTTGGTTTCCATGCTATTGCAACGCGGGCAAGGGAGGATCTTGTCGGGCTTCGTTAGAGTCTTTTCTTGTGAAATGCTTGTTTCTTTCTCAACTGATGGTGTTTTAGGGTTGTTGTCACATGATGTTTCAGGATCTTTCGAATCATCCTCCTCTCTAGTCCCGGTGAGTTCACTTTCCGAAGGTTTCTGAAAATTTCAAAGCTAGTATCAACAAAACAGGACTAGCAAAGATTCTAAGACTAGACTTCTACACATAGCCATTATACATATAGGCCTAAACCCAGTGAGCTTGGCTCCTTCAACGGGTGGTACTCGCTCACTGGCTGAACATGCTATACGGCGATTGGGAGCCCCTCTTCCCTGGGGGTTGCAACTCTGGTCTCCCCTCTTAACCTTTTACCGAGCAAAAAAACAAAGATACATATAGGCCTAAAAGTGCATAAGTTGCTTGAGAGTTTGATCATATATAACATTTTTTATAACTCAATGAGTCCAAGTCAGCATACTTGCAATCACTTAATAACAAGAGACCAAAAGATTATAGGCGTAACCAAAACTTCTTTTCTTTAACTATTTATGAGAAAATACAACCATGGAAATCTATGGAATTTTTACAGATGAAACCATTTTCCATATAAATTGCAGCAAAGCTAAGAGGAACCGAGCAAAAACAGATGTTCTAACTTAATTTGAGGACATAAATTGCTGCAGATAGTTGATTGAGAGGCAGGGCAATTCAAAGGAGGATAACTTAGGAGAAACAAAATGAACTGATTGAGATTCTTTAAATTGCCAAGAGCAATGCTAGGTAGCCCGATAACGAAAGTGAAAAGTTTACTTTCTGGAAATTTTCAGGGTTTCTCCAATTGAAAACCGAGTACTTCATCAAAATCTAAAGAAAAATATATCTCCGATTTTGAAAAGAAAAAAAAAACGTCTCACAAGATCACAGAAGGGAGAAGAACCAGAATTTGGAGGAGCTGTGATTCAGCTAATATTGGTTTCTTTTAACAGAAGTTTGTTTCTAGAATTGAAGATCATCAAAAAAAAATAAGAGCAACCCATTTTTCAAAATTCCAAAACTGATGAAGGGTCGATTTCCAAATTTCTTGATTATCGTTTTCCATGGCATATAGCACAGATTCTATTGAATGTTTTCCTTATGTACAGTCCTAACCAGCAATATATACAAAAACTAAAATCATTTCCTTTTCATCTTTTACCTCATCCACAATTCTGTTACAATTTTCTGGAATAAAGTTTTTTTTTTCTAGAATTGAAGACCACAACTTTTCTGCGAAAACTCCAGTTTGATTTGGTAAAAAAAAAACTGACCCTTTTCAGTCATGCACCTTTGAAAAAATGGGTAATTCTTATTTGATCAAAATATGTAAAAATAAAAAAACCCAAATCAATACCTCTGCATCTTCTTCCTCATCTACAATTCTGTCACAATTTCCCTTTCTGGGTGAAGCAGAAACTGAAACGTTCTGTTTGGGTAACAATGGAATTGTTTTCCCAAAGAGCTTAATCGCCAAGTCTTTCACTTCAGTCATCCCTCCTCTGTTCTCTCTCTAGAATTTTGTTGATTTGGTTGTGTTTGGGATTTGTATATAAGACCTTGTTTGGATATGGGGTTCGTTATTTATTTTTTGTTTTTTGGTGTGGGGGTGCCACGTCAGGAGTGTGGAGTGAATTCTCAGCCACGAGTTTCTTTTGGGTGGCCTTCGCCTAAATGGATCTTTTCCTGGTGTTTGCTTTTGTTTCGAAAAGGAAAAGGTTTTGATTTGTGTCCGTTCGTTTTTGTCCATGTCAGCATTGGCCTTTTCACTAATTCCTCGGCCTTTTTTCACTTTAGTCGAGTTCATTTCGTGGGATTAGAAAAGCGGTGAGAAATTATATTATATTTAAATAAAACAACAGTGGACCGATTTTTTTACTATACACGATTTTTCTAACTAATTTATAAAGTTGTACCAATTTGCGAGGAAAAATAAATTACTTTAGCTTATTTTGTCAACAATAGAGAAAATATTAAGAATAAAATAAAATAGAGAAAATAAAAAAATCGTCAAAATATTTATAGTGTGCAATTTTTTTTTAATTTTTTTGTGAAGAGATTGAAATATATTAAACAGAACCACCCGCCAAAAAATCGGCAAATAATACAACCAAAAAAAAAACCACCGGCCCTCAAAATTGCCGGCCAAAACCACTTACAAAACTAACAACAAAAAAAATATAAAAACATAAATAAAAAAAACAGAAAAATAAAAACGCTGGAGCAAATCGCCTGAGCTGTCACCCACAGTCGCCGCCACCGTCGTTGTCAGGAGTCCGGATTTGAAAACCCCAGATCCAACTCCCCCTGGTCCAAAAATCGGGCGTGGTCGCCCATACCGACAGACCTGAATTGAGCGTGTGCAAAGATTTGAACCTTGAAATAAGCAACATCTACAACTACAAAAGCATAGCTAAGTTTTAATAGTCTTGTTCGTTTCCCTGTTTAGTTTTAGTTTGAGTTTTGATGACATCATCATTTTCCTCATTTCTCTCTCTATCTCTCTCCACTCATTACACTTGCTGACATCATCAAAACTAAACTAAACTATCTAACCAAACACAACCATTACATGTGGTGCAAAGTTTTGTTTTATCTATACTAGATCCAATAAAAAAATGAGACAAAATAATATTTCCAAGGAATTTAACTTGGGACAATCAACTCCAACATACCCACACAAACCACTCAAGCTAGCTCCCAACTTGAACTAAATATAATAATTTATATAAAAGCTGCTGATAATGTCAAAACTTCTTTTGTTTATGCCAAAACCACTTTGGTTCCTGCCAAAACACTAATTTTTCTTTCTTCAACAATGACTTACATGCCATTTCACCACATCAGTAACTTTTCTTCCTTTTATTAAAAGGATCTTGCTATATACCACCCAATAGGTGGTCTACAACTTTAAATAAAAAATAGTTTTTTCTTGTCAGACTAGTACTTCGGTGACACCCCTGCTGGACCTGTGACCATCCCGACCCTTTCTTCGATTTCTTTTGTTAAAAAATTAGCTCATCTAGATACGGTAGTATCTTTCTGAATGTGTAATTCGAAGTTCTTTTTTTTTTATTTACCAAAAAAAGAAGTTCTTTTTCTTTTCTTTTTAATTCGTTGTTTGTATTTGTTGGGATAAAATGTGGAAGCACCCAAGCACCGAGATTCAAACACAACCACAACACAATAAATGGAAACACGATGAAAAAAATAAAATGGAAAGAGACACGCAAGATTTACGTGGTTCGGCAATAACCTGTCTACTCCACGGAGAGGATCCCGTTCTTTCACTATGAGTAAAATTGTACAAGTACACTTGAGTATGAATATCCCACAGCCAATCCCTTATACCCCACTCGTACAAGAACTCACTTTCACACAAGCCTAAGCTTGACACTTGCACACAACTTAAATAGCACTAAGTTGCACTCACTGCTCACATATATTACCATATTACCCCCCCCCCCGACGAACCAATGCATGCGTGAATATATAGCCATCCATCACATGGAAAGTTGTCAGCCATAATAATGATGAGTGGAATTACCAATGGAGCAATTCACCAACTCATCTGCCTTTTCCGAGATATGCATTCACATGGTCAAGGGGAATATGGAACAGCACATGAGCAAGATAATAAAAGAGAACCCATTGGAATTGGAACCAATTCCAACAGTATTAAATCCAAGCCGTTCATTGTCAAAATAGACGGCCGCAAATGGACAGCTCGAATGGTGCACTACACATTGCACTGCATCATCCCCCGAACAATTTCGTGCACGCCTTCTACTATTCTCTCTAAGCTTTAGCAATTTTTTTTTTGTCCCAATTTTGAGCAACTCATCTTTGTGAGAAAATTTTGGGTGCAAATAGAGTGCCGCACAAGTTGTGTCCGAGCGGTCATTTCGGTCATTCAAAAGATTTTTCACTCTTTAAAATCTGGATCGTTTAAAACACTCTTGAGTCTTGACGAGAGAATTCGAAAAAATAAAAAATTGTGATCGAAATCTAATTTTTTGTTTTTTCTATACATATTGCGTAGCTCTATTCAAAAAATAAAAATTTATTAAAATGTTGAAAGTTTGACTAAAGTCGAAAATATGCGCAACCCCACCTTTTGTAAAAGAACTAAAGAATTACTCCATTTTTTAAAAAGAACTACCCATGTTTTTATGTAGAAGGAATCAGGGACGGAGCCAAAATTTAACATTTGTGGTAACGAAAATATATGTTTTTAAAAAATTTAGTGGTGGCGAATCTATATAATTTAGGGATAAATTTTTATTTTCTATATAATAATATCATTTTCTAAAAACCTTGTGGTGACGGCCGTTATTACTTGTCCCCCTCTGGCTCCATTCATTCAAGGAGTAGAAAAAGAAATGGACCCGTTGTTAATTTTATTAGGGGATTGATTTTCACACACCCTAAATTTTTATTCACACCCCCTTTTTGTCTTTTGGTGAACTTTTTATGTATAAAAATTTCACTAAAAGACAAAAAAAAAATGTGAATAACAATTTAGAGGGTGTGAAAATTAATTACTACCTTTTATTATTTGGTAAAAAGAAAGGGTATCTACTGTTATTTTGTTACAACTACTCCTGTTGCAGATGTTGGACAGGGACCCACCCAAATATCACATCAGAAAGTACCATTAAAGACTTGTTGCACCTTTTCTCTCCAAAGTTGAAGGCGCGTGTAATGCACAGGGACCACCCAAAGGGTGGTTTGTAGCTTTTGCCTTATTAAAAAATTAGCCCCTCAGGACTCTGCTGGAGGTACAACAGATTTTGCACAGAAATGGTACCGAGCTCATTGTTCTTAAAACATTTTTCGAGGGGCCCCACAAAATTTCAGCTCAATCGGACGGTTGGAAGTGCTCCAACCAAAGTCCCACCGTTCCAACCAAAAATTTTTTTGGTTGGAACGGTGGGACTTTGGTTGGAGCACTTCCAACCGTCCGATTAAGATGAAATTTTGTGGGCCCCTCGGAAATTTTTTTTAAGAATAATAAACGGTTCGGATCACTCGTGTGGAACCCAAAGTGGGTCTCCAAAGGGGCTCGGTACCATTTCTGTGCAAAATCTTCTGTAGCCCAGGTTTATCCAATCTCTTTAGGCAATGTCTAATGTCAGCCCAAAGATTGACGGTAGTGTAACTCGCCAAAGTTTAACGTTTGCTTCAGCAAAATGTTAAAAGTGTTGGACGCACAATAATTGTTCCTGAAGTGAGTGCCTGATGATGACTGAAGCAAATTACATAAGTAGCCCATCTCTCTCCACCTTTTCCCTCTGCAATTTTTTTCGGATCAAAACATAAAGTACTTTTCCACATAATTTTTTATTTATTTTTATACCAAATTAAATTACTAATAGATATCTTTAATTCGATACAAAAAACTAAAAAAAATGTATACGAAAGTATTTTACATTGGTGGCTTGTTGAGTTGTTTTACAATATCTTTCGAATAAAAAAATAAAGTACTTTCGTGCATGATTTTTTTTTATGTTTTTTGCCACTAAATTGAATTACTAATAGAGATCTTTAATTCAATACAATTTTTTTTTTAAAAAAAAATTGTATACGAAAGTATTTTATATTGTTGGCTTGTTGAGTTGCTTTGCAATATATCTTTTGGATCAAAAAATAAAGTACTTCCGCGCATAATTTTTTACTCTTTTGCACCAAAATAAACTACTAATAGAGATATTTAATTCAATGCGAAAGAATTTGAAATATTGTGGTCCGAAAAATGCAATTTTTTTTTTAAATCTTTACCTTTTGCATCACTAAAGATATATAAAAAAAAAACTCGTAAAGATCTAAAGATGTGTTGACATGGAACCTCTATAGCGTCCAATTACCATGACTAAACTCTCTGAAAAGCCAAGATGAGATCTTGTTGTGCATGAACTTTGCTGGTATTTTATTATTCTAGTGAAACAGTTCAGAGTATATAAGTGATAAATGCAGGGATATGCTTTTTTGACGTAATTATAACTACGACAAGATCTTATGCAACGAATGTTGAAAATCCACAGTAAAGAGAGAAAAATAAAGAAAGTTTGAATTGGGGCTGGATGTTATCTGTGGTACTAATCCAGTTTCCCTTTCCGAAAAATGAGAGAATGGATGTTTCTCAAAGATTTTTTGACGTTTAGATTAAAATTGAAAGGTTAAGTTTGTAATAAATGTGATATGATGGTAAAAGGGCATGTAGGTAATTGTGAAAGCAACAAGGGTAATGCTACAATGTGCACTTACTCAATATGAGATTTTGTGACTCAAAATATGAGATTTTGTGGCTCTAAATATGAGATTTTGTGGCTGGAGATACGAAGTGCATATGGTATGCACACTCATATGAATAGTCACAAAATCTCATATATGTCCACAAAATCTCATATTTGGAGCCACACAATCTCATATTTGGACCCATGCGGATTGCTACAGTAATGCTACAGTAATGCGACTTGTTATTTGGAGCCACAAAATCTCATATTTAGAGCCACAAAATCTCATATTTTGAGCCACAAAATTTCATATTTAGAGCCACAAAATTTCATATTTAGAGCCACAAAATCTCATATTTAGAGCCACAAACACTCATATCGGTAATCACAACAATAAATATTGGAGCCCATAAAATCTCATATCGATATACACACTATCTCATATGTAAAGCCACAAAATCTCATATCGATATACACAAATTCCCACACGTCATACGTGGCGCAATCTCCGCCGTCCATTTGGATGGGGTGCATACCGTATGCCATCTCATATTTGGAGCCACAAAATCTCATATTTGGTGCCACAAAATCTCATATTATCTCATATTTGGTGCCACAAAACTCAGATTTAAAGCCAAAAAATCTCATATGGAGGGATGTGCATTGTAGCATGCCTCAAGCAACAAAGATTAGAGTTTTGTCAGCAACACTTTTGGTTTTGGCAGCAACACTTTCGGTTTTGGCATTATCAACAGCCTATATAAAATATATGTACAACTTCTATGGAAAATGAACCCTATTTTTTTCCTTAAACTTATGGTTCTCAAACGGCCGCACCTTCCGCTTTAGCCCAGGGTCGGCCCTAATCCGACAGCATCCAAACCTTCTTAGAGCATCTCCAACCCATACTCTAAAAACTCTTCTTTTGTTGAGAAGATGAGTTTTGGTCCTCTATATTTAGAAGATGGAGGAGATGATCCTCTATTTGATTGAACGAAGATTTTAATCTTCAAATGCATGAAACTCTTAATCAACATCTACAACTATAAAAGCATATCTAAGTTTTAATACATGCGGTGCAAAGTTTTGTTTTATCTATAGTAGATCCAATAAAAAAATGAGACAAAAAAATATTTCCAAGGAATTTAACTTGGGACAATAAACTCCAACATACCCACACAAATTAAACCACTCAAGCTAGCTCCCAACTTTAGCTAAATCACATAATAGTTTATATAAAATATATGTACAACTTCTATGGAAAATGGACCCTATTTTTCCCCTTAAACTTATGGTCCTCAAACGGCCGCACCTTGCGCTTTAGGCCAGGGTCAGCCCTAATCCAACAGCATCCAAACCTTCTTAGAGCATCTTCTCTTGTTGAGAAAATGAGTTTTGGTCCTCTATATTTATAAGATGGAGGAGATGATCCTCTGTTTGACTGAACGGAGATTTTAATCTTCAAATGCATGAAACTCTTAATCAATACATTCAAAGTTTACTAAAATAATATTATTGAAAGGGTAAATTTCACTAACCTCCCCTGAGGTTTTTGACAAATACAGAAACCTCCTCCAAGGTTCTAAAATTTATACTAACCTCCCTTACTTTACAAACAATTATCTAGATTCCTACTATCCGTTAAGTTGACACTAACACTGTTAGATTTTATTGTGACGGAAATGCCCTTAAATATTAGAAGAACTACACGATCAAGTCTTATATTGTTCTATTTTTCTTCTAATTGGAATTTTAATGATAGAATAAAATTAACTAAAATTGTAATTCATCAAATTTGGATAGTTACATCATATAATTTGATAATAATTAATTTTTTAAAGGTAATATTTTTTACTTCATGTATCTTGATCTTCTTTTTTTTTTTCCTATATGCATTTTTTATTTACTAGTAATTCATCAAATTTGGACAGCAGAGCCCTGCCTATCAATGGAGATGGAATTAAAGGTGTGTGGTTGGAGTAGAGATAAATAGTAACATCCTTTAAATTTAATTTTTAAATTCAAATATTACTAGTGAATAGTAGCGAATTGTTTCTTGCCACGTGTACGCCAAAGAAAAATTGCAAGGACCTTATATATCTATGGGTTATTAACCCTATGAGTACCATGTGTCCATCTTTACTTGGTGGTATTTCTAACAATATCAGTTTGAACCCGTGCCATGCATGACAAACGAAAGAAAAAAAATAAAATAAGAAGAATTTCAAGAATCTATTTTCTTATCGTAGATGAAGATATTTTATACCAGTGCAGCGTGTAATATCCTAGTATTATATATTCCATATGTAACGATATCAATATACGTATAGAGATAGGTAGAGAAAGATGGGGAGTAAAAATATTAGATATGGAATTGAGCAAGAATTTTGAATTTGAGTTCGAGAAAGATCTAATATTATGAGAGCACTCCTCACTAAAACACCCACTGTAATATTGTATAGGGAAGTATAATAGTATAGATTACGTAGTAACAAATCTTATCTGTGGCATATATAAGAACACAAATTCTTTGTTGGATTACAAAGAGATAAGAGATTATTTATAATAGAGTATCTTAATGCAAATTAACTGAAAATATCACATACGCGATGTCACATAATACGCCGATCGAGAGTATCCAATCGTAAGCACCGTAGAGGAAGAGAAGAATTTTGTTCAGTGGTGCCAAGGCCATGCATGGTTGGAGGATATGTATACACTAGAGATCCGTATCATTTTCTTTTATCCTGTTAAGTCTTGTTTCTTTTGTTTATTACTACTAGTCAACCCGGCCACTGGAGTTTTAAATAAAATTTAAAAATGTTAAAAATAGTAGTTTATCTCACATAAATTGGAAAAGTATAACAAAAAATCTTATAATGAATACATCAGGCGTGGGACCCATACTCATTGTCAATATGAATTTTATATTGTGATGCACATATTCAACATCCAACATTTAGGGATTTATATAGCAATAGATATAAAATCTTACATATTTTTAAACAAATGGTGTGTCTCATTATTCAACTAGTAATTGCCTCTGCCTAAAGGTACAACGCAATACGTTTCAAAGATAATAAAATCGAACTTTCCTTCTCAAACTGCTGACCATTCCCCCGAACATTCTGGAAGTCATTTGTCTAATGAATTTAATTTAAAATTTTAATTTAGTCCTAGTGTGGATATTTTTGAAGGTCCTATGCGTGTATGATCTACCTTATTTTGTAGTTATGGGGATTTTTTTGCTATAGGATTTCAAGATTTTAGATAATCGTTTCGAAATCTTTATTTTTGGTTTTGGCAGATGGAGAGGGCAAAGATGTAACTAGGAAGGGGCTTATGGGGGCCAAGGACTCCCCCTATTTGGCCATCTCTGTATTAATCATCTAGGTTACATGGTCGGCCTCTCACTAATCCCTGTAATCATTATGTGTTTCCACTGTTTACCTCTGTTTTGTTGATGTTTCTTTACCTTTTTAGTGATTTTTTTTGTTGCTGCTTGCTTCTTTGGTGCCTGTTGTTGCTATCTTGGTGTTTACTTTTGAAGTTTAGGCTTGTATCTTCTGATCTTTTTGCAACATATCATATATATTCTCTTTGCCAGTCCAAACGAACAAAAAAGGGCACCCAGCTAGATATTGTTTTTTTGTTTCGGGTATGATTGACATTTAAACGTTTAGATTTTTAAACCTTAACAATTAAAATTCCGTTGTTCATATTTAATTTCGGCCCTCTTATATATCAAATCTTAGTTCCGTCCCTGAGGGAGGAGATGCTATTACGATTTTTTATTTATTGAAAGTTACGATTTTTTTTTTTATATAAAAATTATGAGACACACCAAAATGTTACGAATCATAGAAAATGTTACGAATCATATTGCTGAAAAGTTACGAAAAACTAAAAAATGTTACGATTGCCAATGAGGTAGCACAACCTGGACCATACAATAGGTGCATATAGAACACACATTTAATGGGTGTGTATTATATTGTAGCCATTTCAGCAAGTTTTACTGGTCTTGTTCGTTTCCCAGTTTAGTTTTAGTTTTAGTTTTAGTTTTGATGACATCATCATTTATCTCATTTCTCTCTCTATCTCTCTCTACTCATTACACCTGATGACATCATCAAAACTAAACTAAACTATCTAACCAAACACAGCCACATTTGCCAGCCGGTGCTCACGCGATAGCGTGTATTTGTGGAATTAGATTAAAGTATGTAATTTGTGAAAGTTGAGGATGAAAGACACACAATGACGTAAATAGGAGATGATTTGGACATATCCACCAATCAAACGATACGAACGATTAGTTTATGGTATTTTCATTTTTAGAAACCGATCAAGTAGCTCTTTTCCTCCCTTGGCGGACACCTTAGATTTTTGGTGTTTGAAAGAGAGCGCCAATAGGATCAGTTTGAAATGTTCAAAAAAATCACAATTTTGAAAAATCGGGATTGCTTTAATATTATACACTTGCATAAATGACGTGCTATGCAAGATCCGAACAAATGAAATCTACGTTTTTATTCATTTGTAACGATTTCCACTTAAGGACGTACATATAACATAGTCAATATATATTCGAACAACTCGTTTCAAATGTCACAAAATAAGTAGAGACTTGTTCAAAAGTCCTAGGCAAAGAATTTGTAACCCCATTAATCCACCAAACAAGTTTATAACTTATCCAGTCCTAACGCTGACATTTTTTTTTTTTTTTACCTTACCAAAAAAAGTTTGTACCCTATGAAAGTGCCAGAAAAGTTTGTACTCTATGAAAGTGCCTAAAATCCTAGGGTACCCTATGAAAGTGCCTAAAATTCTAGGATACCCTATGAAAGTGCCTAAAACCCTAGGGTACCCTATGAAAGTGCCTAAACCACTAAAACCCTATAATAGGAAAGTGCACCCTAAAACATAAACCCTAGGGTACCCTATGAAAGTGCCTAAAACCCTAGGGTACCCTATGAAAGTGCCTAAACCACTAAACTTCTATAACAGAAAAGTGCACCCTAAAACCTAAACCCTAGGGTACCATTTGAAAGTGCCAATCTTACCCACGTGTAGCGTCATAATCACATATGCAATAGCTTAAATTGTCATGACCTGTGTACAAGTGGGGCCGATTTGTGTTAATACAACTTGCAAAGTGTAAACGGTAACACTTACTGGGACTGCTCGGGCCAGAGAGGACAGAGGAGCGAGAGACGTGGTGCATTTTTGTCCTTTCCCAGGACCTTAGAGAGTAACACTTTTAATTCAATGGACACGATGCATCATTCAAGTCTAGATTGGACTAAATCACTCAATAGTCCCCTACCTTTGGACTTTTAGACAAATTGCCGATAATATATTGCACTGTTTCTGTTGACATTCATATGTGCTTTAAAATAGATGTCACAGGAGAATTTTAATCCGTAACGATATCATAAAATTTAAACCGATGTACATATATACTTCATATCTACATTTTGAACCTCTATTTACTACCGATCTACAGTTACCTTTTAGTATGTAGAAACACTAGTGCATGCCCGTGCCCTTGCCTGAAAACACGGCTTAAACAATCGACGTACGTGCTCGTATCCGTGCCCGTACCCGTGTCCATGCTAGTTCTTTATGGTCATTCGAATTTCAAAGAGGAGTAAGGAGAGGAGGTAGTGAGAGAGAATTTGGTTTGAATTTCGAAAAAGGAAGAGAGAGAGAGAGAGAGAGAATGTGGTTTGAAATTTTATGTGTGGTGGCCTGGTGGGCCGGTGGAAGAAAATGGTAGAGAGAGAGTGAGTGAGTTGGCAGAGAAATGGATAAAATGTAATATGATGACTGAGACAAAAAATATGGTAGACAGAAACCGTTCTGTATTGTAACATAGAAGATTCTTATAGGAAAATGTCAAATTTCTACACACTTCACTACTGAAACCTAAGGCTCCGTTCATTTGTCAAGAATGTTACTACGTGATAAAGTTAATCCTGAGAAAAGTGAAATGAGGTGAAGTAAAAGAAAGAGAAATTTACTATCCTATGAATGTTCACTACATAAATTTTTTTTCCAGAAAAGTGTAATTGGCAAGAGCAAACTTTTCCATGACACATAATTTCATCATCTTTGCAGGATGCATTTTGAGGGAAAGTGAGCCCACAAAAAATATTTTTGTGGGTCCTATTATTTTCCTGGTACCTGAACACCTCAAAAATTATGGAAAAGTTGATTTTTTCATCATTTCTCATACTTTCATAACAACTGAACGAGACCTAAAAGAATATAAGAATATTCTTTGTATGCTACACTAATTTGAAATTATATTCATTTCATTATACAAAAGAGTCAATGGTACATTATGGTTTTGTACCTATTTTAATGTCATTTTTCTTTGATTCTTTTAGAATAACATCCCAACATAAATTCTGCCTCTAGTCTTGCAACGTGTAGATGGTTTAAAAATTAAGGTGGGTGTCAACCTTACACTTCATCGAACCTATAAAATATTAACTATTAAATTAGGATAATTGATATGGATCTTGTAATGAAGATAAAAGAAATCTCGCTTTCTTAATAGGAAATATAAAATTTGGCCAAAACGGGAATATTATTACAATACTATAAAAGAAATGAGATTCAATATTTGGTCGACGCAATATAGAAATTGTAGAAAAAATTTCTATCCATTTGCTTACGAACTTAGTATTTGTATGAGATATATAATTATAGTTATTTTTTTGCTAAATCTCGTAATGGCTAGATGAGTACTATAATAAATATAGAGTATTTTACGTTGGATAGGAAATTAAAATATGTAGAGTGGGTGAAAAATAGTAGAAAACATTAGGATGGAAAGATATTGGGAGAAAAAATAGATCGAATTCCCATAAGCTTAGAGGGGATTTGGAGTCCTAGAAGTGATTTAAGTCAGTGCACCCCGTAGTGACATTAATTGTGAGTCCTGTATAATTTGTATTTGAGATCAGAACTGTTTAATTTGTCAGGAATACTGAGTAAATCATGCATGTAAAAAATCAAATTAATTGGATATCGGTAGCCATATAGTCGGATACCATTTATTAAATGGATGGCCAATATCATTTAGGGAATAAACTGTTAGACAAATTTGTCTTAATATAATTTTTTTCTACTCACAATGTGCTCAATATTCCTGAAAAAATAAACAATTTTGATCACAAATGAAGATTTCAAAGTGCCTACAATTGAGGTCACTACGGGGACCCCAAGTCCAAGCATAAGGATTTGCAGGTTCCCATAGTGACCTAAGTCACTAGACCCTGTAGTAACCTCAATTGTGGGTCTCTATAATCTATATTAGGAACCGTTCAATTTGTTGGGAATGTTGAATAGATTTTTTTTTTTGTTTTGCCATTCATTAATCTTAATCTACTCTATCCTAGGGGAATTGGGGAGGGGGATGGGTGCTTACGGGAATCGAACTCTGCCCATGTGCATAGGAGTATAAGGGAGACACCAACTGCACTCCACTCCACTTGCATGTTGAGTAGATTATTCATGTAAAAAATCAAATTAATTGGATATTGATAGCCATATGGTCGGATACCATTTATTTTAGGAAAATAGCTAACCAATATCATTTAGAGAATAAACTGTTAGACAAATTTGTCTCAATTGTGTGTCGATCAATCTCCGATGATCATAATTTTTTGTACTCACTACGTGCTTAACATTACTGAAAAAATGAAAAGTATGAAGATTTCAGAGAGCCCATAATTGAGAAAAAAATTAGAGTGCAAATAGGGCACCGCTGACATGGTGCTGGAGCGCGTATCTCGACTGTCCAAAAGTGTTTTGGACGGCCCAAATTTCTCCCTCTCTCTCTCTCCATTTTTTCTCTCTAAAATTTGGACCATCCAAAACACTTTTGAACGGTCGAGATGAGTTCTGGATACCGCCACTTGGTACCTAGCCAACACCCAAATTTTTCTCCAAAATTGAGGTCACCGTGGTAGAAAATGTCAAAATGACGAGAAAAATAATAATCTAAAATGCGCAAACCACTAGCAAAACGAGACAAAAGAAATCTTTTGCTTGCTTGCCCCCATTGGCAGATGCATGATTTACATTTAGGAGAGGCCCAAATCACATATGTCTCTATATTGATGACAAAAACAACATTTTATATACGTATTGCAACTTGCTAAACCTGAGGAATAGACAAAATTATGTATATCATTTTTTAAGGATTTTTTTAACCGAAGTAAATAGTAGAGGCCAATTCTATAGAACTTTTTGAAATTAACCTAAAAAATCAGTACGGTTAGTGAAAACATTTAGAGTTGTGCAAGGGCCTAGGCACGCTCTAACACCCTCTTATGTCTGCCTCCGGTTCCCCCAAATTAAGGTACATTCATGGGACCGTAGTCCGATTCTACCATCAACAAAGGTTTAAAAATGGATTTACAAAAAGATACAAGGATCTCACAAAATACCATTAGGTCCAACCAATTACAACACAAATAGAGGAAAAACCCACCAAACTGGATGATCCAACTCCTTCAACAGAGATGAATGAAGGAGCCCAATCAGAGACAAATTGGGCCCAAAATTCATATACAAGTTGCTGAGATTAGAGAGCAAGATTGCTGCACATGAGCTTCCTCCATGACCAACGAAAAGCACACATACTGATAGACAAAACATTTCCTTCCCTTTTCAAGTTCTAATTGTATTTTTGTCGTTTTACATCAATTTTATTTAACTTGGCCCATTTTTTTTATACTAGGCCGATTTCTCTCGTCGAGCAAAACGATGTGTTGTGAAAACTTTATCCGAATCTACTAAAAATTAAGAGAAAACAGATCATGTCAAAAAGATCTGAAAAAGTTAGGCCTAATAAAGCCTAAATGCATAAAAATATTTTACTAAAAAACTACCCAAGCAAAATATATTTTGGGTCAAATATTATTGGGCCTCCTCTAATTAACATAAAGAGGGAAACCAACATGAATGATGAAAAAGATGGGAGATGGTGAGAAATGGTAAGAATGAGAAACTCTTTCCAGAGCTAATTTTGTTTAAACTCCAGGGTTGGCCAAAGTGGTCTTGACCTGAGACTTAGATGTTTGCTCTTACTTATGGTCTAAGGCTCGATTCCCCTTGCCAACAACATATGGGACCACCTCACCCCCACGCGTAAGCGTGTTGAACGGCTTTGGGAGGGGTTGTAGGGATTAGCATGAGGTGCGTGCAATCTGTTCCGGGACACCTTGCATTATAAATAAATAAATAAACAAGAAAACAAGAATCTAATTTTGTTTGCCGCCACATTTGGTGAAGGAATGTTTGCGACTAAAAGTGGCGACAAAAGAAAATCGAACCTAAAACGTTCTTAGAGGCCTAAGACCACTTTGCCAACCTCGGCTTATTTCTCACCTAGCGATCCATAGGAGCTGAAGAATCCCACTTAATCTGAGGGAAGTCTCTTTCTGATCTTCCAGGTGCATTCTCTATGGCGTTCTTTCAAAACTTTACTTACGACTTGGTCGTGTAATTACATTTTATATATGTATGTCTCTTTCTTGGTTAAAGACTTTTTGGGTTTTTATCGGTGATCAAGTTCAATAATCTGGGTGTTTAATTGTCTTTCTGTGTAGCTCTCTGACCATTTACCAATACAAGAACCTTTGTAGTGCTTTGAAAGAGTTTTACTAACCCTAGTTCTGATTCTATGTCAAAACATAGGAGGAAAAGTAGAGAAGGAACATACTCCTTCCGCCCCATAAAGGTGGTCCAAATATTAGTCAAGTTAAGGTAAAAAAAAAAAGTGTGCGGATTTTCAAAACTAAGCTCCATAAATATTATAAAATAACTTTAGAAGTGGGATTTAAGGGGTAGAAAAGGAAATTAATGCTCATTTTGAAAGGAGAGATGCATTTTAAAAGGTTGGAATTCCCAAAAGGGACCAACGTTGTGGGGCGGAGGGAGTAGATTACAATGCACCAGTAAGCAACCCTGTCATCAAAAGATATTAACTATGCTCTTAATGTAAGACCACTCTTAAATTGGCTATAATCCAATGTGTACTCTTCTAAGAGCTGCATTCTTTGTGCCATTACTTCTAGTTAAAGGGTTTCAACCTAACAAGCACTGACATGGCCACGGACTCGCGAACACCTGATTTCTCCAAAAAAAAAAAAAATGGGACCCGGTAACACCGTGGACACTTCTTCGAAGAATCAGATTGTATAATCCCCGTGAACTCATATGAAATGTCAAAAACACTACTTCTACCAAATTAAGAAAGAAGCCACAATAAGCATTAACATCATGAATATACAAATCAACGGTCACTAAATAAGTGTTCATGAAGTAAACAGGCGTGAAAATTTTGACTCTAGGCTAAGATTATAATTTTGCCTTCTCACTTCCTGATGGGTCATTTTAACTTCTAGAGTGTCAAAAGTGTGTCCTAGTAAAGAAATATAATAGAAAAAATTGGATATGTGTCTAGGTGGATCGACACTGGAGGTTGAGGTGTTGTGTTTGTGTGTCTAACAAGTGTTGCCTAGGAATACTTGAGGCCGGTAGATGTCTCCATCCTTCTTAGGTTTCAAAAGGTACAACCGGATAATCAGTAACGTGAATAGAGTTAGCTTCATATTGACATTGTTGTGTTATCTATTGTATTGACATTGTAGGGTAATTTACTGGAACCTGTGATGGGTGTGGAGTCGGGTTTTTTCACTCGCCTGACACTGGGTGGACTTTAGCACCAGTTGTGTTTGGCTATAATATCATTGTTGAACTAATCACAAGTGCGAATAATGTTCACCACATTGTCGGGACAAATTTTTTTTTTTTTTTTTCGATGGGTGTGACTGTTAATTGAGTTTCATGAGGGAATTTGTCAGCGGAAAGGGATTTCTAAAAAGGGTTTAAGATAATAATAATAAAAAAAAAAGATCTAAACTCCAAATGAATGTCATTAGGACCTATTTTTGAAATAGGATAATTTGATGCTCAAATTTTAGTCTCCTGTTATGTTTTGTTTAAACAAATGAAGTGCCATTTTCTTCTCTAGGTTGAAGGTCATACATTGATTCTATGCCTGAATGCATTTAAGTTTTCAATTTCTCATTCATCTTGATTGTTCGTTGTGTTGTGACATAATAGCTCATATGATGTTTGCATTCCTTTTCTCTGATCCCCCTATGCATTATTTATGTCTGTGGACATGGAAGCTTGTGATCTCATTCTTTTCCTCAATTTGAATATACTGCCGTGTATACTACTAGAGCAAAAGATTTGAGGAAGAAAAACTGCGATTCTGTTTTTCTACCTCAGTTTCTAGAACTCTGTTAAATTTGAGATGGCTGAGCAATCAAAGCTTGATTTCACCGTACTTTAAACAAGAAAAGATAATGGGCAATACTCTTCGTTTGCGCTTAGTCCCTTTTTTGATCTGGTTGTGTTGGAGGTCTGCAAAGACTCTTAATACGTAAATACTTGGCGAGTTCTTATTATATCAGATGTTGCTTGATGATTAACCTGAAAAAACGAAATGTTTTCGTTTCCTCTTCTTCGGGTCACCGATACTGAGATTCCATCGAAGTGTGGATGGGTATATAGTTCAATAACACTGACACCAGACCCATGCTTTTGTTGTTGCCTCCTAAATTCTGCTTCAGTAGTCATTGGGTGTTAGGATGTTGATTGGTGAGTCTGCTTTAAAACTGTCTGCCCAGCACCCACTGCCCGTGAAATTTTTGGATTTAACCTCTAGATATTCAAATCTAAGCATGTCACCAAGAAAATCTCACCATTTCTTTTGTTTTGTATTTTTTTCTCTCCATGTTTGCAATTCTTGTTAAAATCTCACAATGTTAGCTGAAAGGCTAAGAATGATATATAATCTGTATTTCGCATTCACAATTTGTCCTACACAAGTACTGCACTATAATTTGAATCTAAAGTTTGTATTGATGCTGGTGTAAGAAAGGCAAAAAAGGAGGAGGTCTGATCGATGGGATAGGGGTTCATTTAGTAGGAGTGGATGAGACTCCAACTTGGCACCCTGTAGGACAAAATCCTAGTTTCGTCCCTGAAGAAGTGCCTCTTGTCCCAGGCTTTTGCTTTGTTTGTCAACAAGGGTTTCCCTTGAAAAAAGAATCATGGGTGCTGGCATTCCTTACAGGGAAATTATTTTTGCATTTTCGTGTACGCGTGGGAAGATTCTTCTACTCGACAATCTTATATGACAGGGAAGGTTCTTCCTAATTGTGCCTATCCATCCACCCATACAAGGGCTTTATCTTTATAAGGGAAGTGTACAAGGGCTTAGAGGTTCCTCTTTTGGTTCACCTGCTTATGCACAATCATGAAGTACCTCAGCTTGTTTGAAATTCTAAACTCGTCGGTTCTTGTAGTGACAACTCACGGACTTCCTAGCTTTCTTTTAAATCACCAGCGAGCAATAAGACATCGTGGTGTGGCTGTTTTCCCAGCTGTAGAATGCGTTAAACCCATAGGGAAATGATATCCACACTCCTCTTTTAGTCTCTAACGCTCCTCTTATTACAGGCTAAATACAGCAAAGGAAGTATGCAGCTGCTTAAAGTGAAGTATGAATCCTATTTCGCAAGCAATGAGAGATCAGTGCATGGTTGTTTTTCTAGCTATAGAGTACGTAAAACCCGCAGGGAAATGATATTCATACTCCACTTTTAGTATCTTACACTCCTCTTGTTACAGGCTAAAAGACAGCAGATGGAGTATTGAGCTGCTTAGAGTGAAGTGTGAATCCTATTTCGCAAGAACCCTACTCTGTTCCTAGGAAGTTAAGAGAAAAATAGTCATGAAAAACTGTTTATTGGCCAATGGTTAGAGAGTGATAATAATAAGGGGTGCTAAACTCTCTTCAGAGTTTTTTCTTATAGCTCAGGTGTTTGTGTCAACTTACGCATACTTCGACTAAACCCAGGGGGCCAATCCCACCGCCTACGTGCGGGAAGCCCCATTAAAGTCGGAGCAGAGCAAAGCTTCATATGGACGGGCCCCAAAAGAGTTAAGAACACTTGAGAGATTTCGAACTTGAGACCTTAGAAGGGAGCAAAGTAGCGAACTCCTAAGTCACATGTCTTGACCGGCCAGCCCCTTGGGTTTAATTGTTTTCAGAGTTGGTAGGCACTTATTTGATTTGATTGTTCTTTTCTCGACGATCATTGGAGGTTATAGTAGTGGAATTAATGCTTGTCCTTTTTTCTTTTGATAGAATCTTAGGGTTAGATTTCTAATCATGTGAATACTACTGTAAACCCAAACAATTGCAAGATTACAACTTTTGGTTTGTTTATTTCCTTTTTTCCTTGTCACCTAAACGAATTTTGTACTCATTGTCTCCCTTCTTTGCCCCCACCCAAAAATAGCAGATTATAAGAGAGCTATATTGCTCTTGCGTGTGTACTTATATGTGCTGGGTTTATGAATCCTGATTCAGTGTGGATTTCCACTTTGCTGATTATGACGGATTAGTCCTTATTCATTCGATACATAGTTAAAAGTTAGTACGAACCCTGGATGTTCCCAATTACCCAATTTGCGAACCACGTAAATCTTTATACCGTGCGTTCTTCATTTCTTGCTTGATTTATTCTTGGTACGATAGTGTGTGTGTGTGTTATGGTTTGGGTCAAATCCACAACATTTTGGGTCGAATCCACAACAACATTGCATCTGCCATTTTAACATCAATAATGTCAAAAATTTCATCCTTTTCGGTTCCACCATGGATCTCAACCATGTTGTAGTCTGGACCATGTCAACTTTGAATTCAATTTTGCTCAGCATGTTCCAATTCTTATTTCGATGATCAGAACAATTCATCTCTTAGAACATAAAATTTTAACCAACCCTGCAAACAATTAACGCAATTAGATATCGGTAATTGCTTGATTAGATTACACAATTTTCAGTTCAGATTCATATCAACCATCTAAACTGAAAATTGGGTGATTTCATTAAGCACTTACTGATATCCGATTGAGCTGATTTTTTGCAAGGAGAGCTAAAATATCATGTTATGAGAATCGAACCGTTTTGATTATCGAAATAGGACTGGGAACACGGCGGGTATTTTTCACCTACTTTTAAAGGTGGGTGAACAAAATTGAATTCAAAGTTGTACTGCATAAACATGATGGTCATTTGCATGTATGCCATAGGTGTTTTTGAGGCCCTTGTTTGGAAGCTTTACTGCTGTTTTTTTACTTGCCTGACTTCTTTGCTTGCCCTTAATTTTCACTTTAGGTAAGAAATTGAAGAAACCACATTAGAAGTGCCGTAAAATTTCCTAAAAAATTATAGTAAATTGTAGCCTAAAATTTGGGAAAAAAAAGAAGCTGAAAATTGATTCTTCTCAATACAATAATTATCTGATCCAAACACAGTTGTATTATTGGTTTGAACACCACAACATTTTGCTTCCTTTCATGTTTTTTCTTTTACATGTTTTTTCGTAATTTGGCTTGGAATTGGTCTTCACTCTCTTTCACAGTTTCACTCATGCACGATCTTAAGCTCTTCTATTCCGAGTTCAACCGATGAAGTCCTGTCTCGCGTTCATGGATTTCCATTTGTTTTCCATAATTGGCACCAATAATTACTTAGTAATAAACACAAAATTGTTTGATATGTACTGAAACCTGGCATATTTCCCTTTTGGGTTGGCAGAAAATGTCACCAGAGATAACAGCTGGTGCTGAAATGATGTATAATTCTTATTCTTATCTTTGCAGAAACAGCCTCTTCTTGCTGAGCTAAGGCTGCATAGACGAGATCTTCGTGCACTAGGTACGCCATTTTTTCCCCTCATCAACAAAGTTTTCCTCGCCGATCAAAAAAAAAAAAACAAAGTTTTCCTCAAATAATTTGGATGCAGAAAACTATCAAAATAACAGGAAGAAGACCTTAGAGATACCAAATTGGTGACGTATCGCTCATGTCACTTTCAGTAAGCAATTATGTTGTCCAACACATTAGCAGTGAAAAAATGTTCAATTATTCCCATGGGTGGGATATGAATGACTAGTTCCTTTTTTGTTCTTTCTCTTTTCCTGATTCCTGAAGGCCATATTCTTCTCAACTTCTCTTTTATGCTTTTGGATATGTAAGATCTCTCTGATGGGTCCCTCTCAAGGAATAATAATTGATGAGGATGAGGAAGCAAATAACTTTGTTTAAATGGACTTTTGATTCACAGGACCTTCTGCTACTGACTTGAAAAAGAATAGGGGGTCGTTTGGCATCATCCTAGAATCTCCTTTAACTTGTTTTTTGGAACCTATTAAAGTTTGAAAGGAGCCTTCAAGTACTACTGCAGCTGGTTAAAGAGAAAGGTACCTTCAATAATCTTCTCCTCTTTTTCTTGGTTTTCACACGTTTTGGGCCACACATTTCGTGTAACACCCTAATAGTTATATTCCTTGATTTACATTTGGGCAACATTTGGACAGCATTGTCCTTTGATTTGTAAGAAAATCCACTCACGAGAAGGCAATATTGTAAATTCACATGGAACAGGACTGAAAAAATGAGTGTGGTTATAAAGAATGGGAGAGTAAAACCACCACCTGAATGAATACTATGCTGAAAAATATGAACTCCTCTCAGAGTGGAACCTACTTCTTTGTTGGATTTTGCATCGTGTAAATCTAGCCAAAATTGCACTTGGTACTAACATGATGGTAAACTTTTAACTGTCTAATTCAAACATGTGCTTAGTGGAATGGTCCGTTTGGATTTGTTCCGAAATTCGTTTCGTTACTGTTTGCCAAAACTACATTCTGGTACAACCATGATTGGAATACTTTTAACTGCGCCGTATAACACAGAATTAGTTGAATGAACTTTTCGTATATTTGATTGGTTTTGTTTGTAGCTTTCTGTTTCATTTTATTGAAGAACTAATTAAAGTTCTTGAGAAACAATAAAAAGTTTGTTCCAACGTTTTGAAAACTAAAACGAGTTCTGGATTTTCAAGATTTCTATTGATTTTGTTTATGAAAACATGAAACACGAAAACGAGGACTTTATTCGGATGAAAACCTGTAAGTAGGTTGTAACATACATGTAAAACAGTATATGTACATTCATGAAGGCATTGATGAACACTATCTGTAGTTTGTATGTGCTAGTGTTAGCTCTTTGATCCCTCTTTTATAGCTTCTATACTTTAATGCCTAGTGTCCGATCATCTCTCACTTTTGAATCACAAATTTTTCATATCAAAAGCAACAGACCAGCTGAATGCATGGCACTCGCTGTTGGCAATTGCTTTGGGAGATCAACAATCATTGGATTTTGATTCCAAGCGATCGAATTCTTGTCCGCAACCCAAGAAATCGAAAGATCAATCTGATTTAATTTGACTTTTCGCGATTTGCTGGTCTCCATTGTGGCCTTCCTTTATGTTCTCTCTCTTTCTCTTTCTCCTCCTTTTTTTTCTCATCTTTGGTTAAATTTTTTTAATTTCTTTCAAGCATTGTTGGATTACAGAATTAAAAAGCTAACCCTTTGGAATATATTACATGCAGGACTTTTGTGCAGAGTAGGCCCAGACCATTACTTTCATATCAGCAAAAAAGGATAAGAGTCATAATCTATGTGGGCTTTTTGTCATTTCCTATGCCTCATTGTATGCTCAATAGAAATGCTTGACCCCTTATTTGTATGGCTTTGTACCAGGGGGCGTCAAACGGTACTCTAGGATAAATCTGGGCAGCTTGTGTATATGGACGGATTTTTAATGGCTCCCAATTAGGTAGGTTTTTGTTCTCCATGCCCAATCTGATCTATTTATAAGGAATGAACTTCAACTTGCCCATTGTCCCAATTACGTATTCACCTGTTTAAGTTATGCATCAATACATCTTCATACGCGAAAAAACTAAAAAGTGGTATGACGTTAGTAAATTATTATTATTATTTTTTTTTGGGGGGGGGACATGAATAATTTTTTGTGTGGCATATCAGTGAATTTTGGTGTGACATTCGCGATTTCGATACGGCGTTAACAAATTTGCGTACGGCATTAGCATGTTTGGTGTGGAGCTAGTAAGTTTTGGAATGAGTTTTGGGCAAGTTTGACTCATGTAAACCACTCATTCATGACTCAGTTAAGGTGAGTGAAATTATAACCGAGTTGGGTTTGGGTCATGGTTATTAGGATCGTACGATTCCCGATTCGTATCGTACGATTTGATTCGATTCTCTGGGTAATCGATACGAATACGCTGCCTGAATCAGAAATAGTTGTGAATCGTAAGTGAATCGGTGAATCGAATCGGTGAATCGTTCGATTCACTTAAAATTTCTGATATTCATTTTTTGCTCTTGTTTTATTTTGTGTTATTGGAAAAGGGTTCAAACTATTTTTTTAAGGTCTTTAGTATTATTATATACTTATATATCATCTTTCGTCTATGTTTTTCCTTATGTAGTATTATAGGTAATAGGAAAGGAAGATTTATTAACCTTGTATTATGGTACTAGAGCTCCCAAAGGATTCCTCTCAAATTACATGTAATTTTTTTTATTTTTTGCATTTTTATTTGTAATCTTACGCATATTTGAGTCATTATCATCAATATTTTCAATAGCAGCGCACACATTGATTCCAGTTACATGGTTATGAATCAGTCAATATATTGGAGAATCTTGTATCAAAATTCCAATTCCCGATACATATTAGTAGGTACTTATGTCATTGATTCTCATTAATGGCAGAATCTTATTAACTGGCAGAAGAAAGATGCCACACTGGTCAATTTTTATTTTATTAGTTTCGTTGATTTCCTGTCAAAGGGCAGTGCTAAACGAGGGCAGTGCTAAACGAGCATATTCAATGTACCTAAACCTAATACAGAATTATGTTAGTTGTATTTTACTTTTTGAAAATCAAAAGCCCATCAATAGTTACTCAAGAGAAAGCTTCACCCCCTGTTTGTACTCCTTTGTACTTTGGTACCAGAGCTCCAAAGGATTCCTATCAATTTAAGCATGTAGTTTCTGTAAGTTTTTGCGTTTTGTTGTGTGATTCTATAGACATTTGACTAATTTTCTATTAGTTTTTGCATACGTATAGATTATGTCTGTTATACGGTTATCTGTATCAATCAACATATTCGCGAATCTTTTATTAAATATCTTAATTCCCGACATGTGTTGGTATGCACTTATACCGTTGATTCTCATTAACTGGCAGAAGAAAGATGCCAAACTGGTCATGTCTTGATATATCACTTTCATTGATTTTCCGTCGAAGGGTAATTCTACAAGAACACAGTTAATATAACGAAACTTAATACATAATGATGTGTTCTATATGTATTTGCTCATTGAAAATCAAAATGCCAACCACGAGAGAGAGGCATACATTTTGTTGTGTGATTCTATAAACATTTGAGTAATTTTCTATTAGTACTTTAAACAGCCGCATACGTATAGATTATGTCTGTTATACGGTTATCTATGTATCAATCAACATATTTGCGAATCTTTTATTAAATATCTTAAATTCCCGACATGTGTTGTTATGCACTTATTCTCATTAACTGGCAGAAGAAAGATGCCAAACTGGTCATGTCTTGGTCATGTCTTGGTATTGAAAATCAAAAAATGCCAATCAAGAGAAAGTTTTACCCTTGTTTGTATTCCTTTGTATTATAGTGCCAGAGCTCCCAAAGGATTCCTCCCAATTTAAGCATAAGTTTCTGTAATTTAATGTAATGTGATGTGTAATACCGACCATAGGTGAGTCATTCTCACTAGTATTTAAATAGCTGCAAACATGTTAATATAAAAAAAAAATAGTATCACATATCTTAATACTCTACACTGGTTGATACTTGCACAACATTAATTCTCATTCACTGGCAAAATAAAGATGCCGGACGAGTCATTTCTTAGTCTATCGCTTTCTTTGATGTTTTGTCAATGGATATTACCGATATAACAAGTTATTCCGATTACAATAATAAAGTTCTGAGACCGTGAGTGTTCTTGGTGGATAGTAAATTTTTTTTTACTTTAATTAGAATATGTAAGATTAAGCATTTGTCTCGTCGAGAGAATCAAAAAATACAAAACTATAAACCGAAGTTATAAAATATACGTAAAAGAACACACAAAAAAACTTCAAATTTTATTTTTAAGATTATTTTTTTTCCTCTATATTTTTAATCATCAAGTGATATGAAGGATATGCAATAAGCAGTGGTTTAGTCAATACAACTGACTCTCCAGTTTAATGTTGGATATGGATCACTACTTTCTTTAATTTCTTGATAACATAAGCAGGGCCACTTTCCTCTTGTTCTAAAATCCAGCTCTAGATTCCTTGATTCTTCTTTCCCTACAAAGAACAAAAAGAATCTGCCAATCCCACCACACCCTTCTCAAAAAAGTAAATAAAAAAAGAAAAAGAAGAAAAAAGAAAAACTTAAAGAAAAGGATTCATGTGGTTTTCCCTTTCAGACTCTCAAAAAGAAATATACATCCATCAACTGATCAAAGCAATCCCATCATATTTTTTTTCTCCCTTCAAAGCTTCTTAAGAGTTTTAACCCCAAGAAGTTTGGCATGCTGGTAAAGGCCTGAGACTTAGGGTTTATTCCCGCGTAATGTTTTCGGTTTGAAATCTGTCGGCTGTTATCAACTCTTTTGAGGCCAGTCCATACGGAACTTTCCTCTAGCTTCAATTGGGACCCATTTAGATCAGTAATATTGGTCCCACAAAATTAGTCGAAATGCAAATGAGTTGGCCAGACACCTGAGTTATCTAAAAAGTTTCTTAAGAGTTTTTAGAAAAGTTGAACCATTATTCATTATGGTGGGGCTGCCTTATTAATTCAACAGGCCAGGAATCAAGCAAAGAGAGAGAGAGAGAGAGAGAGAGAGAGAGAGAGAGAGAGAGAGAGAGAGAGAGAGGGAGGGAGGAGTGGGAAACCAGCAAGATAAAACAAACCATACACTTTTCTTCTTTTCTATCCTTTTGAGACACAAATTGGAACCGTGTTGCTTTCACTGTTTTTTGCTACACATCAGAGATTCTCTCCACCCCTTCTTTCAAGTCAAAGAAGCAAGAAAACAAGTAACAAAATTTGGAAGAAAACTTGGACTGTGTTTGGTTTACTGGAATTAATCTAAAATACAATAACTTATTGTTCTGGAATTGTTATTCTGATCATGTTTGGTTCCTAACAAAATGGTAGAAAATTACATTACAAATGGAATCATTATTAAGTGAAGTAAATGGTTTTTTATAATAAGGGCAAAGTGATGCAAATTCAACCAGACACTGTGGCGGATCGAGGAATTCTACCTAGAAGGGGCACCAAGTCATTACAATTTTAAACATTTTTTCGTCTACAATCAAGCACAATAAAATTATACTACGCTTAAATATTCCAGAGTAAGCACAAAAGTTTTCCATAGCAATAGACTAGTTCGATTACTACTGAGCTATGGCTCATCGAAAGCGTAAAATAAGAAACCCATCAAAGTTCTTTTTGTAATATGCAGTATGTAGTTTGATCAAAAGCCTAATCTTAGATTATTCACATAGAATGGAATAAATTTATTGAAAAAATAAAAGAAATGAGAGTCATAGCTTTTCCTTGAAGCGTGTGTGTGAAAGAGAGGAGAGTCATAGCACTAAACTAAAGTTTGGGGTTGTTTTGAATAATTAAAAACGCCAGGGAGTCTTGAAGAATTTAGAGTTAGAAACTTAATACCATAATCTTTTAGGAGTTAAATACAATAGACTACTAAAATAGGGATGAAATTGTAAGGTGGGGAAATTTCGGGGGGTCAGGTGCTCCTCTAGTCCTTGGTGGCTCTGCCACTGACTAAACACACACATCGCACGAAGAATAAATTACAAAAATGATATAAGAACAAACTTTGCAAAGAAACAATACCGAGATTTTTATTTGACTTCTCTATTGTGTAATTACGTTCATTCGCATCACACACTAATTTTCACTATGTACCGATTGAAAAAGTTTATAGGTTACATCGGTTGCTCCTTACAACGCAATTTTAACTGTCGGTGACATTGCCCCAAATTCATGTCGTAGGCACTGCCCACACGACTTGACCAGGTAAGTCGAATCACAACATAGTCAATAAAGTAAACAAAGACTGTATCAGGCTTCACAAACTCAACGCAAAAAATAATTGTTCCTTTCCTTTTCAAAATCAATTTCAGCAAACCAAACACAAACTTAAGAAAAGAAAGTTGATGTGGAAATGGGGAAATGAGAGAAAGGTGGGCCCACATCTCATGGCATATATTCCCCCAACATATCCCCACTTATGTTTCCTGATATGGTGTGATAACATAGGAAGCGTAGGGCCCACAACCCCAATTATAAAGAGAACTTCAACTACCTCCTATTTGAACAAGCAAGAGCTTCAAATTTTCAAAGGCACACAACATTTTTATCACTTATCCATGGATAAGAAGCCCCAAAAACAGAAAATGGGTCATCACCAAAATTTGCAAAATCAAGATACACACTTGGTTTTATCCACTGATCCAAAGCCAAGGCTAAAATGGACTCCAGAGCTTCACCGGCGATTCGCCGACGCCGTCTCTCAGCTTGGTGGAGCAGACAGTTATGATCACTTCATTGGTTTTGATTACATAATGATACCTGCATATACATACATACATACATATAATTACATGTACTGATTTCTTTGATTTGTTGTATATGATCAGAGGCAACACCGAAAGCCTTGATGAGGATGATGGGAATTCCTGGACTGACTTTGTATCATTTAAAGAGCCATTTACAGGCACTTCTCTGTTTCTTGCTTTGCAATGGGTACTTACAGAATTTTTTTGGGAAATTAAAATTCAACAGTAATGGTGTTGTTTGATGCAGAAATATAGGTTGGGGAAAAGTAACCATCCAGAGACTTATCATGAAATTAACCAACAAGGTTAGTGGGATTAATCAAATTAGATTAGAAAAGTGTAAGATTGTGAAAATATTGATGTTTCTGTATTGATTTCAAGGTTCCCTTTTTTCTTTTCTTTTTTTTACCCTCTTGGCAGATAATAAAGGGAATCAGAGAAGAGATGCTGATTTCTTGAATGGGGAAGTTGGTGATCAAACCCAGAATCCTATAAATGAGTAATAATAGTTTGCTTTTTATTTTTTCAAATAGTTAGTTGTGGTTAGGAATGAAAATAAGATGGAAATTAGGTGGTGATTGGTTCGCCTGAATAGTTTTCTTGGCCTGCCAATGATAAAAAGAGCATACGGCCCGAATTGTTGAATGATGATTCGATATCCAACTTACATTATGTCACTTTTGTACTGAATTAAATGTTGGAATAAGCATTCGGAGAATTCGATCATTCCATTCCAGCGTTGTTCCAGTCAACCAAACACTGCCTTAGCTCAAGAAAATGGCATTGTACTGATTTTGATTAAGGGCTGTGTTTCAATTTCAACAGAAGCTTGAAGATAGCTCAGGCTCTACAACTGCAAATGGAGGTGCAGAGGAAACTTCATGAACAAATTGAGGTTAACATTTCAAATACAAACCTACCCTTTTTTCCATTTCATCAATTCTTGCTAAACATCAGTAGAATCCATTCAAAAGTTGATTTTTTCGGTTTCGTTTTTCGTTGTTTTAGGTGCAAAGGCATTTGCAGCTGAGAATTGAGGCACAAGGGAAGTACTTACAATCAGTACTAAAGAAAGCACAAGAAACACTTTCTGTGTACAACTCTTCATCTTCAGTTGGAGTGGAAATAGTAAAAGCCGAGCTGTCTCAATTAGTCTCAATGGTTGACAATGGGGGTCCAAGCTCATCAGTCTCAGTATTAACAGAAGAGAAAAGTGGAAATAGCAATTCTGTTGTACTTTCACTAATGGATCTGCATCCGAATCCAGAGGAAAATGGTGCCCCTAGCAATCAAGGGAGTGGAAGGAAGAGAAGTGGGAGCACCATTTCTGATGGTAATTGTGGTGAACAACAAAAAATAGGGAAAAGAAGTGGTGACGAATCGAGAAGGTTTGATTTGAACAGACAATATTCTGAATGATTTGGATTCAGGTTCAAAATCAATAGACTTGAACTGAAACGGAGAGGAGAAATTTTTAAGGAAATTGATAGAAGATGGGGTTTAAGTGATATATTTTATAGTTGATGCATTGGTTGGTAATTTTGGAGCATATATTTGCTTCTGAAAATTATGTGTATATTGCTGTGTTACGGGCCAAGAATCACTTTGGAAAGTATATCCATGTTGAAAGGTAATAATATACTTTTGTACTTATCTCTCTTGCTTTGATGCACACCTCAATGCACACCTCAACTAAGCCCCCATCTGGTCGAGCTAAAGACGGGTTATCCACGCTGGTGCTAGGAAATTCATAAGAAATTACTTTCTTCTAGCCCGATCCTACGAATTGAACTCTGGTCAATCATGTGGAGAGCAAACTCACCAACCAACCGGACTAACACTTGGGATGCTCTCATTATATACGAGACACAAAATATTCTCCTCTATATTCTATCTAGGGAAAAAGCCAACTCC
Source organism: Vaccinium vitis-idaea (assembly GCA_963854785.1). Taxonomy (NCBI): domain Eukaryota; kingdom Viridiplantae; phylum Streptophyta; class Magnoliopsida; order Ericales; family Ericaceae; genus Vaccinium; species Vaccinium vitis-idaea. The sequence goes on from OY978215.1 coordinate 16,542,689, forward strand.
CCAGGGAATCATTCCTAAGGCTTTGTTTTGTTTTTAGGAAAGGGATGGGAAAAGAAAAGAAAACAATTACAGTATTAAGGAAAATATTAAAAAAAATGAAGGAGAAAATGAATTGTATTGCATTAGACATGACATGCTTTGTAATTTTATTTCTCTCTTTCCCCACAAACCAAACAGCGGAAGAGAATTTTTTTTTCTTATTTTTCTTTCCTTTCCGTAAGTTCCAAAGAATCCAAACAGAGTGCAAAAAGAAAAATCTGGCAAGAAAAATAGTATTTGACCGATCTACTGGACTATACTATCGATGTATTTTCGATCTTATCTATAGGTATTACTGTAAAGACCTGTGTTTTTAAATAATTTTCCGGAAATAATGTTGGGAAAATGTGAGGAATGTTTTAAAATGCAGTATGAGGTCAATGTGAAGTGAGTATATGCATTGGGGTGTCTTTAAAACACATTTGAACATGAGGGGGTGTGTGTGTGTAATTGAGGAATGGCTTATAAACTTGTTATAGGCAGAATTTTTGTAGAAAAAATACAAACCCCTCTCTCCCCCAAAACTCACGGTTCTCTCTCTCTCTCCTTCTCCTTTCAAAAACCCTTCATTTCCCACAACAAATTCACCTCCCACACCTCTCAAACTCAAGATTCAACCTCATATTCATCATCTACACGTGATTTCGAGCCCGGGTGCGTTTGTTGTTGCTTGGAGGAAGTGTATTTCGGTTGGGATTCAAGAACAAGAGTTGGGTTTTTCATCTTCTTCACATTTGGAGTTTAATCTTTGAGGTAGGGGACAAATTTCTACTCTCTCTAGTTGTATTTTGTTGATTTGTTGCGTACATCTTTGGGTTACCTATAAATTTCTAGTTAAAACTTGATATCTCCATAAATGAGTTTTTACATCTTGAAAATCTCCATAGAAATGAGTTTGGTTTGATTGAGTTTGGTTCTCACTTAATTGGGGGTTAAATCTTTGAATTGGTGGTTGATATATGCTTATTCCATGCTTAGTTGATGCTTGAAACCCCCAAATTGACTTGGGTTGGAACCCCATTCATTTGAGCAAAAGTTGTCAAAAATTCATTTTCGTAGCCCTTGGTATCCATACCAATTTCGTGAGGTATGGATACCAATCTGTCTGTTCGCTGGATGTGCATTGGTATCCATACCAATTTCAGGGGTATCCATACCTCTCTCAAAAACCTTTCGTAGCCTTTGGTATCCATACCAGTTTCGTGAGGTATGGATATCAAACATTCTGTTCGCTGGTTGTGCATTGGTATCCATACCACCTTTGGGAGGTATCCATACCTTTTTTGAAAAAGTTCCAGAACACTCTCTTTTGGTTTCCGGTTGACTTGTTTGGTATTGTAATTGGTATATTCACCCCGTGCACTTCATTTTTGGTCGAGTTACTCCTTTCTAACCTACTTATGTATGATGGGTGATAAATGTTGATCTTCCAACATTCTTTGACGTGCATAAACTTTGTGGAAATTGTTGACGTGCGTTACATAAAATGAAAATGTATGATGTTTGTTATTTAGATACATGGGAAATACTTGGTGGCTTTTGAGTGAAATGTAAGTTGATGTACTAGGACCACCACACGGTGAGTTGCTAGGAAGGGTTCCACGAGGCCCATAAGACTCGGACAAGGGTTCCACGAGGCCCATAAGACTCGGATAGGGGTTCCACGAGGCCCAAAAGACTCAGAAGAGAATTTCAATATTCTCAAGTTTAAATTGATGTACACATGAGATTGATAAAAGTGGGAAAATGGTTGGACGTGGACAGTACTTGTGAGACATGTGGATACTTGGAGACACAATCCGTTAGTTCACGGACATTATTGGATACTTGGTGGACACTTGTGACTACTATTTGGACACTTGAGTATTTTTGGAAACTAATGTAATTCATTGAACATTTGGGTACTTTGAGGGCATTGATCACTTGTTTTAATCATCCAGGTCATATCTTACTTATTTCACTCATGGTATTAAACCTTTTATGCGCATATCATACTTTATACATCTAGCGTTTGTAGAATGGTTTTCTACTGGGCTAGTGTAGCTCAACCTATCAATTTTCAGGTACCCATCACGGAATATGACATGGAGTGCTTGGAGTGCATACATGCATTGGTTTTGAAAGCTAAATGGAGGAATTATTTTATCATCTTAGAACTTGTATTTTTGTTAAGATGATTTTGTAACTTGATTAAGTTTCCTCTTTTGACATTGGGTTGTAATACACATAAAATCTATGTATTTATATCTTTGGGTTTACGGGTACCCTTAGACTATTGTAATTCGTTGACTACGACTGTCTATGTTTTATATGGACTTGATGTGGATCGTGGACTTGTTGACCATCTACGTGGAATTTATAAAATGTTTTTATCTTTCAAATTTTGAGAGCGTGACAATTACTAGCAAAGGATAATGGTGGAACTAGGATTTTACCGTATCACTGTAATTAAGGGTCGCGAACAGATATAGTTAGCTAATGACTTAAGCTAATGTACATGGCTTCGATCTCCTATTTAAGCAAAAATCCTGTGTCCAAAAATTAGTGAATGCATGAGGCTAATAACAATATTAATCTTACAAGTTGTATACCGTAAACCTAAAAGCTTATGTTATGTAAACAATCACGCATAATTAAATTTCTTATTTCAAGAAAATAACTATTTTGAAAATACCCATTCTTCATAGCTCAAAATTCATTAATACTGAAAGATTGCATTAAAATACAAAAAAGAATAACTCGGTTCTTAAAATTATTATGGTGACGATCACCACTACCTGTCTTCCTTTGGCTCCAACTTTGTTTCTATCTACCCTTTCCCTATTGATATATACGATACGGGTCTAATATCAATATCATATTGAATCACATAATCAATTAAATATTTGCAACAAAGAAGAAGACGCGATGACCAAAATTTTCCAAAACTGGCATGTGATGCGATAAAGATCTTGTGTGTTTGGTAGATTACATAAAAAGAAACTCACTTGGATGATGAGAGTGGTCCCCAACATTAGTTACGTGAAATTAAGTTGGTCCTGGACACCTGAATTATTAAAAAAAAAAAAGAGAAGAAGAAGAAGGGTACTTTAACCCCTTACGTATAGATTATGTTTGTGTGTATCTATTTTTATATCCTATGGTAGAGCCACTCTATAAAATTATTTTTTTTTGAAGGTGCCATGAGAAGAGATTTTGCAGTTTTGATAGATTATATGTCATACAACACAAAGAATATACACGTGCTTTAAAAATATAGGTGTCATGGCACCCTTTGAGATGTATGTAGGTTTGTCTCTTCTTTTCAATTTGTGTTATTTGCTTTTAGGCTTTTTTTAATATTGACCATTTGGATTTTGAAGGAACGAAATTCTATTTTTGACCTTAATAAAGTAAATTTTGATAAAGTTCAAGAGTAAATATTGGAAAGTTGAGTCTTTCTATGTAATACTCTATGTAATAACCCTAATTTTCGTAAAAATAAAAATTTGTTTATTTGATTTTACTCTTATTATAATTGTTCTCTTTGGTAAATTATTTAATAGCCTATTTGTTGGGCATGCTTGTGCTAGTATGTAAGTATATGTACTAGTATATCTACTTTCCTAACACAAAAACCCTAGATATTCTCCATGTCCATTCTAGATTTTCTTCATAAATCCCTAATTTCCATTAGGATTCTGTACAACTCTAGGATTTTCCTTGTACTAAGCCTTAGATTTTCCTAGGAATTAGCCATGTGCTTGCACATGGGAGAAAGAGAGAGCAAGGAGGGAGAAAGTTTCATGATCCTACTTGTTATCTAAGAATAAGTGCATTATATCTTCATACATGTACATGTATTTGTATACACAAGAATCCCATAGATTTTCCTAGGATTCCCTTCCATAAAACCCTAGGATTCCTAAGGTTTGCCTATAGATATTCATGATTAACTTAGAGATTCTTGTACCAAAACTTATGGATTTTATTTTTCCAAAATCCCATGATTCTTGGACATTAATGTAGGGATTATGGAGAGAGAGAGAGAGAGAGAGAGAGAGAGAGAGAGAGAGAGAGAGAGAGAGAGAGTTGCTTGGCAATCTCTTGGCCTACTTGCTCACCAAGTTAAACACCCTAAGTTTGCATACATGTGCATGAGTTTTGTACACAAGAATCCTACAAAATCTAGTCAAACTCTAACCCTACTTATTCTCACCAATATTCCCTCATTAATTCACCAATATTCTCTCATTAATTCCTAGATTTCTAAGTACAAGCTCTAGGTTCTCTTAGGACCTATACTTCTATTTGGCACATGTATATGTTCATGCTTATACATGTATAACTAGTACCCGAAATCCCTTAAATTAAGATTGGCCATGCAAACCCTAACTAGTCTACTAGATTTTCCCCATGATTCTTGCATTAAAAACCCTAAGATTTGGAAGAATAAACCTAAGATTCTTGGTACTTAGCCTAAGAATTTCATCATTGGCCTATGGATTTGATTCTTGGAGCATTTATGGAGCAATTTATGAGAGGACATGGGAGAGGAGAGGGGAGAGGCCGGCCATGGAGGGGAGAGCATTTATGAGAGCAATAAATTTGGGCTGTCCATCCAGGCATCAGACGGCCCGTAGTACACTGCACTGTGCATGGCACCCACCTCGGTTCTGATGGGGAGTGTAACATGTTTGTGTTTGGTCGGGTTAGAGTGAAACCAGTTCTAAACACGCCACACTATAATTTCTAATCGTAGATGAAGAGACAAACAATAATTTTACCATGGTTAAGTTTGTGCAAAGTTAACACAATTTAGTAATGCTAAAATTTGGCACTTGTTGTAGCAGCCATTCAAGGACTCATTCTTGAGCTTTCATAAGTCAATGCATGCGAGCTATTGTTAAGTTTATTGGTATCCTATTAGTCTCGTAACAATTTTAAGATTAATGAAATTTTTTTCGCCGTTCAAAAAAAAGTTTATTGGTATGTGTTTGACAATACTTGTTACATTGTGTGTTCAGAATGAACTTTCAAAAGAGGTTAAAATGTCAAGTGTAATTGAAAAGGTTAACAAAGAATAAAGCGCTTACTGTGTAAAAAGTATTAACAAGTTTACAATTCGTGGCAAAAAAACATAACCAATAAAAGGTTGGAAATTAATTTTTGCACTATTTGTGAAGTGAGAAAATCACTGTCTAAATTCCATAAATTTCATATTTTATCCACTCTAGGACAAGGACAATATTGCCAAAAACACATCAAATCTATTCATGTATTAGGTTATACTCCAAATATTGTTTTGTTGCAAAATTTATTCTCCCATTAATGTCATCGAACCACATTCACAGTTTCACAATCCGTTTCGATTATAGTCCAAAGTATAATTCACGATTAGAAAATCCATAATTCAAAGGGAAAAAAAAGGCTCCAGAAGCATCCCTTTGTATGCTAAAACTCACAAGTTGTTTATAAGGGCATCTCCATTCCAGCATCCTCTATTTCTCCGTAGAGTATGAAATTAATTTTTTGTAATAAAAAAGTGAATATATAGAGGGCTTTATTCGTACAAACTCCAATCACAACTCTTTGTATCTCCATATTTATCCGATATTTCAATATCTCCTCAATTTTCCTCCAATCATTATTCCCTCCCACTCAAATCTAAAACTTATTTGTTTATATTCAAAAAGTGGTTTTGTAAGATATTAGCAGCCATTGAAGAACTCCATTCTAGAGCTCCACATCAAATTTCACACGAAAACGTTGAGGGATCAAATGGGAATAAGATAAACCTAGAGGGGGCTGGGCATATTTTCATCTTTTCTAGGGATTTTCTCTGCACCCCACTCCCTCATGAATTGCATGCAAAAACCTTAGGAGAAACTTCAAGAATATGAACAAACCTTGGGATTAGTTGCTCTGGTAGTGAGGTAACACCATTTCTCAAGTCCAATTCTATTCACTTCTGACTGAGCACAAACACAAACTTGGGATTAATTGAAAGTGTGGATTAGATACACTAATGTAATGGGATACACCTTCCTCTTTTAACCCATTCGAAAGAACTTTTTACAGATTTGTTTCTATTTCTACGTTGTTGTTTAGTCAGAAGCAAGGAACAAATTCCTATGAAGGATCTTTTGCTATGTTGAGGCTGAGTAAGGTGTAGATTGCGGGGGCTTAATGAGATGCACATCATGTGTTCGACTAAATAACTCTAATGAAGTTTTGACATATTTGGCTTATTATGTGGTAATTTTTACAGGGGTGGTGGTTTCACGGATTTCTAATTTCTGGGTATTGAATTTTACTAGTGGAGCTATGGTCTTAAGGAATTTTCCTGGGCTACAATTCAATAACTGTGATCTGTTTGGCACCTGCTTACATCCTTCTAGTTTCCTTCCAATGCAGAGCAGAGGTAAGCAAATTGCCTATTTTTTTGTAGTTGATTGGCAGTTTTGACAAACAAAAGAAGATGGACTTTATACCTTCACATACAGTGATTGATACGTAAAGATGAGCACTAAAAATTTGTTCTTAAATAACCCCACGGAATGACTCAGTCGCAGTCACCTGGTAAACAGTAACTAGGAAAAAGCCTTGGGTTTAGGGTTCGACTCCCACCTACGTGCTATTGAACCCCACCTACATGTTATCAATTATTGTGTGGGGTTTTAATTGGGCTCTCCGCTTGTAGGCGGATCTGTTGGGCCTGACATCGAGTAATTAAAAAAATGAGAATCTTCAGTCTTAAATTGCTTGAAAGAGTGGCAACATGCTTGTGCATCTCCAACAACCGTCTATTTTTCTATTTCTTCCTTTATCTCTCTATTTTTTGAAAGAAACTCTTGCTCCAACCCACCCTCAATTTCCTCTTGTATTTTAGAGGATGCACTTTGACACTCAAATATGGAGTATTGAAGAAACAAATAGAGGATCCTCCAAATTCATTTTTTGAAAATAAAATGATGAAGTATTAGGTTTTGTGATGAAAGTGAGTAATGATTGGAGGAGAAGCGAGAAGTGTTTAAAATAGATTTGAGATATGATTGGAGTTCGAATGAAGAGTGAAATCCTCTGTAGTTACTTTTTTATTTTAGTATGTTAATTCATCCTCTCAAATAGGGAAATAGAGGATATTGGGTCGGAGATATAAAGAAAGAGGAATAATTCGCCCTAAAAGGGTTCTTCTTGACCGTAATCCGTCCTTGATATTCTGTAGGAGTTTGTATGAAGCCATTTGTGGTTGAAGCGAGGGCAAATACCCGAAGAGAAAGTGCAAAAATTCGAAACAGGAGAATACAAAAAAAGGTAAGCTTTTCTTGATCTTGAAAAACATATCGTACTTGAGGATCGCAGCATGTTTCATCTCTGATATTTTTGAAGGAAGAAATTAAAGGAGTTGATTCTGTCTTCTTTATGTAGTGAAAGTAAAGAATAGAGTATACTATTGATGAACATCATTGCTTAAGTGCAGACCTATGGGCTCCATGGGCTAGGAATTAATCTTTCAGATAATTTTCTTCAGATCTTCGCTACAAGTATAACATTGAAATGAAGTTTTTTTCATGGAAGTTCTTGCTGCAGCAAGCCTTCACTTCTAGCTGTTTTTTGTGTCTGATGCCAATAACCCCTTAAAACTAGAGCAACGTATAACACTGAAGGAAGTGGCTCTTGTTTTGGGCAAAGAATATTTTTAATGTACCTTTAGCGTCACTCTTTCCTTGTGATATGACACTGAGACGGTGAGACCATTTCCTTCCCGTAGTCAATTTTTTTAATGTACCAAAAAATGGCGTTGAATTTACCCCAAAAAAAAAATTGGTAAGAGCTATTATAATTTACCAAAACATGGCGAGCCTGACCATTTTGCCTTCTACCCCCGACTTTTTGATTATCCAATTTTGGACTTGCCATTTGTACTAAATGGACTCGCCCTTTGTACTAGATAGACTTGTGTCTTTTCTTCTTTTTTTCTCGACTTGCACCCTGAAAACTGCAACATCCTGAGAAAGTAATCATTCCATGGTCCCACATTGGGTGTCCATTTTCAGACTTGCCATTTGTACTAGATGGACTTGCTATGATAACTTTATAGATTTGTTTCTTCTTTTTGTGTGACTTGCGCCCCACAAAGTCCTACACGTGTCTTAGAGAGCAACAATATTATGGGCCCACTTTATGTCTCCAGTTTCGGACTTGTCCTTTGTACTATATGGACTTGCTCTTATAACTTTATGAACTTGTTCCTTGTGTTTGTTCAACTTACACCCCGAAGACTGCAACATCCCTGAGAGAGTAATCATTCTATGGGCCCACTTAGGGTGTATTTTCAAACTTGCCCTTTGTACTGGATGGACTCGTTCTGATAACTTTATGACTTGTTTCTTCTTTTTGAGCGACTTGCAACCAGAAAGGCATGTACATGTCTCAGAGAGTAATAATTTTATGGACCCACTTTACACCTTCATTTTTTGACTTGTCTTTTGTACTAGATGGACTTGCTCTTATAACTTTATGTACTTGTTCCTTGTTTTTGTTCGACTTGCACCCAAATAAGGGCAAAGGGAACAATGGTCTGGACAAATAATGGTTACCATGTAGTGGTCATTAGTACTTGATGGACTTGCTCTATAACTACTTTACCTATGTACTTGTTCTATGTTTTTGGTAATTTCAAAACTTCAGACCACCATAGTGGTAATTAAAGTCAACGCTTTTTTTTTTGTTGGTAATTCTTGCTTTATTTTGTCACTTTACCTAACGATGATGTTTCCCCGTTTTTTTTTTAACAGTTCAATGGCACACCCACGAAACCACGACTTTCTGTCTTCTGTTCGGAAAAGCAATTGTATGCTCTACTTGTGGATGACCAGAACAAGAAGTGCCTATTCTACGCAAGCACTTTACAGAAATCCATTCGCGGGGATCCCCCATGCAGCAAAATGGCAAGTACTTCTCCCTCTGTGTATTTTCTCCAGAAGGGTCTCGTTACTTGCTTAATTTGCCGGCCTAACTTCTCTTTGTAAACTTGGATAATGCCAGGAAGCTGCTGAACGTGTTGGTAACGAGCTTGTCAAGACTTGCATCGGGCTTAATATTGATGAAATTTCGCAGTATGATTGCAATGGTTTTGCTCGCGGAGAAAGGATGCAAGCCTTCGAGACTGCAATTGCTCAACATGGGTTCTTGCTTCGTTAGATTAGGCATTCTAGACATTTTTTCATAAGCGCTGATTATGAAAACTGGAAATTGCAGTACAGGAGCTGAATTTGCATTTTGGAGAGACGTGAAACTGTAGCATACATACATTGATATGCAACTGATCGACAATGTACATATCTTGTGCCTGTTTGGTTGTAATTTTCACAATGGATTGCGAAAAAGCTTGTCATAAAATTGATTTCAAAATAGTAACCTCATCATTTTCGTATCAAATTCATTGTTTGAGCACAATGGTTTATGAGATTGTACGAAGTAGTTCTTTTTTTTTTTTTTTGGAACTGGAGATTGTAAGAACATTCGTTTGTGCTTTTTCCCACGAAAAATCTCAAAGAGTATTTTCTTCGAGATTTTTTTTTAACTGTCGGGCCCAACAATACCTTCCCGAGAAAAACAGGAGAGAGTGAGTGCGCCCGAGGAGGACGTTGATCATGAGAGTAGATACCGGACGTGACAGAGAGAGCACTGGGAGGGATTGCAGAACTTGAATATGTAAGGTCAATGAGTCATCTACAAATCAAATGATTCCGCTCATAGAATGGAAACAAAACATATCCAATGGATCTCGATCAATAAAGACGTAGGAAATTAATTCTGAAAGTATAAATTCAATAAAATCAGACCGGAAAAAGGGGCCAAGAAACCATTCAAGTTAATAGTTTATCTTCCCCTTCTTTTTTTTTAACCACAAAAAGGATGGAAGGGGACAACTAGCATAGCAATCCCCAACCGTGACCATAAGGGCTCCGACCCGGCCAGAGAAATGTCCAGTTCAAGCCATAGCTACGGTCTGTGAGGACAGGCCATCACCATGTCACCACCTAGGTATAAATGGAGATAAGTGTGTACCCCACAATTCCTTGCCAGTGGCAAGACTTGAAACCGAGTCTCACCTCGGAATGCGAGGCACCTTGCCCACCAAGCTACCACTATTGGTGGTAAGTTAATAGCTCAAAATATTTCACAATTTTGAAGAACACAGTACACTTTGATATAGAAGGGGATGCATCAAATAGAAAATATGCAGGTGTAAATGAACATGATCAAAACCGTAATCGGCATTGTAGTGTTGCCCTAGGTAACTTGCTATTAGTGATTACACTATACACGGAAAATCTCTCTCTCTCTCTCTCTCTCTCTCTCTCTCTCTCTCTCTCTCTCTCTCTCTCTCTCTCTCTCTCACATATATATTACAGATCCGCCAATGCCGTGGAACTGTGGATCATTGGAACAATTTCTAAAGACTAGCCTACCTATAATATTCACTATATCTAATTCCTCTTCCTACTTATAAATTGGTTATTACCACTTCCGGTTAACTGATGCCCCGTGCAGATTTTCTGGACAGTCGAATCTCTGTTTCATTCCAGCAATCAATATCTCCCCGGCAAATTATGTAGCTACCAAAATCCAAATGGATGTGTAACTACGATACTCATTCACCGCAGCATCTGGCACGCTTTGCTTCTTGTAGTTTCTGCCACAGACAGAGCATCTCCCTTGGACCTTGGTAGTGAGCAACGACATAACCATCTTTACATCCCTCGTTAAAGATCCTCTCCTCCTTCTCGTATCTTACTTCCAGACCACCCTTCTGCATATCGGCAATCCATATGCCCATTGCCACGTCTTCCAGCTTGAACATCTGTAGCATCAAACATGCATATGGGTAGGTTTAGGAGTTCCAAAAGCAAATCCACGCACGATAAGGGTTAACGCTTCATAACAGAAAGAACATGACGTAAATGTCAGGGAGAAACTGATGTTACTATTTTCTTTACCTTCAACTGGCCTTTTTTATGCTTCTTGTAGACTTCCTTCGCAATGTCACGTGACACAACATAGCCGGGACCATGAGCCCAAGGAGGGTACTTCGCGTCAGCCCATTCCTTAAGCGATACAAATAAGGAGAGAGTGGGTGAGTAGCAAAAGAGATTGTTCCTTGCTTTACAGCTCATTATAAAACCGAAGTGAATAAAGAAAAACAAGGGATGAACTACCCTAATTACAGAGTAAATCCCACTTCAACAGGAAATTTTAAGCATAATGATGCAGACACGATTTCAGGAAAATATTTATCATGTTGGTCTTACTGTCTTGGTAGATTGATTTAATTTTTCACTTTTAGAGGTTTGTTGTTTGATGACGATTAGATTTTGTAAGATTTGTAGCCCCATAGGTAAAGAGTAGATTTTAGCAAAATTATTAAGAGTTCTAATCTTTTTTATTTTCCTCTTGGAGGAGGAAGTTAATGGCCCTTTTACATCAAATACTGTTTCGGACCCAATTGTGGATTGAAATGCACAGGCAATATTTGTCGAAGAACCCTATTCTGCAAATCTTTACTTTGATACTGAATGCGCCTCTCCCTTTAATCTGTATATACAAATAGAATAACTCATTTATACATAATAGTCAAGGGCCCCTTGGATCGATGATCCAAAGGTGAAAACGTTCCTTCATCTATTGGCACCAAAACTACTGATGAAGCCAATAGAACTGACATAATATAAACATGCCTCTCTCGGATCCATGATCCAAAGGTGAAAATGTTCCTTCATATATTGGCACCAAAACTACTAATGAAGCCAATAGAACAGACATAATATAAACATGCCCTCTGTATAAACATGTTTATATTATGTTAGTTGGATTCATAACTCAAAGTCAAGTTGATGGCCTTGCATGTATCTATCCTTTCAAAATTGTTTAAGATTAAATAAAACAAAAGAGTTTGGATGACTCAGCAAGGGAAAGACCATGGATTTGGAGCTTTGAGCAAGATGGATTGAACTCGTTGAGGAAAATTATTCCTTTAATTTTGGAAGACACTTCCTTGATGTTTCAGAAAATTAACTGCAAGTACAATGTGGATGCGACAAACGTAAGCATCTCAGCTTATGTCCCGCAATGGCAACTCGAGGATAATGTTTTCCAACAGGGGGAGAATGATACAGGCGTGATTTTAGGACTTAAATATGATAATTCTATCTATGTTGGTTTTACTAATTTGCTATGAACATTGCAAGATATGGAATAAGTAGACCAAATCATTCTATTTCCTACCAAGGCGATCTTTATTTTCCTTTTCTATAGGTTTCTTGTTTTGACTACAACTAGGTCTAGCTTATACTATTTGTTAAAAACAAGACTGTAGCCCTTTAGGCAAAGAGTTTTACGTTTTGATTAATAAATATATTAAGCGCTAATCTCTTTTATTTCCCAATTCTTAAGTATTTTGAGGAATAAACAAAGTGTTTGATGTCTTTATTATTCCAGTGTAATCTTAGACTAAACCAATTTAGAGAAGGATTTTGATCTCTGGGTATTCGTTTCGAATCAATGGATATGAGACTAGTTTTATTTTTATTTTTGTTCATCATACGTTTCCTCTTCATCAAATAAGCTTAATTTCAATAGCTAGATGTCTCAAGGTACCAGTCAGCGGAGCATGAAGCTGATAATGCATTTTCAGCAAGGCATAATGAGACAAGACATGTTCAGGCTTCTCGGCAGTATTTGAGAGAGGAGTTTAATGAACAAAACTTGCAGTTAGTATTTTACATTTTTGTAGGTGATCAGTGTTCTTACTTTTTCTTTTTAGAGTTCACACAATCAGCCTTCTTAACACCGGGAACCACTCATTTAGAAGTACCATACGTCTAGCCCTCATCCCCAAGCCATATTTATATATTGACAGCCTATGGATACAGGATATTTCAACAATTTTCAATGGAATGTCTTAACAGTACCGAGACTAACGTGAATAAGAATGAATCACTCACGAATCACAAATCATATAATATCCCTGATTTCAACTTGATAAGTAGCATTGTTAGTATGGTTTAGACCAATACACTACAAACAGTCAGTAAACGTGCTATATCATGTCTCTGGGAGTTCTGATTTTCTCAGGAAAGGAAATAAGAAGCAAACTTAATCATTACGAATAAAATTCCGCCCATGGAAAATGAATGCTGAAGTATATTAATGTTGAGAAAATAGGTACCTCGTTGCTAATGTACCACTTGCTATCAGGATTCCGATGAGGTTGGGAATCTGAGTTAATGAGACCATAAAGCAACCCACGAGTCACATTTACCCTGTCTAAAGAAGCCAGCACTTCATCCACCCGAACAAATGAATCATCATCTGTTTTCATGACAAACTTTGCGGAGACCACCTCAGTCTGTCCAAGAGAAGAGGTCAATAACATCAAGGCAAACCGAGAATTATCCTTGTTAAGGAAACAGTTAGTCCAGCACATTACCCCAAAGATGCAGATAGCTAGAGTCTTCCAGGTGATCAGGCTGTAGTAGTCAACAAACGGCATCAGCTGTATGTCGCGATATGTCTGTGCTTCATTCCAAAGCTCATCATTCACCATCTGATTTTTATGCTGCAATACAACTCAAAATCAGTTACACAGACGTACTTAATCAGAACAAGATAGCCAGGATATGCCACATGAATTGAGGACCCAAGATCGACTCATGCCCCTTGAGATCAGTAATTGCCCGATTGCAGATGCACGTGGAACAAGGGCTACTTGGGTTTCTGACATCGCTCTACATAACAGACTGAAACTAACAAGGAAAATGAATCTTCAACTTTTCAAAACAAAAAAAACCTGCAGATTAGAGCCCTGAGCACATAGGCACTCTCTATGTATTACTGACTCGGTCGAATGCACAAATAAGACAAAAAAGGACCAAGAGCACTGGAAAATTTAAGGTCAACCTTATGGTCAGCTGTTAGATCACAAGTGAGTAGCCAGCCCGTTTCTCAAAAATTTCCTAGGGAACAAGAATTGGGAACAGAAACCTTAAGAAGCAAAAATGGCTCCCATTTTATCCTAATGTGTATGCTTAACCAATCTCATTCTTAGCTAGCTGCTAGCCTACTACGCATGTCGCATGCACTGAGGGGACATTGTCTCTCATAATGAGATGGCTTTTATATTGTGGGATTACAACAAGCTACTTTGCAGGTTACTTATCGGAAACTATATCAGAAAAAGGTTATTTTGACCAATGACATGTTCCAGGGAAGAACCTGTACGATTCTTAAGAGTGGTCACTGCAGCACAAAACGAGTTTCGATTAGTGCTCTCTACCGTACATAGACTCTAGTAATTTATAAGCACCGTTATAACAATCCAAATAACCATTACTGCACTATAAATAAGGGAAACCGTAATGCTCACCAAACCAACAAAAAATCGCACAGCAACTGCCCCAGAGCGCACTGCAGCATACTGCATCCATGTTCTCCGAACAGCCATCCTACGTTTAAAATTGTTCGCTGTGGAGAAAACACCTATGAAGAGATCCAATGTCTTTCGAGACGGAAGCGGCGGTGATATGAGTGCTTCTAAGTCAATTATGTGGTCTATATCTTCTGATGTTGGTAAACCACTAGCCACGACAGATATTAGTTTTATGTCTCCAGAAATCCTTACTTCACTGACCAGCCATGGCTCCAAACTCTGAATGGACAAGCAGTCAAGAAAGCAATAAATGAAAAAATAAAGGGGAAAAAAAGATACTTCGTCACAATAGAAATGGTAACTTGATTAAAGAGGGAGAAATTACTTCGCGAAAAGCAAAAGATGTAATGTGCTTTCCATCTACTGTCATCTGGATTCCTTCTGTTCCCACTCTTAGTGTTGCAACAGAAAGATAACCCTGCTTGAAGGGAAAATATGTTCTTGTTTTAGATCCGTCAGAGACGAACTTTCTTGAACCATTGGAGTGTGTACCAGCGGCCAAGACCCGGTTATCATCTTTTCCCACCATCTTGTTGCACTGTTCCAACTCATCAACTGTAACATAAAATTGGACGGAGTTATATACTAATAAAACATAGGATATGTAACAAAGAGAAGTAACTGCAAAGTCGATCCATGCAAAACCAATCAGAGTCCATAAAATTGTGAAGACGGTGATAGGTTACTATGAAATAGATAAGAATCCAGCAAATGGCAATTGCATATAAGCGATTAATAATTTGTCAAATCCACTCAAATGCTGAAGTAAAGTAATGATCCTAGCTTTTAAGCTAGCACTAAAAATGTAAACTAAATAAAACTATTACGTATGTCATTTCAAATACACTGCCAACATGATAGGCACACAAAATGGTTAGGCAATGCCAAAACTTCTACGGTCTACCTACGTAGGTAGACCACCGAGTTCAATTTGAATGGCTACCTTCAATAACAAAGATTTTCATGTGATTTCCATGAAAGGGAAAACGACTATAAGAATGAATCCCTTCAACTGGATCTACACAACATGCAGGAGATACATGTCAAGTGCATCTCAATTTAGGAAGCGATGATGCCACAATTATTCAATGTCGCTGAAGAAATTTAAATATATATGTATATGACATGTTGCTCTACCTTTCTTAATCTTCTCTGGGTTAGGTGACGGGCAACGCTCCTCTTCACCCCAGTCATGAGCAGTAGTCCATGTGTTTTGCACAATTACAGGGCCCTCGGTTATCTTATCACCATGAAGCCTAACATTGTAATGCAATATAATGGGTGGATCTGGCTCCCCAGGAAGTAGTTCCCCAGTTAGGTCCATCCGGAAATTACCAAGAAGACCACTTGGAATGGCAATAACAGTAATGGAAGAACCCTGAGTCAGACCACAAGGAACCTGCAACTTAAAATCACTACTATCAAGCCCTGTGGCATTCATTTTACTTAGAAAATGAGGACATTGTTTCTCTTTTCCTTTCTTTCGGGAACTTTCATTTCCATATGCAAGCCTTTCTTCTTCAACCGAAGTCATAAGGTTATTCCAAGCAAGTCCTGCTTCCTTAATTGCCTCTATTGCATTGGGTAAGACATGAGCATTTCCTATTAAGTGTTCCAGATGGTTCCATGTTTGCAAAGTTTTCTTCTCTTCATTAGAGAGGTTCCTTTGAGCAAAGAGACGGGAGATTATGGTATTGGCAGAAACCACCTGAGAACCATTCTCAGGATTCTGAACCGCAGGTGGAGCTCCAGAATTGATCCATTCAAGAGGGTTAGTTGCATTGAAGGTGAAGGACCTTGTAAGATAGTTTTCGCTAACAGGATATTTCGTGACTCCATACCTCAAAAAAATGAGCAACATAAACAAAGATGCAGCTAAAACACCAGCATAGCATTTCTTCATTTCTGATAAACACCCTTATGCGTCAGTGGTTACGCATAAAGAAACAATAAATACCAACTGCCATGCCAAGACTCCTCCACTGAATCAGCCCCCGGTACAAAGTTGTGAATATAAGGAGTGTTTTTAGCATACAGTTGAATTCCTCAGCGTGAGTTGAAGAAGATCCTAAATTCCAAAAACCTATTCTGCCACTTTGTATTGAACATCCCACCACTTTGTATGAACATCCCAGATCCTACAATGCTAAGTCTGATTTTTTTTGGGTAAATATGCTAAGTCTGTTACTTGAAAGAATAACTACTTATGTTTTCTAGGATGGCTTTCCAGATG
This sequence comes from Vaccinium vitis-idaea, assembly GCA_963854785.1. Taxonomy (NCBI): domain Eukaryota; kingdom Viridiplantae; phylum Streptophyta; class Magnoliopsida; order Ericales; family Ericaceae; genus Vaccinium; species Vaccinium vitis-idaea. The sequence goes on from OY978215.1 coordinate 16,559,437, forward strand.
CAATATCCAACTTCAATTGTTCTGCATCAAATGGCAACAATGAGATTAACATTGCAATCTCTGATGAGAGATTTCTCGCTGAGCCCTCCTGTCCAAATCAAATGCCCTTCAAACTTTTTCGCTATGAAGTTCCAATTCTGTAAATGGACAATAAATAGGTACTTCTGTCATAAACATGTGAACATAGAAACTTTACATATCAAAAGACAAAGAAACTGTAATTGTCTGTAAGCAACAGTAGAGTTGGAGGTCAACAAGTAGTCTCCGATAATCAAAGACAGTATTGAACTATATCAAGATTTCACTCCTAAAATTGCATATTTACATCAGTTAAGAAAATAACCCATGGGAAGGACACGCTTCGATATTAACATATATTAGAGACAACTGATGTTTCCATAGAAAAAGTCAATGCCCTGCATTTAAATTCAAGTAAGTTTCTCACGACAACAGCTGCTACTAAGCTAGAGGTTAGACCATCGAACACATTTGTTACCTTAATCATCTCCATTCTTCAGTTTTACCCCTATCTTTGATTGTTGATTCTTTTCCTTTTCTTCCCTTTTTTTTCTAATATGTAAAAGCAAATAGGTTATTCAGGTGTGATTTTTATTATGTACTTGGTGTTTACTCAGTACCTGCCCCAATGAACCGACTAATCCGGGGACCAATCCCACCATCCACAAGAAGAGGCATATGAACTGGCCCAACACAAGACTGATAGCATGCGACCACGTGACTAGACTAAAGGCTTCTTGAGGCCTTGATTGCCAGGTGACTACCGCTGTGCCAACCCCTGGGGGTTTGAAACTTTGAATTTTGTAATGTACTGATTTATCTTTCTTTCATTCGACTAGTGGGGATCGACAAGTATAGCGACTTGGTTGGATGAATCTCCTGTTAAGTGCTTGTATATAATATTTTCTGGCTGCTATTAAACTTAAGTCCCGGTTCTTTCATGTGCCGTGTATTTCTTTTGTTTACTACTCTGCCAAGCCACCAAGCTGTGGGTAATATGTAGATGTTCAGATTAGGTATGTGAGTGACTCTTAGAGAGTTATATTTCTTTCTCAAAGAGAAATGTCGTCCTTTCAGGATTGTGTGTATATAGGGGTGCTTGTATTGAGTTAAATCGTTTGCATCTTGTCTTAGTCAATAAAAAGATAATTACCAAACAAATGAAGTAGGTCATTCAATGCTAGAGAACTTGAGCATTCATCAAGAGTACTAATGGATATGATAATGTTGAAAATTCACTGCAACTATGTCCTTTTAACAAATTGAAAGTGAGGGAAATTGGAACGAGTAGGGTGCACATGTTTTGATGCCGGAGAATTTTGGATCCCTCCATTTATTTAGAATACATATTTTTCGTTGCTAGTAACTTAAGTCTTCGAGTCCAATAGAATCTGTGTTAAAATGGGGAAAAAAGGGCAGTTAACATTGTCGTAGGAGTAGCTAAACAAAGAACTACCAAATAATCACTTCGATTGAATCTTGGTCTATTCATGAAGCATTCAGTTTCTGGACATCCACGTACACTCCACATGCATCTATCAAAAGAAATAGCTCATACAACCAGTAGCTGTACAGAAAATAATTCACACTGCAATAACAATTTTCTAGTATCATTCTTCCAAATCTTTCCCAAAAAAAAAAAAAAAAAAAAACGAAATGGCTAATTAAACTGGAACAATATGAGATTAACTAAAGAAGCCAACATGCTACCAGATGATTAAAATGGAAGAAACTAGTATGTAACTTTATATATTTGATTAATAATTCAAAAGAAAAAGAACAAGTAGACCTAGTAATATGCTAGACACTGTTTGGATCCCTCAAAATCAGTTGGAACAACTTTGGGACAACTTAGGCACTGTTTTTTTCCCCTAATTTATTGTTTTGGTAATTTTCTTCGTCTTTTCTGGATTTTTGTAGATACACATTCAATTTTTCTATTGGACATTTGTCTCGACTATGGAATATATAAAATAAAAACAAGTTCACTATAGTTCACTGAATTCTGATCTGAAAATTCCTCCGACCAAAATTATTTTCAAGCAGAACCACAGTACATACAAAACAAGTGGAGCTCCAAAAATTTTAAAAAATAAATAATAAATAAATAATTCAACCATAAAATGCAAAACAACCACAATTATCCTCTCAATTTCATCCCTAACATTCCACAACTCCGTCGCAGCATTTATTTCGCACAATCCAAAGCAATAATATCACCGATTTCAGCATTTCGAGTACAACAACAGTTTCTACACCAGATCCGACAAAATCAAACCGAAAATTCAACAGCCAAGCACAAATGTGTAGCTTCTTTTCACTGTAATTGAAACACAAACAAGTGCAAACAGCAAAAGAATAGTACCTGAACAAAAAATTGAAGAAACATACACTTGAAACAAACGCTATCAAAGTAGATTCCAGTAAAGTTAGCGTTGTGAAGAACACAACTGACCTTATTTTCGGTGGAAAAGGGTTCGTCGGAATGCGGGAGCGAGAAAGTGGACGGAAGTGAGAGAAAACGTGTTTGGCGACGATTTTTCGGTCGTTTGAACTTCAAGTCTACGCTTGGAAGCGGTTGGAATAAGTGGAAACCTGGAAAAGGTTTTTTGAAGGAGGAAAAGTATAACAGCAAATTAATTACACTGACATACCTGAGTTCTACCACAAATTACAAAATGTCATTTATAAGCACTTATAAATCCCATCTACTTCACAAATTTACAATGATAAAATGAAAACAATACCTAATATCTCACCGATATTGTGAGAACCATCTTTAAGGAATTGTCACACATCAATCAGTCAGATGTGGAAAGTTGGTATGGCATATAGTGGGTCATGTTGAGTTACTGAATAACTCAAGATTAATTTTTTGAGTCACGTGATTAAGCTAAGGGTTAGCAGATCAGCTGGGACGGGTCGGTACAGGTGGTATCAGAGTACAATGCTGGTCTACATGGTGGGGGCCATTTCTAGAATCTGTAAAAGCCACGTCTTGAATCCATGTGTAGAAGCAAAATGTTGTGCACAGATGAGTGACACACTATAGCCACCAGGGGAAAGGTGCTAGGTCAGTTGCATCACAAAGTGGGGAGATTGAGAGAACCCATGACCCATCTTTAGGGAATTGTCCCACTCGGTCATATGTGGAAAGTTGGTAAGGTATATAATGGGGCCATGTCAAGTTATTGTATAACTCGAGGTTAACCTTTTGAGCCGCGTGATTAGGCTAAGGGTTAAACGAGTCGTTACAGGTGATATTAGAGCATAATCCTAGTCTACGGGGAGATTATGAGAACCCATCTTTGGGTAATTGTCTCACATCGATCAGATATGGGAAGTTGTTATGACATATAATGGTCAAGTCAAGCTACTATATAACTCGAAGTTAACCTTTTGAGCCATGTGGTTAGGCTAAGGATTAGCAAATCAGCTGGCACGAGTCGTTACAGATACTAACACCTATGATATTAATAAAAAAATATCAATGCAGTAGTTCACATTCCTCTTTTTCGGCTTTTTTTTTTTTTACTTTTTGCTCAAAAAATACAAAAGTCTCAGAAGTCTCTCCTCACAAAAAATAAACCTCAAAAACTTTAAAAAACCATAATAAAAAAAGCAATCTTACTTTTGCCTACATCTTAAAGACAACAAAATTGCGATAAACACACCCTCAAGACCTAATCTAGAAAGCTCCAACATTGTAGTTGTCAAATTGATGTGCATCATTAGTGTTTGCTAGCTGTATCTATGAATTAGTAAGTCATATAGTGTGCGAAATAGTTTAAGTAGTGAAAGGTTTGATTTTGTTTGTATGTAACATTTGTGTCCCCGGAATTTTACACTTACTCACATGCGTACAAAATATATCACCCACTTTCCATTTGGTTCTTAAAAATGTTAGGTCTTGCATATCAATATGATGATTCTCTAGCAAGTTAAAAGTGATATTTTGCAGTTGTATTTTCCTCTCGAAAAATAGAAATTCCTTCTTAATTTCTTGTATTTGTGGAATAAATAAGCAACTGCTGCCGAGCGAAATAACACATAAAATGACCGAAATAGTGGGTATGGTGGACATCCATTGATACTTGCTAAAACTTATATTGAAATGAAATTAGTATCCATGGTAACAGTTTCCTTTTGAAACGGTACGTACCAGATTTTACTAACCCATATGGGAACCTGGGGGGGTGCTGTGCACCCCAATGCACAGCACCGTGCTGTGCAGCCTCATGGCGCAGTCGCGCTGACATCTTTCCGACGATCGGAGACGTTCACCGCGTAGAGCTCGTCGAGTACTACAAGTGTGCCAAAAATTAAATCGATCGAATATGTTTAAGTGCCTCATCGGAACACAAATAACTTAAAAAGTGGTTTTAACCCGTGTTTGTATCCATTTGTGTTCCATTTCTTTTTAAGTTATTTGTGTTCTGATGAGGCACTTAAAGATATCCGATTGAATTGATTTTTGGTACACTTGTAGTGCTCGACGAACTCTACGCAATGAACTTCTCCGATCGTCGGAACGAGGCCGGAGCCGCCGTGCCATGACTGCACAGCACGGTGCTGTGCATCCCATGCACAGCACCCCCCCCAAGGTTCCCCATATGGTAGGATATATATCCACAACCTAATTTCTTCTAAATGCACACATCAGATATTTTACGACGCCCTCTTCTTCAGAGTGCGTGCATTACAGAGTTCGCGCGCACGTTATGTAAGTGTTCAAATACATTTCGAAGAGTAGATGGTAATGAGATATTAATTAAGTGTTTGCATGTAGAAGTTCCCAACATTTTTGGTCTAATGAAAAAGATTTACTGTTGGTAAAACCTCCATACGGAATCTGACCGATACAAACCAAATGTCTGTCACACACTTATAGTTGAGAGCTCCGCGGCACAGTTAGGCGCCGTGCAACTAGATGGCCAAAGCCAACTACAGAGCTCTAAAATCGGTAAAGAAGTTGCCGGAAAGGGTTGCAACCTTGGTTATTGAAAAAACTGCTGTGAAGAATCCCGTTATATCAGTGGTGATCTCCCTAACTTATTCATACTAAATTGCAGCAAATTAAGTAGAAACTTTATCAATCAAGATGAAGAGACCAAATTTAGAAAAGGGAGCTACATAAATATTTAAATTTGGTATAAAAAAAAGAAGAAGAAAGAAACAAAGAATATTGAATACTGTGTCTACTCCATACAGGGATATACATAAATAATAAGTCATGGGTTGTCTATAATAGTAAATGAGTTCCATAAGCAAAAGTAGTACTACTTTGTTAAGATGAAATGGCGATGTCTAACTTCTTTAGACAACTTTAATAGATGGTTCATTAACAAATGGACGATGGTGTGTTAGTGTCGAGAGGGACATGATAGCCACACGTGATTCTGTTGGAGGAGATAAATCGTTCTTTGACGGTCAACTTTTCCAGAGTTATTTTTTTTATTTTTTTTTTTCATTGTCATTTATACATGAGGGAGGGAGAATGAGACTCGATCACCAGATGCAATATGGGGCATCCAAGAGCTCTACTACATGAGTTAGTCACCACTTGCAACTTGCATGCTCCAAAGTTATGTTTGAGAGATGATAGTTTTAGTTCTTTTTTGTTTTTACGATATAAATTAAAAGACCTTTTAAAAAAAAATGAGTCTTGTTAATATGTGCCTCAGGACAGATAATAAGATTGCATTAGCTTTTCTATTTTACTCTATTTTTATGATGAATATAAAACTTTTAGTAGAGTAATAAATTGTTCCCTTTGTGAGAGAAATTTTTTTGAGCATGGACAACAAAGCCCCCAATTCAATATCTCAATCCCATCCCTTAACCCAATCTCTGCAAATCCTCCTCAAGGACCAAAATTAACCATTGAAATCCCTTCAACATTCAAATTAAAAAAACTTGAGGGTAAAATCTGCACACAAAAATCCAATCAAAGCATAATTAGATTAATTAAATAATGTCAAGGAATACAATGTTGACATAAAACAAAAATCTAATTTAACTATCTAGACATGTGTGCAATATGACAAAAAAAAAAAAATTATCCACGAACCTTTATCCATGCCCTTTTTCTTCTCTTCTTTTATTAGAGTATCAAGTTGGTTTTTTGATAAATAACTCTGGGAGTCGAAATGACTTGGAAAATGGAGGATAGGGAATGAAAAATTAGTTACGGAGTAAAAGGGTTTTGATCAAAAGTAATAAAAAAAAATTATCGTAAAAGGGCTCTCTCTCTCTCTCTCTCTCACAAGTTTTTCTTTCAATAACTTCTTTCACTATTTCCTATAGTGGTGGGTATTCTTGTAAACATTTAATGATCTTTAAAATTTGTCTTTTAAGGCATAAGATAAAGGGCTTTAAAAAAGAAGAAGGTGGTGTTTGAATTTTAGTGAAGAAAGGGGGTTAGCATGCATAATTCTAGAAACCTTCAGGAGGGGTGGATCTAATTAACACTACTAATTGAAATTGATTTTGACTAACGAGACTTTTGTCTGTTGACAAGGCCTAGGACAAAAAAATATACTGTACTATTTTATAGTGCGAAACATATCCGGTTACGGGTCATTCGTCACAGCTAGATGTACGTGGTCCATGCATGACCAACGTCAACGTGGATGGATTTGGTTGTGACCATTCAAAGCAAAGTGATGTTAATTTAACTTTATTTGATCTATTAATGTCGTGGTTGTTAAAAAGGCACAGCCGATTCTGACCGATTACTACAACTTGGACTTTCTTTTAAATAACGAGAGTCGGACTGAAGCGCATCTCGACTAATTTTAAAATTTAAAGTTAATGACCGGACAAATCTGCAATGGACTAAAATTATAGTAGTTGTGCCTAAAATTGTTCGATGCATATGGACCTATGTGCATCAAATGGCTCCTAATGCAATTTGAAGTTGTTTTTGCAGCGCTGCTCAAAACTTCTTTTGTTTTTTATAACTGGAATTTGGGTTAATTTGCGGACACCTGGACTAATTCTGGGTCTTGGAAATAATGACAGTGGCCCCAAAACATAGTGGTGCCAAAACATAAGCACCACTATGCACAAAAAATTTCGTTAGTAACTCCAATCCTAAAAAAAAAAAAAGGAACCGGGGAGGGGCTGAGCAACCCCGTGTTGCGCAGCGTTCTGTGTGGTCAATTTCGGCCTTGCGCCGACATCGTTCCGACGATTAGTTACGTTCACCGCGTAGAGCACGTCGAGTACCACAACTGTATCAAAAATCAACTCGATCGAATATAATTAAGTGTCTCATCGAAGCAAATAAGTTGAAAAAAATTAGAACACATATATCTTGAAACAGAACTCAACGAGCTCTATGTGGTGGACGTTTCCGACCAGAATCTGCCACACAATACTACGTTTTGTGGTTAGTTGCATAAAAAAAGCTTAACCACCGGAAACTTTGGTTAGTACCCAACTGTGATAACTACGTTTTGTGGTTAGTTGCAGCTGAATGAATTTATCTCGGAGAGAAAAATCTGTACGGGTAGACCTACGGATTGGTAGAGTACTGGCGAAAAAATAAAAAAGAATTTGCACGACCTAGCAAAAAAAAAATAAAAATGGGACCACTTATTGGCTAATATAAAAGAATGTACTCCCTCCGTCCTAAATTGCTGGTCCCTCTTTCTATTTTGGGATGTCCCAAAATGTTGATCCTATTTCTAAAAACAACTATCAAAATATGTCAAACTTTCAGTTTTACCCTTAAAAAATACTCTTTCCCTCACTATTTATTTCACAGTTTTTGAAATTCATGTCTTTTTTTTCGATAAAAAGTACACTTTTATAGAAAATCAAACAAGGAGTACAAACAAAAGTCCAAAAACAGGACTATACACACTTTAGCTGGTCAAGAAAGACCGAGAAAATTTTGTATGCCAATAGGGTACCAGTCTGTCAAGCAGACGTGGTGCCCATGGCCAATAATAAACTGCCAACTAATTCAACTATGGGGCCCATTCTCCACTAACCCATTTCTTGTAAATAGCAAACGAAGTCTTCGCTCCGTTAACGGGGAACAAACGGTGAATTTCTCTCTCCTCCATCAGTTGGGTCCACCCTTTGCCCTCTTTCAAATTCACTCGTCCAAAATTTTCAATCCAAAATTTTAAATTTCGAAGACCCGCTTTTACATTCACCCATATATATAATCTGATATTTACAAAGTCATTGAGACTCAAATCAGCTCTTGATTTTCAAAAATTGAGGCTCAAATCAGCTCTTGATTTTCAGATCCCCAAAGGAAAGAGCTCTTGATTTTTCAGTTGTCGCAAGTGGGTAGAGAATATGACAAAACATTAGCTCTAGTTAGCTGAAAGAGATAGACCCGTAACCATTGTCCGACGCGAGTGGAAGACGCCAACGACGATGAAGGTGTGATGATAAACCACAGTGCCGGCATTGAGAGACTTGCAGTAGATGATTTTGACAGTCACCGACGACGGGAACAGTGATGGTGCTGGGAGTAAAACATACTATTTGGGTTAATCCACCTTGGGGAAAAACCTTTGCCCGTGATTATTTCTTGGTGATGTTTTTTTTTTTTTTTTTTTCTCTACAATTTCAGTTGCTTTTCTATTAGTTTTAATTGCTTTTCAGTCTTGTATTGATAACAATTAACAACTGGTATTCTGGGTTTGGATCAATAGTAGTTGATGAGAAGCATACCCCTAGTGGGTCATGTAAGTTGGAGATTTTTTTTAAGGCCCCGACCACTTTTTGTGCGAAGAAACATCTTTCCCCTTAGAATGAATAAGGAATTTAGGAGATTGTTGAACTTTGGTATGGTTTCAATGGTATTTTTTTTTATTTTTCTTTTTGCAGTGGAGATGGATAGTTTAGTGTTCACTTTGCTAGTTAATCCGAGTAATGTCAAAATTATTGGACCAACCATGCATTTTCAGAATTTTTTTGGATTTATTGTATCGGCTTCGGTTTGGATTGATAATCTGTTGAATTGAGATGATAATTGGCTATGGTTTGTCAAGTTTGGTAGGTTATTTGGAATCCTCATAATGGTTTATTTTAAATGTTGGTGCTAATCGATGTGCTAATTGGGTGGAAACTTGATCTCGACAAACTACGGAAGGATTAGGCAGGCTGTCCTTGGCCTTTTGCCGCTGAAGCATAGGGCCATTTGGGTAGCGTGTTCGATGGCTAAGGCCTGGAAGCCCTCTTCAGTCCACATCGAGTCGAAAGTGCTAAGGTCGTTAATTTGCCAAGTGTAAAGTATCTGGGAAGCACAAGGTGATTCAAACTGTGTTAAAGGATGTTGAAGTTTTGCTGAAGGATTGTCATTGTATTGTGTCTTGGGTTAATAGATTTAACATTCTTTTCTTACTAATTGGAATTCAGAACCAGCGAGTGAATTGAGTAGGAGGCCAAATGTTTGAGCTCAACTTAGTAAAAAAATAGGTTAAAAAAATTGCTAGTAAACACAGCAGCTATATAATAGGAGTAAAAAACAATGAAACCTTAAAACATCAAATTGTTTGAAAGTGCAAAAAGTAGTTACCATTGGCATTTCAATTACAGCCTCAAAAATCAATTACATAAAGAGTTCTTGAAGTTCTATTTCTAGTCAGCCTGTTACATTTGAAAGTGCATAAAAGGTAAGTTGTCTATGTCCAAAAACTGTGATGTCAGCTGGCCATGTACAAAGAAGTTGAACCATAAACAAAAATTCCAAAGGAACCCAAAATACATCGGTCTTCACAAAATAAATACCCCAAAGTAAAGCACTATGCTTCAAGCTTTACTTAAAGCTTTGCATATTCTGAGAACTTTGGCTTTCATTGGTGAATGACCCCTGCAATAACAAACCAATACACTTTCACTCTACGAAAATGAAATAGGAGTATTAACATAATCCAACTGTAACTATGCAAGAAGTTACCTGGCCAAGATGTGGCATGAAAATGGTAGATTGTAACATGCTTGTAAAAGGCACATTTGAATACTAAAACCCAACTGATATGCATACTTGTTGTACATGTCATATGCCTCCTCTTCACTATTGGCAATCATCCCAATTTTTAACTCAAAACTATCAGTTCGTGCAGGTAAAAAGTCATCAGGATGACTTTTATCTACACAGAGTGCAAAATAAAACATGGAATAAAAAATAGTAGGATAGGAATAATACTTTCAAACATTGAAGAGTTGGAGAAAAATAAGGAATCTATATATAGAAATTTGAACAGAATGTACCCCTTCCTTCGATTTCTTCTTCTTTATTTGCATCCATGGCAAACTTTGAGGGCTTTTTTTTTTTACTGCAAAAACTTCATCCCTTGCCTGAGAAGGAACAAGCAAAAGTGAGAGACAGAGAGAGCGAGAGATCCCTCAAAAATCAAACTTGTATGAATAATCTTACCAACGATGGAGATATATTTTCTCAATAATCAAACTGGTGCAGAGGTGATTCGATGAGGAATGATTCAACGGTGAAAACAAGATTTTTGAAGAAAAATGAAGGTTTCCAGATTTGTGAATTTTTGGGTAAGAGTTCTGAGAGAGAGAGAGATACGGAATAAGGGATGGGAATGGATTAAGAATTGTGGTTTTGGGGGGAATTTTTCCCCGTACATGGTTTTGGTGGGAAATTGAGAGAGTAAAGTAAAGAAAGAGAGAAATTCTACAGTAACATTTGTTAACTGAGTAAAGGCAATTTGATAACGGAGTGAAGACTTCGTTTGCTATTTACAAAAAACAGGTTAGTGGAGAATGGGCCCCATAGTTGAATTAGTTGGCAGTTTATTATTGGCCATGGGCACCACGTCTGCTTGACAGACTGGTACCCTATTGGCATACAAAATTTTCTCAGAAAGACCAGATAGAAACAGAAACGAAACAAGCTATAGCCAATAACAGGCAATGCAGAAAAACAACCAAAGTCTGAAAAAACTAGATAGACTAATGGCTAGACTCAAGCAGCCCATGAGGTACATTCTAGATGTTACAAATAACTCTATTATTCTGGCTAGGCATCACATTCCTCCATGATAGCATAGCATCTCGAATTGCATTGCATAGAATGGATGAAAGAGTAGACGAATCCTTGAATATCTGCTGGAAAATTCTCCCATTTCGTTCAACCCAGACATGATACACTGCTGCAACGAAAGAAAGTTTAAGGACAGATTCTCTGAACCCCGTCGTCCCCTTAGAATGCACAATAAACCAATCCACAACTTCATCCCACAATACAGGGCCTCGATTAACCTGGTTCCTCTTCAGAATATCAAGCCATATAGTTCTAGAGTATGAGCATGCAAAGAAAAGATGATGATGGGATTCAATGCTCCCATTACCACACAAGACACATGATGCATCAGAAATTACTCCCAATTAATTTCAATAGTCTATCTCTAGTATTCATTTTGGACTGCATAGCCAACCACAAAATGAATGCCCAACGAGGAACATGCTCGCTAAACCACACCACCTGGAACCATTCCTAGACACCAGAAGTACTCCTGATTGCTGCCCTAGCAGACTTCATAGTAAAAATCCTAGAATTTGAAGGAGACCATATCATAGAGTCATCCTCTGTCACAACCGGAAGAAAACCCTTATGAGTATTATCTTTAATCTCTTGAGTTATCTTGCTACGTCCCTAGGCCACTTCCAAGTACCATTATGAATGAGGGAAGAGACTTTAGCATTTAAGGACAGCCCAATGTTAGAACAAACCCTTTCTCCAAATCGCTGATAGATCACTGCCAAACCAATGAAAAGCCATCAATTTGCATTCAAAAGATATAATGTTTTTCATGATTTTTAAAACTTTGTATAAAACAACTAATTGTGATCTATCAAATAAGATCCATATTGCATATTTTTTGAAATCCATATTAAAAGATATAAGCAATTTAAAACCACTTAATAAACTTCACAGTTTTGAAGGATAATTTTGGAACTCTAAGACAATAATTTTGTCTCCTTAAAAAGTTGAATTCCCCAAAAGGGACAAGCAATTTAGGACGGAGGGAGTATTAAAAGGATATCATCCGGAGAATACCCGGTCGGGGTCGAGGCAGGTTTTATCGGATTTCTTTAATCATTTGGTTTTGCTAGTCGCAGTAAGTCGGTATGCAATTCCATTGAGGAGATGTGGTTCGGTAATCCATCAATTTTCCATTTTTATAGAGTGGTGGTATATGCGAGCCCCAGTGGCGACTGTGGCGGAGCCAGGCTTTTTACTTAGAGGGGACACTGTAAAAGTCTAAATTCATCTTGTGAACGTTCGGCGTGATTGCTTTGTTAGTAAGTTCATTAATTTGGTTAGAAACACGCGTAAACAACATAAACAATAAGCCTAATATCCAAAATTTTCAACTTCTTCGACATTTTTTTAGTAGGTGTACAAATATTTGAAAAGTTTGGCATGATTGTTTTGTTAATAGTCTATTGATTTGGTAGGAAACACGTGAAAATAACGTAAACAAGCCTAATACGCAAAATTTTCAATTTCTTTAACATTTTTTTAGTAGGGAATAAAATTTCAGGGGACACGTGACCCCTGGGCATATGCTGCCTCCGCCCCTGGCTGGCCTGGACATTTAATTATAAAAAAATTTAAAATAATGCAAGTTTCCAGTTTTTGTTCGAAGGATGATCGAAACAGGTTTGTTTCCTTGCTGAAGTCAGCATATCATATCGAAACGGTGCAGAATAAAAGGCAATGAATATCAAATAACAATTTACCATTGTTGCAGATAAAATATTAATTGAATGAAAATGGGGTGATTTTGGATCAAGTTTATAGGGTTGTCTGATTGCATTAATTCTCGCATAGGCCCACTCGGAATTTGATTTTGAGATAGATGAACGGTTTAGGTTGATTGTTTGAGACCCACAACGGGGTCCCCGACGTCGGTCAGTACCTGTAGTATGTAGAATGGTTCCTCTCTTTGTTATTGGCTTTTTCAACTTTTAATTACAACATCTTTCAACTTTTAACTACAGGATCTTCCGAAATCCTAATTAATACTTTCTCTGTCCACAATTTTTGGTTCCAATTGTCAGTATTGGGCAAAAAGCAGTGAGTTTACTTTTATACACTTACTGTTTAAAATTATGTATATGCAATGATAATATTTCTCTAATAAATTGGAATCCCGAAAAAAGACCAATAAATTGACACGGGGAGAGTAGTTACTAAAAAAAATCATCCCTCGTAGGTTAAGAGAAGGGGTCCATTGTTAAAGATCAACTTTTTATTGTTCACCCTCAACTTATGCATGTTATTCCTGTTTGTGAAACACACACACTCCCTCTCTCTCTCTCTCTCTTGTTTGTGATAAGGCAATCTTCTTTTCTTGAAAAGAAGGCTCTACAAGAGAAGACTTATATGTATTCTACACATATTTATCAAACACTACTCTTGTTGTAAAATATGTTCTTCATATTTCTTCCAAATACTCTACCAAATTCAAAATATATTCAGACCATAATTCAAAAGTCAAAAAACTAAAAAGTTAAAAATAAAAAACTGAAAAATGAGCCTCCCAAATCCCAAATACCCCCGAAATGAAAATTTGGTAGCCCGAAATGAAAATTTGGTAGCATGAGTGCCTGTAAAAGAAAATGATACTCCACACCAGGGGCGGATTCGGGGAAGGGAAACATGCGGGCCACGTGTCCCCACTGACCCCGCTCAAAAGTTTAAAAAAAAAAAATTATATATTTAGCACAAATATGTAATATAACGCTATATTTAGCATACACACTTACATATATCTCCAAAATAAAAATGTAGAATTAATTTTGTGCTCATTTTTTATTCTTTATAAACCTTATAATCCATAATAAATGTCTTAATTTAGCAAGATGGTTGACTAAAAAAAATTGCTCGATTATAATTATAAGGTGCCCCATTGGGTTAGATTCATGGGTCTGCCACTGCTCCACAGCCTCCACACAACTCTAGTTTCTCGGTGGCGCCGTAGCTAGAAAATAGTAACAATGGGGGCGCAATCCAACACATCGGACTTTGTTTTGGAAATTTTTTTTATCTATCTTCCTTTTAAGAACCTGTCACGCATTGAAATTATTTGACTATTTTCAAGATCCATATTAGAAAAAGTGTTACAAACCTATACATATATTTCTAGATATTTTGGTAATTTTGCCCCAAGACCCGATTCACTAAATCTTGTCCCGAGACATGAAATATGTACAACCTTTTTAGATTATTGGCCCTACTCATAGAAAATCCTGAATCTGTCCCGGTGGTGGGGGGTTTGATGTTGTTTTGGAAGTGGTTTCAGGTGTGCATCGGCCTAGGTGGATGAGGCGATTTCCAGTGTTGTTAAACTGAATTTTGATCCTGCTACAGCTCAGGGTTCTTGTGATTGCGGTGGTGCGGGAATGTTGATGGAAGATTAATTTGTGCTAGAGTTGTGCCGTTTGCGTGGGTGAGCAAGCAACGCGTTTATGGCAGAAGCCGCATGAGCAGTGCGGGAGAGTTTGAGGTTGGGTTGCAAATGGGTGAAGCTCGATCTCTTATTTTTTCGATAATCGGATATCCGGAGAGATTACACGAACCTCGACTAATTCCGGAGCTCTCGTGTTAATGATCGGACATAACTCTCAGTGGCTCCCAAGAGTTTGTTGACGAGAGAAATCGAGATCGATCCCTTACTAGAACGAGTAATGGAGAAGGGGCATATTAATTTGCTGTACATATTTCACAATGTTGAAGACCACAACAGTAAATGAAAATGATAAAAAAAATGTAATCTGCATTGTTGGGTTGCCCAACATTCTATTAGTGATTACGCTATACATGGTAGATCTCTCTCTCTCTCTCTCTCTCTCTCTCTCTCTCTCCGCCAATGCCGTGGAAAAGTGGATCATGGTAACAAGTTCTAAATACTAGCCTACCTGTAAGATTCACAACATCTAATTCCTGTTCCTACTTATAAAATGATAAACACCACTTTACGTATAACGAACGCCCCCCGGTGCGCCATTTCTCATCTCTAGTCATGAGTCGAATCCCCGTCTCATCGCAACGAACAAAATCTCCCTGTCTTCAATGATATAGTTACCAACATCCAAAATGAATGATAGTGTATATATCATTCAGTATGGCAGCATATGGGCTGCTTTAATTCTTGAAGTTTCTGCCACAGACAAAGCATCTCCCCCGGACCTTGGTAGTGAGCAACGACATAACCATCACTACACCCCTCGGTAACAATCCTCTCCTCCATCACGTATCGTACTTCCAAACCGCGCTTCTGGATATCAGCTATCCATATGCCCATTGCCACGTCTTCCAGTTTGAACATCTGTAGCATCAAACACGCGTATGGGCAGCTTTAGACATGCCAAAAGCAAATCCGCATATGATAAGAAGGGTTCCGTGCTTCATAAGAGAAAGAACATGAGGCAAATTTCAGGGAGAAGAATATGCTACTTCCTTTACCTTCAAGCGGCCTTTTCTATGACTCCTGCAGACTGCCTTTGCTATGTCATGTGACACAACATAGCCGGGGCCATTTGCCCAAGTAGGGTACTCATCTTCGGGCCATTCCTTAAGCAACACAGATAAGAGGGAGGGAGAGAGTGAATCATTAGCAAATGAGATGCTTATGTGGTAATGAGACCATTTGGAACAAAACATTTAGAATTAGCAGGTACCGTATGCTTTAGCCCTAATCCGCAAGCCATATTTAGTTATTGGTGAACTACGTGGATATTTCACATTACAGTTCGGATAAAATGTGCAACATTTTCTCGAATGAATGTGTTACTAAGCCTGAGACTAATGCATATAACTAACAATCATTCACAAATCAACCAAGGGCTTAAAATAGATACCTCTTCGCTAATATACCACTTGCTATTAGGATTCCGATGAGGTTGGGTATCTGAGTTAATGAGACCATAAAGCAACCCACGAGTCACATTCACCATTTTCAAAGAAGCCAGCACTTCATCCACCCGAACAAAAGAATCATCATCCGTTTTCATGACAAACTTTGCAGAGACCACCTCAGTCTGTCCAAGAGATGAGACTAATAACATTGAGGCAAACTGAGAATTCTCCTAGTTAAGGAAAACAGTTAATCCAGCACATTACCCCAAAGATGCAGATAGCTAGAGTCTTCCAGGTGATCAGGCTGTAGTAGTCAACAAACGGCATCATCTGTATGTCGCGATATGTCTGTGCTTCATTCCAAAGCTCATCATTCACCATCTGGTTTTTATGCTGCAAGTCAACTCAAATTCTGTTACAGACAAGTACTTCAACAGAATTTATAATAACAGCAACGATAAAACCCCAAAGAGTGCGCAAGATAGCCAGGACTAGGCCAAGTGAATTGAGGACTTGAGTTTCTAGTATCACTCTATATAACAGACTGAAACTAAAAATGAAAATGAATCTGCAACTTATATCGAAAACCTGCAGATTAGAGTCATAAGCACCCTCTTTCTGGATTAACGACTCAATCGATAGAACAAATCAAGACAACAGAGAACCCAGAAATGGAGCATGTGCATCGGACAAGTTATGGTCTTTGACTCTTTGTTATGGTTAGTTGTTAGCTCACAAGTTAGTTTAGCCAGCTCATTCACAAAATTTGCTAGGGAACAAGAATTGATGTCAGATGTTAGCACCATTTCTAACAGCGGCTCGGCATCTAGGTAGCCAGAGAGAGAGAGGACCGATTAACTCAAAGAAGTGCTCCATTAGCTAGTCCAGTGGCTCAAAGCTCCGTGTTCGGTAACAACACCTTAAGAAGCAAAAATAGCTCCCATTTTATCCTAAAATGTATGCTTTACCAATCACATTCTTAGCTAGCTGCCAGCCTACTACAACATGCTCTGAGGTGAAGTCGTCTCTCATAATTAGATGGCTATAAATTGTGGGATTTCAAACAAGCTACTTTGCGGGTTACTTATTGAAACTATATCGAAAAAAGGTTCTTTTGACCAATGACATTTTCTAGGGAAGAATGTGAACAATTCTTATTGCGGTCGCTGCAACACAAAAACAAGTTATGGGTAGTGCTCACCGTCCATGCATACAGTTCAACAATATAAACCATTATAACTATCCAAATAACCAGTGCTGCACTAAATTAAGGGTAACCGTAATGCTCACCAAACCAACAAAAAAGCGCACAGCAACTGCCCCAGACCGCACTGCAGCATACTGCATCCATGTTCTCCGAACAGCCATCCTTTTTTTAAAATTGTTTGCAGTGGAGAAAACACCTACAAAGAGATCCAATGGCTTTCGAGACCGAAGCGGTGGTTGCATGAGTGCTTTTGAGTCAATTATTTGGTCCATATCTTCTGATGTTGGTAAACCACTAACCACGACAGACACTAATTTTATGTCTCCTGTAATCCTTACATCACTGACAAGCCATGGCTCCAAACTCTGAATAGATAACCAGCCAAGAAAGCAAATAAATGAAAAAATAAGGGGAAAAAAAGATACTTTGCAAAAACTATAAATGCTAATCAATTAAACAGGGAAAAATTACTTCGCGAAACACAAAAGATGTAATGTGGTTTCCGTCTACGGTCATCTGGATTCCTTCTGTCCCCACTCTAAGTGTTGCAACAAAAAGATAACCCTGCTTGAAGGGGAAATATGTTCTTGTTTTAGATCCGTTGGAGACAAACTTTCTCGAACCATTGAAGTGTTTTCCCACCATATTGTTACACTGTTCCAACCCATACACTGTAACATAAACTTAGTCAAGGTCATCATCATAAAACACAGAAGAAGGAACAAAAAGATGCAAAAATTGCAAAATAGGCCCATGCAAAAACTGTAAGAGTCCATAAAAGTGTGAAGACAATGAAAGATTAATTATTACTTCAAAAAAATAAGAGAAACATATGACTCATTTTACAAGCAACTGGTATTGGCATATCTGTAAGTGATTAATGGTAGTTTCAAATCAACTCAATTACTCTGCCAACATGAAGGTACACGAGATAGCTAGGCAATGCGAAATCTTGTACCATCTACCTATGTTACAGACCACCGAGTTCAATCTGAATGGCTACCGTCAATAACATAGATTTTCACATGATTTCCAGCAAGTGGAAGAAGGACTATCTGTGACTACAAATAATGAATTCCTATAATTTGATCTGCACAACATGCACGAAATACATGTAGACTGCATCGCAATTGGGGAAGCAATAATGCCACAAATATTTGTTTTCACTGAAGAAATGAAAAATACGACAGGTTAGTCTACCTTGCTTGATCTCCTCTGGTGGGTCAGGTGACGGGCAACGCTCCTCTTCACCCCAGTCATGAGCACCAGTCCATGTATTTTGTACAATTACAGGGCCCTCCGTTATCATATCACCATGGAGCCTAACATTGTAATGCAATATAATGGGCGGATCTGGCCCCCCTGGAAGTTGTTCCCCAGTTAAATCAATCTGAAAATTACCAAGAGGAGCACTTGGAATGCCAATCACAGTAATGGAAGAACCCTGAGTCAGACCACAAGGAACCTGCAACTCAAAACCACTATTATCAGGCCCCGTGACATTCATTTTACTTAGAAAAGGAGGACATAGTGTCTGTTTTCCTTTGCTACGGGAACTTTCATTTCCATATGCAAGCCTTTCTTCTTCAACTGAAGTCATAAGTTCATTCCAAGCAAGTCCAGCTTCCTCAATTGCCTCGATTGCATTAGGTAAGACGTGAGCATTTTCTATAAAGTGTTTCAGACGGTTCCATGTTTGTAGAGTTTGCTTCTCTTCATTAGAGAGGTTTCTCTGAGCAAAGAGAGTGGAGTTTATAATATGGGCAGAAACCACCTGGGAACCATTCTTTGGATTGTGAACCGCAGGTGGAGCTCCAAAATTGATCCATTCAAGAGGATTAGTTGCGTTAGTTGCATTAGTTTGCAGAGTCTTCTTCTCTTCATTGGAGTGGTTTCTCTTGGCAAAGCGAGCGGGGATTATAGTATTGTCAGAAACCACCTGAGAACCATTCTCTGGATTCTGAACCTCGGGTGGAGCTCCAGAATTGATCCAATCAAGAGGATTAGTAGCATTAGTTTGCAGAGTTTTCTTCTCTTCATTAGAGATGTTTCTCTGAGCAACGGGAGTGGAGATTATAGTATTAGCAGAAACCACGTGCGAACCATTCTCTGGATTCCGGACCGCGAGTGGAGCTCCTGAATTGATCCCTTCAAGAAGATTAGTAGCATTATTTTGCAGAGTTTGCTTCTCTTCATTAGACAGGTTTCTCTGAGCAATGGGAGTGGATATTATAGTATTGGCAGAAACCACCTGAGAACCATTCTCTGGATTCTGAACTGCGCGTGGAGCTCCAGAATTGATCCATTCAAGAGGATTAGTTTCATTAGTTTGCAGTGTTTGCTTCTCTTCGCTAGACAGGTTTGTCTGAGCAAAGGGAGTGGATATCATAGTATTGGCAGAAACCACCCGAGAACCATTCCCTGGATTCCGGACCACTGGTGGAGCTCGATAATTGATCAATTCAAGATGATTATTTGCGTTGGAGGTGGAACTTGTAACATAAGTTTCGCTGATAGGATATTTCGTGACTCCGTACCTGAGAAGAATGAGCAACATAAACAAGGATGCACCTACAATACCAACACACCATTTCTTCATTTGTGATAGAACACCCTTATGCATCAGTGGTTACGCGTAAAGAAACAATAAATCACCAACTCCTACGCGAAGACAGCTCCACCGAATCAGCCTCCTGGTAAAAGGTCGTGAATATAAGGTGTAGTTTTAGCATACACTTGAATTTCCTCAGCGTGAATTGAACAAGATCCTAAATTCCACAACCTATTCCACCGCTTTGTTTTTAACATCCCAGATCCTACAATGGTACGTCTGCTATTTAAGATTCTAGGATGGCATTCCAGATGCAATATCCAACTTCAGTTGTTCTGCATCAAATGGCAACAGCGCCATTCACGATGCGTTCTCTGATGAGAAATGTCTCACTGAACCCTCCGGTCCAAATCAAACACCGTCCAATGCTTTTCTCTATAAATTCCAATCCTGAAAAGAGTGCATAATAAAAAGATACTTCCAGACATGAACATGTGAATGTAGAAACTTTGCATATCGAAGGACAAATAGAATGTGAAAAAGAATAGAGTTGGATGTCAACAAGTAGTCTCTGATAGTCAATTAAGGTATAGAAATCTATCAAGATTCCACTTCTGAAATTGCTTATTTATATAAGTTGAGAAAATAACCTGTGGGGAGGACTGGCTTCAGTATTCAGTATTCTTATGGTTAACTTATATTAGAGACAACTGATATTTCCCTCGAAAAAGGCAATACCAACTAATCCAGGGGCCAATCCCACCATTCACGAATAACGGCCCTAGTTAAAACCGGGGTGAAGCACTGAAGCCCTGTATGAATTGGCCCAAGGCAAAAATGGTAGTACATGGGTGGAGTCAAACACCAGGCCAAAGGCTTCTTGAGGTCTGTGATTGCCAGGTGACTACCACTCCGCCGAACCATGGGGGATTGATTTTTGCAATGTTCTGATTTATCATTTTCATTTGACTTGTGTGGATTAACAAGTATAGTACACTTGGTTGGTTGAATGAATCTCCTATTAAAGTTAAGTTCCTACACTTTCTTGTGCCGTGTATTTTCTTTTGTTTACTTCTCTGCCAAGCCACCATATTTTGAAGTTCAGATTAGGTAAGAAGACAGCCAAAATGGAAGAAACTGTAATGTACCCATAATAAGCTTGATCATCATTATTCACACAAAAAAAAAATTGAATTAACAAGAAGAACTTTAAATTTCTTTTTCTTTTTCTTTTTTTTTTGCCTAGATTGTATACATTTTAGAGGGGAATTACTGGGTTAAAAGAAGTTCCACGTCTCTTAGACCTCCCTTTGGAAGTCGAGGGGTACAACCAGATGGCCCAAGAGCCGCATTTCAAAACATAGTAATATGCTCGACACTGTTGTTTACAAAATACATATTGGACCCCTCAAAATCAGGTGGAAACTTCGGGGCACCATGTTTTCTACAACTCAGGTGTCCGGTTAGCTTACCTGCACAACTTTGGGACAACTTTCTCAATTCAGAACTAGAAACTTCCTTTGACTGAACTATTTTCAAGCAGAACAAAGCTAAGTACAAAGTAAATGGAGCTCCAAACTTCAAAAAGTAAAACACTTATAGCCGTAAAAAAGGAGAACTTAAAATTCGCATTCATAACACAATCTGCAACTCCGTCGCCGCAGTTCTTTCTCTTGGGTTCTATTTCAGGAGATTAATACACAAACAAGAGGAAACAAGAAAAGAAATTTACCAGAACAACAAATTGAAGAAACATGCAGTTGAAACAAATGGTTCCAAAATTAAGTAATGTTAGCGCAGGAAAAAAAGAACTGACCTTACTTTGCTGGAAAACAGAATGCCGGAGCGAGAAAGTGAAAGAAAACCTGGGAAAGAGCAGGAAAATGTTTGGGTGCCAATTTGCCGGCCGTTTGAACTTTGTAGTCTACGCTTAGAAGCGGTTGGAACCAGTTGAAACCTGGAACAAATTTTTAAAAGAATGTTATAGTAACAACGAATTACCTGAACTTCAATCGGCTAATTACACTGGCCTCCCTGAGATTTATAACAAATACACTTGTGTCACTCACTTTGCATTTTATTCTTAAAAGAAGTGTCATCATCTTTTTAATTTTGGAGAAAATTTTCAATGCAACGGTTATTTGTAACGCCTCTCTCCAATGGTGTAACACTCATGTCATGTGAGATGGCGTGACAAATAATTTTTTCCTTGAAAAAAAAATTGCTAATAATGACACTTTGCAGCTTCAATGTATCATCGTCTAAATCTGTATTTTCCTCTCAAACATAGAAATTCAATCTTCCCTTCTTTTTTTTTTGTTATTCGCAGAAATGTGTTAGCTATCTTTATTGATTGAAATAATACGAAGAGTGATTGAAATGACCAGTATACTCGGCATTGATCAAGACCCGTCAAAAAAATAGAATCCAAATAAAGTTAGTAATCCGCAAAAAGACCAATGGAATTATATCCACCATCTTGCTTTTAAATGCAAGTCCGAATATCATAGGACATCCTTTCTTCATTTACACACATTGTTACATTTACACCTTATGTAAACGTACTCATACATTCAGTGTGTAAAGAGATATTAAGTGTGACATTAGAATTTTTTAGCATTTTTGCTTCAATAAGACAAAATGGAGGAAAAAAAAAAAAGGTTATAGAGATTTGAATTTGGTAAGAGAATAAGGGAGATAAAAATACTCCATCGAATACTCATCGTCAACTCCATATATACAGCAATACATAAATAAGAAGCTATGGGTTGTCTAAATTGAATGAGTCTCTGAAGCACAAAATTTGTACTTCTACAATATGAAATGGCCTTAATTCTTTTGTCAACTTTTATTGATTAGGGCTTATTAATCAAAGAAAGAGAGGGTGACGGGATAGTGTCACTCGTGTTTGAGAGACTAATAGTTTTTTTTTTCTTCTTGTTTTCACTAAGAAATTAAATTTCGAAAAAGAAAGGTGTTTGAATGCTATTAGATGAAGAAAGGGGGTTAGCATAATTCTAAGAAACCTTGAGGAGATGTTGATGTAATAAAACCCTAATTTAGATTGATCTTGGTCAAACGAGAATTTCGTTTATTGTGACAGCTATACCTATGAGGATCAACGCATAATATTGTTGATAGCTAGATTTGGGCTGTTAATTTAGCAGTTTTTTTATTTTCTGATATAGTATTATCGAATGTGTTTGGTGAGGGGGGCAGGCCACAGCCGGTTGTTTGTTTTGTTGTGGGGTAAATGCTACACATGAAATAGGGACATGGGGCCCTGTAGTGAGTGAGCTCACTACATGCGTGTAGTAAGCTCTCTCGGTCATCCGATCCGATATCAACGGTCCGGATAAATTGGAGTTAAAGTAAATGTAAAAGTGTTTTTTAAAATATATGATTATCCGGACCGTTGATCTCAGATTGAACGGCTGAGAGAACTCACTACACGCATGTAGTGAGCTCACTCACTGCAAGGCCCCCGGATCCCATGAAATAGATACACACAAAAAAACCATTAATTTCACGGGAACTTACGAAGGGTGCATCGATGGTGCATGGATCCGTGCATTGGGCCCATTTTGCACTAAAAGTTTTAAAAACTTTCAATCATAATTAAAAATAAAAAACTCAACCACCTCAAACCTCGTAACCAAACTTTGGGCAGTACGACAACCAACAAAAAAAATTTCGGGTGGTAACCAAGTATCTTTATGGGTAGTTGCATTCAAATTTAGTACATAGCTCCATCCTTGGAAAGAACAACAAGTCTACTATCACATAAAAACTGTCACATACCGCTGACGTGGCACCGTGGGCCCCATGCCCACTTAACTCAACAAACAAACAGAAAACAAAAATTTCAAAATCTGATTTACCTTTTTCTCGTTTTCATTTTCGCGGGCGAGCGTGTTCACCTGCAGAGAGAGTTTAACCTGCACAGAGAGAGTTTGGGGGGAGGCATTGGCAAACATTCTTGCTTTAGATTTTGCTCTGATTCTGATTGTGGCCAACGAAGATCAGATTGATAATCTTAACCTCGTCTTCCTCCTTGATCTCAGGTATACCTTGATCTCCATTGTTGTTTGCCGTGATTTTGGAGTGTCTGGCTAGAGGAGAAGGCCCCTAGTTTTTTTTATTTCTGCCCTAATTTCAGAACTCTTGTTAAATCTTTTGCTTTCTTTTTGGTTTCATTACCAAGCCTATTAAGTTCATTCTTTTGTAGACTTTCTTTATCTGGGTTTGTTGTATATTTTCCCCTTATAGTCTTGGCCGTTAGTTCTTGCTAATTGAGGATTCAACAGGTTTTATTTCCCTTATTCCCCCATCATATACACACTTTTAGATGCATTTTTGTTGTAGATATGGTTCAGTTTGGGCTTTGGTCGCCCAATCAAGTACTATTTATTTATCTCCAAATTAAGAAGACATATCTGAATTCTAGTTTCGTTGTTATCATTTTATCATAGATTTTGCAGTTACCAAACCAAATCTCATTAATTGGATCACTTTTTAAAGAATTTTGTTTTGGTTTTGTTAATCTTCAAAGTGGCAACTGCCTTAAAATAGCGTAATTGGTGCCATAAAATTATCCTTATGGCTATTGATAACCTAGATGCTATGATTTTACTCACTGTTTTAATAAAATCTGTTGCTGACTAGTGTTTTGTTTATTTCTTTTGACCTGTAGGTGATGTTTCAATTACCATTACCATCACGATCATCTCTTATGTCGCCCGAGTCTGTTCTGTCAACAATGCGTCCTTTATCTCCACAAATTTGCAGAGATGAAGAAGTAGAAGAGGTATGGAGTGGAGAGAATGGAGAAGAAGAAGAAGAAAGGGTGTCGAATGGTTCTTCAATAAAAGAGAATGAAAAGGGTCGGTTGAGGAATGTATTCTGGGTTGATGCAAGGAGTAGGGCAACTTGTAGGGAGTTTGGTGACGTTGTGACATTTGACACAACGTACTTGGTGAACAAGACTTTGTTGGTTGATAGGCTGCTTTTTTTTTTTTATAACATGTGTTCGTGTCTTGTGTTTGATCGTATTGTGTCCGTACTCCGTGTCCTGTGAATATTGCAATCTCTTGGGCTATTTTTTGAGGAACTTGTGATTAGTGTTCTGATTTACCTGTATCGTATCTGTATCTCGATAAGTAGAATGTGTTGCTGTTGTAATTTAATAGAAGGTGACTGTACTTAGCAGTTTTGTCTAACAATGAGTCCACTGTTTTGTACTCAAAGATATGCAATGAAGTTTCTTTGCTAAGTCTATATCTCAATGATATGAATCTAGCCATTTTGTCTCTTTTCTATTTTGGATCTACATTTTGTAAAAATGAGCAGAAACTTAGGATCTGCATATGGAACCATATAACAGTGCTTAGTGTACTAGCTTTGAACTTATAGAACCATATAAGCAAATTCAGTATCTCATATGAAGCATCTCTATGCAAAAATGGGACTCTCTGAAAATAAAACATGATAGATTCTGCATCTCATAACCGACATAGCTACAACACCATTATCCAAAACAACAAATGATATGTTCTCCATTGCCAAACATTGGTTAAACATGACAAATTACAAATGGTTTTCTTAATTGGCTACAAGCCCTTCTCCTTGTTTACAATTCAAGCAAAAACTCTACAATTACAAAATGCCTTCAAAGACTAGATGAGAAAGAAGCACCCCAAACCCATGGGAGAGAACAATCCCATGTTACAGATGTTTAGGTAAGCCTAAAATGAAGTACAAGATATAATAAGTGTTATGAATTGAAACTTCCAGTGCATCTTGTATCAATTCCAGAGTCCCAGCTCTTTGATCACTTCCAGCAAATGTTGAAAATTGAAGAAGGTGCATCAAAAAGAGCATCAAAGAGTATGCAGTTTCTTGTATCAACTTCAGCGTCTGTGTATGCAGTTTCAGCACCTTATGAGAGCATCACTTCCTCTCATCTCTTCCTTTTCTTTTTCCTTCCTCCATAATCTATCACCAGATTTGTGATCAACACACAGCCTTCCTCCAAGGATTCTGCAATTTTTGTTTGCCACTTGTTAAATAGTTAACCAGAAGGAAATTAGCCAAAACATCAAAGATGACAATACCAATGCCAAGACAAGCAAAAGCAATAAACCATCTATTCAATTCCAACAAGATATATACAACTTTTTTGCTATGTTTTTTTTGTTAAAGTACATGATTTAGATGAATTCGCAACAATAAATGTCACTAGCATAACAGATCAACACCAGATAAATCTAACGTTAAATAAAAAAATTAGGGCTTTTACAGAACCAAAAATTAGGACTGTTACAGAATAAAAAATTAGGGCTTTTACAGAACCAAAAATTAGGACTTTTTTCAGGAACCCTAATGCCGAAGCGCGCGCGCGCGAGAGAGAGAGAGAGAGAGAGAGAGAGAGACCTGTTGAACGTCTTCTTCTTTGATCTTCTGATCGTCTTCTTCTTCTCTTTCTCTCGGGTTCCACGGTTTTGATCGTCTTCGTCTTCGGTGTTCTTCGTCGATCGTCGTCGTCTTCTTCGATATTCTTCGTCGATCGTCATCGTCATCGTCTTCTTCTCCTTCTTCTCTCTCTCTCTCTCTCTCTCTCTCTCTCTCTCAAGTCCAATCTTATGTTATAATTGAGAAAATACTAATCCTATTTTTGAGGTCAAGCTGCAATACACATCCCTTTTTTGGTGCTCCATATGATATGCACCCCGTAACATTTACCCAAAAAAAAAGCGTAACATTCAACACAAAGAGACATAGTAAGTAACATTTTGAACAATAATTTAACCATAAACAGGCATTACATTTCACCACAAAGTAACATTTTACCTCAAAAGGCAACACATGTAAATATGCCTATAGATGCATACAATATGCACCAGTACCCATAAAAAGACATAACATTCACCAAAACATGCCGTAACATTTCATCTAATGAGGCGTAAAAATTCACAAAAAATAAGCATGCATAACATTTCCCGAAAGAAGATGGTGTGTATTGAGGCATTTCCCCACAAGGATATGCTTATTAATCTCACGTGAAACATAAGATTGGACTTGTGATAAATTTTCAAAGGTCTATGCGTTGGCTTACGCAAAATTAATTAAAGTAGTGATTCACCAAGAACTCGTGCTAAATCACCCTCTTTGTTACTACGCAGTACACATAGCTTCAAATAATGCCAAATTATTGTACTTGTAAGTTGTACTTACAAGTTATTGAATTGACTCTTTTCGAAAAAACCAATGATTTGGCTAATTTGAAAAAATTGGTTTTTTGGTTTTTTTTCATTTTGTCCTTATTTAAAAAAAAAATTGCATTTGTTAGTTTTCAGTCGATTTTTTGTGGTTTCTTTGCTTGTCTCGACGAGAGGAATCTAAAAAGTATAAAATTGTTAGCCAAACTTAAAGTTTTGTGAATAAAGACGGAAAATAATCTAAAAAACTAATTTATTTTCGGCTTTATTCAAAAAACTATTACTTTTTACCATAATTTTATACTTTTGGATTCATCTCAACGAGATAAATCCAGAAACCACAAAATCTTGACACAAAACTAACAAATGCAAAAAAATAAAATAAAAATTGAATAAGGACAAAATGAAAAAAACCAAAAAACCAATTTTTTCAATTTAGCCAAATCAGGCTGTAGTAGGACTTGGGCCCTACTGTGACTAGGGATAACAATTCAACGTGTTCCGTCCGAACCTGCCCTACCCCGCCCCGATAAGGTAGGTTTTTTCTATTTTTTTGGATAACTGGTAGGGGCAGGGTTGATTTTGAAAAACCCGCCAGGGTTAGGGTAGGGCAGGGATGTGGTCACCCCGCCCCGACATTCATTCATAATTATATTTTATCTCTTGTATGCATCCAATTTTATTGTATTCTTATAATTCTATTTTTACAACATTAAATAGTAGATTTCGGTTAAGTTGTAATAGTTATTTTGTGAACTTTATCATTTGTGTTCACTAATATTGGAGTCTAAAATATAGTACTTTTTTAATATGTGAAAAAAATAGGGGTGGGGTGGGTAACTCCGATACCCAATAAGGGTTGGGGCGAGATTGGGCTCCCAAAATTAGTCGAGGTGTGCATAAGCTAACTTGGATGCCTAAATTATCAGGAAAAAAAACACCATATGCTCATGTCAATTAGACCAAGAAGCTATGAAACACAAATAATAAAAAACATAGACTTTTTGAAATATATTTGTCTTTAATAAAAAAAAATTACTTCGTATTGTATATTTTCATTTATTTGATCCATCATGCCAAGACGAATCAATAATCTACGAAAGATTGACAAAAAACTAGCAAATGCCAAAAAAAAAAAAAAAATTGAACGAAGACAAAATAATAATTCAGCTTAATTGTTAAGCCAAAACACCTATTGGAATCATTTCATTTTATTTTTTACTTGAAAGAATAACATGCAAGGTTACAACTTACAAGGTTCTAATTTCTTCCTATCTTTTCTAATCTGAACCCAGGGATGGAACCCAAGGTTGACTATGGGGGCCAGAGCCGCCCCCAGTTTGAAAAAAAAAACTAAAATTATCTAGTATTTTTTAATATATTCTTCTATTTCCCATGTCCAGTCCTCTCATATATCGTCATATAAAAACATTATTGTCAAAGAAATTGAAAATTAGAATCATACTTTTTACACTCGCACTCAACCTTGAAATTTCAAATTTTTATTGTAACTATTATGGTCCCCGGTAAATGAGGTCCTGGTTCCAAACCTGAAATACTGAACCAACAAGGTTTTCCTTTAACTAGCATCTAGTGTTTTTGGGGACATTCTGATTGTAGCACTCACCTTTGTCACTTACACCTTAAGTAGAAATCCGCAGTAGGTTCAGCAGAAACTAATTCCTGTTAATGTAAGTTTTAAATTCATTGTTCCGATTACTATCTCCCACTCGTAAGTTTACCGGTAATGAATTTATATATTTTTTTCAACAGGCCGATAATGACTTGATACTAGATTGCGTCATGTCTAAGAGTTAATGACTTCACGCGATGACAAGTGTTATCTGTGTCTCTAGTACTGTATAAGGATTTAGTCACGAGAATGCAAAGCTAAGGTAACAACTTTGAACTATAGCCTTATGCATTGCATATGAACTAGTCTTTTGCAAAGATGTACGTAAATTCTGAATCCAAGTCCAAATTTCACAATGATAAAAAGTCTCAACAATGGAATCCAAAAACAGGGATTCGACCATTTAAACCCACAAATCTTTAATTTCTTTTTCTTTCCACTGTCCGGCTAACCCACCGCCCATAAGGCGATGAATAATCTCAACACATTTTACCGATATCAAAACACGTTTCCATACACTTTTACACATAATCTGTTGTCCTGAAAATGGGTCTTTTCCTTCGTTTATATATTGGGCTTACTCTCGGGACCTTCCATATTTGGACCCATTGCAGCAAGGCCATCAAGGCCAATGGAGCCCATGGTTTTGAACTAAAGTTCCAAAAAGCCAATGCTTTAAGACCAACCTTGAGAATCTACAAAGCAACCATTCAATGTTGCGATGGCTATTTATATCACCTTTTTCTTTTTCTACATAATAGTAATAAATTCATGAGGTGGTCGGACAATAAAACACTATTGAGATTCTCACAATAAATAACTTAAAATGGGAGGCAAGGGTATCTAATAAGTACAATAACCCTAAAATAGTACGTAATCGTACCCCAAACAAAATAAAAGGATCCATCAAAGCACAAAAGTAATTACGAGAATCGAAAATACGATTCGCAAATATCCTCATGCACATATAACAAGTCTCCCGTTTGTGATAATATGAGGATCGAAAATTCTATGTGCACAATATATATCCCTTGTGCATCTTCAGATGGCTTTGTTGCATTCACCTTGTTTCATTAATTGTAAAATATTTTTTTGATTAGACCTAAATAAAATCAATTCCATCAAATAACTTAATCCAAACTTTTAACTTTTTATTCAGAATTCAGGTCCTAAAATTAGAGAACTAATAAAGACCAACATCAATATTTTTATTTTTTTTTGATCGGCAAGACTAGTAAATGAGAAATTGGCTTTGGCAAGGAATGCATGTTTGAGATAATGAACCAAACGAATCAATTCAATAGCCTTCCTAAGATTTACAAGAAACCAGTGGCCAGAGATCACTTGAACCAAAAAAAATTAACCCTTGCTTCAATACATTCCGAGTCATTGAATTTAATTCAGTCCTAGTCATTGAATCAAGAAAAATCTCAAACCGTAGAATCTTGATACTTGATCCAATGGCTAGGACTGCATTTGAATAAGAGTACATAGATATTTTGACACGGATGATTCACTGCAAAAACCAGTTGAGTGAAATAGTTAAATTGAATTAAATCAGACTTCCAACCAGTTCCCATCAATGAGGATAGTGGAAACCTTAGGTTGCTTCACAAAGCTAAGAATAATGAGTTCAATTTGTTCGCATTCATTGACACGGAATACATCTTTTTTCTTGCGTGTACATACAAGATACCTACTCTAACTTAAAACGAGACTCAAACCTAGAACCTTATACAGGTAACGGGAGCGAACTTACCTTACCACATGGAATGTACTCAAGTTGATTTTACTAATACCCTTTTGTCATTCTATTTTGTCAAGGTTATATAATCACTTTTTCTAAAACACTCATACCTATACAAGTTTCCCCTTTTCCATAGCATCCCATCACTCCTAATACTTTCATACAGTCTCTAATCATGTACTGAAGCCAAACCCTTCTATGGACCGAATCAAGATTTTCTCATGTGAATCTCTTAGAGACGGAGCCAGGACTTTGGTTTCGGATGGGCCGGATCTTTGGCTCCATCCCTGAATGCTCTCTCCCGTGATGCATAACGGGACCCATCAAATGGAGAATATGAAACTACAAAGTACAAGTGAATCATCCCATGAATTGATAACATCTCTAATAAATGATGCTGGTAGTCCTTTGGAGTATGACCGGTCTACCTTCATCTCAAGAATCAATCAAATCCCATCATGAAAATTTGGGATAAAGCATAAGAACCTCTGCTTTAGAATGTTCCAACTTGCATGCAACTTTGTATACGTTATTTAAAGATTCAAAGAAATATAAAAGACATAAAAGGGAAAGGTGGTCTTCCTTCAAAACATTGAATGAGGGAATTCGAGCTTGGCAACCAAAAAACAAAGAGGAAAGAAAAGCATAAAGAGACACATTTAGCACAAGAAACCAAGAATGTTATTTTAGTTGCATAGGGAAGAGAGCTTGGAATTCTAAAGTGAGATCTCTTCAAATAACATAAAGCATGTGTTTGGTTTTTTTTAGGGGAGTGTTCTATTCCTTTTCATTCCATTCCAATTCTTCTTTATGACTAGCTTACCTCTGTATCAATCAAACAGTTTTGGCTGGGTGATGGGCCTTTCTCTGCCCTGTCACCTTCACTCAAAAACTTCCCCTTTCTTCACAGCTAAGGAAGAGTAATTTACCTTTGCCTCAAATCTCTATTCAATAATAACAATAATAAAAAGAGTTTATTTGTTAACAAGTGCACCATGGGTGTTAGTTAACAAAACATAACATAACAAACGGTTCACTGGGTTGTGGTTAACATAACAAAATTACGCACTCCCATAAGAAAAAGACGTTTCTACTAACCACAGGCACTATGCAATGGATAATGCACATATAATGCCCAAAATATTAAAATTTTGAAGCATTTTCACAGATACCGATGCACTACCATTCAAATATCTATACATCTTTCAAAGATATCAATGCACTTTCTAAACACTAATCACCGTCCACTGGGCTGGGGTTAGCATTTTTCTATAAAGAATGCACAACAATTTCAAACTTGTTCACAAATGCCTTCCCGACAATATTTCACAGAACCCAGACATGAATGATGCTATGGTGCCAAATATTTCATACAAAATTGAATAACCTCTGATGTGCGACAAATGCAAATGACCCCAACATTTCTACACAAAAATGGTGCTATATTAAATGGTATCAAAATTTGGCATCAAGTTTGGTCACCATAGCATTACTATATTAAAATTCTCGTTTCCCATGCACACATAAGCACGATTGGCTGATCTGGCAAGATGACTAGGAGACCAAATGACTGTGTTGGTCTTTGTTTAGTGGACAAAAGCATGACAAATGATAGGGATGTGGGGAAACAAATAGAAAAAGATGCTTAGCTTCTCAAGGGTTTTGTTCCAACAACTTTATTCATCCTGGACACATTCTCCTATAGCAGCCTTAATTGGCTTAGACAGCAAACTTATCATTGGAATGAATCTAAAATTCCTCTAGGTGTTTTGGGGCCCCTCTCTGCTTTATGCTTTATATGCCATAGGGGATAAATTGCAACTCAACATCTACAGGAATGGATGAGAAGAACAGAAGGATCGCAATCTTTCTTGTTATCATCTTACTCCCCTGAACACAGATATTCTCCATCATCAATAGAAACAATGGTCTTTAACACTCAAAGGGTGTTTATCCTTCTTATCTGTATCAGCTTCTTCACAGCTCAACCAAGTAAAGGCTCTAACCTGAGAAGTATAGACCTTGTTCTAAGATGGAGCAGAGAAGATGATGGGCCGGTTTTGAAGTATCAACGCACACTTAAGGCCGTTGAAATGCAGCCAGTGAATACAGAGAAGCAAACTAATGGAATGCAGGAAATGAATACAGAGAATAAGCACCCACCTGTAGAAAAGGCATTTGATCCCAATCAATCAAGCCAGAGAAGAGTTCGAAAAGGATCAGACCCCATTCACAACAGGTCTTGATATGCTGAAGATGCATCTGCGACTATAAAGACTAAAGAGAGGACAGCATTGGCATAAACAGAAAGAAACAGCATGAGAAACACGAGAAAAACTGGAACGCTGTAAAAACAGCGTACCTTCTTTGCTTCGTTAAGGGTTTCTAGAGTGGATTGATTGGCTGGGATTTCCTTGTTTTTCTTTCATGGGATTTAACTATAGAGAATGTGCATAGTCCTAGCTGTTGAAGTACTGCCTTTGAAGCATCCATTGAGCCAGCATTGTCTCCACACAATATACAGTGAAGAAGGTGTTGGCTCCCAAATGGAAAATGTGACGGTTTTTTCATTTTCATTTTCATTCAGAGAAGAGAATTTTTTGTTTTCATTTGTTACCATAGTGTCTTGAGGATATGTAATTCTTTTTGCCCCTTCTACTCTAAGAAAATCGTAAACTACTTTATCTACACTCAACTCAAATTTCCATGCTTCACACAAAAGCCTCCTTGAATGGCTGCAGATTTCACAAGGTAGAATTTTATATTTACTTCATTAGTGTGGGGAGAAAGACACAAAGGGATGATACAAGGAAAATGGATCAGGGTAAGCTCTATATTTAGCTTAGAACTATCTTCTAGAACTATACCAACAAATGAATTATACAGCTTCAAAAGAGAGCATCTCCTAGACCTTCTACAAAGTAAGCTTGATCTCTTTGGCCATCTAATGTAGAGTGTGTAGATACTTTTTTCCACAAAAAATTATGTGGCAAGTAAAAGGTACCTTGATTGAATCCTTCAACCATGGATTATGTTCAAGATTTCTCGTCTCATTCTGTGACAGAAATCTAGTATATTAACCTATCATGATAGTTTCTTGATCTATTACAGTACTCAGCCTCCGCTAAAAACTAAAGTGAGGAGACTTGGTGGGAAGCCCTCGAAACTCTCTCCTAGCTGCTTGCCATATCCGTGTCAGCCACTCCGGGGGCACACGACACGCCGGGACACTTATGGGACACGCCACGTGGTATGTCCAACAAATTAAATATTTTTAAGCATGGATGCACCAGGGACACATCAGGACACCCGTGCCTCAATTTGGAAACAAAGAGAAACATCATATGGATCAATTTATGATATTGAAAAGCTTAAAACCCTCATTCAACCTAAAATATTTAACAAGGAATCAATTAGAACTGCAAAGACAACATTAGTTTAGATTTTTTATGAATGGAATTTTCATGTAAATAATAACTAAATATCTTTCCTTATGGGTGTGTGGGTGTGGGTGTGGGGGTGTGTGTGTGTGTGTGTGTCTATTAGTGGGAGTTGTTGCCATCTCCCCCTCTGTGTCTATGTCCCTATCTATTTAGAATTACAGTGTCCTGTGTTCGTATCTGTGTCCGCATACTGCTTCTTAGTCTTGAAAGAATAATAACAGCTGTTTTACCTGAATCAAAATAATTGCTAAAATGTGAGTTCTTGTTAGGTCATGCCAAAAAAAGTCCCTAACTATCGAATTTAGCCATTCAAATAGTTCCACAAGAAATATCTTACTTTATCTGTACTGAAGTTCACAAGACTAAATGGAAAGTTGAGCAGTTCATATATATGCATGATAATTACCAACTCACCCAAACAGCTAAAGAATTTGGACTGAAGTTAACCTATTCAGTACAGCTTTGGTATGACAGAAGCTAAAGATTAAAAGGGGCCATCCTTTCCATAAGTGAGAGTATCTAAAGTTTCGGACAAATATCACCTCAACAGATTTCAACACGACCAAAAGAACTATAGGAGATGACAGAATGAGGTAGATATAGCATATCTAGGCTTTATCCATTAGAATAACGATATGTTTGTGCCTAGCATTGACAAAGGTGGGAAGCTGCATACCTCAGATTTGTTCTATTCATCTATCCACTCCAATATCAAATTCCAAAAACTTTCTTACTGTAGACAGTAATAGGATTTATGTGACGTTGTGAACCCACAAGCTCGGCAACAGCAATCCTTGTCCCATTGAAAGCACAAACTACTGAGGTTATCAATCAATATGTTCAGCACATTCAGACAGATGAAAGTTGTGGAATAACAAAATCAGGATTTTCTTTTTTATTTTAAAACTAGTAGCATTATCTAGATCTCAATGACGGGGTCAAACCTGATAACAAAGTTTGAGCAACCATAGTGAGCTGCCAGTGTCTAAAGCTATTTTCTTACAAAAACGTTCCAAAAATTGCACTAAAAAGTAATTTTTCTGGCAAAGTCAATTTTGTCCCATGTCACCTAATAAGGGTGTGTTGTAATGGGTAGAATAGTAGCAGCACCACAAAATGGCTTGGGAGTACAGGATTAAAACGGTAAAAATGACAAAATCACTTCCTTTTTTGTGTCAAAAAAAGCTTTTGGGAAAATGTCCCAGCAAGATTACGGAAAGAGGAGTGAAAGATAACGCTTAACATGAACTAATAATTGAAATTCCGGTAAAAGGGTATCCGAAAACATGCTTTCAAGTGAGTTGTGTTACGGTTTTGAACACTAATGAATTGCTCACTGAATTTTGTCTTACTGAATTCTGTCAAGACAAACACAACATACCACACCTCATCTAAGAAAGAATTGTCCCATCATTGCATTCGACATTAATCACACACATCACAACGCAATATTTCTACGATTAGTAAGCGTGAATGATGAAGGATGTGTAGGACAAGTGCCGTATCTTGTCAGTGTCTGACACTGGTCAGTATCCGACGTGACATGACCACAGCTTCTAGATGTGCCTGCGCTCTTAAGTTTTTTTCAACAGGACGGCTCCAGAGTCTACTTTAGTTGAAAGCTAAGTAACACGGACTCTTCGACGACATATGCGTTCAACTTCTTTAGTTGGATATTTCCAAGAAGAGATGAAGATCACCAAGATATTTCATGGTGAAGTGTGTATCCAGTCATTGAATGAAAAGCAGGAGGTTCAAAACTTGCAGACTGCCTGGAAAGCATTAGTCTTTAAATTCACTTCAGAACTATGCATAAAACATTCATGGCATGCATGAAACTATGTACGACACATTGTTCAAATGTGGTCCCTCAAGACTTGCGTGTTTGAAATGGCTATATCAGCGTTGTTTGAAATGGCCATATCAGATTTTTTTCCCATAAGAAAGCCGACAGGAAAATGATTTAAACTAGCATCAGACTGCCTCAAATTGGACATTACTTAGTCGTGACATCATACCTGAGTCACCTGACAACCACATCATTTCACAATGACTTCTGTGTAGTTTTTCTGTCTTAAAGCATCCCTGGGTTCCTCATCAAGACAGTCATACATCCTCACTAAAGAGAAGATGCATATTAGCTCTCACATAATAAAGGGCAGAACCGTGCCACACACATGCGCCCATGCATGTGCAAAAATTTACCACACATAGAAAGAGATCAAAGCACCAATATGGTAGCAAATTCAAAATTAAAATGCTGCCCCAACCTAATTTTATTCCATCTATTCATTGCGATGGGATTGGCAAGTAGTTCCTCTAATACATTATGCCCCAGATATGGATACACACATATAATTACATATAGGCATAATCACACGCCAAAAGAAATTACAACTACTCTATCAAAACTTGTGAATATTCTATTTGAAAATAATTTCCTGATGTAATGACAAAACCCTTTCGATGAAATACCTTGGGTCACAAATTCAACTTCGAAATGTCGATGGAGTCATCCATAGAATCTTTGGACACATCTTCTCGGCAAAACTCACAAGAATCACTGCTCGGAGGTCCCAAATTCAAGCAGTGATCGATTCTCTTCTCAAGCCAACCCAGTCGCTTCTCAAAGCTCAACACTCCAGCATGCATAACCCTCATGTCAACTTGTGCTACCCTGGCACAAGAACGGAGCAAAATGTAATAATCAGCATGCGCGGCATAAGTGTAGGCACCGTCATCCTTTTTCCTCACATAGTGGAGGTAATCTAATCTCTTGACAATGACCCTTGGAGGAATATAATAGAACCTATTCTCCTCCATGTTCGACTTCATTCTCATAATGGCGTCATCTTTTTTGGTATCTGGGGACTTTTGACAAACAAGCGGTGGATCATTACCACTCGAAGAACAACCATCTAAACTCATGCTCTGTTGGGAACAATCATTGGCATGGGAGGTTTCAAGGTCAGTGGACAGACTACTGTTGGGGTTGTTATCTCTTCTTTTCTTGGTTTTATCGGCCAATCTCGTGACATCATCTCTTGATCGCTTCTGCTTAGAGCCACCATGATATCCCATTTCCTGGTCAGCTGGAGATCCAGAACCCTGAAATCAACATAACCGGATAGGTTTTTATTGTACACCTTGGTGGTTTTCCTTTACTAGGTTTGATATTACATTTGATATGTAATAGAAATGGGACATTGTTGTGCAGTGAAGAGAAAAACTATGATTATGCCCGATAATGACAATTCAACCTAAACAGATCTCTTCGCCCATCGTGAAATCATCCCTGTAACTTTTGAAGTTTTCTTAAGTTAACCAAATAAGTTAGGTGGTAAACAAGTTCAAGGTTCAATTTTTGGGAAAAAAGTGTTTTGAAAGATCCGAGCACAAAATTCCTTCCCAGGAAAGTATCATAAAAATGAAGGAATTAGAGGGGGGATTCACAACTGCATTTATCACCTTTTGATCCCCATAGTAGCTCCATAATTCCTCGATCATCTTCTCTTCCTCAAAATCTTCAAATGACGGTTTCAATCCAGCGAAAACCACATCCTTACAATACTGTAGATATGTTGGCAAATCCTTGGAATACTCTGTGAATAACGAAAGCGAGTTAATAAGGACGATATCCTAAAAGACCTAAAAATGTCAAAAGGAGGCCAAAAACACGAAGACTAAAGCACCACTACCCAATCATTACACCTCTTCCGGCAGGAAAGTCAAGAGTAAAAATTCAAATTATATAAGCATTTTATGGCTAGAAGATAAACCTTAACAAGTACCATATATCTCTTCAAGCTCATTATATCGTGATTCAAGGTTGCACAAAAGCTCCGCAGCAGCCGCATCAAAGCTCACATTTGATGACTTTTTGGAAGAATCCATAACCGAATCACCCAAACCAGGGCAGGGGAACCCCTGCTTAGCATCATCTCTCACATCGCCATTGCATGTGGGTTCCACCTGACCATTCCCAGTAGACGATCCACTGGAACTTGACAAACTCATTTCCCAAAAGCCAAAACCATGTATATTATACAGAATCCTTATTGCTACAATCACCATTGACAAAACACAAACACGAGTAGGAAGTCTAAACTCATTCGCTGAGAGCCACAATTCAGGAGGCAAGGACCACTCATATATCTGGCAAACGGATGGAAGAATTCTTCCCATAGGAAGTGACAATTTCGATAAATAACGCGAGGCTATGGCATAGAAGTTGACAGGAGGTAATTCCAAACCTATTGTTTGAGCAATAGATGCGGCCTGTGATTCTAACTTGTGCAATGGAACAGTTTCCGACGGTTTGAACAAAAAACTTGAACTTAATGGACATGCACTTGAAGGAGGCCCAATTTGTTTCTCAATTTCTACAAAAGCAGCAAAATAAGGAAGCTTTCCTTCAAGTGACCATTTTATAATATCAGTTGGAAGGACTGCCTCCCTTGCGAGATGACAAACCAAAAAAGATATCGCCAAAGAATGAGATAAGGGTATCGTCTTGCTCAACGACCTGTACCATATCATTACTTTTCTCTGGCCATGTCTATTGCGAGGCTCTGCTTTGTATTTAGCACGAGGCTTGAAATCATCTGACATCCCTGAAACAACGATTGCCGATCAATAAGTACAAAAATGACATTATCCATCTATCCCTCAAAGATAGAAATGACAAAACACATGTGCTGTAGACGCATGCACTAAATAGTAGATGGAGTGTACAACAGCCAAATAGACAAAGAATGAATACCATAAAGAAGTTTCCTGCAAGACTTGGTAGCATATGATGCCTAATATACTGAAGACTAATAGCAGGAGTTATCAGCACTCTTTGCAACTACTATCAGATTTCTGAGAGATGAACTTAGTCCAAGAAAACAATTTACAAAGAACCAGTTCATTAATGCAATTTGAAGTATTATTAGGGTAGCCATACATGAATGCTAAAGCACTTCCGTCCAGAACAGACCTTTTTTACTTCAAATCTGAATTATCACAATAAGTACAGAATATCAGAAGTAATTGTTCTAAAGCTTTTATGGGGGGGGGGGGGGGAATTATTAGCAGTACAACTAATAAATATTCTCAAATTTTACAGGCTTCACCCCTTAGATCTTGTGGGAAAATATGACAACGATAAACGTCCCCCCAAATTGCAAATTTGAGTAAAGACAAGTCTTCTTTAATCACATAGTTTTAAATTTGAAGGACACAAAATGACCTTAAATTTTTTTACTAAAGATCTGAGTCTATAGGGAAAGACTTGAGTAAAACTCACTTTCATTTAGGGTTGAGTCAAGATTGAGGGAAGGAGGGG
Organism: Vaccinium vitis-idaea; assembly: GCA_963854785.1. Lineage (NCBI taxonomy): Eukaryota > Viridiplantae > Streptophyta > Magnoliopsida > Ericales > Ericaceae > Vaccinium > Vaccinium vitis-idaea. The sequence continues at coordinate 16,598,441 of OY978215.1, forward strand.
AAAGAGGTTTAAGGGTCTTGACAAAATTTGAGATTGAGTACTTATTTGAGTAAGGGTTGAAGATGCTTTTCAAATTGCATTGGTTATGTAGGTTTAAGCATCCAACACAAAAACTAATTGACAAGGAGTGAAGAGGCTGTTCAGTCTCATATACTAGTTTTGCAGGTTATCATTAACCAATGTCGATAAGCTCTGGCATTTCTCCGCACGTGTGACCCCTGACCCACACATGGAGAGGTAATCAAATCATCCATAACATTAGAATCATAGCCAAATAATGGGCACTTAAGGCACAAGTAATGAGACAATTAATCAAAAGAGTCTTGTCCAAAAGCCTCTGGAAACGTAGATGATACATGTTAAATCATCCCAACTCAAAACCAATTCTGACTATTCTGGAAAATCAATTGGTCGAGAACAATGTACCATTGTACAAGCAGAAGTCTCTCCCTTCCCCATCATTCTCACCTCTCTATTTCATAGGTTTCGGTGCTCAAACAACGGAAGGCACAACTTGAAGCCAAGCAATTGTCAAAGAGTAGAGAGGCCGTATAGGCTCATATATACTATTTTTTGGGACAACCCAAACCTTTACCTATTTTTCCGACATCTACCTTGCTTATGATGCCGGAGCTTAGCCGGCAGTCTTGAAATGAAAACAGAGCTTCCCTGGATCTTTTAATTTGATGGAGCTTTTGATTGAGGCAGAAGCTTCCTGGAGCTGATGGAGGGTCGCCGGTCCTTCGCCGGAGTTGTTGAGGATTCTATCATCTCTCTAAATTACATACATACCATTGGTAATTAAAAAAAAAATGGGGTGAAAAAATGGTTTTGCCATTGGAGATCATCCTACCGGGTTTTTAGACAAATCTAAACTCACATTTGGGTATAACAAAAAAAAGGGGGGTGAGGAGCAAGGACTGGAGATGCTCTAACGGTGTACATCAGTCCCATAATAGTTTTGGAGGTTATAACCAGAAGCTTAAGCTCTTACAATGTACATGCACCACTACAGAAACAATGTAAGCCATAACTATAAAACAAAGGGCAGAGCTTAACAAATAGTATTAGATGCCAACAACACATACTTCTTCATATTTGGAACAAGTACATAATTCCAAAACCTTATAGGATCGTACCTTCTTTCTGTGATTCAGACTCCCGAATACACTCCTCAGCCCACCCATCATCAAAAACCCTAGAACACGCCACGAACCGCAACCAAATACTCCCAGCCAGCCCACAAACCAACGGGCTCACCCCAAATCCATCAACCAAAGCCTTACACTGCATCTGAATCATCAACTGAACCCCCATCACATACCTCAACCTTATCTCCCTATAATAATCATCGTCGTACTCAACCGAACCCATCAAACCCGACCCAAAATCACCCGGCCCAGTAGGACCCACACCATCAGCATCATCCTCTGCCTTCACCCTAACCGAAACCCCGTCGTTCTCGTCTGCTGCGTCTCTTAGGTTCTGCCAGAACAGGGACTCGGGTTGGGAGAAAGAGATTGGCTCGGCCTTGATCACTCGGCGGCGGCCGCCAGTCCCGTAGATACCGAGGGCGCCGGTGGCGGGGTCTAATGCTACGTCTTCGTCGGCGATGGCGGTCTCGACGACGCCTTCGGCTTGGGAGTGGCACTGGGGGCAGTAGTAGAAGCCGTCAAATTCGTTGCCGGGGCCTGCATAGTCGCAGGTATTACAAGTTATGCCCACCATCCGCCGTTATCGGATCAAAACTTTGTCTCTGCACAATATGGCTTTGGTGATGGGAGTTTTGAGGGGTTTTCACAATTTGGCGGCTATTCGGTGGAGGCAAATATTTGTTTTTCTTGAGGGGTTCTTGAAACGGAGATGCTCAATGGGGTTAACTTCATACTCCATACCCCAAACTATTGTATTTTCCCTTGTTGAGTCCCTTGACTATCAATGTTCATCCATTCGGGTCTTGATGTAGTTCAGGTTATGTGGTCCAATTACGGACGCAATGCTCTCCATCCCCACACACACATGGAAAAATTTTGTATACCGGGTGGGTACCACATGGCCGAGCCTACGTTGTTCCCGAACGCTGCATCCGGGGCATCCAAAAGCGTATTAAACGGCCCAGATCGAAACCCTTTTTCCCCTCTTTCTCTCTCATGTTTCTCTCTCCATAATCCGGACCGTCCAAAACCAAAATGGACGCCCGGATGCGCCACATGCGGGTACCGCGTGGTACTTGTTTGGCACTGAAAACTCGTTCCACACACACACACAAGCATTAACATCTTGTATGGGGCCCACACATACTGCACATTGTGTATGTTTGTTGCGTGCACGTATAATTTTCCATCAAGAACGTCCTTCAAAATTAATCACGGCAAAGCCTTTTGTTATAGGCAAAATTTCAACTTCATTGGTGGATAGTCTAAAGCATGTAACCGAAACAAATATCTTCTTAATCGCTTCATCCGTTCATGCTATGGAAGGAATCAGTAAAGAACATGAACTTTTATTTGTTCTTTTCAATTCTTATAGGCCTGCACACGAACACACAAAACTCACAAGTGTGGTGGGTCCCACACCCATTGCACAGTGTGTAGGTTCATAGCTCTTCTGTAAAGAAATAGAGAGAGATTATTGGGTGGTTGGGAAAAAGATGGACGTTTGGTAATACAGGAAACGCAAGTTTTGCAAAATAGGGTGACTAAAATGATAGACGCTGTGTTTGGTTGAGAGTTTTGAGAAAATATTTTGAGAAATATTTTTGAGATAGTGTTTGGATGAGTTTTTAGAAAAAATAATAATTAGATAGAGGTGTAATAATTGGAGAGAGATAGAGAGAGAAATGAAAATAATGATTGGAGAGAGGGATATAAGTAGAGAGAAATATGATTAATGATTGGAGAGATGAGAGATGGGGAAATAATCTTTTTGGAAATTTTTTTGAAAATATGAAGTGAATAAAGTGAGAGTGTTTGAGTACCATACGGAGCAACTTTTGCCATTTTCTATTTGAACAACCATTTACAAAAAAATATATATATTTATTTAAACGATAGAAGAATACAAATTTTTGAATAGCATCAAACGGGAGGTAAAACCATAATCATACAAAAAGCCCAAGTGTGAGCCCGTTAAGTGAACATATACCTAAATGAATAATCCCTCATTCAAAAGAATAAATAATCAATTTTCGCTTTTAGCAACAACTGGCCCCCTGAACATTTATACGAAAACGTACAAGGGCAGCCAACAGAGGTAAACCAATGGTGGTTAGGCCATCTCCAACTGTCTCGCTATTGCTCCGGCGAGACCAAAATGGCGAGGTTTTTCCCAAAAAATGGCAGCAAATAGCCTTGCCCATTGCCTCGCCATTTTGATTTTTCACTTTTTGGCTTACCTGCCTCAGCGAGGCACTATAGCCCTCGCCCCAGCACCGCCGCAACGGTGCCGTTGTACGACTCCTCCAGTCAGTGAAAAATCGTCAGATTTTGGTGGGTTTTGGTCAGAAAAATCGTCAAATTTCATGGCAGGGAAACCCGAAAGGCCTATGGGCGACCGTGGTTACAGCCATGGTGGGAAGCGATGATGCGATGATGATATTTACAGATCTGAGCCTTAGCCTCTCTCTCTTTCTCATTATTTTGATTTTGGCCAGATTTATGGTCGATTTTGGGCTGGTGATGGTGGATGCGATGCAGTGATGGTGGTCTATGTGTGGTCACTGATGGTGGTGGTGGGTCGGTGATGGTGGTTGGCGGCGGTGATGGTGGTTTGTGTGTGGTCGCCGGTTGGTGGCCCACGGCGGAAGGCGATGATGATATAGATCTGAGCCTTTTGATTTTTTTTCTTTTGTTAGTTTTTTTGTTGAGTGAAATGGCTAGTCTATTGGCTAGAGGTAATTTTTTTTGCCCAGTTATATGTGTGTATGGCACATTTTCTAAGTAATTTGTTGAGGATTCAGCTGAGGCTATTGGAGATGCTCTTACAACCATCTATATAATTGGACTACGTGAGATGAAACCAGAGACATAAGCATGGCATAAATGAATTACTCCCTCTGTCCCAAAGTAGTACTTTTTGGGAGTTCGTGTCACTTTTCACTGTAACATATCTTATAATCTATAATGTTTTAGGTGATTTTAAAAACTTTGTATTTGTAGATTTAATTGAATTCTATCAAACAAGATCTATCTTGCATATGAAATGAATTACCGATTGAAAGATATAATCGATTTTTCATCCGGTTAGCATGGAACAATGGACTATTTTTTGGACGGAGAGAGTACTATCGTCTAAGGAACAAAATAGAAACAGTGAATAAAGGGATTAAATGATATTAATGGATTTGGTAGGGAAGGTGAGGAACAAGAAAGGCCATCCTTCCAAAGACCCACAAATGTGGATTTGAGAGTCCATGCCCATGTAGGTTAAAATCATTGACCCCAAACCCATCACTTTGTTGTACCTTCAATGGACATATAGTCCATGCTAGACTGCTAGTGGTCCTACGTAGGTCAACAAAGTCGGCTCAAGCCCATCATCCGGTACTTCTCACTGGGCCCAGTCTAAGATTGTGGTCCAACTTGAACCCAAGATTGATGTTTAACGACTTTAATCGACTTACCTTAGGATCTGTTTTTAAAAAAAATTTCCTTCCATTGTTTGGTTCTTGAGGGAAGAGAAGAGAAAATTTGAAAAACAAGTTCACTTTTCTCTCCAATTTCTTCTTGATTTCCCTTCTAATTTTTCTCTTCATTATTTCATCTTCTTTTCCTTTTACATCTCCAAGTTCCAAACAGACCATTAATCTAACGTGTTTTATGGATGGATGTGGTACAGTGGCTAAAAGCTCTGCCACCAATCCATTTTGACCACTTATTTCAGTATGTGCTTAGGAACTCTTATTCTACTAGTGTGTGTTTACGAAGGAACACGTATGCAAGAAGAAAGTTTGAGCTCGATGCAAATGGCTAAAAGATCTTCCTCTTGCGTGGATTGGTTCCCATAATCAAAGAATTCACGGTGAAATCTGCCTAGACTATCTCCATTTTGAGACGGAGGTAAGAGATGGCATCTGTCTTTACGTCCAAATGCTCAGACCAAACACTCTCACGTCAGCCATTGGGTTAGCTCGCTTGCAAAAGTCAAAAGTGAATTTTTTTTTTATCTTCAATCCTATCTTCATTTGTTTACCGATCGTCGGCAATTACCAGTGGTAATGACAAACCGTTGGCAAAACATGTTACTAAAGGTGGTTATTAGCGGCATTCATAAAACTGCAAGTAAAAGTGACCAAATGAACCACCGCCAACAAAAATAACTAGTAACGGCAGTCAAACAAAAAGAAATGACGATAATAACGACGACATATAATATTTTCCCTAACAAAACACAAAAGTTCTTGTAGATGTTAAGTGCTTGGGTACAGTTCAAAGGTTGCTGGTTTGAATTAGTACTATGATTTTTTATTTTTATTTTTGAAAAAAACCTTTAGCAGCATTAATAAGACTGCCGTTAATAGTACGACACTTTTACCGACAGTAATAAGACAGTCGTCAATAGTATTGTTTCTATTAAAACGGCCATTAAGACCATTACAAGCGGTTTCCATGACTTTAACGGCTGTTTTTGATAGCCGGTTATAGCATTTTTTGGAATAGTAAATTTTTTGCAAAATCACTGGTGGTGCTAGAAGTAGGGTATTAGCTTTCTCCACAAAGTAAGAATAAATCAAACAAACTTCTGTTAGGTTTCACTAAAATAGGGTACATTTATAACTAGAAGAATCGATTTACCTCGATTTCAAAAGTAAGACCCAAATTTGTTCTTTGTTTCTTACAATAATGACTCCAAAGAGCTAACCAAGGTTTCTTGAATTTGACGTCTAATTATTTACAGAAAAAACACATGTTGATTCAATTCTAATATTCTGTTTCTACACACTTTTAAATATTTTTATAACATGGATTTACACTAGAAATTCCCTTCAAAATAAAAAGGTAACATATATCTTGTGACTTTTCGAAAATTGAAGGGTCAAAGGACCCCATAGCATAGCTTTTTGCAGTGTCAAGTAAGTGTGTTTTCCTGGTTCGAGACCCGTCGTGGGTGTTTGTGGTTCGGATCATGGACAGTCTTTGGATTCCTTTAGACTAACTTACTAATTATCTCCTAACCTCGCTGATGTATTCCGCTTGTCAAAAAAAAAAAAAAAGTATTAAGTATGTTACATGAGGACTCTCACATGAGAAAATCTACAATTGGTCAAGTAAGCAAAGATTTAGTTAGCTTATTCTCTTGTTGGGGAGATTTGATCTCAGGGTGTGTTTCTATTTTTAGTTATTTGATTCAGTTAGTCGCGTATAATTAGGACAGTAATGCTTCGCAACGTTCTAGCTCTAATTAGATCATGTTGATTCCACTGCGACGGTGCTCTCGTTCCATCGTGTAGAAATGTTGTGGTTGTTTTCCCAGCTTGAGACTTGGTTTATTATTGCAATTCAGTGTGGATTTGATCCTAGCAGATTATGGATTACAGTAATATTTTACTATGTGCATTCTCGTGTTTTTGTGATCCCTCCCTGCTTTGTGCGCTTTCCCTGAATTATCTTTCAAATGTGTTTCAGCTTTGCAATGAATTTTTTATTTTATTTTTTGAAAAAGTAAGCTAACAAGATTCTTACAATCTATAATTGGTTCTTGATAGGGATTAACAAAGTGGAAATAGAATTTTGGGTATGTGGCCAATAATGTGATAATTGAAACCATTGACTAAGGCGTCAGCAAAAGCCAAACTTCATTTGAAATCTATTAACTTGTACTTTCGATGTTTAAATTTAAATTTGTGGCCGTAGCATCAAGTTTTCCTATCTCAAAAGATGTAAAATGTGTTTAGCATCATTTTCAACCTTCGCTCTCTAGGGAGCCACCTTTTTTTAAATAAAAAAAAAAACTTTTGAATTGTAAATCATCGCTTATATAATTTTAAATTACAGTAAACAATTTTTAAAAGTATTTAATATATATATGCATGATAAGGTCCGCAAAAAAGTTTTTTCAATAAAAGTATGATTAGAATTCGAAAAAATCCGAGTTTTGGATTCTAGATTCATTTTTATAATGTCTTTTGAGGGAATGCATTTTAAAATCGACTTTCAAATATGTACTAATAGAATACAAAAATGCATAACGCGTTCTTGGAAAACTTGGTCCCATCTGAAGGAGTATTTATTCCAGCATGAAAGGGATTTGAACCGCCCACAACTGCTGCCCAATTTCAAAACCCGGGGCTCTGTTGTCCTTGAGGGACGGTAGGCCCTGCCAAGCATATTGGTTCAAATTCAAAATAATTATTTGTTGCAAATTTTTTATTTTAAATTCAAATCATTCAAAACACTTTTAGACAATCCGAACTAGAATTGGCAGGGCCTGTTGAAATTGGAACCGTGGGAGCTGCCGACCCATGGGGGCAGCAGAGCTCCCCAGTCCCAATTTCAGCCGAGGGAAGCCGACATATAATGTTCTAATTTTGACTAGTAGCAAAAAAAATCGATTTCCAATAGAATTGATATGCCAGTTCAAAAAAATAGAATTCATATGCCTTTCAAAAAAAAAAAAAGAATTCATATGCATAAAAGCAATGAGATCTAAGATTGCAAATCCGCTCTACTTGCATTTTTATACAAACAAGCGCCGGGCACATGTCCTGCACGTGCTCGATACCGGTCACCATATTATATTTAATTATTTTATTTCAATGGAAATATAGTATGTTTATTTTTTGTTAAAACATGTAACTATTCTTCTTGATTAATAAACGTTCAATCAAAGCCATAAACGTTCAATCAAAGCCATAAACTTGGCAAGTACTCTAAATTCTTCAATTTCCTCCATTGCCAATTTTTGTCGCATCTTCGTCACGTTGCATGCTCTTCCAGCATCGGGCTCTCATAGCACCGGACTCATACTCTAGAAAATTTGTTGTCTATAAAATCAATCTCAGTTGTTTCCATCATCGGGCATAATGGTTATTTAATGTCATCATAGTTTTTATATTTTCTCAAACATTTAGTGGGTTAATATTTTTTTTTCCCATGGTGCTAATTGGACTTTGAATTGTCGGTGGCGCTTTTCTTGCTATTACTTAGAGCTTGTTCCTCAAAATTGATCTAATCCAAAAATATATAAATCAGATAATTTTTTTTGGTCTTTATTCAATTTTTTCTTGCATTTGTTAGTCTTGTGTTAATATTTGTAAATTATTAGTTGTCTCGACGGGAGGAAATCACTGGACTCTATGAGATTTCATCTAAATTTTTTGACATAGCTATGGAAAACTGGTTTAAAGTTGTTGCAATATACGTCGGTTGTTGTTGACCGAACCAGTAGCTTTAATGTTTTACAACATGGCAAGAGGAATTGTAAGGGCCCATGTTTTTAAATGATTTTTCGGAAATATTGTTGGGGAAATGTGAGGAAAGTTTTAAAAATGAAATTGTGGGGCCAATGTGAAGTTAGTATTGCATGTGGATGTATGAGAAACATATTAGAATACAAGGGGGGGGGGGGGGGGGGGGTGTGTAATTAGAGGAATGTATACAGGGGTGTGTTAGGGCAAAACACAACACATAACACACTCTCCCTAGCTCTCTTCTCTCTCAATAGTCAGCCATCTCCTCTCTTTCTTTCCTCAAAAAATTCTCTCCTTTACTTCACCAAATCCACCTCCCACACTCCACCACCTCAAGATCCAAACTGTCTGAAATACACTAGGTATCAATACCCTTCTTGCTGGGTATCAACATTCTGTTCGCAAAAATGTGTCCATGTATCGATACCCCTGTCACAAGGTATCGATACTCAACCGTCTGTTCTGCTCCTGCGGAGCCTGTATCGATACCGTCTTTGAGGGGTATCGATACCCACTGCTTTGAAGCTCAAAAATTGTTGTTGTCCTTCGTTTGACTTGTTTGAGTGTGTATTTGATATATTCATACCGTACACTCCATTATTGGTCGAAATACATCTTCCTAGCCTATCTTGGTATGATTGATGATATATCTTGGTCTCCTAACGTACTTTGACACATGTAAACTTAATGGCAACCGACAACGCATGTTAGTAGAAACAAAAGGGAAATGTTGGTGCTTTGGATACGGGAGAAATACTTGGTGATTAAAAATGATAATGTGAACTTTGATGGGTGAACGGCCATGAAATCCAGAAGGGGTGAACGGAGCCCACAAAATTCGGTAGGGGTGAACGGAGCCCACAAAATCCGGCAGAGAGATACTCTCCCTATTTAAATAAGAGATTAACATTGAGAATATGTTGATAATGTGGAAAGCAATGAACGACGCGATAGATTTGAGAATGGGACACGAGACACATTTAGGATCGATTGAAGGTCAACAAATGGGTTGGTTGGGCACTTGGGAATTTTGTGGACTTTTAACATTTGATTCAATCATTCGTAGTATCCATTGATCATTACATTCATGATTGACATTCCCATTTGCACGCTTCATTCTTTATACCTTTCGAGATAGTAGAAATGTTTCCTACTAGGCTAGTAAGCTCACTCTATCATTTTCAGGTAACCGGCAACGAGCATGACGTGGATGATTGGCATGTGAATGCATATCATGTCTTTTGAAAGCTTATAGAGGAGGAGTTATTTGATCATCTTTATTACTCCCTCCGTCCGGATTTGTTGGTCCACAAACATACTTTTTCAAGTCCGAAAATGTTTGTCCATTTTCAAAAGTTAAAGGCTAAAATATGGAAAAGTTACACAAAAAGTAGTGGACAAAAAGTAATGGAAAAAAAGTTGGAATCCCCAAAACGGACCAACAAATCTGGACGAGGGGGAGTATTAGTATCTTTTTTGGAAAGATGACTTTGCAACTCTTAATTATTTCTTGATCTTTTGACTATGTATTCAGTGTAATAACTTGATACTTACTACCGATGTATTTGGGGTACGGGTACCCGTTGACTTAGATATTTGTAAAACTTTGGCTTATGGAAACATTGACTTTTATTTGTAGAATGTTTATTATTTATTTAAGTTCTAAATTTGAGGGCGTGACAGGGATGGCCGCAAAAGTTGATTGCAATTACGTAGTGGTACGACGGCGATCGGGCGAGTGGTGTAAAGTTGGTGAAAATTGTTTAGGAAGGCTTGGGGTCTCTAGTTTCAGTGGTAATAACCACAAAAGTAGAGGGCGAAATTGTCATTTGACTATGCATGTGAACAATAGGTCAATTTACAACTCGCTCTTTGATTATAGTAATAGACTTCGTCAATATTTTGTAAATTATTAGTTCGTCTCCACGAGAGGAAATCACAGAATTCTTTGAGATTTCATCTAAATTCTTTGACATAACTGTGGGAAAACTGGTTCAGAGTTGCGACAATAAACATCGGCTATTGTTTTCCGAACCAATAGCTTTAATGTTTTGCAGTGTAGGAAGAGGGATGGCCGCAAAAGTTGACTGTAGTTACGTAGTGGTACCGCAGTGACTGGGCGAGTGGTGTAAAGTCGGTAGAAATTGTTTAGGAAGGCTGGGGTCTCTAGTTTCAGTTATAATAACCGCAAAAGTAGAGGGCAAAATTGTCAGACGACAATATGCATGTGAATCAAGGTTCTGAATCTCGTACCGAATAGGGTACCGGTTTTCTTACTGGTACGGTACGGTACCGGGAGAGTACCGGTACCGTTTCGGATTTAGCGATACTACATGTATATACATATATATAAATTGAAATTTTTACTCGTATCACCCAAAAAAAAAAAAAAATTAGTAAATTATATCATCCAATTCTTTATAAACTATATTACATTAAAAATAATAGTTCTGAAAAATAATTAAAAATTTAATTACATGGAGGACTTATAATTTTTTGGTGCGAGAAAAGTAATCAATTTACAAGGACTCAATATTAACAATTAGAAAAAAAAAATACCAAACCGATTGGAATCTCAACCACACTTGATAATTTTTGCCTTTTGGTTTATGGACCACATGATCTCCATCGAGATACTTCTTCCACTTTACTCTCTCGCCGGAGAGGATCAAACTCACCGAAGCACAAATCGCCAGAGAGGTGGCCGGTCACCGAAGAGGATCAAACTCACGGCAGATTGGCAGCCATCTTTGATTGAGGGAATCGTATAGCCGCAATATGGTTTACCAGAAAGGGGAAAACGAGAAAAGAAGGCTTTTATACGAATTTGATTTCGAAAAATTTACAAAATTGCCATCTGCAATTTCTCGGCCAGAACAGCCGGTATGTGCGTACCGTCCGGTATCGTCCGGAATGGCCGGAACCGACCGGTATTGGCCGGAATTGAGGACGGGACGGAATTACAAGGCGAGGTTACCGTTTTTATGCAAATCCGGTACGTACCGGCCGGTACCGTCCGGTACGGTACGAGATTCACAACCTTGATGTGAATAGCAGGTCAATTCACAACTCGCTCTTTTATTATAGTAGTAGTAGAAAATATTAATTCCACTTAATAATTTCTAGTAATTGTGGCTTCCATGTGATCAAGGGCGAAATCAGGATTTTTTGTTAGTGTGGTTAAGAAATAGAATCATATGCGACTTAGCTTTTTTATTTGCAAAATTGAAGAGTGATTAAAATTACGAAGTTAGTACTATAATTTTGCTTTATAATTGATTCGAGTGACTTTTTATATATTATTGTAACGCTATCAACTCGCGAGGAGATGTAAATGCTTGACAATAAATCATATGTAATATATGAATCCAATTAGGCTAATTTAAGAGTTTTTTTTTTTTTTTTTTGGTGAGGTCTGAATAACAAAGACTGCAAGATATAATCCAATTAGGTTAGTGCGATCGAGTGACGAGCTTGTACCAAGGTCACTCCGCCTGAATTGGTATTTCCAATCAACATAGCGTGCTAATTAAGTATAAATAGATACATAAAGTATTTTGGTAAAAATGACTGATGTTTTTATTATTGCTTTGTCGATTGATAAATGGATTTACTAATACAATGAAAATTACATCAAACTCGAAAATCAATTAATGAACTTTTGTGAAGTGCTTGAGAATATACGGCATGTGAAGTAAGTTGGAACAATTTAAGAGTAATTTATTTATTTATTTGTTGAGGTCAAAAAAACCAAATTTGACTACAGATATAATATAAAGCTAGTAACATCAAATAACCGATTGTACCAAAGTCGCTCCGCCCTGATAGGTATTTCTAATTGTCACCCCCCAAAATGGAAAATGACTGGCCGTGAACCACAAGGCCAAGCCACGGAACACGCAGCCCATAATAAAATAAAGTAAGTCATAGATTACTAAATGACAATTCATTATTATTAAGCAAAAATAAAAAATCATCATAAAAAAATTAAGCATGCCAAGTCACTCATTGCTTCATATGAATAGATACATAAAGTATTAGGCAAAAAACGGCAAATGCTTTTCTTATTATTCGTGAATAAGTAAAAAAATTTATAAATAGGATGAGAATTAATGCATCAAACTTGGAAATTAATTCTTGTGTGCAAAAGTTTTGAGGTGGCTGTCTTTGTCCCGACCATTTGCTAATTTGCTACATTAAATTGAGTTTTCCCATTGGGCTGATTCCTTAGTACTAGCTGCAATTTTTCCTCACTTTTTTTTTTAAAACAACGAATAAAATTCCATCAATTGTTTTCGAAAAATGCATGGAACTAATACAATAGGAGAAAAAATACATTGAGAGAGCCTCATAGACTATAGCGATTACACAGCCGCGCGGTTAGCACAAAGACTAGCGATTCTTCTACTACTGTTACTACCAAAAACAAAACCATATATATCCGGGACAGTCGAATTTTTTTTTTAAAAGAAAATCAAATAATGAAACAATGGTACGTTGACAAGATACCAAAAAAAAAAAAAAAATTAAGAAAAGATTAGATGTTCCCAAGTCCTCCAAAAAACTGTGCTACTCCTGAACCCCAATGCCGACCATTGCTCCTGAAAACCCTAAGCCACCAATCCGGCAAACGTGCAACCCCCCCTCCGGCGGTGACGTAAAAGTCACCTTCGTCTTCTGAGAACCTCATCGGAATATATTTTTCTCACTACCCCACATAATTGTCCTAATTTTGAGACAGCGAAACACATGTTTAGAGCTGCTGATTAGACATATTAATTAAGGGAATAAACTCGGCACTTAAGGCGCAAGAAATGGAGAAAATGACAAATCATTTGATAAAATGAACGTTGAAAGCGAAATAAACTGGCATTCCTCATCATAATGTGAGAAAGTGACAAATTTATTTATTTATAATTGGTAATGCAGGGTGTTCCTGGCCCCCGAGTCAGCTTGCGCTCACCTCAGACTAATCCCTATGGCCTCTTTCATAGTCATTTCACAAACTCACTCATTGCAGTGTGATGGCCCCAATAATTGTTCGCAAAGAGGATTGAACCTGAGACTTTAGGAAGGAGCGCAAATCCCTAATTTAAGTTTCAGAGTCATGATTTCAATTCGGAGGTGACACCCAAAATAAATATGATTAGTATCATAACCAGTACACATGTTCTAAAGTTAATTATTCATAATACTAAAAAAAAATACTCATTTTGATAGGTCATCCATCCATCAAACATACTTGATATTCAAAAAAATATACGTGTTCTCCGGTTAACTGGATAACACCCAAAAAAGTACACATGCTCTCTTAGTTAATCACTCGTCAACATACTTATTAATACCCCAAAAAATATACACTCTTGCAGAATAGCAATTAATGTTTTTGTCGGTCACAAATGTAGCCCGTGCCACTCCTCCCTCGCATATCGATCCACTCGTCCCTCGCATATCGATTGGCTCCGTCCATGCTAAGTTCTAGGGCAAGACCACCAGGTGGCCAACCTTACGAATTGAGAAAGTGACAACTAACTTGTTGAATGAAAGATAAAAGATCCCTCCTACCTACCGTGCTCAAGATGAACCACGTATTTTTCCTCATCAAAGAAGATGATCCTCCACGTACATCTTGCATAATTTCTAAGCTGCCGTGAAAGAATCATTAGCACGTAGACCTAGTTCTACGAATCACGTAAATCTTTAATTTTTTTCATATTGTTCTTTTTGAGTTATTCTTCTATATATCTTTCGTGTCATATCCTATGTATTTCAAATAAATCATGCTTTAGAATTCCGAATATTCATTACAGTTGCCGCATACATGGGTCTCGTTTGTTAGCACTTATAAGTTGATATAGTTATAACATGTTGGTTTTTCAGTTTAACCGGCTAAAACACTGAGATTATTTTAAGCTCGGATTTGAAGCTTTTTTTGCCCATTTTAAGATGACCAAGTTACGGATGAACAAAAAACTGTTTTATTTCAAAGTACCTAAATAAAATCATTAATGACAATTTTGATATTCATTCGTACGTCAAAAGCTATTGTACATATTATTTAACCAAACAGTTTTAACTTGTATTCAAACTTATAAAAAGCAAGACCAATCTTGTTTACAACTTATATATAATAAATCTATAAAGAAAATAATCAAATCTAGGAGTATAAAAAAATATCTAGCTTATAAGTGATAGCAAACGGGTATAATCCCGTCCTACGTTTTTATATGGCGGGTTTGGGCGACATGTTTTCCCATTCCATATTATGAACCGTTTGGGAGCTTCATTATTGAATTCTGAATTTTGTATTAGCAGATCGATTAATTATGGTTGTTTGGGAGCTGAATTGTAAAATGCATTCCGACATAATACATTCTCTAAATCACACAATGAAGGTACAATTAGATAATCAGCCATGGAGATACTTTTGCATTCTCATTTTCCATTTTGGGTAATAAACCTCATCATAATCTACTTTGATGATTACTCACAAACACTACTCTGTTGTAAAATTAATTCTGCACACATCTCTCAAACACTCTAATAGATTAATAATATTTTTAACCATAATTCAAAATTCTACAATTCACAATCGAAAATACAAAATGCAAAAAATAATATGCTCCCAAACGGGCCCTATACGTGTTTTTGCATTCTAGTAGTTTGGCTACACATTGCAGAATCTATATCTATATTACAACGAAGAGCGGTTTTTGTCCCACTCATATTTTTTGTCTCAGTCATCATAATACATTTTATCTCTCTCTCTGTGCCAACTCACTCCCTTTCTCTCTCTACCCCTTTTCCACCACTGGCCCACCACATTGACAATTTCAAAACTCTCTCTCTCTCTCTCTCTCTCTCTCTCTTTTCAAACCACATTCTCTCTCACTACCTCCTCTGAAATTCAAAGGATCATTAGGAATGGGTACGGGCACGTGCGTCAGTTGCTCAAGTCGTGCCTTCAGGCACGCACTAGTCTATTATAAGCAATTGCGTTGTTAAAAGAACAAGAGGAACATTTTTATTTTATTTTTTTAACCTGATATCCATGCTAATTTACGCGTAACTCGAATAATTCCGGGACCCTGGAGGTAACAACCGTGCATAACCCCCAGTGACCCCAAGAGTTTTGCTAGCATGAGGAATCGAACATGAGACTTTCGGTGGGAACAAACCCCCAAGTTCAAAGGCAAGACCACTTTGCTAATACGAAAAAAAAAAAGGAAGAAAAAAAATTCTTCTGAATGGGATAATTCTTTTTGTCCAAGAACTGTTAAGATTACAGATGAAATCAGCAATCAAAATCAGTTAGGTCGGTTTTGATGGAGTAAACGGAGGAACATTAGTGCATGTGAACGAGTGATTCTAGCGAGTAGTATGTATTAATTAACGTAAAGTAGATCAAAAGAAACCTTTGATTTGGATTCTTAAAATTAAGGTGATCCTTTTAATAATCCGGGGTTGATTGTGCATTCACCACATCTTAGGGCCTGTTTGGCCATTAATTTCACTGTGCATCTTTGGATTTTTGCTACTGGGAGCAGATTATGAAATGGATTTTGCGAAAATGTATTATAAAAAATGAACTGCAGAATGCAAAATTCGGAAATCATATCAGGAGGAGTTTTTTAGATTTTGATCATACTTCCACTTATAATATTCGTCTACGAAATCTGTTCTACACATTGCATCCAAACACTTTTATAGATTCTCAAACTCTATAATCTATGATCTAAAATTGAAAATCTGGCTCCCATTATTCTCGACTATCCAAAATAAAATATGTAGTTTCCTTAAAAAAATAATTAGACATAATTTTTCTCCTCCATTGTTTTTTTATTCTTCCTTCATTTCTCCTCTTTTATTTTTTTTTGTACAAAATAGTAATTAACTACAATAATTTCTCTCTACCATCCTACTTTATTTATTATTATTATTTTTTTGAATTCTTAGTGAAGACACTTACTTTTTTCTTTCGTAACTAGCTTTATGATCATTTTCCTCTCCTATTAATTTCTCTTCTCTCGCCAAATTCCCCTAAAAACATAAATAAATTTTAGTTTCTTTTATTAACTAGTCAAGTATCTTGTTCTTTTTTAGGCGAAAACGCCTAAACATCAGAAAGTAAAGAGCCCCATGAGAACAAAGCGGAAGCCTACAAACCGGCCAAACCACTTGAAAATTGATTTATGTCATTGCAAGAAAGTGGCTCTGCAAGCAAGTACGTATCTTGTACTTAAGATTTATAGAATTAGACTTTCACTGTGTGTGGACCTTGAATTTATGTCATTGCATGTAAGTAGCATTATGATTTCTCTGAAAATAAATAAATAAAAGAGACAAAAATTGATACGATACAAAAATCAACATTCCTTAGTCAGACACATAATTATTTGTTCATTTGATTTTCCTCTCCTACCCGGGTAATTGATATTCACATTCCCAAAATTGTTATCCACGCCCCCTTTTTTTGTCTTCTAGCAAAATTTTTACACATAAAAATTTTGCTAGAAGACAAAAAAGGGGGTGTGGATAACAATTTGGGGGTGTGGAAATCACTCCCCATTCTTTCGCTAAATTCCTACAATATAGTAATATACACATGCAACCACCTTAATTAGTCTTAAGATTTACATAATTACTTTTAATGTATTTCTCTGAACTCGAAAAATTGACAACGAAAATCAGTACTCCTAATTAACTTTTTGATTCCATATATATGTGTTTCTTCTTCAAAAGAATTAATCAAAAGTGTGCTTATGTAATGTCTAGTAATTTGGATCTTTGAACGCCTAATGTGTAATGAGAAAATGAAGACAAAAGTAATCTAGGGATATCAGTTTGGTATATTGAGCTTAAATGATTTAAATTAAATGCCACAAAATTAAGAAAACCCATTCTAATTGCAGTAACAGACACGCAAAGTTTTTTTCAAATACATTAATAATTAATGTACGTATTTCTCTTTTACATCGGCTCAAGAATTCAAAATTTTATTTCTCACTTTAGACTGCTACGGACCTGTATCGGGAGAGGGAAAAATGAAGACAAGAGTGGTAGTAACCCTTGAAACAAAATAATAATAATAATAATAATTAATCAAAAGATTTATCAGGTGATTATGAGTTTTTTTAATAATTATTTCAGTTTTAGAACAAATATTTATTGACATGACCCTTTAGCATTCACTATTGATCAGTTTATTTCCACTTATTTCTATTATATTCCATTTAATCTTATAACGAAACTGATCATCTCACTTCAAAGCAATAGGAAGTCGAATAACTGTGATCCGAATGATTGACAAACTTAAATTGGTTTGAATGGAGTAGTTTTTATGCACATTTTCCAAAGATGGCTTGCAATAAAGAGATCCAAATATTTACCCCCAAAAATAAAAAAAATACAAATGAAAATATTTTTCATTTAAATTCAGTTTATTAACTAATTATTATTGACTCGTAAAAAAGATTTATTCTTATGTCTCCTTCATAAGAGTATCTATTTGTTAGTGTTATTTCTTTCGCTGTTTATATAAGCTTGTTGATGACTATTGAACTTTAATTTAGTTGTTAAAAACTCTTGTATGGGTTCGGGAGGCCTGTCTCATTATAGCCTTATAGGTGTGTAGTGAGCAATCCGGACCGTCTAAAACAAAATGAAAGACTGTGATTGCTCACTACATGCCTACAGACCATCGGGTCCCGTATGATTAATGTAATGTCGGTTATTGTGATTCTTACAATGTATGAATGTAATTCTCAAACTGCTTGCCATATTAAAAAAAAGGACTTGTAAATGTTGTGATCATGTCGTGGTGAGAATAAATGAAAGAAAAGCAATTCTAATTTGTCCAGTCTATAAAGAAAGATGGAAAAACTTGATAAGAAGTTAAGAACCCATCATGTGAATCAGGAAATATCTCACCTGGTTGGAAATAAGGGGGAAATAGTAAAAAAATTCCCTTTTTTTGCTGTTAAATTTTTTTTTTTTTTTCCCTTTTTTGCTGTTAAGAAAATAGTAAATTTTTTCCATCCCTTTTTTGGAGAGCGGAATCAATAATATAAGTCATGCAGAATTTATTTTTCCTTACTTTTCTTTATTTGGTTTAAAAGTTAATAAATGTCACAAATTTTTTTGCTTCTTTCAGAAAAACAATGATACCTTTGTGTGACCTTTCCCTTTCGTCAGCTTATTTTCATATGTTCTTCAAAACCAGACACAAGCAAAATTATATCTTCTCCAATTTTCTTTAAAAAAAAAAAAGATTCCTAAATAATTTTGCTTTCCTAATTCTTTCCTACTTCTCCCAAACACAGCCTAAAACTTTCTAAATTAGTGCATGTTTAGAAAACCCTTTTTTCTCTCTAAAAATGCTAATTGTACAACCATTTCAGCTCCAACAATTTACACTCTCACATATACGTGGGGCATACACCCATAATTGTGTGTGGGTCCCACGTATATGTGAGGGGGGTTGTAAATGGTTTTTTTTTTAACTGCGGGGGTTGTAAATGGTTGGAGACGAAATGATTGTACACGTAGCATTATTGTTGTTTTTCTCTCTATTATGCATCGTGCAACTTTGACTTTCCGATGTTTGGCTACTTTTCTGAGAATTAATTTTACAAAAAATCAATTATCAAAAATTAATTAAAGAATGCATAATCTAAAAATTACCTCAAGAAGAGCTTTTTAAATTTTCACGCGCCACTTTTTTATTTTTCCGAAGGCACTATTATTGAAAACAGATTTGATTATGTTTGAAATACAATAATTTACAATCAAAACTCAGAATTTTAAAAACACTCCCAAACAAGAACAATGAGAATAAAGCCAAAAAAGCATTCTTCCCCAAAGGGATTTCTCGGCAGAGCTTTATAACTGTAACGAGAACCGCATCTCTTTTATGCTCCCCCTTTCAAACGTGTCAAACGGTGAGAGAGAGAATAAAGCCCGAGTCCGGTTGATCGGTGAGTTTCCTCTCCACATAATTGATCAGGGTTAGATTTTGAGGATCATGCCACAAAAAAATAATTTCTTGTGAAGCCCTAGTCCCCGTAGAAATGACCTGCCTTTGATCAAGTTGAAAAGGAAATTTAGTTAAGGTGTGCGTAATTGGCCTGGATATCATTAACTGTAAAAAAAAATAAAATAAAAAAAGAAAGAGTGAGAGAAAACGTTAAAAAGACCTTCCAACAATCCAACCGACAATATCCCATGAAGAAGACTGACCCATTTTATGGTGTACATACCGGATCGCGAGGCCGCTAATGGGCTCCAGACAAAAGATTCGAATCGTTCATTAATTTTAAAATATTTTTTAAAGTTGTTTTACAAAAAATCAGCTCAATCAGATAACTGTAAGTACTTGATCTAATGTATCTAATTTTCATTCATAATCCAAGATCCTACAATCTAAATAAAAATCGGTGCGTTGGATCAAACACTTAGAGTTATCAGATGGGACCGTTTTTCTTTACTAGGCCACTTTAAAAAATATGTTAACATTAATAAAAGATTTGGATCTTTTGTGTGCGGCCTGTAAGTGGGCCCCGCGATCCCGTCTATACATCGTGGGTGCTAATGGAGCAATTTTTGGGTGTCGCGCGGGCACCACGTGGCTATGCCCGAGCATCCATCTCAACCGTCCAAAATACTTTTGGAAGGTCCGGATTATAAAGAGAAGATGAGGAGAGAGAGAAGAGATAAACGGAAGAAATTCGAGCCGTCCAAAATACTTTTGAACAATTGAGAAGGATGCTCAGACACGGGCCACTTGGTACTCGCATGGTACCCCAAAATTTCCCGTGCAAACAGGTCGGCACTCGTAGATTTATATCGATGAAGAACTCTCCCAAATACTCCTCCGCACCTCGAAAGTTACATTCCTCTCAAACGTTGCTGTCTCTCTCTCTCTCTCTCTCTCTCTCTCTCTCCTAATTTCTCTTTCATAATTTCTCCAAAGCTATCATCCCCATTCCCCACAATCTTCGCCCATATGGTCGGTCTACAAAACCATCTCTCACTCTCTCTCTCTCTCCTACGACGACTTGATTAAGTTGATTTTTTCCAACAAAGTTTGTCTGCTAGTGGGAAACTATTTGATACGAGTACAAAATCTTGTGCCTAAACCCTACTGTTCTTCTTTCATCTGTGTTTACAAATAACAAAAACCCATGATCCCACTTGATGGCTACCCAGAAGTTTTTTTCAGAGGAGATTACATTAAGAACAATGCTCAGGCTTGCTAATTATTTATTGGCTTTGGCCTGGAATTACTTTTTCCTCCTTTTTCAGTTCATTTTCAGATTCATATTCAGGTATAATTTCTAGATTTTGAAACTTTTTCCCCTTCTGAGTTATTGATTTTCTGAGATTTTCTGATGGGTTTTGGTATTAATGAGTTGTTTTCTGGTTTTTCCCTTCTGGGTAATTGATTTTCGGAAGGGTTTTTGGGATTAATGAGTTGTTTTCTGGGTTTTTTCAGATTAAATTCAGCTACTGATTGTTCTAAGAAGGATGATGATTTCAATTTCAAGGCTGATCATGAACAAGAAGATGATCAAATTGCTTCAGTTATTGAAACAGAGGTAAAGGATGATCACGGGTTCGTTTTCGGGTTTCGGTTTCAGGATTACGAAACAGAGCACCCTGTTTTCCGAGAAAATTTGCAGGATCAGAACACAAGCAAGTATCGTCAGTTCACCTCCACGAAAGATTTCAGGGGATTCATCGAGGAGCCCAAAGCCGTACCGGTCCACGAGTCGTTTATCAGACCGAATGATGCTTCGATTGCCAATAAGCGAAATCAAGATTCAAGGGAATTCAATTCCCAAGCAAAGTACTCTATTATCAGTGATGAAACAGAGGACTCTGTTTTCCGGGAAAATTCGCTCAATCAGAAAACGAGCAAGTATCAGTTCACTTCCACCAAGTATTTCAATGGGTTCATTGAGGATCCTGGAAGCAGGCGATTTTCGGTTCAAACTTTTTCAGTTGGTTCGAATGATGTACCAGTTGTGGAAAATGAAAATCGAGATTTCGAGGAATTTAATTCAGAAACAGAAGACTCTGTTATCAGTGGGAAAACTGAGGATTCTGTTTTCCTAGAAAATTCGCTGAATCTGAAACCGAGCAAGTATCAGTTCACTTCCACCAAATATTTCAAGGGTTTCATTGAGGAGCCTGAGAGCAGGAGATCTTCAGTGGGTTCAAGCGATTTTCCAATCACCGAAAATGGAAATCAAGATTCTGAGGAATTTTATTCAGAAGCAGAGGACTCTGTTACTCTTGAACAGAATTCAGAACAGGGGATTTTTTCCAGCGATTGTGATTCTCCTGGGAAAAAAGAGACAGCCGGCCGGGAAATCAATCACTCGGGTCTGAAAATTTTGTCTCCAGAAGTTGAATTGATTTCAAAAAATGAATTCTGGTGTTTCGATTTTTTTGAGCCTAAGACTTGGGTTGCCCCCGAAGAAATCGAATCAGACACCGATGATTTGTTTCCAAAATGTGTCGCGGATGAAGAATCTGACAATTCCAAGCTAGAATTTGCCGAGGAAACTCCAACCTCGGAGGAAAATATCTCTGATGAATCAAGAAATTCTTACACTGACGACGAGTTCATAGAATTGATGCCAAGTTTCCGGTACTCTGCCGAACAAGAAAATTTACAGAAGGAATGGAAATCAGAACAAAAAATCGGTCCGGAAAAATCATGGGATGGTGATTGGGAAGAAGACGATGATCTTTTTGATGATGTTCTGTCGCAACACCGGGAATCGATTGAACAGAGGAAAATGGAAATGAGAAATGCAAAGTGTAAAGGGATGTTGCCTACTATTTTGGAGGAATGTGAGAATCCAAGAATGGCGGAGGATTTGAAGCCGCTGAGAATTGATGAGAAATTTCAGCAGAAGGACCGTTTGGAAGAGATTCAGATGGTGTATAAAGGGTATGCAGAGAAAATGAGGAAATTGGATGTCTTGAATTACCAAACACTGCATGGACTCAGTGAGTTTCTCAACCCTCCTCTGTTTTCTGTTTTTGTTTTCCGAAAGGAAATATGGTATCTATTATTTGCTGTAATCAATAGTTCGGGTTTGCTAATCAACTACACCGTCTATTTGCTGCAATCAATCAGAGTTGACTAGGAAATTTGAACCATTGATTTCAATACCTGTTTAAACCTTGGACCGGAGAGAATCGGACCGTTTCCGAAAATGTTGAAAACTAGTTTGATAGTAACTGTTTTCTGCAACATTACAAATCAGAATTTTCAATACTGCAACGCACAAACCATTGATTTTAGTACCTTTTAAACCTTGGACCGGAGAGAATCGGACCGTTTCCGAAAATGTTGAAAACTAGTTTGATAGTAACTGTTTTCTGCAACATTACAAATCAGAATTTTCAATACTGCAACGCACAAACCATTGATTTTAGTACCTTTTAAACCTTGGACCGGAGAGAATCGGACCGTTTCCAAAAATGTTGAAAACTAGTTTGATAGTAACTGTTTTTCGTAACCTTACAAGTCAGAATTTTCAATACTGCAACGCACAATGTATGTATGCTAATTGTGTAGGACTACACGCCAATCCCTTTGACTAGCCGTTTGTGGGTTCTTTCCGGAGTCACATCGACGAATGTCTATTTCTTAATTTTCATTGAGAGCATCAGCCACGTTAAATAAAGTTTATTTGTATTGTAGGGAAAAAGAATTAAAGCAAACCGAGTTGAAATTTTTTTTTTTTTTTGGGAAATGTAACGTTTTCCGAACGCGTATTGATGAATAAGAAGTCATGACTCAGTTTGTCTACGAGGCAAAGGCCAATAACTCTCCAATAAGAAGTCATGACTACGAATATTGGCACCAAATGGCATGTCGACAATCAAGATTGCTTACATTTTAACATTTTTTTTTAAAACGTCAACCGTGTTGAAAATGTCAGCTGATCAATTAATACGATGTCGATCAATGTATTTTCTAAATACATTTATTTATTGTGG
The DNA here is from genome assembly GCA_963854785.1 of Vaccinium vitis-idaea. Classification (NCBI taxonomy): domain Eukaryota; kingdom Viridiplantae; phylum Streptophyta; class Magnoliopsida; order Ericales; family Ericaceae; genus Vaccinium; species Vaccinium vitis-idaea. Next base: position 16,621,866 of record OY978215.1, read on the forward strand.
AATAAAATAAGCTCACTAAATCAAAACTCGTTTTCAGCATACTATTCCTAATAAGGTGACAAGAAGCATGTGTTCCCTTGAATTTTAAATAGTGGACTAAATAATAAATACTATACTCTATTCCATTTCTCACTTTTTATTGAGTTACTCAGGTGTTAGCTCATGCAATTAGCATCACATAAATTTTCCACAAGAAAGGGTAGTCCCACATGATGATGTCCAAGATTCTTTTTTTATCACAATTGAGATCTCTTAGGACAACTTCATTTCAGTGCTTTTGGTTTGGTGGGTCTCCATAGTCTTTTACACCCCAACATCTCCACTATCATTTCCTCTCTTTTTTTCGACAGCCAAAGCGTACGGTCCAGTTTATCCATACCTCGATTTGATTTCATTTCTGGTTCGGTTAAAGGCAGATCATTCATCCAGGGACTAGGGTGTTTGCAAGAAATTCCTTTCTTGCGGGCTAACTCTAAGAATTGAACCTAGGTCAATTATGTGAGGAGCAAATCCATCAACCAACCGGACTGACGCTTGGGCTCCAACATTTCAGTACTGTTTTTATTGCATCCCCACCGACCTTTCTTGCCTCCATTAAAATCACATCATTAGCATATTGGAGAAAGCCATCTACCCCACTATCCAACCCTGAACCCTGTTGTGGTCTATATGCATCCCAACACTGCTTCAAAAATCTTTGGTGAATTGATTAGTTGCATCAAAATCTTTCGTGAATTGAGTAGTTGAGTTCAAATTTACTACACTCAAAATCTTCGGTGAATTGATTAGTTGAGTTTAAATCTTGGTGAATTGAGTAGTTGAGTAAATCTTCGGTGAATTGAGTAGTTGAGTTCAAATTCACTACACTCAAAATCTTCGGTGAATTGATTAGTTGAGTTCAAATCTTTGGTGAATTGAGTAGTTGAGTTCAAATTTACTACACTCAAAATCTTCGGTGAATTGATTAGTTGAGTTCAAATCTTTGGTGAATTGAAATCTTCGGTGAATTGATTAGTTGAGTTCAAATCTTTGATGAATTGAGTAGTTGAGTTCAGGAATTTAAAAAGTTGACGAAAGACGAAAAATTCACTACACTCAAAAATAAACAAAACATATTAAAATATTAAAAAAGTTGACGAAAGACGAAAAATTACGTAATCTTATACAAATTTATCATCTCCAAAACTTATCTCAAAACTACAAACCACTATCACCTTAACCCTATAGTGTACCTAACATGAAATCTCCTTTCCAAAAATATCCAATTGGCTGAGAATTCCTTATGGAATTTCGCGAACCAATCTATCACTTGGTGTCTATTCTTCAAATTTCTCTGGGTTTTTCTTTTCATAACGGGATGTTCGGCCAACTTATGCGCACCTCGATTAATTCTGGGAATCTGAAGTTAACGACCGGGCAAACCCTCCAATTGGCCCGGGTTTCAAATTTTCCAGTTGCTCTAATTCACTTCCAAATTTGTATGACCACAACCAACTCTTAAATGATCCACTCTTTGTGTGCAGGTTTTATTCAGTTGAAGGATCAACTTCACCAAGGTTCAGCCCAAAAATCATCAGTTTCAGCAATCAAATCCCTGCTTTTCCCAAACCGAAGGATATACGCCGATCCAGTATTGCTGAAATCCATTACTGATTTGCACAAAAACTTGGAATTGGTATACGTTGGACAAACCTGCCTTTCCTGGGAAATCCTCTACTGGCAGTACAGGAAAGCAATGGAAATGTTGGAAAATGATTGTGGAGGAAGTAGTTCATATAACCATGTGGCTGGTGAATTCCAGCAGTTTCAAGTGCTTCTGGGGAGATTCGTGGAGAACGAGCCGTTCCAAGGCCCCAGAGTTCAAAACTATGCCAAGAACCGGTGTGATATTCGTTCCATTCTTCAAGTTCCTGTTGTTAAAGGTAAACAATTTCTTTAGAAGCACGAATGTTTCGATTTAGTGGACATAACAGTGTTTTTAACATGTAACTGGATACATACGCGCATTGCCAAGGCAAGATACACGATAGTCATGTCACCTTGCTTTTTTTTGGGGGGGGGGGGGGAAATTTGTTGAACACAATATGGACACGGCTCAGACACGTCTCATGTGTCTCGTTTGCCCAGACACATCCATGCCCGTGTTGTGTCCAGACACGTGTAGCAATATCCATGTCCATGTCTTATTTTTCGAAATTTTTGAGTCCGTGGTCTATGCATGCATGTGTTGTGTTTATGTCCCGTGTCCATATTCATAGGTATGCTCTAATCACATAGGAAAGACGGAAACAGTATTAAAGCATTATGCAGTTAGTGAAGGAACCTTCAATAATATTGTGCTGCAGATGACAGTTTGAAGGACAAGAAGGATAGTACAATTTGGGAAGATTATGAAGTCTCGACTGCAATGCTGGCACAAATACTCGACGAATCAATGCTTATTTTCTGGGAATTCCTCGAGGCCGATAAAGACGAGGCTAATGTGATCTTGAAGGGGATTCAGTCAACTAACTATGTTGATCTTCAAGACCCTTCAGATTCTGGGCTTCTGATGGAAATTAAATCATATCACCAAAAGGTTTGCTTTCTCACTATTTTAACATCAACATTTCTCCTCTTTTTTTCGTTTATTTGACATCGACAGTTCTTTTTGTAAGCCTCAATTTGTACGTTATTAAAGAAACGTCACTCACCCGGTAATCGCAGTCACGTGATTTAGTTACATATACTGTCCAAAAAGAGGATGGTTTATTTTCAAAGTCATAATTGATGTTCTCGCTAAAGCCGGGTGGCTATGATTACCGAATCAAATGAGCTTTTCGTAAACAACTTACACAATGGAATCTACAAAATAGACGGACCGAATATTACCCAAATAAGGTTCGTGGTTTGCCCAAGAGCGCAAAATAAATAGACTCGAGAGAATCCATTCCTTCTGGCTTTACTATCTGAAATTCATTTTCTGTAATTTGCATTGTTTACACAGAAGGAGAAAAGGCTCAAGGACATACTGAGAACTGGAAACTGCCTAGTGAAGAAGTTCCAAAAACATCAAGAAAGTCCACTGAGTGGTGTCCAGTTATTCACCCAAGTGGAACTGAAATTGGTGTCAAGAGTGCTAAATATGTCAAGATTAACAACAGATCAGCTGGTATGGTGTCAAAAGAAACTAAACAAGGTTAACTTCTCTAATAAAAAGATTCATTTAGAACCCTCGTTTTCGCTTTTCCCTATTTGAACCCTTAAAAATTACTAAAAAAGAATCTCGATTGTATAGACTTGATTGTACAGATTCGCTTGTCACAGCAATCCTGCAGGTTATATATGTATTAGATAGAATCCTCATTTTTGTTCTTGTATTTTTGTCATTTTGAGACCTTATATATTACAGAAAAGCGATTGTATAGACTCGCTTGTCACAATTCTCCAGGTTACATTAATTATATATGTCTATATTAGAAAGAGATTTTGGTCATTTTTTTGGCAAATTTCGTAGCTCTTAATTTCTTTTAGTATATTTTTCGAAGCATGGTTTTGATGTGTAGGTATTAATCTGTTAATTTTGTTTCGATGTGGAGGAAATTTGGGAGGCATAAAGTTCATCATCTGAGTTCTTTTGGGTTTCACCTGAATTTGGATGAAAATCAATGCAATATTAGAAAATTAAAAGTTATTTTAGCACTCCCTTTTATCTAAATACGGTTTTCCTGTCTTTATTTATCTGAAATTATGACACTATTTTTCACACATTTTTGTTAAACAAGTCTGGAGGCAATTTTGCAACTTTATATAATGATAAAATAAAAATGGAATTCAGTAGATAAAAGAAGGGAGTCAAAATTAGTTCCCATTTATGAACGCAATGTCATTTTGCCAAAAACACACCCAGAACTTTAATTAATCTCCAAGTCATGACTTGGGAAATTGACCACCTACTGAACTTGCAAAATTCTTTTGTGCTGATGTCTTAGTTTTGTACTCATATTAATGGAACAATATTAACTTGTATGTGGAATATACTTGTGTCTAAGTTCTATAGTAATATTGTAATAATGAAACAATATTAAACTCATATGGGTAGTAAAACTTCGTGCTATTGTCTGAGTTTTATATTAATGATGAAACAATATTAACGCGTATGCGTAGGAAGACTTCGTGCTGATGTTTAAGTTTTAGATAGAGTATTAATGATAAAACAATATTAACGCGTATGCATAGTATAACGCCGTGCTGATGCCTAAGTTTTATTTTAATGATGAAACAAAAATAACGTGTATGCGTAGTTTAACTTCGCGTTGATGTCTTAGTTTTATAATAATAGAATGATATTTATTCATATGTGTAGTGTATACAAACTTTTTTAATCATATATACCAACAAATTGACATAACGAATATTTGACTTCTTTCATCCCATAATTTTGGTCTTGATAAAAAGTCAAGTTATTTGAAAAAGGAAAAAGAAAACTCTTACAGTATTAAAAAAGTGATGCATGAAAGTACCTTGATATTTTAGTTTATAAAAATAAGATTTTTTTAATAATTAAAATCTAATAGTAATAAAAATTATGTATGAAAAATAGGGTATGCTTGAAAAAATAACATTAACCCTTGAAGATCTAAGCCGTTCATTGCCGAGATGAAATTCGGATCATTAATTTCCGAGATCAACGGCTCAGATGCCAGTGCCACACTATAACCTTGTAGTGAGGTGCCACACTACAGGATCCCTTGATCCATGAAAATTACTTGTCCAGAGCTCAAGGAATTTTTTTTCATAAGTCAAAGGGTGAAGGAGAGGCGAGTAATCATAGCCGCCCTTCCCTTGCGTAACTCTAGATACTCTAGGCCCGCAACGAATCCCGCGAGAATGTGTGATAGTGGAGTGCTCCGAAGGAACAACTCGTGGCCGTCATCTAGGAGCGGTGAATAATTAGAGGTGAAAATTGATTGCATGCTACATAACTATAATGCACTAGTAGCAAAAAAGGAGTTTTTATCTAAAACGTCCCTTAAATTATACACCAGTTGTTCACTTTGTCCTCAAACTATTAATTTTGTTTACTTCGTCCTCCAACTATTGCATTACGTCCTATGTAGTAAAATTGACGGCTTACGTAAACAAATCAAACAGAAAAAATGCACGTGAAATTAGTAAAATTGATGACTTCCCTCTTCTCTTTTTATCTCTGCTCAGTAATCGACAAACCAAAAAATCCAAACCCAATCCCACACACTCATTACCCAGAATTCGATTATGAAGGCTTGGGCGACCCTTCAATGGCTGATCTGATTGTTGTTCTCACCAAAACAGACTGCTAGTATCAAATAAAACACTCTCCCAACACAAATACTGTAATTTGTAGAAACTTCCTCAAGGTCTAATCCTTTTGCTAAATATTTTTTTCCCTACTACCGTTCTTCCACCTTCCCGTGCATTGGACTAACTAGATGAAATCAGATTGAAAAGTTCTGTTAAGTTGTTGACTGCTGAGAATTTTTTTTTAACAATCTTATTTTGTCTCAATCAGATTGAAAAGTTCTATTAAATTGCTGAGAAATTGTTTTAACAACCTTATTTTGTTTCAATCAGATTGAAAAGTTCTGTTAAGTTGCTGAAAATTTTGTTTAACAACCTTATTTTGTTTTGAGTTTTTTTTTTCCTAAAACATCCCTTAAGTTATGCATCAGTTGTTCACTTTGTCATCAAATTATCAATTTTGTTTTACTTCGTTTTCCAACTATTGCATTGTATTCTATTTAGTCAAATTGATGACTTCCGTTAACAAATATGACGGAAAAAACTCACGTGAATGGGACATGCCTAATTCCCCCCCAACTCAAGGGGCAAAAATGGGATTTCAACTCACTCGACGTACAAATACTGTAATTTGGATTGTGAGAAACTTCCTCAAGGTCTAATCCTTTTGCTCTATAATTTTTCCCCCCTGCTACCATTCTTACACCTACTTGTGCATTGGACTAACTAGCTCCCCTCCATTCTTACACCTTCTTGTGCATTGGACTAACTAGATGAAATCAGATTGAAAAGTCTGTTAAATTGATAAGAAATTTTTTTAACAGCCTTTTTTTTTTTTCAATCGGATTGAAAAGTTTTGTTAAGTTGCTGAAGAATTTTTTTAACTAACTTATTTTGTTTCAATTAGATTGAAAAGTTCTTTTAAGTTGATGAGAGAATTTTTCAACCTTATTTTGTTTCAAGTTTTTTTTCCCCCCCTAAAACAACCCTCAAGCTATACACTAGTTGTTCACTTTGTCCTTAAATTATCAATTTTTTTACTTCTTCCCCCAACTATTGCATTGCATTCTATTTAGTCAAATTGATGACTTATGTTAACAAATCTGATGGGAAAAACTCACTCGAATGGCACATGCCTAATTTCTCCCCCAACTCAAAGGGCAAAAATGGGATTTCAACTCATTCTGCATGCGCTCTATGTGTGTGTGCGCGTGCACGGGCGCGCGCGTCTGCTCTGTAACCGACAAAGCAAAAAACCCAAACCCAGTCCAACACACTTAAAGCCTAGAATTTGATCATGAAGGTTTGAGTGACTCTTCAATGGCTGATATGAGAGTAATTCTCACCAAAACAGACTAGTATCGAGTAAGATACTGTCCCAATACAAATACTGTACTTCAAATTGTTAGAAACTTCCTCAAGGTCTAATCCTTTTGCTCTGTATTTTTTTTCCCTACTACCGTTCTTACACCTTCTTGTGCATTGGACTAACTAGATGAAATCAGATTGAAAAGTTCTATCGAGTTGCTGCTGAGAATTTTTTTTAACCACCTTATTTTGTTTAAATCAGATTGAAAAGTTTTGTTAAGTTGCTCAGAAATTTTTTTAACAACCTTATTTTGTTTATTTGTTTATGGAAAAGAGTTCTTCCCGTCCAAATAATGGATGTCTGTTAGTATGAGGAGAACATAGAATGCAATGCAATAGTTGGAGGACGAAGTAACAAAATTGAGGCTGTGTTTGGATAATCAGAATCTTAAGTAGGAATAGAAATATGATTACCGGGAATCAAATTCTTGGGAATATTGTTGGATTGGAGTAAGAATATTATTACTAGGAATCAAATTCATAGGAATTGAATACCTGGAGTAATTGCATTTCGGTGTTTGGATTAATTCAGTAATTTTACGCATGAAACAATTATTTTGGAAGTTTATTAAAGTCAACAGTTCCTTTTCTAGTTTTCTTCATGAATGAGTCATAAATCAGGGATTCTCATGGAATAAAGGAGGGATCAGATTCTCACTCGTCAGAGAATGTGATTTCTGGTTGAATATGTCATCATAAATCACATTCATATTCCCGTCTCTGACAAACGTCAGAATAAGAAAAGTCTGGCATCATATTTCCATTCCTGTCTCTTCCAAACGTTGGAATCATGGGTAGATGCATCACAATCCTACTATCCCTTGAGATTACTGTCATCCAAAAAGTTTAAGCACGAAGTAAACAAGGCCTTGTTCTCCAATAGATTTTAGTTACATTTTATGAAAATCTCATAAAATGAACACTTTATGGATGAGTGATAAAATGAAGTTGTTTTCCCAACTAATAAAATGTAGTGGTTTTCCTATAGATTTTAGGAGGATTTTATAAAAATCTCATAAAATCACTTTTACATTTTATGTCTTGAGATTGGAGTGTCATAAATTATGAAACAAAAATCTGTTAAAGAACGAATCCAAGTATGTATAGTTTGAGGGATATTTTAGAGAAAAAAAACTCCCAAAAAAAGGAGGAGAGAACTATACATCAACTATTCAACTGGACCCACGCCACGTGTTAACAAGGAGAATCCAACTCTTTTTTCTTACCCGATTGACCGAATCCAGCCGTGGATCTCTCCATAGCAATCCATACCGTTCAAAAACGCCCAAGGGAAATTTTAATTCCATATCAGCCGTACGATCTAGGGCGACACAACCAAAACTCCTCTTGTACATATATATCCTCCTCCTCTCTCTCTTCTAAACCCTCTTCTGCTTCCGCCACAAAAGAGGAGAGAGAGAGTGGTGGAGCGACAGCCAGCAGCTCGACGATGGTGCAACGGCTTACGTATCGGAAACGGCATAGCTATGCCACCAAATCTAACCAGCACAGGATCGTCAAAACCCCTGGTACTGCTTCCATTTCTCTGTCATCTATATATATTACCATATATCTATATATGTACGTATATACTTAAGGAGTTTGCTTGAGGGCAGTTGGGTAGCTGCAGTTTGCCCATTTGCGGGCTTGTGCCAGGTCCGTTTTAATGGGTTTAAAATGTTCATTTCATAGTGCTAAACTCAATTGCGCCGACGATCATGTCCATCGGAGATGGATATCCATCAATTTCATTTCAGAATGCATTTTGCTTAAGAAAAATGGATTTGATCTAGTGTCCTTGAGTTCTTGAAAAGATATGGGTTGAGCCCGATGAACATGATTTTTGGCAAAATTTAAGTGTTCGACGAGTTCTAGAAAGTGAACGATTGTAGATCATCAAAATGAACCCGGGTGGTGCCCGCAGATAGGCAAACTGCACGCCGACAAAGCAACTCGCGCTTGCATATATTTATACCTCTATATATTTGTGTGTATATGCTCCTTTCACCCATATTGTTTAGGTATTATAGTGAGTTGTTTTCTAAATCAGATAACAAAAAATTGAAGTACTTCCATGTATAATGTTTCACGCTAATTAATAAAAGGGATTTAGTTTTGTATCCAAGGAAGTGTTTTGTATAGTTCAATTTAAACGTGTTTACCAAATTTTTATGACATTTGTTAGATGGGTTTGATTTGGATAGATGTCAATTTTAAACATTTTTTTCGCTCATTTTGAACGCACATAATAGGTTTTGGTTGGGGAAACTAGAGTGGAAGATGGAATCGAATATATGTGTTCTGTTTGGATCCTCTTTTGAGTAAAATGTAAAAGGTTTTCAAGTCACTGTCATAAGTAGTGATTTTAAATTCGTGCTGATAAAAAGGCTCCTAAACACAATTTCCAAATTTGTTTGTAAGCTAAGAAATTCCTATTTGGGATATGTCATTGATATTCACAGCTATTTAAATAGGACTTTTCACTTTTGTTTAGGCAATACAGGATTTTGTTTTGTTTTCATATCGGTGGTCTTGTGTTTTTTGGGATAATAGGTGGGAAGTTAGTGTATCAGAGCACAAAGAAGAGGGCAAGTGGTCCCAAGTGCCCTGTTACAGGGAAGAGAATACAAGGGGTAAGTTATTTTTGATCTGCTAAATCACTTGCATTGCAATCCTAGTTTCCCTTTTTCAGTTCCTTTGCAATAACAATTCTGGAATAGTACCATTTCTTGTCAATTTGGACTGTCCCTTCCCTTTCTGTATCAAGGTTTGGATGAGGGCTATGTCCTAGAATGGTGTTTGTTGAGTTAAAACATAGGAGTGTCACAATTCACAATTGGCACTTATGACTTGGTAGCGGGCTGAAAGAACATTATGTGGTACCCAAACCCATAAAACTGCTGTTGCAAACTCTCATTTGATTGTTGTACAATGAAACAAAAATATAACTCGGTGGTTGCATCTCATGTTTTGGCCACGACATAAAAGCATTCTTGAGGGCTTCGTTCTCAAAATTGAGTCGAGGTTTGGGGCAAGAATGCCCTTTTCATTCCGATGTCGAATCAGCTAAACGGTTTGTCTCTAAATTTGTCCTGGGGCATTTTTGCCCTTTTGGCCTTGTAAGGTTATAGCATAACTAATTCCTAAACCTTTGGATAACTGTTGATGTTTGGATTCACCGTTGTATAATAAGAGTTGTAGTATGCTGTTCTATTATGTTAGTCGTAATTCGTAAAGCAAGAGTTTTAAGTAAATTACACATTCCTTTTCCTTAACATCTCAAGGCTTGGTAAATGGACATTGTATTTCTTTGGAATTTTTGCTATTTTCTTATTGTTGCTGTATTTTCCTCGTCTTTGACTATGAATATAGATTCCGGGCAACACTCAAACTCATGATACTTTTTCGATTTTACCTCAGATTCCTCACTTGAGACCTGCCGAATATAAGAGATCTAGATTATCTAGAAACAGGAGGACTGTAAACCGTGCTTACGGTGGGGTGTTGTCTGCAGGTGCTGTGAGGGAAAGGTACGTTTCTTGCGACAATTCATCTTTGTTTTATTCTGTAGATCAGATCTTTATCTAGCGCCATGTTTATGGTTTTAGGATCATCAGAGCCTTTCTGGTGGAAGAACAAAAGATTGTCAAGAAGGTCTTGAAGATTCAGAAGGCCAAAGAAAAGCAAGCCGCCAAAAGTTGAGCTTAGAAGATTATACTCTTTTATCGAGTGATTTTTGGATGCGGCCATTGACTTGGATAAAAAAAATGTAATGTGAGATTTAAATTTGCTTTTGTAGCTTATTGAGCTGTTCAAACCTTCATTGGAGTGGTGCTTTTTGTTTAATTTATCAACAAATCAATTATTCCAGTATTTTGCTCTTCCTATTACCTATCATTTCAATGTCGTCTTGAGCTTGATTTTGGATTTTTCCAGGTACTACTTGTTAAAGTTGTGTTGGATTTGTCTCATTTTTTTCATACCCCATTTAGTAACCTTATGTGGGAATAATGCTCAAATTGTCGCTGGATTTAGGGCTATGAAATTAACTAACGCACTTAACCTCAATTTGCTCAATTCTTAACAAAATACTACTAACTGAAAGACATAGGCGAATAATCTTAACTATCTATGGATATTTCCTGTTATTTCTTTCTACAGCTGTAAATTAGGTTCAATAGATTGTCATAATCAAGGTTCTAAAAGATGCTAGTCTGTCCCAGGTCGGTCGGCTGCCGACTAGAGACTTTGGCCGACTAATCGACGACTTGGCCGACTAATCGCTGATTTTTGCCCGATCAGTCGGATTTCGATCAAGTCGGGGGACCTCCCACTAGCGACTTGGAGCCGACTAGTCGGCTGACTTGACCGACTTTTAGAACACTGGTCATAATGGAGAGATGTACCATATGTTTTCTTCTAGTTTCTGCCAATGCTTCTGGGGGGTCCAGGGACCCTGTAGTGCTCATGCACTACAAGGTTGCAGTCCCCCAATCACAGCCGTCCGTTTGACAATTAACGGTCCGGATTATCTTCACGCTATCTTCACGTAAATATAAGTAGTTACCTATAAAATAATCTAGGCCGTAGATTGTCAAACGAATGGTTGTGATTGGGAAACTACGACCCAGATCCTGCTTCCGGGTAGCTTAACTTTGATTTGGTTGTGCTGTATGGTTGTCTGAATGCTCAACTTCCGACATAATCATTAATCTTCCATGCAATGCACTAGAATCTTTAATAATTTTGACGATACAGGATGCTGCTAGGATGAGTGTTTTGTCAAGGAAATTTATTAAACCAAATAGCAGAGGATTGCCCGTAGGTTATGAAGGGATGCCCCGAATTTTTGTCCAAAACCATAGATCACCAATTCACCATACATCACCCACAATTATTTATATTGTAATATGAGAGAAACTGTAATACATCTCAAAATGCCCATAGCTTTCTTTTGCATTACTTTTTTCTGCTGAAATGTATTTTTGTCAATTTACAATGTTTGCAGCAATAAAAGAACAAATAATGACGTCATTTCCGTGATAGCTGAACAAGAAACAATTCTTCTCAAGGTAAATGACAGCCCCCAAAAATGGTTGAATTATTTCAGTAAGCACATAAAGTCGAGGAAGATTGGAAAACGTAGCTTACCGAATTCTTCCATTAAAAAGCACGCTTACGCTGTCATGGTCTCATGGCGGATAGACTAGTCACCTTCACACATTTAATTTTGGTTTCCATTAGCCATTCTCCTTCAACTCAAGAAGACTGAAATGACGACAGTTAAAAGAAAAAAAGACACATTGTAATAGAGATGCATTGAACAATGAGAAAACAGAAAACTGAAGAAAGGAACCAGCACACGCTGCATAACTGAAAACTGAAGAAAGGAACCAGAAAACTGAAGAAATGCAGTACCTATCAAGTATTCTGCAACAATTCCCTGATATCATACCCTTGGAGCTACAAATAAACAAGGGATTCAAGATAAGGTTATAATCATTTGCCTGAAGATTAAATCATAACAGGTCTAGCACTTAGGCCTCAATTATCGTAATCATACAAGGTTAGGGCTTCAAATCAGTACGACAAGTAGGTTTTCAAAAGTTTTTTCAGAGTAAATTGATACACATTTGAGAAAAAATGGAGAAGAAAATGAAAAAAGAGCTCTTTATTATTCTGTTGCCACTCTTAAGAGAGGTTAAAGCACTATTTTTTAATATCACTACCAAAGCCTGCACAATTTCCCAGTTACGAATCTCCAACGGCGGCTTATTGGCTAAGCCATAGAACAACAAGAAATATCTTGAAGAAAAGAATGAGGTGTTAGCTACTTAAGTGCCAAAAGCAGAGGGGTGAAGTTAACCAGTATTTTCCTGTTGAGCTGAAGGGAGGATATAGAGAAGAAAATGTCATTCTCCAGCGCAAAGAAAAATGAGGGACATCCAAAAAGATAAACACTCACAAGAAGTAGGCAATTTACCTGAAGAAAGGTGAGAAGCAAGATCACTCCAGAGTTCCAGAGAGCATGTATAGTAATGGGGGTAAGAAGGTTTCGAGTTTGAGCGTATGAAAAACCCAAAACAGTCCCTAAGAGCATATAACAGTCAGTCAGTATCCTTGATGCAGGATACAAATTAGGACAGCACATTATGGCAGTTTCAGCTTTAAACACAAATCACTGCATCAACGAGCACGTTGTTAATGGTTTTCCAGCCAGAATCATTAATTTTTTCCTTTAGCGTAATTTTTTCGATGGACATTCTCATTTCTTTACTTTGGAGGGGCTTCTACACTAAAGTCCTCTAAAAAGTTTATGGAAATGAATGCTAATTGAAAAGATCCACTAAAACTAAAACCCAATAACAATGAAATCTAAGGAACAGAAACATGGATGCTAAGTCTCTTTATCTTTCAATGTTTCTTCTCAATAATCATTCACTTTTCTCTTTTAGCACTTTTTAGCTTAAGTCTCCTGAAATGAAAAGGCTGAATGATAATCCAGAAAAGTAAACTAAAATAAAATCCTAAAATAGGTGGACAAAAAATTAAAGCTTCCTATTATTACAAATCATTAGAAGATTATTTAATATACCAAGATATGCTCCCCTTCATCCATTATGTAGCAAAATTATAGCACCAAAAAATGAAACATGAATTGATGGTTTAATATTTCCACTTTAAACTACAACATGCTGGTCAGCGGAAGTCTTTAGAAGCAGGTGACAACTTGACACTTGACATCCAAAATAGACTTACTCAAAACATTTAAGAAAACAATACAAAAAAATACAATTATTATCAGCTCTGATGGCTTTGGCATGCACTAATGTCCAAGAACTCGGTTCCCCAACCATATGTTGACATGACAAGACGTCTCCTCCTCCTCTCTTCCTTGGAAAAACATCTTGCTTAATTTGAGAAGGCATCTTTCAATTTATTTTTCCAAGTCAAGGACCTTATCTAGATTTTGTAGTGATTATTCTGCTGCCTTAACGTAAATTAACTTCACAAAAAATAAGTATTTACCTAGCACAAAAAGTTGTGGAAATTGTCCAGGAGTGAAATGCGCAACAGCGAAAACTGCACCACTAATGAGGATGGAAACTGGTGTTGGCAACCTGAAGAGAGAATTAGGTAAATCACAAAAGATTTGATTTTTGCAACGGAAAAAAAAAAAGAAGAAGAAAAAAAGGATAAGCATGAGGAGGACATATAACAGACAATTGGTTCGCAGGGAGCAGTCTTTCTGTGTGTGCATATGTGCATACAATCGCATCCATAGAACAAACTCCAACCTAGTAAGCCTTGTGTATGCTACTTGCCGCCTAACTGTGGTGAGCCCTTTCTTGATATTCAAATTTGTATACGCTACAATTCCAATGATTGAGGCACAAGAAAGAAAATTCTCTCAAATTAACAAATTTTCCTTTTGGCATAATATCATAAACTTGAATTGGAAAACATGAAAAGAAAGTTTGGGTCAAGCGCAATCCCACTGCGCAAATAAAAGCTAGACATTAGGCTTGTGCTAATCTACCTGACTATGAAATGATAGTCTCTTTCTACCCAGGAACCCTGTAGTGCAGGGGTGCACTAAAGGGGTGTAGCATGCAATTCAAACCGTCCATATCTACAATCAATGGTCCAGATTTCAAAAAGTATCCTACAAGTAAGATCATGTAGGATACTTTTGGCAAATCTAGACCATTAGAACTGTAAGGAAAATTGATAATCCGTTTCAGCCTACTTTCTCACAAATCCCAGTTCATAAGTGCCACCAGCCACCTTGATATTCCATTCTTCCTTTTATCCTATTCTTTCATTTCATCATCATCATTCCTCACAAGATAAGCGTATCTATTTTTTGTTCTTTCATAAACAACACGTAATGGGCCCTGCTATTTAGCTCTGTCCAAAAGTTGGCATATAACATTAAGTAGACAGCATGGAAATCTCGTAATTAATACTGATAAAATCAGCCAGGAAACAGTCTAAATTTAACTAAAATGCCAAACAGAAGAGTGAAAGAAAAGATGATTGCATAGATTCGAACTCTTCACAAAATGTTGGAAACTGGGTTTCACATTTTCGTGGTCAACCATAATGTCATATCAACTTCATTTAGGCAGTACATTGAAGAACTTTAATTAACTTAAAAGGAGAAATAGTTGGTCTAGCTTTCTAATTCCTTCAAAAGATAGGATGTGCAATGGTCATCTCCACAACCCAAAAAGTGCAGTGATAGATGGAACATTGATGTTTGGATATCAGAAAGAAGCCATACCATTTAGTAAGGGACACCATAAGAAAACCCCGAAACAGAGTCTCCTCAAGGAGGGGAGCAAGGACGCCAGTGACGCCAACCAGACAGGCAGTGCTACAAGATAAAGGGCAATGATTGACGGGATTGTCTAGTACTCCAAACTCGATCAAAGGTAGTATTACGGAAAAAAAAATCAGCAGGAAAACAATGCCTACTTGTTTTCCAATCTAAGAGATGCAAGATAGAGGCAAATTGCTTAAGTACCTGATACTTGAGGATCCAATCAAAGGAAGCAACCTCACAAGAGCATCAGTCTGAAAATTATTTTTAAATACCAAAAGTGGTCATTTGTGAAATAGAAGCACATAAAAGTTACAAGTTCAGCATGTAGGTCCGTTGAAGTTCCACAATTTTTAACAGGAACAGGGGAGCAAATGGGAAAGTGGCGTTGTGTGACTTGTGTCTGTGTTCCTAATACTACAAAGTACAAACCGATTTCTTGCCTCTCTTTTTGGCTTACTACACAGTACAAATTTCTTACCTCTCTTTGTGGCTTATCAGCACTAAACAAGGATGTGGCAACTCCTGTTAAAGAAATCGCGATTACTGCTCCAACAATACCAACCCCAGCCCACACAAGCCATCCTCTTTGGAGATCGAAAGGTTTCTTCAGATCTGAAACATTTGTGATTAGTTTGTAGAGTGACAAGTAGAAAAGATAGCATCTGATATGAATGGGCTTAAGAACATAATCTGTTGCAACTTTATAGCAATACTACATAAACTGTTCCTTAGGTCAGAACTATGTCATTGTCCATAGGTATTCTTCCATAACATGTATATTCCACATATAGAAGCAGGTTAACTTCGATATTGGTTGCCACCAAACAAAATTAAACAAGAAGGATTAATCATGATCCAAAGTACGGTATAACTTCTTACCATAGCAAAACAAGTCATCGGGACGAGGTTGGAACCTGTCGGTGATGCTATACAGAACTCCTAGAACAACAGCAGTAATAATTCTGCAACATAACAACACAAAAAAAGTTGGAAACATTTTGCGATTTACAAGTCAAACAAGATGAAACTGAAACATACCATAGGTGCTTTCATAACAAACGATTACGATATTTTCCAACAGAAGGCAATGGCTTAACATTTCATAATATCATGGCCCCGATCTAGGAGGTCAATCAACCTCAAAATTCTTAACGGTGTCCTCTAGAAGGTATGGGATACATATCACGGACTTATAAAGAGGACATATCTGAGGCATGCAGCTAAACTAATTTGATTGAAATAAGACCAAAGAGAAAATCAGTATTCATGACCAATATCTATGGAAAACAGCTCAAATAGAGGGGGAAACCCACAGGATAGCTCCATTGAATCATCCAAAATACCTAACCTATGTAATTTGTAGCCAGCTCACAATCAACGAGAGAGAGAGAGAGAGAGAAAGTGTGTGTGTGTGTGTGTGAGTGTGTGTGTGTGTGAGAGAGAGAGAGAGAGAGAGAGACCAAACAACTGATTTTCATGTGTCCTCTCTATTTGTACATTGCCTTCCTCCACAAAATTACTTAAAGGGGAAGATTTGCAACAAGCCAGCAGTGTGGATCAATGGCAATGGCCTAGTCGTGAAAGGTTGAGCATGGTAGTCAACATCAATTTTGTGAGTTCCAAAACTTTGGTATTTTTCCAATAAAATATTGCTTCGACTTCCCAATCATGCCTTCCATATCCTATCACAGGTCTTGGAATATTTATACATTTTTTAGGAGCTTACCAAACTTGACCTCAACAAATCCTGTTATAAATAGTGAGAGAAATATATAAGCACCCTTTTCTTTTTTAGTTTTTGCCCAGAGGTTCAAATTTCCAAGGATATTTTGCTTGCTCCAAATTCTATCTTATTCTACCAGAAAAAGAGTGTGCAGTTAACATGTCGTGCGCAAGTTCGTCTTGAAACACCTTGCAACACTTCCAGTTTTCATGCAGTGAATTTTACCAGATCTCATAAGTGCCTACTTCCTTCTTTTAAAATTCTTCAGCATGAATTGTATGTTCGCCATCTGGGTGTGCATATGTACTCATGTGCAGCCCAGTAGCATGGGTTAACGAATGATTGCATTGAGCTATTAAGGCAATTAAGTTGTATAATATGCCCAGAGAGCAATAATGTGGCTGGCAGCCTGGCATTTGCAGCCAAATGACTCCACAAATGCCTAGAGTCCTAGTGATGTTGGACAGATTTGGAATAGGGTTAAGGTTGCTCGAACACAAAGGAAATGGGCTGTTTTGGGGCTGTGAACAGTGTACATGAATAGTTAAAGAGAAAAGAAGAAGAAGGATTTAAGAAGATAGATCTAGGCCTTACACCTAGGTTACCAAAGGCATTGCCGCATCACACCTTAGGCCTCTTTAGCATCACACCAAAGAAAAAGGATTGAATCACACAATCTTCAAAGCTTTAAGCTCTTGTAAATTCTTATTCATTCAATCATTATTCAAGCTCTTGAGATTACGTCAATTTATATAGACTCCATAACATGTGTAAATGCAAACAAGTACTCCTATGTCCAAGAGGTCTAGGTAGAATGAATGTGTGTGGATGCAAACAACTTTTCATATCTAGGCAGGATGAATCTGTTAACTAGTGGTTGCATATATTAAATATGTGGTCAAACTTCCTCATATGAAAAGTCACAAGGCTCATGAAAAGTCATAGCCTCTAATGTTCAGGCCAATGTCTAGTTAATATCCCAAGTAGGCCCTTCATCATCCAGCATATGTCAAATTAAGGCTTGGCCTTAGAACAATTCAAATACCTTTTGGCCTTGGCCAGAGGAAACTTCCAAATTGCATGGGTTGTTTTTCTCGTATTCAAATACTCTATGACCTCTTTGTATGGACTGCATGACCTAGACTAACTAGAAGAGAGGAGAGGGCCACTTTAAAGGGCGTGGTTGTCAGCTTGATAACCACCCCACAGGCAGTTACTGTGTATTGAAACTTTCCATGTACATTTAATTGCTAAGTCACAAGGATGGGGTAATTTTTGGAAGATGCAGCATTATGAAACTCATAGACAAACTGGCGCATTAGTTCCACCAGAAAGGCATGCTGAAAATGGGGGGAGAGAGAGAGAGAGAGAGAATGCACACCACTCTTAGTGTCCAAAATTGCCCAGGAGATCTAAACTTTGGCTGGCCAATTTTTTCATTCCCAAAAAAACACTTTCTACAAACCTAATCTCAAACTAAGAAGAGAGAGAGAGAGAGAGAGAGAGAGAGTATTTCATACGCTTCATCCAGAAAAAGTATTTCCGCTTTGCCATCCAAGCCCAATTCTCCAACTTGAAGTCCTAGATACGGTAAAGCCGATTGCTCTATCAACACTGTCAAAAGAAAACTGCCTGAATAATTATTAGATTCAGACAAGCGCTCGAAACATAATATCATCAGAAAAGTGGAAAAAGATGAAGAGAAAAGCGCAATTAACAACTAAACCAAACTTCCAACACAACAACAAAATGGGGGAAGAGGCCGAGATTCATTAAGACGCTAAAAGTGACAAATGCTATAGGTCGTATTAAACACTCATAATACACTCATAATGTGTCATGGCACAACTGCCCGCATGCATGGATGCACCCCCACAAGGGACTGGGGGAAAGCTAATTTGATATTGAATTTCATAATTTGTTGTGAAGTACATAAAACATACCTTAATCCACAAGCAAGTGAGGTTAGGGAAACCGTTTGCCACTCCCAAGGCACATCCCATCGTCTGAGGATTGGCCAGTTCAAGTCATTCTCCTGAAGCATCATCACTAGAACTAATCAACAAAAACTAACATTTAACAAATTTTAGTACTGTTTGAACTTTGATCTTTAGCAACACCCGTGATGATTCTGTTTTCCTCGTGATTTGTCTGAGCTAAAGAAAAAATTTCACCTACTTGGACTCGCACACAATCAGCATAATCCTACGCTTGTTGACATTGCCCACAAAATCAAGTTTGGAATCCAATTGTGATTTGAAGGTAACTAAAGCATCCGACCTGAGTACCCACTCTAATGAAAAATCTAGTGACCGGCCCAAGGACAATACCTCTTGGATCAAATCTTAACTTGATTAGAACTCACTTGGGGTTGAATGAGTCAAGATCACTCCTAACTTGCAGCTCCATAGATACAAGTGTACATTTCTTTCCCTAATCAAGCTACAATGAAGAACTGTCAATCTGAGATTTCAACCCTACTTATTTATACCCCAACTTCTGAAATCCTTTGTGCAACTTTGTTTGAATGTTATACATGGAGTTCCCCAGCATAAAGATAATGCCATTATTGATGTCTTAAGAAATTCATATTTCCCATGCTTAGAGTTATTCGTCTCATTCCCACCACAAACTTTCTTTTATTCTTTGAGGTCAACGAGGAAATTGTAGTAATGGAGGTAGAAATAAGCATCCTGATCAATTCAGTATCCAGAATATGAGAACCAAGGAAATCAAATGGAAACATAAAAGGATTCTTGTCTTGTGTTTGAGTGAGAAAATCATGTGAGTGAGAAAATCATTTTTCCTCGTCGGTATCATGTTTGTATAGATAAGAAAAGTAAATCATGTGAGATAGCCATTTAATGGAGGTTACTTCATTTTTTCCCTCTGTATTTTCATTTGCAATCTTGGCACCCAACAAAATACACACCAATCATTTAGACTCTCACCATTACTCTGACCCATCATTTCTCACCATTTTTTTCCTAGCAACTGAATAGAAGAGTTCTCTTCGTCACCATTTCTTGCTTAAATTGTGACCTAAACGTCAGAGATACAAACTTCTGCTTCATTTCTTATCATTTCTAATCTAAACCCCTCAAACCAAAAACATGCTATAAATAAAACCTCAGAGTCAACAGACAAACTTAATTTTTCCGTGATTCAATTTGCCTATCCTGATAGCAGCAAATAAGACGCAACTTACCTAATAATTATAAACACAGATTAGAACAAGTTAATGAGAACAAAACAGCACAATTCTTCCTCATTGGAGTAGACTTAAAAATCAGATACATATTGGAAACGACTGACAGTGCATTTTGCCTAATTAACACGTCTTGCTGCTATTTTGGTTTTGTCTTTTGTAATAGATTTCTGTCAGATACGACGCCATAAAAACGAGCCAGCTGTTTCAATGTTTATGGTCGTAAATTTTTACTTTTTAGACTCCCCACGTCGCAAGGAATGATTAATTTGAAACTTTTAACACGAATTTAATAAAAATTCAAAATAAGACGGAAAAAATAGCAAAACTTGAATTTAGCTCAAAGATGTCCTGAGGCAAAGCTCAATAACCATACCTTGCGCTGAAATTTATCATCACCGGCTTTGTAAAAGCATATCGAATGGCGTGCTCTGCTTGAATCTCGCGTCGAATTCGCACCAGGAAAACTTAAAGTTGGATTGGAATGCGCTAGTGAGAACGAATGAGAGCAATTGCTGCGTCTACTGATAAGGACAGCTGGAGTGCGTGGAGTTAGGGTTTTAGTTGAAAGTAGTACCGATGAAATGGTCTGAGAGGCATGAATTAGGGTCGAAGCCATTGTTGCGTTCGAAAATCAGTTACTAGTTGGTGGACCTCTGGCTCGTCGACAAGAAGATAAGGCTGGTAGCAGGTGTTCCGGGCCGTTCTAATATCGTAGTGTAGTACTATTCCGTAACAAATATCCACGATTACTTATTTTGGCCTAAAAAAGTAAAGTATGCTTTTTACTTTTTTGAATTTCAAAAATTCATTTATTTTGGGTAAATAAGTAAGAGCATCGCCACTGAGTAAAAATTTGGTCAAAAACTTGATTTGATATCACCCCTTCCAATGGAAAACCACTTTTTAACCAAATTCTAGTTCAAAAACTGTTTTTTTTTTCTTCATTTTGGCTCCAAAACTTTCCCACCATTTTGTCAAAAACAGTTTTTTTTTTCATTTTGTCAATTCCTTTTCATCCTCTTCTTCCTCTTCTGCGGAAACAAAGAAACAAGTCTTCAATGGAACAAATAGAGCCGTTGCCTATTTGGTGAAGGATTTGGTGTTGATCAAATTTGGTGAAAAATTTGAGCAAATTTGGTGTTGAGCAAATTTGGTGAAAGAGTGGAGTGGGTTTTTTGATGATTTTTACTCAAATTTGAATTTGGTGAAACATTTGGTGTAGGAGTGGAGATGCTCTAACTCCAATGGCATTTCAGGTCAAAATAAGTCAATTTTTTTTTTCTTTTTCCCCTAATAAGTCAAAACGCAAAAGGCATACTTAACTTTTTTTTAGGCAAATATAAGCCTAATTATGTATGGACCTGTTGAAAATACTGTAAAAATTATGAAACCGTTTACCTCAGAATCTGTAAGTGAATAGAAATACCACAGAAAAATTGGCTGATGTTTTGGGTTGAGTCGCGGACTAGGTCGCTCTCTTTAAGACGTTTCACGGCTCCGCCCTCACTGTGCAAGCCACGCCGTCTCCAGGATAAAACAGCCCATAATACAGCCCATGTCTCGATCTTTTCTGCACGAAAAAAGATCGGAAATGCAAAACACAATCGACCTTTTTTCTTGCTCTCTGAATTTCTGTAGTGAAAATATTTTTCGGTGGTTTGAAAAAGCTGGAGCGGAGTTCCTTTTATAGGCCAAGACGAACAATCTTTTTCGGAAAGCAAAATCAATCACTTTTGTAAAGATCCGGAAAATTTACTTACTTTTTTTAAAAATAAAAGTTGGGGTTTTGTGAGGAATGTTGAAAAATATTAATTGGCGAAGTGTGAGATTGAAATTAGCGAGGTGGGGTCACATTTTATATACACAAGTGACATTTGGGTGTGAGGTGTAATAAGGGGAACATATTAGATAGAGCATGGGGGAAGTTACTTTTTGGGGAGATGATAATGTAACTCTGATCTTTCATTATTTGTAATACCTATTTTATTCACACCTCTTGGGAGGGATTTATGGAAATTTTATCATTTTACTCATTTCTTGTTGAAATCCCTTTATTTATGTTTTGTAAAAATGAAGGCATGACAACTTTGTTGTGATTGAATCAAAGGTATAGAGCAGTGCATAAATAAAGGTGTCTACCGACTTGAACAATTACATAGTGCAAGTGCTTCAGTAAGATACTAGAGTGACTTGTGGTCTTGAACTCTATGGCTGAATGCACCACACACACAACTCCACTCTGTGTGATGTTCTTAAGCCAGCACTTTACGACCATGTGCTTATATCCTGGTTTCATGAATGACCTAGAGAATTTGCCCCAATTCTCCCAAGGAGCAGCCACACTCCAACATTCATATAGGCGAGTCTATCAAGAGTACTCCTGTAGTCTAGGTACTCTGCTTCACATAGAGTTATAGAACTCATTAAGTGTCATAAAACAACACAACCTTTTCATGTTACAAGATGTCATGCTACTTACGGATTGATTTTTTTTTTTTAACTTAACATGATTCTCAATATATCACTCACATGACTCATTTTTCCCTTTGGACTTATTTCTTGGGATCTCCAGTCTATAGGTTGGGTATCCATCACAAGTGACTCATTTCTCAATGGGCCTCAGTCCAATCCCTTTTGAGGTGTACCACACCTTTTCCCAAGCCAGTCCTTTCCTCAAAGGATCAACCAGGTTCTCTTCCGTTCGGACATAATCCACTCTAACAGCACCAGTAGTGAGGAGCTCTCTCATTTGTATTGTGCTTACGTCGTATTTGTCGTCTCTTGCCGTTATAATAACGGTTTTGAACTTTTGCAATAGCCGCGGTACTATTGCAGTGGATTAAGATCGTCGGTATCGGTCTCTCCCATAGAGGGATTTCTGACATAAGGTTTCTCAACCAACCTGCCTCTTCACTAGCAGCAGCTAGTGCCATCAACTTAGACTCCATCGTAGATTGTGCCAATATTGTCTGTTTCTTAGATTTCCAAGAAACTGCACCACCAACAATATTGAACACATATCCACTAGTTGCCTTGGAATCATCCGAGAGGGTATTCCAATCAGCATCACCATATCCCTCTAACACAACGGGATATTTAGAGTAATGCAACCTAAGGTTCATCGTTCTTTTAAGATATCGCATTACCCTCTCAATAGTGTGTCAATGCTCCATACTAGGTCGGCTAGTAAACCTGCACAATACACCCACAACATATGCAATATCTGGTCTAGTACAATCAGTAGCATAGCGAAGACTACCAATGATACATGCATATTCAGATTGTCTAACACTATCACCAGTGTTCTTAAATAATTTCACAGCAGGATCAAAAGGGGTGCAAACAGGTTTACAATCAACATAATTACTCCTTTCTTTAAAATTTTCTCAATATAGTGAGTCTGATCAAGTGAGATGCCATTATCTGACCTAGTAATCTTGATACCCAAAATAACATCAGTTTCTCCTAAATCTTTCATGTCAAAATTCTTGCTAAGCAAAGATTTGGTTTCATTCACAACAGATAAGTTAGAACCAAATATAAGCAAGTCATCAACATACAAACATATCAAAGTACATACTGAATTTTCAAAATTGTAGTCTATGCATTTGTCACTTTTGTTAACCTTGAAATCATTCGAAATGACAAGATTATCAAATTTTTCATGCCACTGTTTAGGGGCTTGTTTAAAGCCATATAGAGATTTAACTAACTTATGCACTTTTCGTTCTTGGCCATGGACAACAAACCCCTCGGGTTGGTCCATATAAATCTCTTCTTCTAAATCACCATTTAAGAAAACAGTTTTAACATCCATTTGATGTACCACAAAGTTATGGATAGCAGCTATGACAATCAATACTCGGATAGAGGTAGTACGTGTCATAGGAGAATAAGTGTTAAAGAAATCAATATTCTCCATTTGCCTATATCCCTTAGCTACTAGTTTAGCTTTGAATTTTTCTACTGTACCATCAGATTTTAACTTCCTTTTAAGAACTCATTTACATCCAATTGTTTTACAACTTGGTGGTAAGTCTACTAGTTTCCATGTTCTATTGGTTTCTAGTGAGTCCATTTCATCATTAATTGCTTCTTGCCAAAAATCAGCATATAGGGAAGACAAGGCTTCCTAAAGTGTAATGGGGTCATCTCCTAAGGAGAATGCAAAATCAGGACCAAAGTCCTTCCAGACGCGAGCCCTCTTGCTCCTTCTCGGTTCAATATCGGTGTTCCTAGAGTTCACGTTTCTAGGCTCTTCTAATCTAAGTGTACTACTACTAGATTCAGTGCCCCCACTATTTGTAGATTTAAAAGGAAACCTATCTTTATAAAAGTCAGCGTCAATAGACTCTATAATCACCTTATTGTTGATATCAAAGAATCTATAAGCTTTTCTGTTTATAACATAACCAATAAAAACACATTCATAAGCTCTACAAGCTAGTTTTGACGTTTTAGGGTTAGGAATACGAACATAAGCTAAACAGCCCCAAACTTTGAAATAAGAAACATTGGGCTACTTGTTTTTCCACAATTCATAAGGTGAAATCAAAGACTTAGAATTAGGAATTCTATTCAACACATAACATACAGTCAATAAAATTTCACCCCACCAATGTGAAGCTGCACCCGAACTAAGCATAATAGCAACTACAAGTTCACACAATGTTCTATTCTTACGTTCTTCCTTTCCATTCATTTCGGGTGAGTAGGGAGCAGTTTTTTCATGAATAATGCCAGTAGAATTATAGAAAGCAATAAATTCATTCGAGTCATATTCGCTTCCTCTATCACTACGGAGTCTATTGATCTTTCTATTAAACTGATTCTCAACTTCATTTAGAAAGATCTTAAACATGTCAAAAGCCTCATTTTCATGCCTCATCAAATAAACAGAAGTGTAATTTGAATGATCGTCAATGAACGTGATAAAATATCGTTGTGCATTTCTAATGAGAACTCCGTCTAGTTCACAAATATCAATGTGCACCAAATCAAGCAATTCTAATTCCTTAGAAATTGATTTATGCGGTTTCTTTGTGATTTTGGCCTGACTTCACATTTTTCAAAAACATTTAAGGAAATGTTAGGAATAAAACCTAAGTTACTCATGTTCTTAATCAATTTCTTGTTCACGTGACAAAGTCTAGCATGCCAAACATTCACAAAACAAACAATATAAGAATAAGCAGCAATTTTATTTATCTCAATGTTAAGTTTAAACATTCCATCGGTAATATAACCTTTACCGACAAATCCTCCATTTTTTGTGAGCGTATACTGATCCGCTCCAAGTGTCTGAGTAAAGCCAGTCTTATTGAGGAGGTAGCCGGACACAAGATTCTTCCTGATTTCTGGAGTATGCAGAACTTCTTTCAGAATGATAGTCCTTCCAGAAGTGAATTTAATATCAATGTCACCAACACTAAGAACCTTAGTGGTGTGGGAATCACCCAACAACACTTTCTTATAATCAATTTCAGAATAACTCTTAAACAAGGAACGATCATAACAGACATGGCGAGAAGTGCCAGTGTCTATCCACCACCCTTTTGAACCACTTATCAGATTGATTTCTGATATCATAGCCACGAGTGGTTCATCATTCACCATGTTCGCCTGGGGACTAGTGCGTGTTTCCTGGCGTTCTTGCAATTTCTTGCCATGTGACCAGGCTTGTTACAATTGTAACACACAAATTGGACAGAGTCTGTGTTTCGAGCCTGGCCACCTGAAGGGGGTTGTTTCTTATTCTGATGGGGTTTCACATTTTGAATCTTGTGGTTCTGGTTTGGTTTCATGATCTTTCCTTTCAGCTTAAGCACAACCGAACTCTGATTCCTTTTGTTAGCGACAAAAAGAACCTCATCTTTCTGATCTTGTTTCCGTGCCTCCTCCTCAACTCGAAGTCAGGCAATCAGGCTCTCCATTGAAAACTCCTTTATTTTGTGGCGGAGATCCTTCTTGAAATCTTTCCATAAGTTTGTCGATAAGAACTGCAACCTGAAACTGTTCATCAATAGTTATACCTTCAAACAAAATTTCATGAGTAATTTTCTGTAACTCATGGGATTAGGCCACCACAGATTTTTCATCGACCATCTGAAATTTCAGATATCAACTCACAGCATATTTTTTCGATCCTGCCTCCTCAGTATCATATTTTTTCTGTAGTGCATCCCAAACATCCTTGGCAGTATCAAAAGTGGAGTAGTAATCATATAAGTCATCAGACAATGCATTCAAGATATAGTTTTTGCACAAAAAATCATCATCGGTCCATTTTTGAATTTCTTGACGGTTTTGGTCAGTGGACGGATTAACAGCAGCGGGTTTAACAGAAGAACAGTAAGAAGCCAATTTTTGGGTAGTGAGGTAAAAGAACAGCTTCTGTTTCCACCATTTATAATGCAAGCCTTCAAATCTAAATGGCTTGTTGATATTGGTGGGAGTAGAAACGGATTTCTTCTCGAATTCCATTGCGTATAAAAACGTCTTAAAATTGTTGAAAATACTGTAAAAATTATGGAACCGTTTACCTTAAAATCTGTAAGTGAACAGAAATACCACAGAAAAATTGGCTGCTGTTTTGGGTTGAGTCGCGGACTAGGTCGCTCTCTTTAAGACGTTTCGTGGCTCCGCCCTCACTGTGCAAGCAGTACCAACCACGCCATCTCCAGGATAAAACAGCCTAGAATACAGCCTCTGTCTCGATCTTTTCTGCACGGAAAAAGACCGGAAATGCAAAACACAATCGATCTTTTTTCTTGCTCTCTGAATTTCTTTAGTGAAAATGTTTTTCGGTGGTTTGAAAAAGCTGGAGCAGAGCTCCTTTTATAGGCCAAGACGAACAATTTATTTTGGAAAGCAAAATCAATCACTTTGTTGTGATTGAATCAATTTACCAAAAAATAACTTGCACTGATTTAGCACATGTTTTAATCAATTTTGTAACGGCTATTTACACTGGTCAAACACGTTTTTTTCCCCAGTTAGTTCTGTAACGGTAGAGAAAATCATTTCCAAAAGAAAAAATCATTTCCAAAAGAAACTGATTGGTCGTAAATAATTTTTGCAAAACGTGAGTTAACTTTCGCATGTGCGCGAGGCTCCAATTTCGGGGATTTGCACTCCCCCTGCGCGCAAGGTTCTCAACGTGCACCCGGTTAACAAGTTTTCGGATCAGTTTTCACAAATTGGCTTGGACCTTGGCCCAACCCGTGTGCGCGCGAGGCTTCTCTTGGGCCTAGCTCATCAATGGTTCATGGAGCCTCCACACATATAAGGAACACAAAAGTTTTTTAGTTAGCCAATGTGGGACAAGTGTTTTTGAAGAACTCCTTTTGAAAAATACACAACCCCAACAAGACCTCATATAAATATCTGCTATTGGAATGATTTGGAGCACTATGTAATTGTCATTAATTTTAAAATAATTTTTCGACTAGTCTTGCAAAAAATTAATTCAATCGAACCACTTTTAAGTGTTTGATCCAATAGTTTTAATTTCCTTGAGAACTTAGAAACAATTGGACTAAAAACTTTTATAGTTATCTGATTGAGCTTACGTGTTTAATCTAATAGTTTAAATTTTCCTAAGCACTAAGGAACAATTGAACCAAAGACTTTACAGTTATCTGATTGAGCTCTTTTAAGTGAATAAAAAAATATTTTAAAATTATGAATGACTTAGATTGTTGATATGGGACCTCGAACTGAGCTCCGTGTTGTGCTACAATCTGTGCCCAAAACATTGATATTGAATATGGACATGTACCCATAGCATTTCTGAATTCTGAGTAGGGATGTCCATTTTGTCTTCCCCCTCCATATCTGACCCGATCCCTGTCCCCGAACGGATTGATGATTTGTAGATCTGTTTGGATTTTGGGTAGGATATGGAGATTTTTACTGAAAATTTTTGGGGGTCGAATAGGAGGCGAGGACAGACATATGCCCGCCCCACCTCCGCTCCTCATTCGATCCCCGCCCTGCCTTGACTCCAAATCCCCAATACATACCTATGACCTATTTTTACGTTTTTAAGGTTATCTCTTCTCATTCTCATTTTCCACTTCCCATTTTCCAATTCCAGCGTCGCACACAACAGAGAATAAAGGATAACATTTCCCGGTCCACTTTCGATATCTCCCTCTCTCTTGTTCTTGTTTCAGATTTTAGTCCACTTTCCCATAATCATAATGCATGAATACACTCTATGCATGGTGGAAACACGTTTGGTTTAGGAAATTTTGCAATGCTCTGGAACCGGCCTCTAAAGTGGTTCACGAAGTTTGGATCTCCGCGAGAATCCCCATTCCTCATTTGGGGCGGGTGAAAGATAAGAACGAAACCCTGTTGGAGATCGGGGCAGCGACGGGGGAGAGGTTCAGAGATTGGGAACGGAGATAGTATTATCCGGACCCGATCCACCTCCATGACCAACACTAATTCTGAATATAACTGCTAGTCAAGGTTTGCTTTCTAATGATTTGCTTGGATTAATGAGGTTTGCCTCTAAATAGTGTCGGCAAGCTACGATTTGGTAGAACTAACAATCGGTGCTATGTAAACTTCGGAGTTCGGACCCACTATGTCCCTTTCGTGCTGGAAGTTTGGCCTTATATTATATGGACATGCCAATTCACCATTTTCCCGGCCTTAGCAATTCAGTTCAAGGATGCATTATCTATTATTAATTTTGTTAATGTTTATTAGAGTGTCGGCACTAGCAGAAATGCATTATCCGCCGGCAAGCTTTCCTCCGTGCCAGCAGCCTTTACCGGTTTCTCCGCCGCCAGCGGCCACCGCACATCCTCTCCCTTTTCCTCTTCGCCGTCCACCTTCAAGCACCGTACCTCCAAAAATACCACCACGGGAACTCCCGTCACGCAACATTCTCTATTTTTATTTCACTTTTTTATCAGACAACGTTCTCTATTTATTGGTTATATTATTGGGCCCATTGTCCTGTCCAAATTGCTAACGCGTGATTTGGCCGGATTGGCGTTAATCATCATTAGACCGTTTATGCATTTCAACGCGTCTATGGGTACACCACACTTGGGTACCCCGGTTGCACACCAGCTCATCTCAACCATCCAAAAGCATTTTTGATGTTCCCGATTTTTTTACAAATTATTCAAGCGAATTATTTGTTTAAAATCTGGAACATTCAAAATACTTTTGGATTGAATGGTTGAGATGGGCTGAAATACACTCAGATACCAAAATGTTATGTACCCATAGACGCGTTGGTATGCCTTTTTGCCGTTTACACTCCAAAGGTGAGATACTGCGAATATATACTCTGCATACGTAACTTGTTTTTGAATGTTTGATAGTCAATGCAAAATGATACTATGTTGAATGAATGTCTCGAAAAATAGAAGTCTTGTACGGAAGCGCGTCATAATACTTAATGAGTATAATTTGAGGTGGAGAATATAATCTATTTTACAGATGTGGTGCAAATTATGAAGTTTTGGACCATCAGCTTTTGTGGGACTCACCAAGTAATAATCTGAACTGTTCATCTTGTAGGGCTTGTAAAATAATGTACTAACACAAAAAACCAGCCTGATCGGACATAGATAGGTAAGTCAAAAAAAGAATATTGGTTTAAAAAATGGACAATCTGGATTCTGTTAATAATTTAAGTTAAAATGTCAATGACCGTCTGTTTTTTAAATCAAAATTTAACTTTCGCAAGTTTTTTTTGTTATTGCATATTTAACTTATTTTGCAAGTCCTACAAGATGAACAATTTAGATTATTACTCCCTTCGTCTCAATTTTATAGTCTTTTTTGGGGATTCCAACTTAATAAAGAGACATAATCATTGTACTTTTAAAAACATGTTTTTCCTTATTTTACCCTCCAATTATTACAATTTCTTACTTTTTTTTTTATTACTTTTAACTTCAAAATATAAGGGTAAAAGAGGAAATTCCTTAACAATTACCCATTTAGTTTTGAAGTGAGACAATAGTTTTGGAATGACAAAAAGTGTCAACTGAGACTATAAAATTGGGACGGAGGGAGTACAATGATCGTTGGGTCCTATATTGGGGGGAGTACTCCCTCCGTCCCTTTTTAAATGATCCATATGGGAATACGTGCAATTTTAAACCCATAAAAAACATATTTCTCTATATAAATTTTTAATTTGTTTTATACCAAATTAAAGTGCTCATTGAGTACTTTAATTTGGTGCCAAAAAAAATTTAAAAACGTTATACGTAAGTACATTTTTAAACACCCGCAAAAATACACGTTTCCCAAGTGGATCACTTAAAGAGGGACAGAGGGAGTATATCTATTTGAGGAAAGAAAATGGATTTTGAAA
Organism: Vaccinium vitis-idaea; assembly: GCA_963854785.1. Classification (NCBI taxonomy): domain Eukaryota; kingdom Viridiplantae; phylum Streptophyta; class Magnoliopsida; order Ericales; family Ericaceae; genus Vaccinium; species Vaccinium vitis-idaea. Next base: position 16,652,107 of record OY978215.1, read on the forward strand.
GTAAGTACAGCTGTACAGAATTAATCGGAAAAAAAAGGAACAATGAAATGTATTACTCCGACGGTTCCAAACATCTGAGTGGCGCTAAACGAGGAGATATATAGCCGGATACCATGGACTCGGCATTATTGGTAGCGTTCAAAACATTTGTTATTGGTAGCTTTCAAAACAGTTGCCGAAGTTTCACTTAAAGATGTTAATTTGATGAGCACCGCTTCATATCCATTCTGGGTATCCAAACTTTTTGTATTTTGATATGTATATGTAGCGATATGATCATCGTGATTTATGATTTATCGTGCCCGAAATTAGCTTGGTCTCTTTTTGTTATATTGCCCTTTCGTTCCTAAATAAATATCCAAACCGCAAACCTAGGTCTTTAAAAACATGTACTTATTGGTAGATGTTAATGTGATATGCATATGTTGCCATATGATCATTGCTAGATGTTAATTTGATTTGTAACCATTTTTTAGTCGAGGTGCGCGCAAGCTGACTCGAACAGGCAGTTATCCAAAAGGATTCAATACATGAATGCACACATTCACCAAAAGATGTCACATGTACATTAGTAGTACTTTATTTAGGGTGAGTTTCCACTAGTATTTATTATTATTATTTTTTGTATTTTCGGTATTCTTAGAATATAAAGTGTCAAATCAATTGATGTATGTGAATAAAATGACATTGATTTAATATCTTGTAATCCGAAAACACCTTACTGAGAACTCAGTCTCTCTAGACTTTTCTTAATGGAAAAAAAAATGGTAATTCAACGGGTACCACCCCTATGTACAGAAAAAATGCATTGGCTGTGCTTGGGGACTCACTTGTGGCTCTAACACGAGTGATTTGAGCCATTCATTCATCTAAAAACATTTTTTCAAGTGGTCTCGCGAGAAATCAACTCAATCCAATATTCATAAGCAGTTGATCCAAAACTTTCCCCATTCACGTTCGGATCACTAATATGGGACCCCGAGCACGGTCAGTGCATTCTCTCTACGATTTCGCCTGTACCCGTAGTTGGGTCCAAAAAAATAAGGAAAAAGCTAATGTGAGCCCAACATATACACGTTAAGGTTGAAAAAATGTATTGAAATGTGTAAAAAGTGTATAACAATACATGAAAGTGTATTTAAAAGTGTAAAAGGTATATTGGTTGTGTTTGGTTAGATAGTTTAATTTAGTTTTGATGATGTCATCAGATGTAATGAGTGGAGAGAGATAGAGAGAGAAATGAGGGAAATGATGATGTCATCAAAACTAAACTGGAAAACGAACAAGACCAATTAGAGTTTGTTCTTTTCGTTTGTTTGTGTGCTTATTGCGGTTATTGGGCACAAATCAACAAAACCCAAAAATAAAATACTAAAGAATTACTCTAAGGTCCATTATAGCTTTTTGTAACATGTCTAGTCCACCTCTTAGTTCTATAACTCCTCTAATCCACCTTTTGCAATTTTTAAGGTGTAAGGTCCACTCTCCATTTTTAATAGACAAATGTATCCTCACATTAAATTTAATACATAATACACTTTCATAGGATACCTAGGATTTTAGGCACTTTCATAGGGTACCCTAGGGTTTAGGGTGCACTTAGGGTACCCTAGGGTTTAGGGTGCACTTTTCTATTATAGGATTTTTAGTGGTTTAGGCACTTTCATAGGATACCCGAGGATTTTAGGCACTTTTATAGGGTAACCTACGGTTTAGGGTGCACTTTCCTATTATAGGATTTTTAGTGGTTTAGGCACTTTCATAGGGTACCCTAAGATTTTAGACACTTTCATAGGGTACCCTAGCCGAAAAAAAAAAAAGGGGCCACGAAGAAGGAGCATGTGACGGAACACATGCCCAGAAATGTCGCCATCACGCCATCGACCACTGACCAAACAACTACTCCAAAAAATCAGAAAACTTTTTTGCTTTTTCAATGAAAACTGAGGGTTTTGCTTTTAACCCATGTCGCCATCACCCTCAGGGTTTTGCTTTTAACCGAGGGTTATTTTTGTCCTTTGCTCACGCGTGTGGACTGTTTCTCTTAGAAAATTATGTTGTGGACTAGAAGTGTTAGAAAATAGTTATAGTGGAGCCTATAGTAATTCTCCCAATAAAATACTAGTACTATCATGATGTTTTCAACTTTTATGGGCAATGGGTCCCACTGGCCACACCCGGCGTAGTGCGCACCACTTACACCATAGCCCGTCCTCGGACACACGTCTTCCGGTCTTCGTACGCTTAATGACATTTTATGAAGAGAGAGAGAAAGCCCGAGAGAGAGAGAGAGAGAGAGAGGAGGAGGAAGGAGACTTTCGTTCCCATCGGATGCGCTGTTAATCATACGCTTTTGTCGGACCAGATAAAGGAATATACACCATTTCACTCTATTAACACATCTCTCACACCAGATCTGTGTAGCTTTTTCTTATTTTAGGGTTTTTAGACTCTCATTTATGCTCTAATAATCCACCATTTTTAGCCTCTACGCAAAGAGAATTGAGCAAGACTTCGTTCCCATCAGGATTGTTGATCGATACTTTATCAACGGAAGGAGATTTCGATCGTTTCCTCGCACCTCTTAATGCTACAGGTACGTATCACATTCGCATCTGAAATCCCCTTTTCGTTTTGGTACTTTATTTTATTTTCTGCGAACTACTCTGTGATTGTTGTTAGAAAGTTGGGGTTGTATAATGGAGAATTTGGTGGTTGGTGAACCTAACTGTGTGCGCACGAAGAATGAAATCAATTCCAACAAGAAAGCATTATATATAAATTGAGAGTCTGCCCCGGCTCTAATTGGGTTGCTAGTGGACGGTGTGAGTGATCCCAGATTTAGTTGGCCTTGCCAGGGTCTGCCCCGGCTTTAATTGAGCCCTGCTACTGGATTTAGTTGGACTCGACAGCGTCTGCCCCGGCTTTAATTGAGCCCTGCTAGTGGACGGTGTGATTAGTCCCAGATTTAGTTTGAATTGACCGTCTGCCCTGGCTTTAATTGAACCCTGCTAGTGGACGGTGTGATTAGCCCCAGGATTTGGTCGGATTAGTCGAGGTGCTCATAAGCTGGCCTCGACTGAGTTATTGACATAAAATTGGGCGGTTTAAATACCCCCAACCCACAGTAGATGGTGAGATTGGTCCTGGATTAGTTGAGGTGCCTTTAAGTTGGCCCACACACCTGAGTTATCAAAGGAAAAAAAAGAAAGGAAGGCACAACAGATAATTGGGGCTCTGCCTCAGCTTTAATTGGGCCCTGCTAGTAGATTTGTCCTACCATTAGTCAAGTAAGTTGGCCTCTACGTCTGATTTATCAAAAGAAAGAAAGAATGCGCAAAAGGTAATATATCTGCCCTCTAGTGGCTGGAGCATAGAAAAATAAATGGATAAAGAATCACTGGGGTATTGATTTTAACCTAATTAGATTCTCGGTGAGTAGAGAAGAAATAAATGTAAATGACTTTACTCTTGACTTTTGTATATCTAAGGTTGTAAGACATTAGTTTCACCTTTCGACACAAAAGCCATGTATCCTGCGTTGCTCAGTTTTTTTTGTTTTTTATTTTATTTTATATATATCTGCAATGAAAAAGTTCATTAGCATTATCGGTGTTGCTCAGATTTGCTTTCGGTTACCTAGTGTTTCCTAATTTGAGAAATTCTTTCAGGTGCATTATGGCGCCAAAGTTAAATTCGGGAGGTAGTGGGACTCGGAGTTCCATTGCAATTTTCGTAGTAGTAGGTTTATGTTGTTTCTTCTATTTACTAGGAGCATGGCAAAGAAGTGGGTTTGGAAAGGGAGACTTTATAGCTCTGCAGATGACAAAGGGCGGAGCAGATTGTAATATCCTTCCCAATTTGAATTTCGAGACCCATCATGGCGGTGTAGCTGGTGTATCATATGATTCTGACTCAAATATAAAAACGATTAAGCCATGCGACCCAAAATATACTGACTACACCCCTTGCCAAGATCAAAGGCGTGCCATGACCTTCCCAAGGGAGAACATGAACTATCGAGAACGACATTGTCCTCCGGAGAATGAGAAGTTGCATTGCCTCATTCCAGCACCCAAGGGATATGTGACCCCATTTCCATGGCCAAAGAGTCGTGACTATGTACCGTACGCAAATGCACCATATAAGAGCTTGACCGTTGAGAAGGCTATTCAGAACTGGATTCAATATGAGGGCAATGTATTTAGGTTCCCAGGTGGAGGAACACAGTTTCCACAAGGTGCAGATGCATATATTGATCAGCTTGCTTCTGTTATACCAATAAAAAATGGGACTGTTAGAACTGCATTGGACACTGGTTGTGGGGTATGTTGAGTTTATGAAATCTTCTTAAATTATTTTTTTTCTTGCTTTTCTCCAAGACATGTACTAACGTGTCCCCCTTATCCGGGAGATCTCTTCAATTAGTCCTCTAAAAGTGGTCTATTTTCTTCAGGTTGCCAGTTGGGGTGCCTACCTGTGGAAGAGAAATGTTATAGCTATGTCATTTGCGCCAAGAGATTCACACGAAGCACAGGTTCAGTTTGCTCTTGAAAGGGGAGTGCCTGCTGTTATTGGTGTTCTTGGAACAATAAAAATGCCCTATCCCTCCGCAGCCTTTGACATGGCTCACTGTTCTCGTTGCTTAATTCCATGGGGAGTCAATGGTGAGCATTATATGTTGTAAAAAATATTCATGCCGAATACCATTATTGAAAAAGCTAGTGTTCCTATCAGGTTCTTTTAATTAAGAAATTGCGACGGAACCAATTTCTCTTATTGTAATTCTATACTATGCAGATGGAATGTACATGATGGAAGTTGATCGAGTTCTTAGACCGGGTGGCTACTGGGTCCTTTCTGGTCCTCCTATTAATTGGAGAAATTTCTATAAAGCGTGGCAGCGTCCGAAGGAAGAACTCGAGGAGGAGCAAAGGAAGATTGAGGAGATCGCCAAGCTTCTCTGTTGGGAGAAGATGTCTGAGAAGGGTGAGACTGCTATATGGCAGAAGAGTGTAAATGCTGGATCATGTCGTCGCTCTGAGGATGATTCTCAAGCCACATTTTGCGAAACTGATCCAGATGATGTCTGGTATAAGCTCTCTTTATTTTGTTATTACTCTTTTATCTTTTTTGAGTCATTTCAATGTATATTGCCAATGCTGCTATTTGATTTAGGACAACAGTAGAGATGCCAATAGCTGTAAATATTTCAATCTCAGTATATCCTTTTCTGCTGTATAATTTCTTGTTTTAAATATTCCACAAAGTAGTGTATCATATAGTTAGAGACCTTTAATGTATTATCTCTTCGATTCATAAGTTACTAAAAGAATGGAGCACGTTTATGTTCATTAATAGTTTTGAGTCAAAGGATAATTTGTAGTGGTCATGGTAGAGAATTTTACTGGGACTTTCAATATTATTTTGAGTCAAAAGGATAATTTTGTAGTGTTCATTGTAGAGAATTTGACTGGGACTTTCAATATTTTTCATGATGTATAGAGGATCTTTAGATTTAGGACCATAGGATACATACAGGGCAATAAATGAGGTTTTAATAAGTACATATCCTTTTCTGTTTAATAGTTGTCTTGTTAAAATATTCCAATATGAGATGTGATATATATAATAGCTGTAGAGTACTAATTTACTTTCTTTCTGTGATTGCAAATTACATTCAAATGACATGGAGTTCATGGATGGGATTATTAAGAGATGAAGTTCATATGAAGCATGGAAAGATGATTTTAGATGTCATTGGTTGAATTTGATTGGGACTTTCCAATTTCAAACCTTTGAAGTACCTTAACGAACTAGAGCAATAGCTCATGTAGGAGATTCATTAGATGTTTGGAGTACTTGAAGTTTTCCCCTTATATTTAGTTTTTATGGTCATGGATTATGTCGCTGAGTGAGTCCAGCTAGAACAGAAGCGGAGCTTGAGTGGTCTTCACGCTCAACTGATGCCATAAAGCTTTGCTTGCCGACAAGAGCCGCAAGGCTCAAGGAAATGGTTGCCCTGCTTGACCGGGATCTGGTTGGAAAGGCCCCTCCGACGCTCACGAGTTAAGTCAATAAAGAACTTAGAGAACAAGGTTATAGAGACAGAGCATCGGGTTTTTAGGAGACTGCAGGGTTGATCCCTCCCTTGTAAATTCTTTTCTGCCTTGGCCTGGAAGCCTTCCTACTCACATGAGCGTAACTACCTTGCATGTCCTTCCACATTTCCGGAATCACAATGTAGGGGGTCATAAGCAAGTTGTTTAATTCACGCACCAAGATGTTTTCTCTACGTGGTGGTTGTGCACTCATGACGGTTTGAGTTGGCCCAATGGGTCGGCCCTGATGCCTTTGGGCCCAATAGCTTTGTTCCCATCCAGGGCCGACTCAATAAGCGGCTCAGCCCATAGTTTCTTTTCCCAGACAGCATGCTCTGTTGTGCTCTCGTGAACTCTCAATGCCATATCTCTCTGGGCCGGCTGGCCCAAGTTGGGCTGTCTGGCGGGCCCAGCCCTGATTGGGCAGACCATTTCCTGGCCTAGTCCAGGACGCTGGCCAATTTGCCTTGTGAGTCTTAGCCAGAGTTAGCCCATTGCAGTTAGCATCTTCTATTGCCTAGTTTTGTCAGAGCTGTTATGCTTGCAAATAACACTTTTCTGTGTTGGAATTTAAAACTGTCATGCTAGGAATTGCCTGTCGGTCGTTGAGTACAAATGATTTCAAAAAACTTAGCACTCCGATATACACGTCGCATGTGTTAAATTTCTGTGTTTCCCCTGGATTACCTGCAGTGGTCATTAGGTGACTTTTAGTCACTGTGCACACTTTGACCTTGAACAGTGCACGATTGTGCATAGTTATCTTTCAACAAGTATTTAGAGATGTTAGCGGTTCAATTTTTTCCTTTCTTTTCACCTTTGTTCAAACGTTGGTCCTATTCCAACCAGAAGGCCAATTGGTGTATTGTAAAAGGATGACTATGTTTTGCCTTCATAGTTGCTTCTGACATTTTAGTGTATTGTAAAAGGATAAATGTAGTTAACAATAACCGTAATTGGCATTTAAGATGGCATTTTGATGTTCAAGAATAGAGCTATATGTATGTTTTCTTGCCCGATCATTACCATAATCCTGCATAAACTGCCTCTGCTTTGATGGTCGTGAAACTTTGTTCTGATCCATTGCTTTATGTCCCCGAAAACAAATACTATAAGGGAGCATCAGGAGCAGGGGAAAAAAAAAAAAAGATCTAAAGGGGAAGAAGTTGCATATTTTGAACCTGTACAAATGATAGGGAGAAGAGTTTCTTCCTCCTTGGTTATCCTGCTGATTTGTCTTATTCTTTGCTTTTGTTGTTCTGAATAAATATTAGCTGAATGCATCTGATCATCATTTGAACAAGTTACTTGGCCTCCAAGATAATTCATGAGATCCAATATTATCCTTCTAGTTGAGCAATGTGGAGCTTACTTCAGGGTGATGTTTTGGCACCTTGTCTGCGAAATGTAGCCTATTGGCCATATGAGCTGTGAACATCAATAAGTGGATAATCTGCCCATCCTGCTTTAATAATAACTGGCAAAAATTGTCTTATGGAGGGCACAAACTGTTCCTTTGTCTATATTTAGTTTCAGTCATGCCTCAGCTACATTTAATTCCCTATGTGACAATATATTGACCCAATGTTTGACTTAAGTCCTATTAAATTTGTTCTTCTTCCGAAGTTTGCACTTTTAGGCTAGAAAGAAAAAGGCTGATGCCTAATCTGCTTATAATATGGTTGCTAGGTACAAGAAAATGGAGAAATGCATTACTCCATATCCTAAAGCTAACAGAGACGAAGTTACTGAAGGTGACGTCAAGCCATTCCCGGAAAGGCTTAATGCTGTCCCTCCCAGAATTGCTAGTGGATCTATTCCTGGAGTTTCAGTTGACACATACATGGAGGACAATAAAATATGGAAGAAGCATGTAAAAGTTTACAAGAACACTATAAAAATCATGGACTCCGGAAGGTATCGCAACATTATGGATATGAATGCTGGATTGGGAGGTTTTGCTGCAGCACTTGAATCTCCTAAGTTGTGGGTTATGAATGTGGTTCCCACTATAGCAGAGAAAAATACCCTGGGGGTTGTATACGAGCGAGGATTGATTGGAATCTATCATGACTGGTTTGACTTCTTAACTTTTTATGTTAAAATTGCAAAATTTTCTTTCCATATCTAGCTTTATCATGCATTCATTTGGAGCATTCCTTGGTTCAATTACATGAACATAAAAACCAGCAAGTGTGGGTTTGGGGTGGCGGGAGGGGGTGAAGAAGTGTGCTCTACATCTTGTGGTAGTCTAATTGATTTAAATGCCATTTCACTGTCTCTGGATAATTTGTTTCGTGTATGGTACAAATTTGGATAACCTTTTCACTTGGGCTCAGGTGTGAAGCTTTCTCCACATATCCAAGGACATATGATCTTATCCATGCCAATAGAGTTTTCAGTTTGTACGAGGACAAGTGAGTATTTCTTAACTACTGTGCCTTCAACCTTTTTTCTTACAAAAAGTGGAGCCTTTTACTATGATTCTTGCACATATTGAATCGAAGGATACTTCAAAAGTTGAAATTATATTGGCCTTGTTCGTTTCATAGTTTTAGTTTTGTTTTGTAATCATTACGCTCATTTCTCTCTCTATCTCTCTACTCATTACACCTTTTTCCAAAACTAAACTAAACTAAAACTACTAAACGAACAAGGCCAGTCTCATGGAAGAACTATAAGAGGCTCAATGCTAATGTGGGAGAGAAAATATTGTGTATGAATGTAGCTGAAAGAAGGATGTTGTGTAGTTAGACTAGGAGTGAGAAAGAACTCGAAATGCAAACCAAATTAGTATGGGTAGCCTTAAGTGGAGTTATGTTGAGAAAATAGATTAAGGAAGGTAGCTTGCTCACATACAACGAAGTCCTGTAAAGACAATAGGAACAAAAACCAAGAGGATTACAGTTAATGGGAATGTTCAGAGGGGAAAACCTAAAGTGAGAAGGATTCATGTAGCCGATCCTAATTCGTTGGTACAGTTGTTGGTTTGGTTTGTTTAGATGCTCTCCGTTTGACCTACAACGCATTTTGAACTTTTTTCATGCACGTTTTCTTTTGTGGTAATGCCAGAATTGCGCAACCCATTTTTGTCATGCTGGCAGTCTTAACTGTTGGATGTTTGAATTACTTTGAGTTGTCTTTGTGGATATATTTCTGTATGTTTCATTTATGCTGATGAAATTCTTGGTCAAACAGTTTCTCATTTCAGATTGTCTTTTTCCTTCTGTAATCTTCGGAAGTGTAGGCTATGCCTTTCCTTCTTCTCCGTTTTTGCATTTCAACTCACTTATACAGTAATTGTGTTGAGACCGATAACAATTTTGACTTATATATTTATCTCTTGCGAAATGCCCCACAGATGTAATTTTGAAGACATTCTTGTGGAGATGGATCGGATACTACGACCAGAGGGTGCAGTCATAATCCGCGATGAAGTTGATGTGATTGTCAAGGTGAAGAAGATAGTAGCAGGGATGAGGTGGGATACCAAATTGATGGATCACGAAGATGGCCCCCTTGTCCCTGAGAAGATACTGGTTGCTGTAAAACAGTATTGGGTCATGGGCGAAAACAACTCCACATCCTCATAGTGAGTGAAGACTACAGTAGGAGAACGTGGAACTCTGGCGTGATGGCGTGAACCGTACGTGTTCTCAAGGCCATTTGTTTTGCTGGAAAATAGTTTTAGTTATCGGGTGGGGGCTCCACATAGTATCTCGCCATTTATAGTATGGTACAAATGATAAAGCTATGGTTGTACGTTTTATGCTGTTTCTATGTTTCTTTTGCCTTCAATGTTATGTTAACATGTATCGCACAATTTTAGTACCAAAGGTCATGAAAAATCTGGCTACCACAAGGGCTTGTTAATATTCCCAGAATTCCAGAGTGTGATGGTTATTGTTCTTTTTTTTATTGGCCTCACACATTATACTTGATAAATGAGCCTGTAACTTGCTTGACCTCAATCTCAATGTTCATGAAACAACAGTTAAGTGCTCGTTGGTTATGGGTTCGAGCTGACGAACCAGCATCAACACCCTATAATGGGTATGAGGTGGACCAGTATTTAGGGACGGAGCTAGGAATGCTAAGCGCAGAACATTGTGTTACAAATACTACGTCAGCTCGAACCCATGACATAAAGGAAGTTATCCTCTTTGGAACTTCTGATTTAGGATTTGCAGCAGAAAATCCTGTCTGTGATACAAATATATAAAACTATTGACAGGAACTTACACTTTTTTTTTTTTGAAAGAAGAGAACTTTATTAATCTCTAAGAGAACAAAGATTAAAAGGGAAGTAGCAACAACGGCATCCCAACTTGGGGAACAACCTCCAACAAGAAGATCATAGCTGCTACAGACCCTGGAAAGAAGGTTGGCAAGAAGCCAACCAAGAGAACAGAACAAAAAAACTCAGCTATTACAGCGCAAAATACATCCTGAAAACAAGAAGTTGTTACCACCCATCTTGGATTTCACCCATAATGCCACTCTGCCCCACTGCTTGAGTGAATTGATCTAACCATTCTGAGTGAAGCAAGAATCTGTCTAGACTACTCCATTTTTCCCTTTCTTGTGAGTATGACTGTGAAAGATTTTCCCATTAATAGCTGCAAATCTGTAAATTCCATAGCTTCAATGAAAATATTAAAATCACTCATGCTACTGTCTCTAGAAGAGCAGCCTTGCCTTTCATCGATATTCCTGACTTCATTCATATCACCTCAACAAGTACTTACACTGATACAAATACCATGTCGTTTTAAAGTTCCATTTGATAAAAATTATGTTTATAATTTTTAATTTGTGTGACATTAAAATTCCACTAGCTATTAAACTCTTAATTTTTTTATGTACAACTATTGATAGAGGGAAAATGATGTATGAACCATAGTAAAATAATTTTAAAATTTAAGGCTTTAATATAAGTTCTATAATTTTGGAGAGGCTAATTGCATAAATTGTGAGATTTTGTTAAAAAAATATACTAGTACATTTATAGGGTGGGTATGGATTTTTCAAAATTGGGGTGGGTTTGGGCCACCCCACAACCTACCTCATTCCCTGCCAATATGAATGTCTTTTTTAGTAATTTAACTCACTAACCTACAAATGCTACCTGTAACCAAAGATACTATACTAAGTTATTTGTCCAATACCTCAATTGCAAGAACTGTCCCTTATTTTCCTATGTGCTCATTGCTTCTCTGTGAAGAATCTTATTTGTGATGCCAGACACCTACAATATCAAATTTTAGGTCACACAGAACTATTTTTCTGAGTTTGTAGGTACATACTGGAATGTATCTAAATATCCTTTGTATGTTAACCTTAATATATGTGCAAAAAGATGGGGTCTTCAATCAAAACCTTTTTCCAATGATAATTGTCAAAGATTCCTCATCACTCAGTAGGCCAACATTGCAAGAGTCATTTTTCAAGCCTTTAGGTGGAGAGGGCTGTCATCCCTCTTTTTCAAGGAACTTTATTAGTAATCAACATGTTATACGCATTTACTGACGCGCACACGAGAACCCTGACATATGTAGTGACTTGTGAGTCCCTACACATATGTGAGTAGGCGTGTTTGCCTTCCATGTGTAATAGGCGTTTTCGTGCAGTGTGTGAAATGTCTCTACCCATTTGTGTAAGCATGTAATTTGTGGTCACTAGCACAATTGTCTTATTTAGTTGTGTGTGAAATGTGAATGCTTAGATTGCTTTATTTGGCTAGTTAAGGTACATGTTCTTGTCAAATGTCAAAATGTACAATTATTGGACACCTCTTTTCTCCATATTGAACAAAGCACAATCGGTTCTCATGAAACGAGAATTTAGAAGTGATTTCTCATTTTTTTTTAAATTGCTAAAAATCCTAAAAGAGCTAAACAAGAATTTCAAGACAGATCATCTCGTTACATATATCCACTACTTTTAATTAGCACTTTTAGACGCATTGGAACCGTTTTAACAAAACCCTATGTATCAAAGGAAAAACATAAAAATGGATCACATGATGGCTTGATTTCTATGTGGCTGATATTCCTCTGTTCCAAACTCAGAAGACAACAAAAAGTGGAATGGCTTCCTTTTTCTCAGCAGATAAAGTGGAATAGCTTAGCCTTTACGTTATGGGAAAATCTATGGTATTAAAAGTTTTCGTGGCTCATTTTATAAATTTTTTGTGACTCCTTTTATGAATTTTTTGGCTTGTTTTATTTTTGGTTATATACTACACAGCTTGCGAATTTTGTGGCTTACTTTATGAATTTTTGTGGTTGTTGATTTATGATTTTTTTTTTGTTAATTTTATGAACTTTTGTGGTTACTCTACAAATTTTTGGTCAAAAAAGACCACTTAAGGTTAACAAAAAACGGCTCTATCCTATAGGGGTGTTTACCCTAGGTGTTAAAACGGCTCTATCCTTGCGGCTTACTTCATGTTTGTACTAATTTTTTTGTAGTTTATGAATTTTTAGTTATGAATTTTTGCGGAACTTGTTGTGAATTTTTATGGTTTGTTAGGGGTGTTTACCCTAGGTGTACTCGTATCCGTCCGTGGTTGGTCACAGACACCTTAGATCTGTTCGGCAGCGGACGGTTCAAATTTATTTAGATAATATGTGATTTGAGCCATTCATGACCGACCATGTGCGGTCGTGATTGGCCAACGTCCATGCTACCTCTGAAGAGACTGCACCAACCCCGTGTCGGTGTATTATATAGCTTGTGGTGGAAAATTGGTTAGAGAGTCGAGTGAGTTTGGGTCAGAAACTCTCAGCATGACATGTGTGACAGATTTCGAATCTCAAAATATTCCCTCATTGCTTATTCAAGTGCCATCCAATGTACTCACACCAACTTGACATATCCACTTGATTGGAATCACAAAAATATGGTTTATCAACTCTCACTATAATCCTTATGTAGTTTTCTTTATTTATTTATTTATTTATTTATTATTCTAAGAAAATACAATCTTTCCTTTAAACAATGTTAATTTTATTTTGTCTAACAACTTTGTTGGTATGCGACAAGAATCCTAGAATAGACTATTCATCATTCTATCTCCTAAGAGAGATTCAAATTACGTGAATCAGTCTTTTCATGAAAAAATTGGAGATAAAAGTCATTTACATACGATATTTCAAAAATTAATATATCTTTATGGTACACAATTATATGATCAATCAAACGCAATACCACTTGTTCATGGTACCATTGTACAATCAATCATTAAGAACTAAAGTTGGATAAGTACCAAATGTCTTTCAACGAATGACAATAAGCCCCAAAATGGGGTATTGAATTTGAAATAATGAAAAAAATATCCACCATAAAAATTGGAACGTACAGATTTTTTATGTATCAGATAATTTTCTAATAGCCCCCAATTAAGGGTTATGTGTCCAGTTGGTTGGTGGTTTTTTTTTTTTTTTTTTTTTTGTGTGGTAATAGAAGGTGCATTAAAAACTTAAAAAGTTACAAGTCTCCGGTCTTGAAGCAAATTAACAATACAACTAAGAATGGAAAGAGTCTTGCAAAAATTGGAATGTACAATAAAATCTTCAACGGAAATAGGCGTGTCCTTTGTTAGAGTATCGGCACATTGATTTGCCTCGCGGTGGATACGCTTTATGGTCAAGACTTCAAACATCTTCATGAGTAACCAAGACTTCAAACATCTTCATGAGTAACCTGCAATCGTAAACAATATTGCTGAGGTGATGATGATCAAGATTATGTTGGGCAAGAAGTTGTGAAAATTATCACACAATTTATCAAAGTTCGATTCTTGCGATCAGATTAAAAGAAAGTAACATCTTGTGAATTTTTTAATTCCGACGTAAATGACTTGCCTTTAATCATACTGGAGAGAGAATTAATCTAAATGTGCATAAGCTGTTCCAGACACTTCTGACCCTCGAAAAATAATAAAGATGATTAAGTTGCTCAAAATGGAATTGATAGGGGGGGAAAAGTTGAGGAGACAATAGATAAGGTGGATCTCCATCTTGTCAACATTTGTGTGATGTTCTGTTGTACCACATATTATTGCATTATACCTATTAGGCTGTTAGTCATATGAGCCATGTGCATACATAGACCCACTCTCTTTTTTGTGGATTTGATGCATTTTGGTGCCCATAATGACAGAAATGCAAATGGAATGAGAAAGAATGAAATTACGTACGGTTTGTCATCACTTTATAGTTTTGGCATTACAATGCTACTTACCCATAAATTTACCATTATAGGTGTCTAGAATTTACCAACTCTGTTATGGTATTCAAATACAAGACATTACAATATTAATTTTTCTTGATCCCAACTGATAATGCTGCTCTAAATTATAATTTTTTTATTTTTTGTAAAATATATTAGTTTTTTTTTTATACTTGTAAATACCTAGTCGAACTACTTTAGTCAATTAAAAATACTTATGTGTTGAAAAAGTCTCATTAAAAAATAAAATTGACCAGTAGCTCCAATAGTCGCCGCTTTCTACTTTTTCCCTCGGCAAACACCACAAAAATTAAATAAATTGACAAGTTTCATAAATGCCGAAGCCAATGGAAAATCTCTCTTCACTCTACATGTAAAAAGATGAGTAACCTGCAACTTATTCATAAAAATATATAAATCGACATGTTTGATAATTTATTTTGATTGTACATTCATATCCAACACAATCCGTAAAGAAACATGCAATAAAAATGCTAAGCTTTGAGAAATTTTTTTATGTTCAAATGTGTCACGTTCCGCTCCAGTTGATAATAAAAAAAAAAATCACAAACCTTTTATAGAGAGAGAGAGAGAGCGCCGAGAGGTTTTCCAATTGGTAAAAAAAAAATCACAAACCTTTTGAGAGAGAGAGAGAGAGATCTGAGAGGCATAGACGTATAGTAGGGGAAAAAAATGCAAAAACCCTGCTCTAAGCCAGGGATTACAAGCGCTCTTTACCAGATTGACCACGAGAGCTATTGCTGTAAATCCATCCAACTTTTATATTTATTATTAGTCTTTGAAATATTTTTCCCCGGTAGTATTTTGGGAAGAGAAATAATTGGAAACATGAAAGGAAACCCATAAACAACCCATAAAATGTATTTGACGGGTGAGATTCATCCGGTACACTGTTTAAATAATATACCGGATAAATCTCACTGGTTGGATGCATTTTCTGAGTTATTTTCTGGGTTTCTTTTCATATTTCCTATCAGGCCTCAGAAACGGGGTTGGCACGTGCCAACCTCGGCACCTCCCCTTCCTAACTCCGTCCCTGCCTGTTATATTCCCCACCTATTACTAATAGTTCACCCCTGTATTGTCCCTCTCATTTCCCTCTTGTAGTCTTCTACTCATCTCTTACTAAGGTGTCCTCTTCAACTCTTCACAAAACACAACTTTCCCTCTCATTTTCCCCTTCTCCACAAAAAGAAAATTTTCCAATTCCCATGGCAATGGTGACTACACAACCCTTGTCATTCGACATAGATAACCACCTCCGCGACGCCTCCTTCTCCTCCTACCTCAACTCCTCCGAAAAAACCATTATAAGTAAGCTAGCAGAGAATCCCAATTCCCTCTTCCTTGGTAGAAAGAAAGTGGAAGAGGGAGAGGGAGAAATCGGCGTTTTCCGCGCAGAAAAGTACTTCAATGATTTAGTGGTTGAGGAAAATCCAAGAGTTCCCAACCAAGTTAGAATCAAAACCCAGAACCAGAAAAACACACCGATTGATATAAGTCATTCGAAGTCGAAAATTCAACCGAGGACTACTCCTAGTGCTTATTCTGAATCAAGTTGGAATAGCCAAAGTGGATTACTACAAAGTGTGAAAAGAAATCCAAGTCAGAGGAAAGGGAAGAAGAGAAATGGGAAGAATTTCATTTCCAGTTTGGGGTGCAGTTGTTCTTGTAATGGGGAAAATTCTGTTGAGGTTAATGAGAAAGAAGTGCAAACCAATTCCAAGAAAAGTCTTGGTTGTGGGGAAATTGATGGGAAAATGGGTAAAAAAGAAATTACCAAGAACGGTTCGGCTCCGGTTGATTTAACCCGGATTAATCAGTCTGGGTTGAATCCATGGGTCATGGAGGAGATCCATTGCAAGAAGATTGATGAGATGGGAAATGGGTTGAACAGAGAAGACTGTTTTAGCTTCCCAATCTTGAATTCCACTCCAGGAGGGAAACCAAATCCTCTGAATTTCCAAGAAAATCAGGAAGAGAAACAAAGGAACTCATTGGAGGTGTTAGGTTCTTCTGTTAAGAAAAACAAGAATTTCTTGATCCTTGAGGGCAATCCAGCAATGTGGGGATGGCAAGCCGATTCCGTGGTCGATGAATTTTTTGATAAGTCAGGGTATCCGGGCCAGCTTTCTAACTCAGGATATCAGGGCAAGCTTACTAATTCAGGGTGTCCAGGCCAGCTTACGCGTGTGGTCGAAGAATTTGGAGTCCCACAAAGTTTTGATGTAATGTGTAACGACAACGAAAGCGAAGGGAGTTCCGATTTGTTCGAAATCGAGAGTTTCACGAACAGTGGAAATTCGTTTCTCAGGAGGAATGAGTCCGATGGAATGTCAAGTTGTGTTACACCCACAACTTGTTATGCCCCAAGTGAAGTTAGTATAGAGTGGAGCGTTGTTACTGCCAGTGCAGCTGAATTTTCCTCCGCGATTTCGGATTCCGAGGAATTCGCGAATACGGAAGGAATTAGAAATCCTCGGAAAACGGGTCCGGATGGAAAAACAATTTCTGCGGGGGGAAAGGAAATGGAAAACCGGGGGTCTGGGAATTTGTTGAGTTGTAAGAATTACAAAGCTGTTAGAGTTGCGGGAGATGCTTATGTGAGAAGTGGAAAGGGAAATCTTGACTCGAGAAGGGGAAATAGGTCAAGGAGAGAAGGGAAAGGGAAATGATGGGAAAATTTATGATCCAAACGGGGCCTTGAAATTTGGATGTGTGTATTGTTTTATTTGTTTTGGCTTGTAAATGTATGAGGGATATATTAGTGATAGCATTGGTTGAATTTTATGAATTGAGTGTGTTTATTTATTAGATGTTTTTAAAAATATATATCTTCACTCATATCTTGATATTGTTTAGATTATAGATTAGTATGGAATTTATGCACCGAAAAATTGATGAGATAAAAGAAAATATAGATAAGAAAGTGGTAAATTTCTTTTGTTGCTTTTTGTATCATTTTTCTCCCATGATAAATTCATGATCCATCAAAATCTTAGGAAACCTGTTTTCCTTAGTGATTAATTTGTATTGTGAGAAAGGAAGAGAAAGGAAAGAATTTCTCATCGAATCTCACAGCACATAATGAGATTTAGAGGGTCTCACAGCACATAATGAGATTTAGAGGGTCTCACAGCACATAATGAGATTTAGAGGGGAAAAAATGAACCGATGTAAATTCATCTTTTTAATTTCTTTATTTTTTTCATCATATTTAATCCCTTTTAGTTATCCAAAAAAGTTAAAGAATTCTCTTCTTCTTCTTCTTCTTCTTCTTCTTCTTTTCTCACTCTTTCTTTCTTTCTTTCTTCTTCTTCTTCTTCTTCTTCTTATTCTTCTTCTTCTTTTCTCACTCTTTCTTACCATCTAAATTGAGGGGCTGTTAAATCCATTTTTGGATGAGGGTTTTATTTTACCAAAAATTTACCAAGAGAAAGTCAGGTGACACAAAAACATAAAAATATAAATTTAGCCCTTCCACTTTATTATACTACACTGTGTTCATATCTACTTTTAATTTGTTGCCTTATTTTTCCTCTATAAATTCATATACCCTCTCTAGGATTTGAGGTCCTATATGTATTGCCTCCGATCCGACCGTCCATTTCCGAATCGATGGTTCAGATTTACATAAGCAATCTTACTGGTAAAAGTTAACAAACATATCTGAACTATTGATTACCGAAATAAATGGCTCGGAAGAGCACAACAGGGGTGTAGTGCCTTTGGGCACTACAAGGACCGTGTCCCCTTCTCTAGAGTCTAATTATTTAGTACTCCCGGAACACAGCCACATGGTGCTCCTGAACACTCCACCTCCACACGTTCTTGTGTGCCCACAACATAATATATGAACTCCACGTAAATGTATGGTACTAAAGTGATCTGAATCATCATGTGGCAGTACTTCAGGACTACTGGAAAATTACCCCTCTCTAGGACCATGATCCAATCAATAGATCTCATATCAGGGTTTTTTTTGAAAAAAAAAAAAAAAAAGAAAAAGTTGGGGGTTTCGCATGGTTCTCATGTGTTTCTGAGGATGTCTGATGGTTTGGAAACCAAACCTCTTGTGGATCATTCATAATAATTTTGATGTTGCATCTTTTGTCCATATATCTGAAGGACCACAAGCAGAGGAGGGAGAGAGAGAGAGAGAGAGAGAGAGAGAGAGAGAGAGAGAGAGAGAGAGAGAGAGAGAGAGAGGACATTGAGGCATAGTTTGGACAGTCGACAAAATGAATTGAATGCATCGATTCAGTACCAACCATTGAGAGAGGTTGGAAGACTTTGATACTACAAGAATATGAGAAGTAGAAACAGCTATGTGGCTGAATTTAGACCTAAAAATGGAGAAATGTTTAGCTATTAGTGTGCAGAGGCATCTCTCGCTGTCGATTTACATGCTTACGAGTAGAGTTGAGTTGATCTGGCAATAGAAGTCGAACCCAAAACTTTACGAGGGAACAATCCCGATATAAAATCTTAGACCTTAACCACAACTACCATCAACATAATAACTAGTGTTGACTACAAATTGCTAAAATTTCACAGTTCAATTTGAATATGGAAATTTTCTCTTCATTATAAAATTTTCTTTTCATTGATTTTCTCTGTGTCTTTATAAAGACCTCCAAAAAAATCTAGTATAATTCAAATCCAATCTCATTTGGACGTCTAATGACAAGCTTATGTCCACATCAGTAACTTCATCTTTTAAAGGAAGAGTTTCTTTCAAAAATTTGCTTTAGCTCTTTCCTCTCAACCGTCCTAGAAGAAAAACAAAAATTTGCGTGTTATGTGATAAAGAAAGGACCCAGTTTCTCAGCGATGAACTACAAAAAAAGCATTTGTTCACCTCGATAATTAATGATTCAGATTTACGAAAATATCCTACAGATAAGATACTTTCAACAAATCTGATTTATTGGAAATAATTTTGGACGGCTGGGATCACACGGAAGGCACTCCGCAGTCCACACATGGATGCCTATGTGAAAAATGAAGATTATCTTAATTAGTTTTAAAGTGTCTATTCAGTTTATAGTCAAAGTGTGTGTCAATTTTTTATTGAATGTATTTTTTATTCTAATCTATGTATTTTATTAGCCTAGTAATTGTAGTTTGAAAGGTGCATCTTGACTATCTAGTAAGTTGTGTCTTTGTTTTATTGTGATCTAGCTACTTGGAATGTTTTGTTGGAAATTGTGGAAATGTAACGTTTGTATTGTGCAACTGTGTCTTGCTTAGAGTGAGTGATTCCTCATATAGTCAAGTATGTGGCTTGGTCGCGTCGAGTGACATCTCGGGACTATCCCAACCTCGCAAGTCTCAGCTTGTCTTTGAGTAATAAACTTCATTACTATGGTATCAGAATCCATACCCAATTTTTTTAGGAAAAGAAAACATAACAAACTTAATTAATAAATTTTAGTTTATTGCATATTAAGCCAACACATGAACAACTACTATCCTAATTACCCTTGAATAATCTGTGATTACGAACCAAAGGAAACATAATTCAATATAAGCATTAGTTCTACAACTTCTACCTTAACTTATAAGTTGGGGGTGCGAATATGAAGTGAAGTAGTGAACTCAGAACTTCGAGTGAAACCCTAACACTTTTATATATACATATTCAGGGTGGGGCGGGGATCAGAGCGAGAACCAAGGCGGGGCTAGACTCAATCTCATCCCCTACCCGTTTCCCGACAAAAACTGTCCCCATAGCTTATCCGATCCCCAAAAAAATTCTCGATTCCCCCTACCTGTTTGAGGCAGGGAAAAGAGCGAGTAGACAGGGGCAGCCCCGATGTTTGGGTTGCCCGAGCCTGATCTCAAGCTTGATTGCCCACTTACTATTAAGTCATAAAAAATAAAGAGTAGTGATATCATTTTCCAAAATGAAAAGATGCACAAGTTTTAAAAAATCAAGGTTACATGTGATTTTAGCTTGAATTAAAATCAAAATGTAACCCCGGGTATAGTGCTTTATGATTAGTATGATCCAATTCAAAGAAAGCTTCTTTTTACAGTTTTTGAAGCAAATTCTTCTTGATTTTTACTATATTCGAGTACGCTTCCTTTTCTCTCGATAATCGGTTCCCTCCAAGTATGTCGGGACAGAAGCAAGTTTCACATTCTTGGACCAAAAAATCAAGGTTGAAGGAGGAACAAAAAAATACCCCCGTCTGTCTCTAAAAAATCTGGCTAAATATAGAAAAATAACTTTCTGAAAATATCAATTTACGGAATGAGAAGTCCCTGTAGATCATTGAATTTGCCAAGAGCACTACACCTTTGAATGGTTTATATGCGACGAGAGGGGGTACGACCATCATTTTAGGAGAAAAATGTGTTGTCTTGTTTTTTGTATTAAAACTGAAAATTCTAAATTTTGATATAATTAGAATTTTAATTTTTTGGTATTGTAATTGGATTAAAAAAGGGGGTACTTTTATTTTCATTTAGTAAAGAAAGTAAAAAGAATGTGGTCTTTACTTAAATTTACTTACGGAAAATAAGTTTCGGGATAAGCAATCGTAGCTGAAAATAGTTTTTTATTGGGTTCACAACTTCTTCTTCTTTTTTTTTGGTTGCCCCAACCCGAGAGATTGCCCAAACTTGAAGACTTGAGGGGTTTACTCCTGGACCGGTCTTGTGGATACGGTTGGATTGGTATTCGGAGGAAATGGCCATCTCTATCCAAAAACTTGCAAAAAGAATTATAGAATAATAATGTAGGAACTGTCATATGTTGGTTATAGATATATAAGTCATATATATTGATTGGATACTAAAATAGGTTATCACTTATTAATATTACTATAATGTTGTAACCTCCCAGGGTTGGATCTAGTAAAAAACCGGGGGTCCCCCATAAAATTATACTATTAGTATTCCCCCCAAAATGACTCTTTAAGTTTCCTGGAAATAATCTTCAAAAATTACACTTTCATGGGTAGGATAATTTAATTTTTGAACTCGTGTATGGAAGTTTTTGTCAAAAAGTGCACTAGAGTTTCTCATGCGTAGTTAAAAATGTTTAAGTTTGGTCACCCAAAAAGAAAAAGAAAAATGTGTGTGCATACTATTATTTGGTTGTGCTGTACTCAGTGGAAAAAAATTTCCAAATTTATTTTGAAAGGTGCCCCTCTACGGCAATTTTCTGAATCCGCCACCGGAAAACTCCCAACCTAATAAACTTTCTAGTTAGATTTAGAATTTTTACTACTACGATATCAAAGGATTCAAAGCAGGACCCTTTCCATCCCATATTTTCAAAAATAAATTATTCTTATACTCTATATTGACGGACCAGAAAAAGACTTCACGGGAAGAAAATGTAAGATAATATTAGTCTCACACCGTTGGATATGAAATAAGTGACCACATATTATTGTATTGTCTACATCTAATAGTTCAAGTTTGTGTCTGGTGCCTATGCAGATGAGATAGACTCATTATCTCCAGCATCACAATGAGAATTACAAAATTGATATGTTTGATAGGTTCATGGAATTAGACTTTTGGCTTGTTTGATGCCGAATGGTTGATTCAATAGGTAAGTACTCGTAGTTTCTCGTTCAATCTTGAATTCGAGTCTTCATAACCACTAGCCCAGTGGACAAAAAATGCTCTTTCAGGCTCGTATGACACTATGAGACCATAACCTCGGCCCTAACATAGATGCGAGGGAGTTGCCCCGGCCAGGTATAGTGCTTTATGATTAATACATTCCGATTCAAAGGAAAACAACTTATTTTTACAGTTTTTGAAGCAAATTCTTCTTGATTTTTACTATATTTGAATACGCTTCCCTTTCTCTTGATAATCGGTTCTCTCCAAGTATGTCGGGGCAGAGGCAGGTTTCACATTCTTGGACCAAAAAATCACGGTTGGGACCCGAGAGTCCGAGTAACCAAAAAAATACCTCCATCTGTCTCTAAAAAATCTGGCTAAGTGTAGAAAAATGACTTTCTGAAAACATCAATTTACGTAATGAACAGTCGCTTTAATAGATCATTGATTTTGCCAAGAGCAACTGCACCTTTGCATGGTTTATATGTGACGAAAGGGGATACTATTTAAGACCATCACTTTTGGAGAAAAATGTGCAGTCTTGTTTCTTGTATTAAAATTGAAAATTCTAGATTTTGATATAATTAGAATTTTAATTTTTGGTATTGCCATTGGATTCAAAATGGGGTATTTCTTTATTTTCATTTAGTAAAGAAAAAAGAATGTGATCTTTACTTAAATTTACTTACGGAAAATAAGGTTCGGGATAAGCAATCGTGCTGAAAATAGATTTCTATTCGGTTCACAATTTTTTTTCATTTTTTTTTTGGTTCCGCAGCCCGGGGGTTGTCCCAACCTGATAGATTGCCCAAGTTTGGGGACTTGCGGGACTTACCCCTAAACCAGCCCTGCGGATGCGGTTGGATTGGTATTCGGAAGAAATGGCCATCCCCATCCAAAAGTTTCCAAAAAGAATTATAGAATACTCCCTCAGTCCCAATTTATTTGTCCCTTTTAGGAGTTTGTGCCACTTTTTAATTGATTATATCTCGCAATTTATATTGATTTTACGTGATTTCGAAAACATTGTCTTATAGAATTAATTGAGATCTATCAAACAAGATCTATATTGAATATAAAATTCATTACCGATTTAAAGTTATAACTTGTTTTTTATCCGATTATAATAGAACGAGGAACCAAAATTTGGGGACGGATGGAGTACTAAATAGGTTCACTCTTTAATATTGGATTAATGTTGTAACCTCCCAGCCCCAGGGGTGGATCTAGTAAAAGACCGGAGGTCCGTGGACACGGGGTGGCTGCTGTGCACCATCCGTTGCTCGGATGGACGGCCCAGATTTCACCTCAGCACCTTTGCATCCGAACCGTTCGTTGCCGTGCGTGCAAAATGAAATCTGAGCCGTCCATCCGAGCAACGGACGGCTCGGATGGTGCACAGCAGGTGCTGTGCGGTGGCTGCACAGCAGCCACCCCAAATCCGGGGTCCGTGCCCCCCATAAAATTATACTATTAGTATTCCCCCTAAATGACTCTTTAAGTTTCCTGGAAATAATCTTCAAAAATTACACTTTTATGGGTAGAATAATTTAATTTTTTAACTCGTGTTTGGATGTTTTTGTAAAAAAAGTGCACTAGAATTTCTCCAAGTTTAGTTTGAAGAGTGCCCATTTACGGTAATTTTCTGGATCCGCCACCGGAAAACTCCCAACCTAATAAGTGAAGGTTCTAGTTAGATTTAAAACTTTTACTACAATATCAAAGGATTCAAAGCAGGACCCTTTCTATCCCCATGTTTTTAAAAATAAATAATGCGTACTACACATTAACAAACCAAAAAAAGACTACACGTGAAGAAAATGTTAGATAATAGTCTCACATCGTTGGATATGAAATAATTGACCACATATTATTGTATTGTCTACATCTAATAGTTCACGTTTGTGTCCGGTGCCTATGCAGATGAGATAGATTCATTATCTCCAGCATCACATTTGAGAATTACAAAATTGATATGTTTGATAGGTTCATGGAATTAGACTTTTGGCTTGTTTGACACCGAATGGTTAATTCAATAGGTAAGTACTTGTAGTTTCTCACTCAAACTTTGAATTCAAATCTCCGTAGTCACTTGTCCGGTAGACAAAAAATGTTTTTCCAAGCCCGTATTACACTGTGAGACCATAACCTCAGACCTAACATAGATACGAGAGAGATCCCAGCAAATATTTTATTATGTGGTGCTGAGAATAATAAGTAGAGTAGCCTTCAAATTCACAAGAAAAAGAAAACTACAGTATGTGAGATTGAGGAAGGCCAGGGCAATCATGTGAGTGAGTTAGGCAAGTACATCAAAAATGAAAGTGTGGGATAAGTGTTGCATCTTTTTCATGGACCCTTTGGGAAAAGAAGGAATTCAATGCTTTTAGGTAGGGACAAACAAAAGAGCTTTCAAGTTTAATGAATTGACAAGATAAAGGGGTACAATTTTTTGGTGGAAAAATTCCTCGAAAAGAGGTCCAGGGAATGTGTCAACCCTATCATTTTCTTTGCGAAACATTTTCATTAGGCCCAATAATTTGAAGTGAAAACATGTTGGTCACTTCAGGAATTGAAAGCACGAAGTGGTCCTTGATTGAAATTTTGACAATTCCTTTCGAAGCAAAAATTGCAGCTAAACATTTGGTAAAACACAGCACTCACCCTCCATGTTACATGTACTCGAGTACAGTTGTCGAATGCAGACGTTGCAGACGTGTTTTAGTACACACAAAAAATACACGAAAAATTTCAAATTTGTTGGTACAACTATTTTGATTTCAGGAATAATTATAATTGAGTGTTGTTACGGCACTAAATACATAACACGAGAGTTCCAAGCACAGTTCATTGTAAATTCAAATTTTGCTTGCAGACGCGAATACAATACCCTTATCTGTGTCAAGTGTCCAAAACGGATATTTTAGTCATTTAGAAGGGTCAATGTAACATAGCACACCCTCAAGTCATAAACAAGTAGAGGAGCAATTCAGAAAAAAAATAAGTTGTAAACATCAAGACTGAAATTGAATGTATGAATACACAGATCTTTTGAACTCTCGGAAATATGATACGACAAACCAGCAGAAAGAAAACATCAGAAACTGGGCTAGAGCAAAGGCCACATAAAACCAATGACAATATTCGGCTCTCACTTTCATTATTGATGAGTACTGAGAACTTACATGGACAAAGAAAACCAGTAATACAACAATACCTATACAAGTCATATAAGCAAATAGAAGGCATGAGACTTGCGGTCCGGAGAGGGTATTGAATATGCAGCCTTACCCACGCGTGGAGAGAGGCTGATTATGTGTTTAGAACAAACCCATGCTGTCTCCAGGTTGCAATTGATCAACCTTACTGCTACGCCAAGAATCCTCAACAATCATTTAAGCAATGAACCACATGGAAAGATCAACATTAGTGGTATACGTTTGGTAGTAACTGTAATAAACTTGAAATTCACTAGTCCTTGCAATCTTTAGCAGGTTTTGCTTCAAGGCCACCACCAGCTCTCTTCTCTAGTGAGTAAGGCATATAAGTGCCAAGAATTCGATCCCACATGACGAAAAACGGCTGTGAGTAGTTGTATTTTGTGCC
The DNA here is from genome assembly GCA_963854785.1 of Vaccinium vitis-idaea. NCBI lineage: Eukaryota > Viridiplantae > Streptophyta > Magnoliopsida > Ericales > Ericaceae > Vaccinium > Vaccinium vitis-idaea. Next base: position 16,677,657 of record OY978215.1, read on the forward strand.
GTAGAGCTGATGGTGAATGTCATGATACGCGCTGTTGTTTCTGAAGAAAAAGTGAAACAGGTTCCCAGGAAGCCACAGCCCACAATGGTCATCAACTGTTTTGATGGTAGCAAAGGAAAAGAAAAAGATGGACATACGAGGAGACATGCCAGAGAGGAGGAAAGATAGAGCCCCACCGATTGTGTCAAGGAGAAGCCCCTCCACTGGGTGGTTGTATAGAGCTCCAAATGAATATGGAACCACAAGCCGGTGATGTTGAGAATGGATATGTCGGTACAAGAACTTGTTGTGATGCATATACCTATGCATGAAGTATTGCCAAGTGTCTAAAACCAGCATTGCAATGACGAATTGTCTAAGGAGAACAAGAGAAGGCTGTTGAACCGGAGAAGCATCACTGTCATTGCCAGTAACCTAGACACAATCAAGGGAACATAAGAAATCAAAGACTATCTTTGGATCATGCATAATAATGGTTTGGTAATGCATACTAAATACTGAAAGAAGTACGAAAATGCTAATTTATTAATCGAAGTCATTATCCACTATCAAGTTTTGTTGACAGTTCAAACCTTCTACCAACTATTTGCTTAATTGAAGAAAATTCTTTGAGCTCCACCCAAGTTAGGCCACTTAGCAGGAAAGAATTGTCTTTAGTACTGCTCAATTTATACCCATTATACAAACTCACATAAAATTAGAAAATTGCTCCAAAAGTGTGCTTTTCCCCCGCCCCAGTACTAGGCTTTGTGGTCCCAGTGCTATGCTTTGTGGTCCTTCCCAAATCACTCCATGCCTGTAACTTAAATAACCCAGCAAATTTAGAAATGCTGCCGGTCCATTTGTAATGAGCAGAATGATACCCTGTTCTATCTTATACCAATACAAGTTCCAGTCCAATTTATACTCGAGGACACTCAATTCTTTCCTTTCCTTTCCCTCTCCATACTTGATTCACTTTTCCCACTGGATAATTTCTCTCTGGCCTCCATTTTTCTTGCAGATTTCAAGATACTTTTATATTCTTATTTAACCTTTTACACTATCCATAACTTCAGCTCACAATACTTTTACTGATTAGTGATGACACATAATGTGTTCCATTATGCATCTTAATAGAGAAACCCCATTAGCGAGATCAAGTTCCATCATTTGATAATGTAAAAATTGTAATGGAGTCGGTCTCAACCTTGACGGAGAGACCTACAGAAATGTGTCAAATAGAAGAGAGATGAGCAGATTCATTTTTGGTGATTTAGGCACTTTATACTGGTATCTTCAGATAATATCAAGGTCTATATACCCAAAACCTGGTTACCACTACTTATAAATAACCGATTGGGTACCAAATAACCCTTTTCTGTTGTCAGGGCATGTTTATTCGAATCATTAACTTGAAATGTTAAGGCACTGTTAACCCAGCTAACAATATAGTCATTCAAACTGAAGCTATATATCTGTTTCATCCCCAGGAAATGATTAATCCACAGTAACCTGTGTAGGCTTGAAAATATCTGTTTCCAACTCTATGCCCAACCAATCAGAAAAGTTCCCTCTGAATGGTAATAGGTTAGGTCCATTCATATGCCTGATACTTCCCCTTACCTATTTTATTGCATCTAACAAAATTTCCTCCACTAAATGTGACATATCTTTTACACGAGGTTCTAAAACTTGCTAGGCGCTAGGAATAAGCCAGTTTTTTTTTTTTTTTTTAAATATTCTCCACCCTCCCCAAATGAAATCTACTATTATCAAAACAAGGAGAAAGAATCACGGATGGGATTGGTGGGGGTTGACTACGGAGAGAGACAGACAAGAGATTAGCTCAGTCAGAGAGAGACGATCGATTGAGATTTGAGCAGATTTAGGTTATTACTTAGTCTAGAACGAAGTATGTACTTATAAAATTACACTAAAGCCCCCTGAAAATTGCAAATTAAATATTTACCCCGACTTTTTCCGATTAATCCCACGTTATCCGACTTTTCCGAGTGGCCTACTAGTCCTGACTTGTTGACTTATGCCACCTAATTCCGAGTTTTTTCTGACTTATCGTCCCAGCGAGTATATGAACCGCCAACCTACTAATCGCCTCGGCGAGGCTCCAATTAGTCGGCCGCCTAGGCCGAGTTCTAGAACACAGCTTTCACATTGTGCTTCCATCTTTAACAGCTTTCACATTGTGCTTCCATCTTTAACAACAGAAATACCTCTATAATGATCACTATTTTTCTCTAACTGAAGCTGCGCATTAGTCGAGAAACTAAAGTGGCAATTACGCAGAAGTAGAAAGAAACTTACTAGGCCGGTATCAATGTACAATGTTAAAGAACATGCTCAGGAACAACCACTATAAATAAGCGGACATATAAAGTATACAATGAGAAATAGATAGACTTAATCAAGTGTTCAGGATATGCGTTTAACTACATAGTAATAATGTGAACCTACAAGGCAAACACGCTCATCTATGCTACTTTAGTTCCACAAAAACACGCGCAATCTCCCTTTCATATTATAAACAAAACAAATAATAAAGATGGTAAATCAATCAGAAAACTATGTCTTTAGTTTCATTGATTCCACAATTATCCATCTAAGTTGAATTACGTATTCTTGTAACCTAAAATCTCAGGAAAAAATCCCTTCGACCTAGACTAGGTTTATTTCTTTTACATCAATTAACCGATAAACGGGTGAGACCTTTTGCCAAACGCTTTGGGCTGTACCCTTTTGCCTGACCTAATACTCTCTTTCTAGGAAATTTTTTTGGGTACCGAATGGGTACCAAGTGGCAGCGCCTACGTGGTACCCAAACATTGCATCCAGGCCATCTAAAAGTGTATTGGACGGCCCAGATCGAAACTCTCTCTCTCTCTCTCTCTCTCTCTCTCTCTCTCTCTCTCTCCATAATCCGGACCGTCCAAAACCGAAATGGTGGCCCAGATCGCGCCTGCAGGTACCACATGGTATCCGCTAGGCACTGAAAAATTGCTCTCTTTCTAGGGTTGTCAACTAATATGACTACATGACCCTGAGTCTTCTCAAATGTTCCCAGAATGTTGAAAACCATAAAAATCTAAGGGTAAATCTTCATATGACAAACATATTCTCATATGAAAAAAACAAATATTTATGGATCAGTGTTATAAAAAGCGCGCGCAAGGCGAGGCACACTCTTTGCGCTATGGGGGGTCATGGCAAGGCACGTGACACAAGACCGCAGATATGGAGCTATGGCGCGCGCCTTAAAATTTTTAGCCTTTTTTTTTTATCATGTGATGCCACAATCAATCTCAGCCATTAATTTATGATGCGCAAAAGCAACCCCGCATCAATGTCACCCATCTATATAAACTTGTAGACGAGGAGGAAGAGGAATGGGAAGATTGGGACTACGGATATTTGGATGAGGGAGGAGAAAGAAGATGTGGAAGCCTGGAAGGATACAAATCAAGTGATGATGAAGATTGAAGAAGATGAAGATGGATCTGAAGTTATTGGTGTTGATAGGGATGATTGATGGGCATGCATGAATCGAAATTAGATTACCGTATGCTTAATTTTGTTGCTCCAGAGCTAAATGTCTATATGTTAGTTTTTTTTATGTTTTGTTGAGTATTTGGTGGTTTAAACATTGATGTTTATGTTTTAAGACATTTGCACGTTTTAAAAGTGTTTGCTTGTGTTGAAAGTTATGCCTATATTAGAAGTCTACTCGTTATAACAAAGTGCGCCACGGTTTCATATGGCGTGCGCCGTGCGCTATTGCTCCAGGGGACCATTGTGCCTCAATGCGCCATGAGCCATTTAAAACACTATTATGGATAAAGAAAGTAAAACAACTACAAGCTAGAAATACCACGATCTAGGTAGTACGAATGCCATAAAATTAGGTGTAAGCAAAGGCAAAGGCCACCCTTCAACTCAGTCTTGTTCACAACTCGGACCTGAGCATACAAAAACCAGCTTTTCCCATGCCCCAGCCCGACCCAACCCTAAGATGTTGGATACTCCTGGTGACCCTAAGATGTTGGATACTCCTGGTGACCCTAAGATGTTGGATACTCCTGGTGAACTTGTTAATTCAGTTAAATGTGTAATATTTCTTAGGTACACCTCATAACACTCTGTAACTTGAGCATTAAAGAGCACAGTAGTAAGAAAAAAATTGCATCATATTCGATATATTTCTAAAACAAATTCAAGAAAAAGTAGTGAGGGTGAATTAGGTCAATATTTTCTAGAGTTGGTTGACAAGTGACAACGCAACTTAAGCATCAGCTCTCTTCCAAGACAAATATAACTGTTAAATAATAAATTTAGAATATTCATGGCCTAGTTTCCCATATAGACTACAAAATACAAATGTTTTTAAGCATATGCACTCTCTTGCAACCTCATCATATTATTTCATAATCAATCACATCAAGGAATCCATTGTTTTGGCAGCAAATGTCAATTATTCTTCAGAAGCACATGCACACTGTTGCACCTCATCATACTCCTTTTTAAGATTATCCACATTAATGAATCCAAGGTTTTGCCATACACGCAAAATAAATCTTCTTCCTGAAAAGGTGTCAGATGAAAATCCTGTCACACCGGTGGAAGTTATGATCCAGGTTGTGCTCATTACAAAGAAAATGAAATTGTTGGCCACCAGCCCAACCCACGTTCCTCCTTCAAAATCCAAAAAATATTACCTTACTCTTATGCCTCTATCTCATCTCCACCGTTCCCGTATCCCCTTCTTTTTTTTTTGGCTCGGCGGCAAAAGCCAGTACTTTTAGTTGTTGGTAGTGGGGTTTGAACCCCTGTCACATTCCCATATCCTATGTTACATGGACGCTTATTAAGGTATGAAAGTACATGTGTCAAGTACTTGACGTGTGGGCAGGGGGATATGTATGGAATGTGTCTTGACACCTGTACCTAGTTTATACACTAAGAATTTAGATCCTTGAACTCAGATGATATTTGAGATGGGGAAAAACTCACATCATCTAGGAAAGAAATATTTCTAAAATATCCCGTTGAGAGAAAATAGAAACTTCATAATTTTTCTTAAAAAGCAGTTGATTTGCAGTACATTTGTAGAATCATTAACATCTTCATGGATAACATCATAACAACAATATCTAAAGACAACAAGTGCCATCCCTCCGACCATACTTGATACTTGAAGGCTCATATCCCAATAACCTTTAGAATTTAGATTTAAGTTTAGGAAGGTCCAAAGCACGGACATCCAACCGATGGTCAAACCCAAATCCATGTAACATGGGACGTAGCTCTATTTTGAAAAATATTCTTGCATGTAGATCAATGCAGACAAAACAAGTAGTTTAGCAAGCAAAACTCTAAGGGGTATATCAGTTGGTAACGACCACAATGGATTTTGAACACTGCCAATTCTAGTGGAATCCTACTTTTATGTGATAAAATTAATCAATTCAATTTAAGGGAGTCGAGTTCCAGTTTTCAACTCCGTGGGGGGCTGCTTTCACAAGATAACTACAGTTCTTTGTACATATACCAGGGGTTTTTGCACAAGGGATTCCTCGATCATCTAATGCACCCCTAATTGTTCAAGAACAATCACTAATGGCCAAAGGAGGAAAATCAACCATAAAGAGTGATAAAAAGACAGGTAATCCTAAGTCCTAACAAAAGATGATTTTCTAATTACGTCACCAGAATGAATGAATAATCCATCCATTACATGCATTCACCCAAATAAGCAAATAACAAAAGGACGCAAATAATTGAGATAACATACGTGGGGGTGTTTGAGATAGTTGTGGGGACATTTTTAGATTATAGTTCTAGATTCTGCTTCATATTTAAAATTATAAATTCTTGTAAAAGCACATAAAACTTACTTGTAATAGCTGTGAAATTATGATTACGCTACAGCAAAAACTGTTTGTACCCAGCTTTCAGAATACCAAGAATCTAAAATTCAATTGAAAAAGCACTCCAAATTCAGGTACCCAGCTTCTCTAAATCAGATTTTAGACATCCTTTCAGCTTGTAGGAATCCCTAGAATCACACTATCTGTTAAATCAATTTTTTTTATTTTACGAACACTCACAAGAACTTTTTAAAACCTAAAATCTCAAAATCTGCTTTTAAAATAAATTGCAAGCACGCACTTTTAGAAGAATTTTCTATTAACACAACCAAAACACGAGGTAATTAATCCGAAGCACTTACCAAACAACCCCAAATCATAAAAACACAAATATCAATTCCGTATCACAAGCAAAAACATATAGATATATATCCACAACATGAACATGAGCACAAAGGACGTACGGTGAACAAGAGGATTGCGACCACGGCCTGAACCGTCTGCTGGAGAAGAACCCCTTTCACCACCGTCCCTTTCGACACCAAGTTCTTCTCGTCCTCGTCTTTCTTCGAATGCAACCGGTAATTCTCGAAAGACCCAAGTGGGATATAGATTCCAGAGTAAACCCAATACACCAGAATCGGCACAAATGTCCCCAGTATCTCATCCGATACGTTAAAATCCATTGCACCCAAATGGGTATAGGCCGTTAATGGGTATATGTAAATACTATGGTGTAGGGAGAAGAAGAGAAGAAAATGGGGAAAAATCAAAGCTTAGAGTTGTGTGGGCTTTTCAAAAACGGGGAGAAATGGAGGAATTTCTCTAGTTGGAATTGAAAAACCCTAACCCTAAACTTTTATTTATTCAAAGGACTCTGGTTTGAATTTTTGTTAATCGGTGAGGTACAAATAATGGGACAGATATTTCAGGAAAGTTGAATCTCGTATAAGGAAAGTTGAGGAAGGATTTGCTTGGTTGTGTTTGACAGCAAATTAATATGATATCAATAACCAATCCTGGCCGTTCAATTTTGGATTGTTTTTTCTCATTGTCGAAAAAATTTCAAAGGAAAAAATTGACAGACCAATCTGTCATTGTTATTTAAGGCATGTGTTGAGCTGTTTTGGCCATGTGAAAGTGTAAGAAATTTACTATGAAAATGTTTTTTTTTTATTTCTATATTTGTGTTTGAATTCTTTTATTTCAATGATGGAGGATTTGGGCGATTTCTCCCGTCAGAGTAGAAGCATCGACATATTAATCCGTCAATGTAATTTTAGGCATGCGTTGAATTATTTCTGACCTTGTGAAAATCAGAAAATATCGGAATTTTACTATGAAAGCATAAAAAAAAATTGGTAGTGAAAGCGTGAGAATCTTATTGGAAGGTGATAAAAAATTATATTGCTTGCGTGTAAATTTGACTAGTGTTATAAAAGCATCCACATCACTAATCGTAAAAAATGAGAGACTGTCTTTTGTCAAACAAAGACAACAAAATGGCAAAGGTATCGCACTCACTATCAAATCTCTCTTTCAAAAATGGCAAATGGCTAATCTTCTCAAAAATGGCAAAATATATGGTAATATTGCCATTTCAGAATTTTGAGAGGGAGAGAAAAATAAATGAAAATGGGAAAACGCAGGTACACCTCAATTATAAAAGTGTGAAAAAAAAATTGGTAGTGAAAGTGTGAAAATTCTAAAACTCGTGAGAATCTTATTGGAAGGTGTAAGAATTTTACATTGCCAGCGTTTAAATTTAACTAGTTTTATAATTTCTAAGTGAAAGTGTGAGAATTTTACAACCCATTTATATTGTCCTATATCTTTTTTTAATCAAAGAAATTGTGAGAAATTTACGGTAAAAGTGCGTGTACAACTTTAAAAATTACACTTATGTTCTTTTGACAATGTTACCGATAAAATATCCAAACACAATATCTGGACACAATATGTATAGTCAATATGGAAATGGAATGAGACCCATATTGAACATTGGAAAGTTGGAGGAAGCTTCGACTACACCAATCCTAGAAGTCCATGTTTACATATGATAAGGTATTTTAAGAACAGGTCAAATGTTTTCGTGAACACGAGGACGCCGGTTTTGACTGACGCGTAAGATTAGGTTCCAAAAAATTGCCTGAAACAGGAAAAGGAGATTACCTTCCAAAACCGCCTTTCAAGAAGCAACCACCAAAACAACCTTACTTTTTATAGAACTAGCATGAACCCGTATTATGCATGAAGAAAAGAAATAACATGATGTGTTTTTCTTTTTTGATTAGCTAAAAAATTGTACTCTTAAGCACAAAGTTTATTTAATTATTGGATCACTTAGATAAAAATATATATATAACAATCCTATTTTCAATGTGCTCCTCTTGACTTTAATTTTCTATGGTGATTGATTATCCTATAAAATCATAATCTATATGTGTGACTTTTCGACAAAATAATTGGTCAAACACCTTGAAAAAAATTAGGATAAGCATAGAAGTATAAAAGTTAGTTTAGATTAACATCTTTAAGCATGCAAATTACGCAGCAACTTTCATAGAATAGTTAATTGTCCGGTGTTTGTAGAAACCCCATGCAATGCATAGCATGAGAGAACTACTGTAGCGATACTTGAAAATTATTGCTACCTAAAAATTACACATATACCTACATTTTAGCCATATTTTTCAAGTCTTACACCAAATTATTGTAGCAGAATAGCTGTGCTAATGTGCTATGCGCACGCGCACATGATGATTAAAAAGAAAATGCATTAGCTATGATTCTCAAGTCTTAGGCAAAATTATTCTTGCGAAATACCCGTGCTAATGTGATATACACATGATGATTAAAGAGAAAATGCATTAGAAGTAGATTGAAGAAAAAAAAAATTATATTGTCAAAACATAACCTATAATATTTTTTTTATATAGTGAACACAAATAGGAGGGGAAAACTTTTGCTTCTATATATGTGCATGAGAAAAACTATGAAAACAAAAACGTGTGGAACATTTATAATTTTTGTCATCTTCCATAACTACTGATAGTTAATTAGTTAAAAAAAAAATCAAGTGCACACGCTAAAAAAAATTATCCATGATTTTGAATTTTACAACACAAGTGCACTCGCTAAAAAAAAAATTAATATCTCAAAAATTTCAACTTATTAGTGTAAATTGTCAGAACTTATAATCATTCATCACATCTACTAAAACGCAAGAAAAATAAAACAAATATATTTGAACTTAAGCCAACAATTAAAATTGTCATTGTGAAATTCCCAATGCCTTCCATTGTGAAATCCAAAAATTTAAGCACGATTGTTTGCACAATTTTTTTTTAGTACAAAGTACAAACCAATCACATATGAAAAGCAATGAAGATGTACTCAAGGCTCGAGCTACATATCTATAAAGGATAAAAACCAAAGTCATACTAAAAGTTAAGAACATTTCTGATTTGCAGTTTCACTCAAATATTTGTATAGACTTAATAGTAACAATTTTAGAAATGATAGTATCCAAAGGGAAAAATCTTACCTTCCTTTTATTTTTATTTTTTTGAAACCACAAATCACGACTGATTGGTAGTTTATAAAGATTTTTAAATTTGAACTTTCAATTTTATTAGACAACTTTCGCTTCCATTATGGGAATAAATTGAAGGGTTTGAATTGGGAAAGATTGAGATTTTTGGATTTGAAATTCGAAAATGATTTTTTAGGACGTGTAATCGAATCTCACATGTGTTGTTTGAAAACTTCAATCACAATCCAATTACTTCATGCCACTTGTCGCAACCGTAGCCCTTGATATAGTCCTTGATAGAATCTTGCTGAACTTGTGCTAACTTTCTACCTTTGTTTTACCTTGCAGTATCACATACGCCCCGATTAGGTTTTGATCACCAGGACAGAGCAATCTCGAATGCAAGAGTTGATAGCCAGTCAGCAGCAGGAGATCCAGGCGCTAAGGGCTCAGATAGTGAGTTCGTAATACTATTTACCGTAGATGACTTGTCTTCCTTTGAGACTAAGAGTGATTTCTAGAGAGATCGATGCTTCCTTTTGGGTGTGTGGGGTCCACGTCGGGATCTACACAGATGATCAGCAGTTGTAAAAGTACATAATTTTTTTGGTCCGTCCCTTAAACAAAAACAAAAAAAAAACTAGCTCAATCGGATAAGTGCAAGTGTTTGATCTAATCATACAACTTTTCTTCAAAAATCCTCTTTTATTCTAAATGAAAATCCAAAGATTGGATCAAACATTTATACCTCTCCTCTCTTTTATTTTATCACTTCCTCTCCTGGATTTGCCGGTAACTCCCCATGCATGGCCGGATCTACTCTCCGGTCAGTGTGGGCGGCCGGAATCTTGATTTTTGGAACAAGGGGATGCCGATCTAGGCCTCTGACACCGACGGCAAGCGGCGGCGACGACACCAGCAGTTATTTATTTATTTATTTTTTATTTTTTATTTTTTTGTTGTTGTTAGTTTTGGTAGGTGGTTTTATTTGGCCAGTGGTTTTGTAGGTGGCAGTGTTTACCAGTTTTGGACTGGTGGTTTAATTTAATGCATTTCTATATCTTTACCCCAAAAAAATTGAGTTTATTTTTCGAGGGGTGACTCGAATGGAGTATTTATTTTTAAAACTACTGAACGATTGAATCATTTGTGTGAAAATCGCGGCATGAAACTCCAAGCACCCATACGTGCAAGCACACCAACGAGGATTAGAAGCAGATTTTTTGGCTTATTTTTCGTTCTTGTTCAAAAAGACAGATTTTTTGAAATTTTCTTTCTTATTCAAAAAATTGTGTTTCGTAATTTGTTACTCTTCCGGTTCCTCTCGTCGAAACCAATAATAGACAAAAACTAAATGCAAAATTAACTAACGCAAAAAAAAATTCAAATAAAGACAAAAAAAGAAGAAGTCAAGTGACTTATTAGGCCAAATCTGGCCTTAGATATTAGAACAGAGACTGTTCTACATCACATAAGGAATCCCATGAGCATGTTCCATTCCCTAAGTAGCAATGATGCAGTGCATAAGGTTCACTGCAGAGACCCGGGCTCATGTGTTACTTTGGTAATGCCCAGATAGCGCGGCAAGTATCCCCCCACCCTTTTCGCCGAGAAGGGATAAAAGAAGCAAAATGAACCTGCACTATTTAGCAGCACAGGCCAGAATACCAAGTCTCGAACGAACAACCAACCGTATTTGGAACAGACATGGAATGGGAGTCGGGAGAATCTCTGGTACACCAAAACTCGTTACAGATCTTAAACCCTCTCTCGTTCGAAAGTGAGAGAAACTATACATTGGATATAAGCCAGAAGAGCGCAAATCATGGAACAGTCAGCAAGCGAATCAAATGAACTCGGAACCAGATTGACACTATTTTGATGCCGGCGAGGAATCTTCTCCACCAGCGTTGCTTTCAACCAGCTGCCAAACAGACAATCAATCAATATTTGTAGTAAAAATGAAATGTCTATTAACAGAATTTACAATCGGTGAAGTAGGATATGCAGACGATGGAGAGGAGTTTTTAGCGTACCAGGGAGCCAACTCGCTCGTATGCTTCCATAACCTTTGGATCTTCTTCATCTCCGTACCCAACTTGCAGTATTCGTGGCCCGTTTACTGACCAGAGAGCCCTTCGACCTGCTTCCTGGTCATGAGATAAAATAAAATGCTCTATTATCCACACGTAAAAGATGTCTTTGAGAATGTGAATTCACAAAACAATTTATCCCAAAAAAAATTCACAAAATCAGAAGAGGGAAACTCGTAATATTAAAAAAGCAGAAGAAATGGTCAGCTCTCGCTTTTCAAATATCCGAGAAACAACAAATTTGGCTCCTGATGAAGTCCGTAACTTTCAAAAACATTCTAGTTCTCCGCGGATGTATCTTCCTACACGGGGTTTTCAGTTAATTCCATCAGTGACACACGTGGGTGAGATTTTTGTTTTTATGTCAGCATTGTGTGAGACCACTTGCCTGGCCTGAAGATCAACTTGTTAATTACATCATCTTAATTGCTTGATTGCTGATCATATATGTAAACTCAACAATTGATTTTTACCTAGAGGCGTAAAAAAGAAGACGAAAGATAAGATTTTACGGACTTGTATTTGTTACCTGTAACGAAATCAAGTAAATAGCCTCCAGTGTTTGCACACGAATCTCAGGATCCTTGACCGGTTCACGCTCAATTGAGAGTGCACTCGCAAGCTCAAGTGGCATTTTTGACGTGTCCTGTTCACTGTAGATCTGCCTCAAGTCGAGATCATAAGAAAAACGAAATTCAGAAGGTGAGCACTAGCGAAGTCAGTGCATAAGAGACTACAGACAAAAATCACATATAAAAGCCACAATTCAAGTAAAAAAACACTGAAAAATAAGCAACAGTAAACCCAAAATCCTATTTAGTATTTACCACTTTAAATGCAGTTGCAGAAACGCAACACACATTTCGAACTCAGATTGCAGAAAAGAAATAGAACGCTTTCCTTTCTATTGCGACCCTGAGGAAGGTTTCCTCAATCATTAGGGAAGAGTTAAATAAGAGTCACGTGAGCAAAACGTGGCCCTGACGAGTAGACGTCAGCTCATCAGGTATTATAACAGCGTTTGCCCAGCAGAGGGCGAAGGGAATATTCCAGAATATTCCCAAATGACGAGATAAGCACAATCCCTGCGAATCATGGAAGAGATCGAGATACCATAATCGGGGTAAGACTCCAATATGGGAAGGAACTCCAGACGAGCAAGGGAGTTTAGTATGGCAAGGATTCCTAGCGAGTAACGAATCCAGTGCAATAAAGATTCTGTTACCCAATGGGGACAAACCCCTAGCGGGAAACCTTAAATTAAGGTAACAGAATGGTGATCCAACTCGATATGGATGCATGAAAAAAAATACGTGACGGACTTGGAGTATTATGCCACGAGTCCACAAAGAGGTTGGCCCCACTATTACTTATAGCCTTATAGGTATCTTTTTGACCCAGTTCAGGGGGAAAAAAAAAACTGTTGTCTGGGGGCACTAGGTTTTCAAATGTGTTTTACGGGGCATAACCAGCTCATTGTATTCCCCTCTATGATTGTGAGATTCCTCTGTTGAGCTGAGTTTGCGAGCATCGCTTTCAAGCTGAACTATGTAAATCCTCTGTGTTCTTTTTGTGATTGGTCTGTGTTCCTTCCAAATATAATTTTTTATCAGACTAAAACTTCTTTTTAAATTTCTTTTTGAGTTCTATTTTCTTTTTGAGTTCCATTCAGTAGTCTCTGGCTATTACTTTGCTCTTCCCCCACTATAGTAAATCAATAATACCACTTGTGCTAACCCATTTTTGGTTTTGTCCAGGTTGGGAAAACAATTAGTTCACGAGTATTAGCTTCTGAACGATCGAAGAAGTGGTTTGGAAATAAATACTTCGACAAACACTTTCAATAAATTGCTTCAAGTAGCTTACAAGTATATCCAAGTAAGCATTTAGGGCTTATGCATGAAAATCTAGAAATAGAGCAAAAACACTGGATTTACCAACAATCACCTCACCTATGAAAATCTACTTCACTTGCATTAACCAACCAAAAAGGTGAAGACATAGTATTAATGCTGAAAAATAACCGCACAAATATATGTGTCCACAACTGATTGCTAAAGGGTTCAAAAAGGCCAAGATAAAGAAAAGAACTCACCTTGTTTCCAGCAACTGGCAAAAGTAGAGTAGGCCAAAGAAACTCGGATATCAAAAGCAAATTCTGTAGCTGATTCTCAGCTTCAAAACAGCAGTTGCGAATAGTTCCTGAAACCTGTGAACCGGAAATCACCCCCTGTTACATGATGCTGCAGATATATAGCCGAAACAGTTACAAATATTGAAAACCATTATGCAGCAAAGTTTACCAATATTTAAAATACCTAAATATAGTCCTCAACTTGAGTGAATGCTGAACAGAGAATCGACTTTAAGTGCAATATGGCTTTTCCTAGAGATATTTCAGAGACTACATCCAAATTATAAGGCTATCCTATTTCTTATTGCTTCAAGAAGCTGGAGGATAGGTCTGGAACTGTCAACGACACTAAAATGGAATGCAAACAAGACAATAGTAGTTAGGCTGAACATTGGGCCAGGCATTAACATCAATAAGGATATGCCGAAAGGCAGAGAGACAAAATCTACAAGGTGTGACTGTTGTAGCTTGCTCGGAGGACGGTGGATTTGAAGATTAATGGAGACCGACTAAAAAGCCACTCACTAACAGAGGTTACAACAAGCAACCCATAGGCTTGAACGGCAGGAGTTTCCCTTTATGGTTCTTGGGTTGCGGGTGGAAGAAACTAGACAACAAAAATTTGTAAGCCTCCCTACAGACCTCAAAGTTTCTGCCTTTGGGAGAAATGGAATAAAGGCGTGGAAAAAATCTTCAATCACACATACATTGAAAATTTTGAAAGAACTCACATTCTTAACTGAAAAATTCCCAAAGGGTTCAAGTAAAGTTTCTTGGGGCTTTATCTCACCTCCTAATAATATGTATAAATTGAAGCTGAACATTTAAATTTTAGCTGATTCAGCTTTCCTGGAGCAGGAAGCAAAAAAAAGTACACAAAACATAAATAAAAAATCAATAATGGAGGACAAAGTGACGAACTGTTTATGGTCTCCCAATTGAAGGAATCAAAATTCCACTTTCTTGGTTCTCAGATGTTCCCAAGGTTCACAATACAGAAAAATCAATTCAGGAAAGCGTAAGAAGCACAGATATTGATGAAAGAAATCTTCCGTTTGCATACCCCCTTCTTTCGCAATGAACTCGTCGAATCAAATTGCCTAATGACTTGCTTGAGAAGTCCTCGCTTTGGGTCTAATAAAAGTTTCCTCCCTGCTTCTTTTTTCGAGATATTTACAAGTATAGAACCAACATGCTCAAAAGGATCACCTGAGAAGCAGGGAAATTAAAAGGGAAAATGGTCGGCAACGGAAGATAAAAACAAATGCTGACAGGCTATAGCAACAGCAACAATAGTACGAACGAACTTGCCACATTTTTGAATGCACGTGTTAGCATGTTGTCAAAGCATCCCAAATCCCAAAATATATACCTATGCATTAATCTTCTATTGACAGTAAAAGTCACTTAAAATTATAGGAATACTAACTTAAAACACAAATTTAAATGAAATTGTCTCATCGCGTACATCAACAAAAAAAAAAAGTTAGAAAGCATTAAAGTAACATAATTTGTTTAGAAATAACTATAGGGATCCTAAAAACCACATCCCACTGCGTTGTGGCTAAGGAGTAGGTAATGCCAATAAAAGCTTCCCATCTCAACGCACATTTCACATCTTCCACAACACTTTAACATACATTTTCAAACTTTCCTTGGACTTTTATGTACATTTTACGCATACTTCAAAGTTAACCAGCAGCCATTATGCATACCATGAATATTAAGCATCAAGGAGACACATAAGCTATAACCCTATATAGGTCTCATTCACAATCATGCATCAGTTTTTGTATTTGATATAACAGTAATTATTAAAGTGCACAAAAGAAAGATGAAGTAAAACAAGGATCATTACCCACCATTCTTCTCATTGGAGGAAGTACAGAAAGATCTCACGAGCTTCATGACATACAGGCCATACATCTTCTCATCTCCCGTCTAACAAATGAAGGCATATCATGTAATATAACCCAAAGTACAAAGGAGAAGAACAAAAAAACACGAAGTGGTGCTACTACTCCCCTGTCCCATCATAGCTTTTTTGGTCACAAGGATCCAACAAAATCAGAAACGCTCAAAAACTATTGTTCTGAGATTAATCCACACTGGTTGAAAATAAAGCAGTAAAAACATAATTAACGGGTAAGCACCTGAAGCAAAGAATCAATACCAGCATCCAACTGGGTAAGATTTACTAAGAACATAACGAGCAAGCGGGTAATCCCAGCCCCCAGCTTATAAAGAACATCCATTGTCGTACTAATCATTCCCATTGAAACCATTTTTGCTGCCAATTCTGAATCTTGTGACAGATTAATAAGAGCCTCAGCTGCAGGTTCCGAAACTTCCTAAAAGATTCAACCAATTTCAGGGAAAGAAACTAATAATTTGACTGATTTGTTTATCTGCGAGCAAGCAAAAATAATAATTCGAAAATAGAACCTTCTTTTCAGCTAACAGGCGAAACAGTGATGGTAGGGCAGTATCAGAGTACTTTGCTAGGGATTGCAAGCCATCTTCGGCCCCGGTCAAATCCCGAACAATATCAACAGCTGCCTTCTTAACCTGAATTTGGTTTTCAAGTACCAAAATCACTAAAATCACAATTCCAATACAAGTAGGTATTTACTATAGGTGCTTATTGCATCTCCAGGCCTTACCCAAATCTCAATTCAAACATTGGACTTCAAAAAAAATAAAAATAAAAAATAAACCCATCAAATCCCTATCCAGTCCTTCAAGTTTACGCTAGAATAACCAAGGGTGACTGGTTTTCTAAGTTAAATTTATCAAGATTAAGTTGTGCCTTCCTAATGGACTACTCTTCCATTGGTAATGAAGCTGTTACTCAAACCTACGCTTGAATTACAGTTTGCCCATTAGAGCGACTCATCTTTTACTGGTTTTGTTAACTTCGGCTTTTTAGTAAAACGTTAAGTAATTGGTGGAGAGGAGAAGTGAGAGGGACAAACATCAAATACACAACAACCCTCACAGAATTTTCGATGAAATTAACCAGAAATCTTTCAAGCTTTTTAGAGAGAGAGAGAGAGATACTGACTGGGGGAGATGGAGACGACAGAAAGCCCAGCAATTCTTCCAGTTCGTTGGCCATCCTTACTACTTTCTTGCAAACGGCGGTTTCTCCTGGTGTTTATTTTCGACTGGCGAACAGCTCCAATACGGCTGTACCCAGGCTTTGTGCATCTGCAGCCCCAATCTGCCTTCTATAGTGATAGGTACACACTCTCTCAACAACTCTCCGCCATACCCTCTCTCACATGTGTAGTGGGCTCACTCGGACCCACTCGGTGGCTGAGATGGGTGTGTACCTATCATTTTTTATCTGACTTTGACAGAATTACTACAGCTTGTTTGTTTAGTAGTTTTAAGTTTAGTTTAGTTTTGGAGAAAGGTGTAATGAATGAAAAGAGATAGAGAGAGAAATGAGCAATGGCGGAGCCAGGATTGAGAATCCAGGAGGGCCGAGTTCAAGGGCGGCTCTAAGATTCTCTTCAATTTTTCAGTGTTTTCACATTGAACCTAATGTCAAACAACTATTATCCTTATATGTTTATTATATATAGGTTTTTTAAGTGGGCCATACTTGTTTTGTTTTGTTAGGGCTATAACAATTTGGTTCAAATTTTGTTGGAAACATTTATTTTAATTTCAAACGAGTAACCCTGCGCTGAAAATAGCAAAAAAAAATTTAATTTATATCAAAATTTTAATTTTTTTTCAGTGCATTTTTCAAACTGCGGGGGGGCCAGGGCCCATCCCAGCCCATGGCTTGCTCCGCCCCTGGAAATGAGTATAATGATTACAAAACTAAACTAAAACTATGAAACGAACAAGGCCTACATATCTAGTTGACTAGCTTGGGTGTTTTGGCAAAATTGTTTTTTAGTATTATTTTTTTTGTCTTTTATTCAAAAAAATAATAATAATATTTGTCTTACATTAAATTTTTTTAATGAACTATTAGTTCGTCTCACAAGATAAATTTAAAAGGTCAAAAATTATAGTCAAAATTAATTTTGTAAGTAAAGTCAAGAACTTTAGATTATTTGAGTAATTTTGCATAATTCAAAAAAATTGATTATAAATTTTTGACTTTTTAAATTCCTTTCATCGAGATTAGCCAATAACATAAAAAAAAATATATTGACGCAAGACTAACAAATACAAAAATGAATAAATAAATAAATACAAAAAAAAAAGGATTATTTTACCAAAACACCCATGTAGGGGATTTCCAATCTTTTTCTATTTCTTAACCTTTTTTTTTTTTTTTTTTGGGGGGGGGGGGGGGGGGAATTGCTCTAAAATGGTAGTAAAGGCAATTAATTGCAAAGACGTGGAACACTTTTTGAAAATTGCTCCCAACATGAAACACACTTTTTTAATTGCACATACATGGTACCCATAATTATGTTGACCGAAATATCCACTTGATCTGTGATTTCGAGTGCAATGAATTTGTTGAGGAGTGCAACCATTGTCAATGTAGAGTGCAACAAAAGTGGATGAAATGTGCAATGGTCAGAAAATCTTCCCAGTGTGACTTCAACACACACCCTTCTTGAATTTGGATAAAGGAGATGTGATTTTTACTTAAGTAAAAAACGTGCAACATGGGTGCAAAGTAGTTGTTGAGGAGTGCAACAGCCCTCCATTAAGGGTTCAATAGAAATAGAAGAAGAGTGCAATAGTCCGTAAAAATATTTCCAAAAGTTTTGAATTGTGCAAAAAAACGTGTGACATGGGTGCAAAACAATTGTTGATGAGTGCAGCAGTCCTCCATTAAGAGTTCAACAAAAGTAGAAGAAGAGTGCAATAGTCAGTAAAAATATTTCCAAAAAGTTTGACTTGAGTAAAAAACGTGCAACATAAGTGCAAAGTAGTTGTTGAGGAGTGCAACAATTCTCCATTACGAGTTCAACAAAAGTGAAAGAAAAGTTCAACAAATTCATTGCACCCACGTTGGTCCAAATTCAAGAAGGGTGTGTGTTCAAGTCACACTGGGAAGATTTTCTGACAATTGCACCCTTCATCCACTTTTGTTTCACTCTACATTGACAACGGTTGCACTCCTCAACAAATTCATTGCACTCGAAATCACAAATTCAAGAAGGGGGTATTTCGGTCAACATTATTACGGGTTCCATGTATATGCAATTAAAATTGTGCGTTTCATGTACATGCAATTTCTAAAAAGTGGTCCATGTCTTTGCAATTAATTGCCCCTACTACCATTTTAGAGCAATTCCCCCTTCCCTTTTTTTCCCCCTATGGTAGGAGCAAAAACACAAACACTGTGTTCACTTCATATTTCCAAAAAAAATTCCAAAAAGATTCTTTCCCTATCTCTCATCTTTCTAATCATTAATCACATTTCTCTCTACTCATACCCCTCTCTCCAATCATTATTTTCATTTCTCTCTCTATCTCTCTCCAATTATTACACCTCTCTCTAATTATTATTTTTTCAAAAAACACATCCAAACACTATCTCAAAAATATTTCTCAAAATATTCTTTTCAAAATTCTCAACCAAACAAAGCGTTTAAACATACTCATTTTTATTTTTTCTGCAGAAATTGAGTTTTGTCCATTTCTTTATCCCACATAAATCTAAGCCTGACTCATTTCATTTACCCTTTTATCTAAACACGATCTTACCCTCTTTTTTATATTTACCCAAATTGAGTCAAAATTTGAGTAAAAACTCAATTTGGGTATGAGCATCTCCAATGGCAAAAACTCATTTTTATCCCCCCCCCCAAAAAAAAAGGATTTCAAGAGGGATAAGATTGAGCCTTGAAGAAAGGGTAAATGAATGGGTCAAGTTTTGGATTTCAAATCAAAGAACTATATATAAAAGGGAGAATGTGCACATTTTGGACCAAAAAACCCTACTTCTTATGCTGTATAATAGACTAGACTGGTTTGGAGTTTAGTTCAATGTCACTCCTTATGGTGTGTCCTAATTAATTAATGTTATGCCTACTAATAATTTATGATACGCCTTCTAAAGATTTATGTTATAATGGGGGACACCGCAAAAAAGGTGAGTCATAGCATAGTCATAACACGTTATGCCATTTTGAAAACTTTTATGCCTTTAAATATTATTTTTCTTATGCCTTGTAATGGTTTATGTTATGCCTTTTGATGTTTTTTGTTATGCCTTTTAATGGTTTTTGTTATGTCTTTGTTATTCCTTTTAATGATTTTTTGGGGTAACAATGTAGCATCTTAAAAATTCCTTCGGTCTTTGTTTTTTATTTTCCTTCTGGAGTCTTCTCACATCGTCTGTTGTGTCTTCCCTCTCCCTAAAAACACGAATTTAGTGATATCAATAGGTACTTTTCTATGTACTTTTCACTTTGCCGTCAAGTTACGCGACGGAGGTAGGATGATTCAGAGAGGATCTACAATTGTAGTTTTTTGCAAGTGATTTGTGTTCCTGGTGGTGTACTAAGGGAATTATGCGTCTTTGCAATGTGAATTGTTTGAGCGGCATGTAGTATTGTTGTCCGTCCTTCAATTACTGTGAATACGGAATACGGAGAGAGAGATTTTTAGAGAGATGAAAGTTAAGTTAGTATTAGATAAAAAAAATAAATTCTTTTTAGATTTTTTAATATTTCATTTTTTTTTACATTTGCAAAGTACGTACTAATTTGAATTTATTTTTTCCCACTTTAAATTTTTAATTTTCAATTCATAAGAGTAGATACATCACTCGTGTATATCTTCTTGTGCATAAATGAAAATAATGCTAGCATGCATCGAATAAAGGGGCTAGAAAAAATTAAACTATTTTTTTTTTTTATCAACTAACATTGTGACCGTTCAAAAACACGTCCAAAATAAACATTGTGATTTTTGTCCGTGCATCGAATGACGATGGGGTACAACTCATGGGTGCACACCGGCCCAGTAGCCCACCCAGCCTAGCTGGATTTTTTTAGGGCTTGGGAAAAATATTTAGACCCATAGGGGCGGGCTGGGTTGACATTTTAAGCCCGTTTGTTAATTGAGCCGGGTCTGGAAAATTCCTTTGAGGCCCAACCTGGTCTGACCTGACCCGATATAAACAATATAGTACTATTTTTATTTTAATACTATACGTATATATGCATATGTTATCGTTGGAACCTAGTTGCTTAGATTTTGTTTATCTTGATGAAAGTGACATTGATGAAGATGAATTACAAGTAAATAATATTTTTGAAGTAGTAGCAATTTGTTAAGAAATCTTTGAAGTTTATTTTATATATATATATATATATATATGCACCACACTTCCACTCCAAACTCCCGGATTTTAAAAAAATTCACACCTCATTGATCCCGATCGAATTGCGATGATCCGAACCGTTCAATGTGTTTAAAAGGTGTTTTTTAGGACCCCCGCGAGAAATAAAAAAAAAAAAAACGGGAAGGGCTTGATCCGAGCCGCTTTTGCATATACTGTTTTTGTGAAAAATGACTCGGATCAAGTCCTTCCCGGTAATTTTTTTTTTATGATTTCTCACGGAGACCTTTGAAAACACCTTTTAAACACATTGGATGGTTCGGATCGTCGAAATTCGATCGATAAAGTGGAGGTCCGAATTTTTTTTAAAATCCGGGCTCCCTGACCGGAAGTGGACTCTATATATATGTATGTGTATATATATATACTCCATATATTTCTATTTACTAATGTCTTGTAGTAATAACTCATAGTTTTTTCTTCCTTTTATTTTTATTGTGCTATACAAGATCTGCTGCGAAGGAATGTGATTTCCAAGGAGAGATACTCGAGAGAAGTTTTTACATGTTAAAGTTCCATTTTTTAGAGCACCATAATTGCACTTTAATTTATGGGTCTGTTTTTAATATTTTTCGGAAAACTTAGAACTTTAAGTATATTACTACGGTTGTGAATCGTGATTGTAATCGTTATGGTTGATTAATTTATGTTTGTCGATGCATGCTTTACAAAAATAAATGGGCTTTTGGACGGGCTTGAGAAATTAAAATTTTAATTAGGCCGGGCTTGGACATATTAAATAAAGCCCGATTATTAATAGGTCAAGCTTGAGAATGGACAAATCTCATTATTATCTAATAAAAGCCCGGTCCGAACCTAGCCCAGCCCCGTGTTTGTGTAACCCTCGCCCCTCGGTACAACTCCAGTTTTTCGGAAAGTAAAGGAAAGGGCACACACGTGTGTTTGGTGTCATCCCGCCAAAATTGGGATTTCCCTGCATTTTGCACAGAGAGAGAGAGAGAGAGAGAGAGAGAGATGAACTATGGAAGTCGAGAAGAAGATACGTAAGAAGTTCAAGAACGAGCGATACATCCTCAAACTCGAAGCCCTTAAAGAAGTCCTCTCCTTCCTGTCCCATTTCCCAGACGAAGCCTCCGAACTAGACGAAGCCCTTGATCTCCTCCTCGGCAACCTGCGTCGCCAATCCCGTACGTGATTTTCATTCCGCCCCCTCCCTCTAACTATAGTTTTGAATACAGCCAACACATTTCTGTTAATAATTATGTAGTGGAGTTGCTGTGCTAACAATGATTTGGCGACCTAATTTTGCAGCGAAATCATCAACCCTGGACAAGGAAACAGTGTACAGAGTCGCGAGCCTTTTATTGAAACCGCAAGCCTCCAGCGCAGCTCTCCGCGTTATTGATGACATCTTCGTCATCCCAAAGTTCCGCTATGATCCAGTGAAAAAGAACTTCTGCGAGTTCGTGCCAATTTCCTGAACCCAATTCCTTCTTTTGTCCAATTTTACTTAATGATATACGAAAACCCCCTCATTGTTTATTTCATTGCTATATGTTTAGAAGATTTTTTTTTTCTTCCATTTGCATTGCCTTTATTGAGTTTGTGTACATATTTTTCGTGAGATCTGTATCATTCATCGTCTATGCAGTCTGGTGAAAAATACGAAAGGAAAAAGTAGTGCAAATTAGACTCGTAAGAAGTTTGAAGCCATATAATATTTTGAGAGATTCAATTGAAAGTGCATTAAAATTGGAAGGACCTTAGCGATAAACATGCCGCAAGGTCGTATGTATATGGGCATGTGTTGCGCTTGGGGTGGAGCAAACAATGTCATGTTCAACTGGGTCGGGTTGTTACATTTTTTTTACCATAGGGAACTTTGCTTTGAAAGCTATTAATTATTTGGTAACTGTTAAATTGACGCATTTCTTACATACTTTTGGCTTATTTGTTGGCTGTGTTGATACTTAAAAAATGGACTACCATTTGCAACATGAAAAAAGGGAGAAAAAAAAAAGGGACTAAAAATTTGGGACGGAAAACTGGGATTGTTGAGGAAGTTATAATTTTTTACTTCTGCTTAGTTTTCTCAACCGCTGAACTGAGAGGATATGTGAATTTCTTTGTTTTACCAAATTGGGGGGGTGCAAAATTGGGACTGTTGGAGGTTAGGGAGTCCTTTTCATATGGACGTGGAAATCAGAATCACCGTTGCCTTGCTACTGTTCTTCTTACTGTCAATTCGTACACTCAATTAGGAGGTAATAGTTATGCCAATCTGTTACCTTGTAGGCATTCAGGAAGCATTCCAATACATGGCGATGCTTCTTCCAAAGCCTTTTTATATAGGGATAGGTTTCTCTTGTTGCAATGGAGGCTTTATCGCGATCCACGTTTTTCTAGGCCTGCATTTGATACAGAAAGGTCTCAGTTTGGCAACTGTGAGGTAATTTCTGTCTCTCTCTCTCTCTCCTCCTCCTCCTCCTCCTCCTCCTCCTCCTCTCTCTCTCTCTCTCTCTCTCACACACACATACACACACACGTGTGCGCGTACCCACGCGGACTCACAGACACTTACTCTATTAAAAGGACATATATGTGTATATGTTGGGCAGATATCTCCTATTCAGAGTCTGACTGGGCTAACTGGGAGAAGATGTGTTATGGGCGTTATATCTCAGTTGGAGGATGGCCATTTCTACTTGGAAGACCTAACCGCAGCAGTTGAGATAAATTTGTCCGATGCAATATCCTGTAAATGTGTTATTGTGTTGTAAAAACTGAAATGTATTGTTTCACTATTCAAGACTTATTTTAACTCCAATAGGTTGGCAAAGTGGGCATGAGAAAGCAATAAGTGCTTGACCATGAGGTCGCATGTTGAATTCCACGGAAGGCACCATCCTAGACCTTAGGGCCACTAGGGGTTATGCCCGGTCGTTACCTTTAGGGCCCCGGAATTAGTCGAGGTGTGCGCAAGCTAGCCCGGACATCTAGTTATAAAAAAAGACTTATTTTTTCAGGTTTGAATGCTTGGTACTGGCCTGCTTTATAATCCCAAGAGTGAAAGATCTCGTCAATGTTAGGAATGACTCTCTATATCACCTGGGAGGACTCTGCTACATTTGACTATTGAGCTAGTGTTTTAAAATATTGTCTTTTTCTTTGATGCTTTTCTGGCCCTTTTCTATCATCTCCTTAAACATGTTGGTGTTAGTTGATGTGTTTAATTTGTTTGGTGCTTGTTTTACTACTTGAACATGGCTCAGCTGTGAATTATACCAAGCTACTGAGAACCCTTCTTTCTTCCATCCCGTTGTTTTACTGCTAGTTATCTGTTCTTTTCTTGCTCTTGGACAATGAGAAAATGGAAGCTGTGAAATTAAAACCAGGTAGATGCAGTTTGGGGCTTGCTCAACATTTGCAGTTTTTTGGATTGACTTTAGGGAAACTACGTAAATCTGAAGTTCGTTTCTTATATAGTATCTAAGGGTGCTGTATTTTGTGGTACGCTTTGGGATGCATTTAAAGTTATGGCAGGATATTATGGTTGAAATACCAGTAGAGAAGGGGTGTAAGAATCATTGTTTTCTTTAACATGCAATACAAGATAAAAACAGGGGTTGTCTCAGAAAACACAATAGTTTTAGCTGAAGGCGAAATGCTAGTGGACGGTATCTTTAAGGTTAGCGCTTATCTTCATTCTTTGCACTTATCTTCTTCTGCATACTTATTTTTTATTTTGAAGTACCGAATAGCATTGCTGACTTCTTATTTTTCTTTTTAATTTTTAATGTTTCCTTTTATTGAAGATGTTTTATGTGCATGTGATTGTACTTCTCGTGTTCTTCCCCTTTAGTTTTTGCTTGCTTAATTCGTAGTTAGTTGACTGGGATATGCCATTACACTGAGCATCTGCCTGTATTAATTTGCCTTCCTTTTATGACCATCTGAGCTGCAAAGATGTCCTTGGGTACTATTTCTTGGTATACAGTTTCATATATAGACCGCAAGGGCATCTGCATCTCACACTTTAAAATATGAGCTAAAGTGTGTGCTAACTGGTGGAAATAGTTGAACAAGTGACCTAATTTGTGCATGTGTATCTTAATTTATGAAGTAAATAGGTGTCCAATGGATTAGACAAAATATTATAGAAAAAGATGGAATAGATAAAATATGATAAGTGATTGTAATTAGTGTGTGTTGGCACAGGTATAAAGCACTAAATAATTCCACATTTGAATTTGAGGTCCTCTATCGTGAATCCCACGAAAATCAATCTAGTAAAGATAATCTCATAATGCAACGAGATGCCTTCGTAGCAGTGATATGTTAAAGTAAAATATGGATTGAAATGTCGAATTGCACTTTTCAAATTATTGTGAAAAGTGGAGCAAAATTTTGGGGGCATTTTGGTTTTGTCAGTAGGTCGCTTAACTACGTGGAACGTTTTCTGCTAAAGTTCCAATTATAGTGAACTCGAAGTCCAGTGATAAGCTAAAATGGAGCAAAAATAATAAGGGCATCTTCAGTTATTTTCTCTAAATATAATCTCTGAGGCAATGTGTTGAACTGTAGCTCGAACGACTCATTTTGGTTGTCATGCCAAACTAACAACATTTAAATTAGTTTACAGGCTACTTGATTTTATTGAATTTTATGTTCTTTCATTTGATCACTGCATGATATGGTATGGCTTAAGCACATTGATAATTAATCTACCTTTATATGTTTGAATTATGCTGTGCTAATGATTAGTGTTGGTTTTGTGTGTGTACCGAGTATGTATTTGTTTGTGCAACATCGTGGAAATTTTACTCCTATACATTTATATGCCATTCCCACATGAGATAGCAGGATCCACCTCTAGCCAATCTGGCATCTGGCCTTGTGTTGAATTTCGGTCCTATGTTTCAAAGTTCTGGGCAAACTAAACATACTAATGTTTCATATCGTGTACGTATGTGCAGGTAAAAACATGTGGATTTCCTCCCTTAGAAGACAGAGACAAGTCAATCTCAGCAATTCCTGGACTTGATTTCTTTGGTTGTGGAACACTAAAAAAAGAAGAAACTCCCTTTTCCGGTCTTCACTGTTAATCCTCATTTAGAGCTCTATTTACTTCATCCTATATTGAAATGTTGTAATGTTTTCCTAAACGTTTCCAATAGCTGAGATTTGCAGAGATGGAAAAATGTGCTGAGAATGTTATGTTCGTCATAATCTCTGATATTTGGCTAGACAATGAGGATGTAATTATTCCTTGTCCATATTTTTTCTTTGTATCTTGTTTTGTTTCGTTTTCTCTTTCTTTTTGTTTCTTGTATCTGTCCAATCTAAACAATGTCTTATCCGTAGAGTAGACTATGAGAAGGCTAAAAGAAGTCTTGTGTCATTATGACAAAGAAGACGTGGTTCCTTCTCTGTTTGTTTTTATGGGAAATTTCTGCAGCCATCCATGTGACCTTTCCTTCAATTCTTTCTCAAGTCTCAGGTGAGGGCTCAAGTGATAGTATGTTACTTGCTTAGTAGAACTTTGTTAGAAGAAATCTGGTAATGAACTACCTTGGCATGCAGATTGAAGTTTGGAGAGCTTGGGCAGATGATTGGTGCCTGTCCACAATTAATGAAGCATAGTAGATTTTTGTTAATTCCTGGTCCTGATGATCCTGGTGTGTTGAATTGATTCTTGCTTCTTCAAATTTTCCTCGATGTAAATTCATATTCCTTGCCCGTATTTACTGTCATTTTTAGGCTCTTCAACAGTTCTGCCGAGATGTGCTTTGCCAAAATATATAACTGAAGAATTTAGGATGCACATACCAAATGCCATATTCTCAAGTAACCCTTGCAGGTAAATCTGTCTTATCACTTGGTCCTATGCCCTCGGGCTCTGCCAAAATTTGTGCTTCTTATAGAGTTACTGCTGTCTTTTGAATTATTCAGTTCATGTTGTGTTCCTTTTATATAGCTTGTGCACAATGTATTCTCTTGACTTGAAAATGGTGGCTGTGTTTGAAACCAGAGTCAAGTTTTGCACCCAAGAAATCATTTTCTTCCGTCAGGATCTGCTGTATAGAATGCTTAGATCATGTTTGATTCGCCCTTCTACAAAGACCAGTGATCCTTTTGAGCACGTGGGTTGGTTATTTAGGTCCTTTGTTTCATTCTCCGCTTTAAAATTGTTGAAGACTGATGTGTGCGCGCGAGCGAGCTTATTGATGCTCACAAAGCTAATTGAATCAAGTTTTTGTTGCAGCTTGTTGCCACCATAACACATCAAAGCCATCTCTGTCCCCTCCCTCTGAGTGTACAGCCCGTTATCTGGAACTATGATCACTGTCTTCAACTTTATCCAACCCCACATACGGTACTGCTCCTGTTTTGCTATCTTTTATTGGACTTGACTTTCTGCTCTAAAATTTGGTTAGCATGCTTTGTTACTAAGTTATTGGAATGTTCTTTCTGATGATCTGGTTTAATCTAGTTCCCTTCTCTCTTGCTCCCCTCTCCTCTTTCCTCTCCGTCATCTTGTTAATTGGGATCTGTTTTGGCTTAACGGTGTCGGTCGGCTGGTTTCTGTATGCTGCCATTATCATGGGGCTTCTCCGTCTTCGGATCCATCTCTCCCGCCAGGTTTTCATTGTTGGATGTGTCTGGTTTTGGGCCTAACAGCTAGGGGATGGAGCGGTTTCTGTCTGGGTGGTCTGGTGTGTTGTGGGTGGGCAACGGCCGGCGGGCTGGGTTTGCAGGGAGGCGGTAGATAGGGTTAGGTTTCCATCTATTGAGTTTGGGCTTAAATGTTGTATCGGGTTTGCCCTTTCTGGGCTAGGCCATTAGGTGTTTGGGCTTTGCCCACCGGGTGTGTCTTTGGGCCTCGGCCCATCAGGTCTTCAATTTCGGTTGGAGTCCCCTCCCCTCTCCCCCAACTTGTACCCTTATCAAGTTTTCTCTAATACAACTTTTTTGCCAAAAAAAAAAAAAAAAAAGGAGCAGCCAAGAGTCAGATCTTTGATTTTAAGGTTTTCAGTGTCGGACCCTTAGATTTACACCCGCACCCGGTACCACACCTGTATCCATTTAACATAGATTTTGGTTGTTTTAGTTCTAATATAAAAAATTTCCTTTTACTGATCTAAAATTTTAAACAAACACCCTCCAATCAATTTGGCCAAAAAGAACAATCTAGCAAATGGTGCTATTGCTTGTTCATATTGTTAAAAGTCATCATCCCAGTTCCCTCTCTCTCTCTCTCTCTCTCTCTCTCTCTCTTACAAATTTGCAATGCAGATTGTGTTAGGGGACAAAAGCGAGCAGAAGGCATTCAAGTCCGAAGAACTTACATGTTTCAATCCCGGTTCCTTCTCAAACGACAGCAGTTTTGTGGCTTATGGTCCTTGCACTCGTGAAGTTGTGTTGTCAGAAGCTTAAGCCAATTATTTTGGGCCAAGAATACAGTCCGGTGTAGGAAGGAACAAAGTATTACTCCATGCATGATTGTTTATCTAGTCGGATTTTCAAGCCAAAAACATTTCTAATCCTGAAGAATTTATTAATTTATCAGCTCCTATTTATCTTGAGGGAACTTCTTGTTTTAAGTATATTTGATTCAACTGTTAATAGCAGGCAGAATTTTTAAAAATTTCATGCTAATGAGATGGGAAGCCAAGTCACATAATTCGCGTGCGTGTGTGGGAGCAGGAGCAGGAGCTTGAAAGCGTCTTTAAAACACATCCTAACCTACTAAAATCCACGAGTGCAAGGATTGAGTGCGCTCGAGCACAATGCGAGAATTGAGAGTAATAGCTTGAGGCATTTTGAAGGATTATGTGACTAAGAGCAAGTGCAAGAGCTTGGCTATAAAGGAGATTTAGGTACTTTTGCTTGGGAAAAGAAGGGAATCTCACTTGTAGCAGCCTCTCTATATGCTTTGGTTAAGTACCTCGATGAAAAGTACTTAGCCATTTTTACCTAAGTACTATTCATAAGCAATTCCTGCCACTCTTTCTCTCTCTCTCTCTCTCTCTCTCCAAAAAGGTAAAGTGGATAGTATTGTTGGAATATTGATAGAGATGTAAGAGCATCCCCTACAACCTCTCTAAATGGGCTCTTTACTCTATTATACTAAGCCAAACCCCCCCCCCCCCCCCCCCCCCCTCCTAGTGCGCCCTAGTGCTACACGCCCCTATGCTATCCAATCGTGTTTTGGACGGTTCAAATGTGTTCGGCAATCTTGATTTAATTTTGATTTGTTTTTACCGGTAAAAAATCAAAACACATCCAGGCCGTCTAAAACACGATTGAATGGCCGAGGGGCGTAAACACGACTATGGATAGTCTAAAACACGATCGGATGGCCGAGGGACGTAATCACGGCTGTGGACAGCACCCCCTATTTCCGTATTTTGATTATGCATCATGAAAATTTTGTGTTCTGCTAATGATAAGCTTCTCTCTCCTTGCAACAGAGCTACTTTTTCTCACTACTAGAATGCTAAATTGCTAACTGTATGAGGATACAAAACCTTCTGAATACGGTTGCAAATGAACCGAGTAGTTCATCAACTATTTGACGCTTGTTTCGGAAAAGACTCGTTCGAGTTTGATTCATTTATTAAACAAAATGAACCGTAACCTAAATTTTAGGCTGTATTTATAAATCATTGCCAATCAAATACCGCACAGGCTCATGCCCAATCTTTTGGGCCGTCATGAACCCCAGCCTTCGACAACTCCTAAGGATTCCACCCGGCCCTAACAATATGAACAGTGTATACGGAATAGTTTTGTGGTTGAAGACAGACAATAAGAAAAGAGAATTATTACAAGATATGACTCTAGTTAGCCTGTTCAGGTGTCGATTGAGAAATGAGCCCTATCCCCGATCGTTTTCTTCGTTTTCTAAAATTTCCACGACTAATCACTTAACGTATCACTAAGCTACATATAGAAAGAAGAATAGCCTAAATCGGATTCACAAGTGGGATTATGGCTCCAGTTAACCGATTTCGCCTATTTAGGCGATTGAGTGAAATGAGCCCTATCCCCCAATCATTTTCTTGTTTTCTAAAACTTCCACGACTAATCGCTTAGGATATCACTAAGTTAAGAAGAATTGCCCAACTCGAATTCACAAGTGGAAAAATATGACTACAGTTACATAAAACTAATTTTTGCCACCTTTTTTCTCCGGTTTTTGACTAAATCTAGGTGAAGACTTTTTTTAAATGTTTGAACTGACGTAAAGACTTGGCTTATGGTGTCTCTTGCCATCATTTTTCCTCAGGTTGTACTTCACAAACCAAATCAAATAGAACAAGTCCCAATCATTTGAGATCGGCTACGTGCATTTGTTTGTTTTTGTTTTTTCACTGAGCTCTATCTATCAAGGGCATCCTGTTCCATGATAGTAATTCTTTTGATTTGTTGTCTCTAATCTACTCAAATTGGCGTTAGATGCAGTAGTGCGCAAAGATTTGAGTTTATTAGGTCTAAGTGAAAAAGTAGCACTTGACAAAGCTCGATCAATGGAAAAAAAAATCATATAGCCGACCCCAATTGATTGAGACATAAAGCTCGGTTTGGTTTAATTTGGTTATTTACTTTCTTCAATTTGATACTTAAATCTCAGAATCGAAGGTCTTCTTTAATAGCTAGAGCAAACGCTGTTCATGTGCCACAAAAAGTCTTCATGCAATTGAGGCTGAAGAGATTGGAGGTGGGGCTAAGTGTTGAGAATGTAAATAATAAAATTGTTATTCTCTTTGGAGGTGTTTGGAAGCCTACTTTTTAGTTTTTTATATTTTTTTATTTTTTTAGCCTTTTGGATTATGGTCAAATAAGTTTTGAATCTGAGAGAAGTGTTTGAGAGAAATGTGCAAAATGTATTTTGCAAAAGTAGTAGTGTTTGGGAGAAAATGATGAAAATGAGTTATGATGAAAAAGTAAAGGATTAGAAGAAAAATTAGCACAAAATATAGAAAGAGAAAACGAGAAAAGTAGAAGTAGAAATCAAAAGGAGGTCCAGACCTGTTTTGGCTTTTGACTTGAAAAGCTCAAAATGGAAAATACGTTTTGTAAGAAGCTGTTTTGGAGGGAGGCGGCCAAACAGAGAAAATGAGAAAAGAGAATGAGAAAATGAAATTATAGGGGGGCCAAACCCTCTTACGGCTCGTTTGGATGGGGACTTAGTGGGGGGCAAAAATATGGAGGGTTTTATTTATGACCGGGCCCACGGCTATGGAATGGTTTGCCAAAAATAAGTGTAGGGGTGTTATTTATCACCCGGACTAAATATCACCCCTGCAGGGGTGTTATTTATGGACACCCCAAGGGGTGTCCATATTTATGACCCCCTAATACCCCCTGAAAAATGACCATTGTACCCCTTTTAATACCCCCTCCCAATACCCCTCCCAAGACATTGGCATGTGTTGTGTTTTCTTTTTTATTATTTGAAAAAGTACTAAAAAATTAGGAGTATTATTTACCCAAAAAATAATAAAACATTAATTAGTTTTTATAATAAATAATTATAAAACCCAAAAATCTCGTTAGTTTTTTGACATACTTTTTGAAAACTCTTAAAAGATGATCCGATTCAATAATTTTTACAATAAAAAGTAAACATATAAATTAATTTTTATAATAAAACAATTAATATAAAAAATAATTACAATTAAATCTTATAGCTTAATTAGTTATTGAGTTTCAATAATAAATTAATTAATTATTAGATTTATCTAATTAAAAAACACATAACTAACAGCTTATTTTTTTTGAGTTTTTAGATTAGCTAGTCGTTAATAATTTAATATAATATCGTAATAGACAATAAATTCTGTGTTCGAACCTCACTATCTACTTAATGATTAAACTTTACACGTGTTTAACCAATTAGCCGCTAATGGAACAAAACGTGGCTACCAAAAAAATAAAAAAAGGTCAGATACAGATATACACTAGTATTTTGCTTTGGCTCTAGCCTCTCCTTGTGTACCACTTGAGAGTAGGGGTGTACACGGTCCGGATCGGATCGGATTGGCATGAATCCAATCCTAATCCGCGAGTCACGGTTTTTAGAAAATACAATCCGTGTCCAGACCAAAAGTCTCACGGTTCGGTTCCAATCCGATCCGCGAGTCACGGATCGGTTCCGGTTTTATCCACAGATTACATGTTATATAAGACATTATTATTTACGGTAGTCGTAATCTGGCATAAAAATAAAATCAAGAAGCATCCCAAAGCACATTATTCAAATTCTATAAATACTAAGAACACCACAAGTCCACAAATACAAAAGTTTGTAACAGCTAATTCCTATTTTGAAACTAACACATCAACTTGAAACAATAGGAAATCAAGGTAAAGAGCTCCCGTAGCTAATTAGAAAAGATGCCTTCGTTGGAATCTCACACTAATGGTGTAAACACAACTACTAATTGAATCTGCTATATGTTGTCACAAATCCTGAGTTTATTTACTCCAGATGGGCAATATTAGACTGCTTCCATGGGTCATCAATAAAAATACACATCCAAGTTTTGAAAGAGATCACAGTTTACCCCCTAGTCTCTGTAGTAGAAGTTTGTGTAAAATTATGTGTGTGTGTATATATATATTTAAAAATTATATATAATAAAAATCTCACGGTCCGGATCGGTTAATCCACGGTTTCGAAATCAAAATCCGTGTCCGGACCGCGAGTCACGGTTTACTATTTTTTCAATCCGTGTCCGGACCATTAATCCACGGTTAAAATCCAAAATGCACGGATCGGTTCGGTCCGGACCGGATTCACGGTTCACCGGTTTTTTTGTGCAGCCCTACTTGAGAGGATAAAAGTCGAGCCAAGAGTTTTCTTTCGTTTTTGTTTGCTAGCCTAAAATGGTGGAGGAGACGGTGACCGAACCGAGGAAGGTAAACTTTCTCTAAACATAATTATAAGGGCTATGTTCGGTTTAGAGTTTTGTTTTAGTTTTGGTTTTGTTGACATCATCATTTCCCTCATTTCTCTCTCTATTTCTCTCCACTCAGTTGCTTACATCATCAAAACTAAACTAAACTACAAACCAAACACAGCCAAAGACTCCACCTACAAGAGATTTCAAAAGAAATCACAAAGTCATAGCAACTATCACCTCACCAGAAGCAAGAAGCTGACAAAATATAAAAAGGCGATGAAGTACTTTCCTCTCTATTTTTAAACTCTCTCTAATAGATTCATACTACTTCAAACTTTAGTCGCATAATCTTATAAAATATTTTGTGCCTACGTTTTCAATCCTCGCTCTTGCGGATTTTAATGGTTTGAGACATGATTCAAAGACGCTTTCACGTTCGTAATCGTGCTCCCGCTCTCGCACACAGGCACATGAATTATGTAACTTAGGTTCAAACACAGAGGACCAGTCGTTCAAATGTTCAATAATGTAAAAGCTACTTAAATCCTATCTGAATCACAGGCTATTAGAGCATTTTCTATCAATCTCTATATATCCGTTTTAGAGCCATACCGAATGTAACATAATAATAGTAGATTTTGTAATTTGTCCCCTCTTTTCTTCAACTTTTTGTACTTTTTTGAAGAACTCATTGTCCTTTCTAGAGATTCAGAGACCAAAATGGAGGTATACGAGTCACTATAATTGGAGACCCACACATCAATGCTAGTCTCTAAATCTCTAAAAGAACGATAAGTCCCTCCAATATTCACTCATAAAGTACAAACATTTAAAGAAAAGAGAGAATAAATTACAAAATCTCTACTCATTATGTCACATCCGGTCTCTAAAATGGATATATATTGACAGGAGATGCTCTTATGTGTTTGTGGAGGAGATGCTCTTATGTGTTTGTGGAATATTACCTTAGCATCTTTATCCTTGGGACCAAATGCACAGACCCACATAAGTTTGAGTGGTTTACAAGGGCATTGGGCCGTCCTATGACATAGGAGTAACAAACTATTTTTTCAGATCAAGAAGTTGTAGCTTGCATCTAGATTTCAGCTTTGGCATGTATCTATAGTTGGATAACTTCCAATAATTTCTTTGTACAATGCAAAGTACATAACGTACGTAGCACTATTGGGCAACCCACCAGCTAATCGCTTTTGAGCCCATTAGGGATTAGGTCAGTTGCTTGGTGACTTTGTTTCCTACACAATTAATTGGATTCGATTCTTGGGGTCAGGCTAGTTATAAGAGAGTAATATCTTGTGATTCTCATTATCTCGACGTGGACGATATGCCTTTGACTGGACCGAATAAAAGAAATTACCCTTTGACTAGACGACCTAGCCACCGCCTATGCCAATCATGCAGCCAAACCCGCTGCCCTCACAATTGTTCTGTCAAGTTCAAAATCCACCCTAAATCTTCCCCAACTACCCTCCGATCGATGCAGAGGCCTTATCCGCGGCTGCCTAATTCACATTGCTCGTTAATTCAAATTCAGTTGTGGGTCCTCCCTCCATTTGGTTACGCTTTTTTTTCACCCGAAGGACGTCTTCCGTTTTAGGGTCGTCCCTACATGATGGCACGGCCAGAGTCAGCACTAGAAGTCGGAGTAGAACATGGGTCACTTTTAGGTTTTTAGACATAGTAAGGATTGACAGACCGAGAGCTCTTTCTTGATTCTATGGGTGGTGTTGCATGGCCGTTCTTAGTAGGTGGAGCAATTTGTCTGGTTAATTCCATTAACGAACAAAACCTCAGCCTGCTAACTAGCTATGTGGAGGTAACCCTCGACAGCTAGCTTCTTAGAGGGACTATGGCCTTTTAGGCTGCCGGGTCCAGAGGTGGGAGTGAATTTCTCGGACGGTTTCCAACGTCCATGGTTATGGGATCGTGATGGAATAGAGTTTGGTTGGCAGCATGAGTTGCACGAGAGCTTTGGAAGTGGCCAGGATTAGTGATTTTGTTGGCTTCGCTCTGCTCTACTATTGTCTTTGGTCTTAAACTTGTGCTGCATTTTTTTTTAAATGGTCTATATAACTGTGTGGACTTTGATCTATCAATTTCCTTCTGTTTTGGCCTTAGTTTGCTGTTTCTTGAGTTGTTTATTATTTATTTATCAGCTTGCTGTTTCTTGAGTTTGCAAGAACAAAAGATCAACACACCGAACTTGAATGTAACTGTAGTTAAGGCCGCTCGTCGGTGTGAGATCTGCTCATAATTTTGCGGGGAGCCGTCTTTGTAATTTTATTTCTAATTAATGTGATATGTTTTCTCGGTTCAAAAAAAAAAAAACTTGAGAATGGAAACGTGACACTGATGCATCACATAGCTTAGACTGAGTCCCATCCTAAGTTTCCGACTATAACAAATTTGCCAATAATGTGTTTCATTTAGGTTTGGGTTGAACAAAACCGTAAAGACCCGACTCCAATGACCACGGATCATTTTCTGGCGCTTAACACTTGAGATTCAAATGTATGGAGTCCAAAACAAAAACAATGCACTTCAAAACCGATGAACATGTGGTCTCGTGTGTATCACACGAGGCATAAAACTAATGTTCATAAAAAAAGAA
Organism: Vaccinium vitis-idaea; assembly: GCA_963854785.1. Lineage (NCBI taxonomy): Eukaryota > Viridiplantae > Streptophyta > Magnoliopsida > Ericales > Ericaceae > Vaccinium > Vaccinium vitis-idaea. Next base: position 16,713,115 of record OY978215.1, read on the forward strand.
AAAGAAAAAAGAGATGTAAGTAGCTAGTAACCAAACCAATTTTTTTAGTGGAAGAGGAAGAATTTCATTAATAAGAAATTAAGAACAAATACAATCAGGGCCGGTTGAAGTGTTTGGAGTGTTCTAGGCCTAGTCTAAAAATTGTGCCTTAACAGTACAATACTTAAATAAATTTTCCAATAACAATTGCAATACGAGAAATTTAAAACAATATAAAGTTTTACTAATCATTATATAATAAAAGAAAACTTGAAATCACAAAGTCTCCAAACACATGTAGTGCATGAGTGTCACTTGAATATTACTCGTGTTGCATTTTTAGAAGTAAAAGTATCAATTACACTTGTATAATCTACCTCTTCTACCAAGTCATTTTCAATCGAGAAATAGATAACCCATTGTCTTTCTTGGGCCTTTTAATTTTTCTTTTGGGATTAGAAAAGATCCATACTCAAACCCACTACTAAAAATCTTTGAAGTGCCCCTATTTTTGGGATTTTTTTGAAGACCCTAGGCCCAGGCCGACCCTGATTACAACCTATCGAGTTAAACGAATACAACCGAGAAAGACAAATTAAATACAAAAAAAAAAAAAAAACACAACTAAATCAAATGAAGGATATATCCGGCCATAAATTGATTTGGCGGCCTTTTGTCACATACACAGATCCTGCCATGCAAAATGGCGAGGAGCAACCAAACCCATTTGCTTCTTTTCTTCTTCTTCAGAGTAGTACAACAAAAAGTATCTAACATGACTCTTAACACAATCACGTGTTGGAGCCATGTTACATAGGAGTATAATTGTTGTACTTATCATTTTTGTTTTATTCTTTTAGGAGTATCTGAATTACCCAAGCCCATTCCACTGCCACACCTTCCAAATCCTATCCATCTGGACCCATCTCCACCACTCAACAGTTGTCCCCACCCATACACCTCCACCTCCTGATATTTTCCACCCTCTGCTGTATATCACTCCCACTCCTCCTCACTCTCTCTCTCTCTCTCTCTCTCTCTGCCCTCACTCCTCATCCAATCGAAACATCTCAATTCTTCTTCCCCAACCCCATCATCAATGGCATCCGTCACCGCAACCCTCGCTTCTTCTCTCTCCACTAAACCAAAAACCTCATTCCTAGACACCCAATCGTCTTCCTCCTTCCATGGCTTCCGACCCACCAAGGCGGCGGCCCCACACAACAACCACCTCTCCATCTCCATGTCCGCCTCACCCCCGCCCTACGATCTCAAGTCGTTCAAGTTCGATCCCATCAAGGAATCAATCGTTTCTCGCGAGATGACCCGCAGGTACATGATGGATATGATCACGTACGCCGACACTGACGTCGTCGTTGTGGGCGCTGGATCTGCTGGCCTCTCCTGCGCTTACGAGCTCAGCAAAAACCCATCTGTTCAGGTAAGAGTTTTTTCTTATCGGAATTCAGGATTTTGGTTGGGTTTGATTTGTGGGATATTTTCATGCAAATCTATGATGATTCGATTAATCCAATCTCGTGATCTCGTCACCCATATTAGCTGGCCCACACCATGAAATACACTGTTTAATTCTTCCCTTCGCAAAAAAAAAAAAGAAAAAAAAAGGAGCCTGTTTAATGGATATGATGAAAACATTGTTTAGTTTTTGTCGAACTTGTCTATAATCTACGGCGGCGGCGGAGTATATCAATGATGGAGTGTAGTCTCTCTCCCTCTCTCTCTCGTCTGCGATCAACTAGATTCACTGACTTAACTAATATATGTACGTACACACACACACACGATATATCTGTATATCTATGTTTAAAAGGAGTAGTATATGCATATCCATTTATATATCTATCTAATCAATATCTTTAAACACAGATTGGTGTTTTGTTTTTGTTTCAATCGTCTAGCAATTTTGGGGTCTAAGACTTTGGTTTGAATTTGATTAAATTGGGGCTTCGGATTCCGATTCGCCGATTTTTGTTAGGAATATCAATTTTCGGTTCGAATATGAGCGTATTGTTTTTTTTGGAATATTGGGAAACATTGGAAAGTGATGGTACTGGTTTCGATGAAAAAAGAGTGGGCCTTCATGTTATGCACAAACTTGGAATGAGGCTGGACTAATGGCATTTTGGTCATTTACGTAGGCATGAGTAATTTTTTGCCATTATGTAGGTCCTGTAGTATGTGTTTTGTTATTAATAATATGTTGGTAATTTTATTATCTTAGTGTTTTCCTTGTCAACCAAACATTAGAAAATGTTTTCCAGAAAATATTTTCATCTCACAACCAAACACCAGGAATCGTTTTATTTTCTAGAAAACCTTTTCTATGCCCGAAACAAATAGAGCCTAAGTATTCACCAATCCCCAATCAAGCTGATTTTTTTTTTTTGTGTGAATGGTAAACGGAATACTAAATCATTAAATAAAACCATGGTGGATTCTATTTGCGTCACGTGCGGTATCACATGGAAGACATAACCGCAGTGGGTCCTATTTGTGTCACATGAGGTTATCACATGAAAGACGATCACATAAGAGGATCTTATAACTCCTCAATAGTCCCCTTTACAACAAGATATCATAGGGCTTGGGTTTGTTCGATACAATCACCAACACTAGAACTGAACTTTTTGTCTATGCTAATAATTGTGACATTCTTTCCCCTGGAAATGTAATGTCTTTAACTAGTCTTTTTTTGATTTCTGTCTTGAATGACCTTTATTCCTTGAAATAGGTGGCAATCATTGAGCAATCCGTAAGCCCTGGAGGCGGTGCATGGCTCGGTGGACAACTCTTCTCGGCCATGGTTGTCCGCAAGCCAGCACATCACTTCCTCGATGAGCTTGAGATTGAGTATGACGAGCAGGACACCTACGTGGTGATCAAGCATGCCGCCCTATTCACATCCACCATCATGAGCAAGCTGTTGGCTAGGCCAAATGTGAAACTCTTCAACGCTGTGGCGGCTGAGGACTTGATCGTGAAGGGAGGGAGAGTCGGCGGTGTTGTGACTAACTGGGCTTTGGTGTCAATGAACCATAACACACAGTCTTGCATGGACCCCAATGTCATGGAGGCCAAGATTGTTGTCAGCTCATGCGGACATGACGGGCCGTTTGGAGCAACTGGAGTCAAGAGGCTTAAGAGTATTGGGATGATTGATAGTGTTCCCGGGATGAAGGCACTCGACATGAACACTGCTGAGGATGCAATTGTCAGGCTTACAAGGGAGATTGTGCCCGGAATGATTGTTACTGGCATGGAAGTTGCTGAGATTGATGGAGCCCCTAGAATGGTAAATTCTTTGCATAAATAGTCCTTGGTTTTGAATACTATCGAATTGATTTGCTATATACTCTTGTTTTATGTTTTGTTTTGCTTGGTTTTGTCGCATTGCAAAATACTTGATTGGTTTTCAGTTTGCAAGTATATAGAACTAGAGGGAAGAAAGGATATTTTACCAACAACAAAAATACGTCCAGAAAGAAGCAATTTCGTTGCTAAGCTATTCCTTCATAGTATTTTTTATTTAAAAGGGTTTTGGGCTGTTTCCCTGATTTTGAGATTGACGAAAAAGCGTTGTTTGGTGATATAAGACCGGCGTTTGGGCTATATTAGGGACCGGACGAGAATAACTCCATGGTTTCAAACTTCCAAACCGTGTTTTCCAAGACAGAGTACATGGTAAAGAATATTTAAACAAGCAAATGCTTCTGATGTCTAATAGTAGTATGTTTATGTTGTGATGCAGGGACCGACATTTGGGGCAATGATGATTTCAGGGCAGAAGGCTGCTCACCTGGCGTTGAAATCGCTTGGACTGCCAAACGCGCTGGATGGAACATATGTCGGAAGCGTTCACCCCGAGCTGATCCTAGCTTCGGTAGATGGCGCTGAAACTGTGGATGCCTAAGCGTATGAAACCGGGTTTGTCCAATAAATAAAACTTGTTAGTAGTTGGGTTGAGATGCTGGAAGATCCAGAAGTGGCTGAGTAGATTCAAGTTTTGCTCAGGTGGAATTAGGCCATGGTTTTGTGATTGTAGACCTGTCCTTTTCCTTTTCTTTTGAACTTGGTTATGAGAATGGAAGTAATTAGATCCTTCTGTTCTGTCTATGCAATCCTTTGAGCTGTTTAGTCCTTTGATATGTGTTGTTTGTCTGGCCTTAGGAATAGCCAATTGGGACTTGGGGTTGCTGCCGTGCAGCTCCGAGTAACGGACGGTCCTGATGTGCACAACACCTGCTATGCACGGGTCTGTACAACAACAATCTCAGGTCCGGTCCCAATTTATACATACGGTAAAGTTTACTTACTTTTTTTTGGGACATAAAGGAAATAGTCGGTGTGTATTTTTTTGATCCGCAAGGAAATAGTCATTAGTCAAAGTTTGTTTCTGGCAGACCAATATTTGGTGAAACTCTTTTCTTTACTACTAAAATATATTCAAGAGAGAATTATCTCTGGGAATCGAAAAGTGCATCTTAATTATTAAGGATATACTCACTCTTTATTTACCTCTAGAATAATATCATGATAATATTACAATTTTACACTTTACTCCCCTCCAACGTCCGACAAGCAACCCCTTTTGGCCAGAGAACACCTCCGGCCTGCAAAATATCACTAATTCTGAAATTTCATTAAATTACACAAAATTACTGTAATTCCAAAACTAAATAGGAACCACTATTTTAATTTTATTAGCTTTGAGTTTGTGAATTTCACTGGACTTCAAAACACAAAAAACCCAGTGGTGAGTTTTCATTAGCTTCAAGCTCGTGAATTTAACTAGGTTTCATAACACAACTACCTTTTTCAAAACTATGCAAGAATTGCCTATTGAATTTCATCAGTTTCGAGCTCGTGAATTTCATTAGATTTCAAAACACAACTTGTCATGAGTATTTCTTTCTCTTTTTCTTTGTGAAAAAAAAAACACTTGTTCTTTCAAAAACTACGGAGAAACAACATGGTAAGTAAATTTTATCAGCTTTGAGCTCATAATTTTTTAAGTTTGAGCTTGTGAATTTCACTGAGTTTCAAAAATACATGAAATTTCGCTGATAAGTGCATTTTATTAGCTTTGAGCTCATAAATTAAGTTTGAGCTTGTGAATTTAACAAGTTTAAAAAATACATGGAATACAAAGTGAGTTCTACAACTTTAGTAGAAACCAGAACATGTATTTTGACTTTGCAATGGGTTAAGGGTAAAGATAGCATGGAGTTTGTCAAAGGATTCTTAACGGCCAATGAATGCGACAGTTCTAACCCAACCAGCTCTCTTGGATTTCCGCCATTCTGTCATCTTTGTACTAGTTTTAATTATATTAAAGTTATGAAAGCAGTTAGATCTATTGTAACCGCTGCCCATAATCTTGCCAAGGAAGCTATGCACCAATATATATTGTTTTTATTTTTATGGGATTTGCTTGTTTGTTAAAATATATATATAGGGGTGCACATACACCGGCTGGGTCAGGTTTGGGCCGGGCTTATACTAGATAATAACGAGATTAGTGCATTCCCAAGCCCGGCCCAATTATAATCGGGCTTCATTAATTTGCCCAAGCCCAACCCAAATAAAATTTTAATTTCCCAAACCCATCCAAAAAGCCCATTTATCTTACTAAAATATAGTATTACAAACATAAATTAATCAACCATAACGATCACAATTACAATTCACAACCATAATAATATATTTAAAGTTCTAAGTTCTTACAAAAATATTAAAAATAGACTATAAATCAAAGTGCAATTAAAATATTCAAAAAGATGGAACTCTCCGATATATATCAATCTCTATATGTAGTATTTAAATAAAATATTATTTAAATCAGACTGGGTCGGGTCAGGCTGGGCTTTAGAGGAATTTCCCAAACCCAGCCCATTTAGTAAACGGGCTTAAAATCTCAACCCAACCCGGCCCTATGGGCCTGAATATTTGTCCCAAGCCCTAAAAAAACTAGGCTGGGCCGGCTACCGGGCCGATGTGCACCCCTATATATATATATATACATGGAATTTTTTAGCCAATCTGCATTTCTTTATAAGCATGATCACACTTGTATCACTCAGTTTCCTTCTCAAAGCACATTTAAAGGGAATTTTTCACAACATTGCCAATGGTATTAGGTAGTCAGTCACATTGATGTAATGGCATCATTCCTATTTATGCCATATTTAGACAATATTGTTTAAGCGCAAGTAATGACCAGTGGGTTCCATAGAAGGAATGAGTACTCCTTTTAAAGCAGACAAATCTAGACAAAACCATAAGGGCCCTGTTCGTTTCCTAGTTTAGTTTTAGTTTTGATGATGTCATCAGGTGTAATGAGTGGAGAGAGATAGAGAGACAAATAAGGGAAATGATGATGTCCGGGCCAGTTTTCGGGCTCCTCGATTAATTTTGGGAGACCAATCCCATTGTCCACTAGTTGGGGCCTCATTTCAATTTAGAGCAAAGCTCTGTATGGACGGAACCCAAAAGAGTTGATAACACCTATGATGTTTCAAACTGAGACATTAAGAGGGAGCAGACCCCTAATTTTTAAACTTTGACCATTAGGCCAACCCTTGGGTTGAGTACTTGACTTTTTATGCTTCCAATTATATGTGTGATTGCGATTTGATTATTTATGTAATGGAACCCATCCACGAATATCTAATAACTTCTTGTCATGTCCTACGAGGATCTAAACCAAGCAGATACAAATGCCAAACACACACAACACAAGATATACGTGGTTTTTTAAATTCGGGTATTTCATGGGAGCGGCAGGGGATTATGTTGGCTAGAGGAGAATTACAACAATCGCTCAAACTTTCACATTAATGTCTCACACAAATCTCTCAGTACTTGCTCTCTTTAAGTTTCACAAAACTGACTTAAACTCAAAACAGACTTATTGCGCTTTACGAGATAGGTTAATTTCTCACAGCACATCAATCTAACTTCACTCAAGAAGCCAATTCGACTGAGTTTTTGAGTTTAAGCCAGTTCGTGAAATCTAATACTTAAATCCCAGAGGTCTCCTTTTATAGCCAGAGCAAACCCGTTCACGTGCCACAAAAAGTCTTCGTGCAATTGAGCCTGAAGAGACTGGAGGTGTCTGAATGTTGAGAATATATTAAATAATAAAGTTGTTTGTCTCTTTTAACAGCTCAAGTTTTAAGCTAGTTTTAAGCTTTTAGTTTAGTTAGTTCCTAATAATTTAATGTGGTATAAGAGCGGATAATAAATTATGTGTTCGAACCTAACCACCTACCTAATGATTAAACTTTACACATGTTTAGCCCGCTTATGGAAGAAAACGTGGCTACACATGAGGGGGCGTGTCGAGAATATAAATTATAAAGCTGCCCCTTCTAACAGCTTAAAGCTTTTTAAATGAGCTAGTGGTTAACAATTGAATTCTGAGTACTGCTCAAGAAGTCTTCTGAAGGCTCAAGTTGGCTCCTTTTTTATTTTCTGCTGAGGTATGCCAGCCATTGATGGAAGCCACACAACCATAAAAGTCAACATTTTCTAACAGCTGGAAGCCTAAAAATCTGACTAAGCATGGAGTATTTGTTTTAAAAACATATTTGGACCAGAAACAAATTAATTTGACTAGAACAGGTCATTAACAAGCAGCAAATGCAGCACTAACATTTCCTATCACCAATGGGTATGGCAATGTTAAAGCCATTCTTCCTTTCCATGCACGTTGTTGTTTTTCTGTTGTGCTTGCATTCTGGCACTCCTTTTGTAGCTGGCTTAGTGCAGGGCGGGAACGAGACCGACCATCTAGCCTTGCTTGCTTTCAAAGCTGCAATAACCGGTGACCCCTTTGGGAATCTGGACTCGTGGAACGAATCTATCCACTTCTGTCAATGGGTTGGTGTAACATGTGGACGCCGACACAAGAGGGTCACCGGGCTTTGGCTTGATAATCAAGAACTATCCGGGTATGTTTCGCCCCACATTGGGAACCTGAGCTATCTAAGGATGCTATGGTTGCGCAACAACAGCTTGAGTGGCGAAATCCCGCCGGAACTTGGCCGCTTGCAGAGACCGCAAAACATGTCGTTGATCAATAACACGATTACGGGTGAAATCCCCGCCAATTTATCTGGTTGCTCTGAGCTTCGTTATCTCGAATTGACAGGCAATGGGCTGACAGGGGAAATTCCTGCAGAGCTCGGTTCTTTGACCGAGCTCGAGTCACTATATCTTGCGAAAAACAATCTAACAGGAGGTTTGGCTTCTACTCTCGGGAATCTTTCTTCTCTTACAATTTTTTTGGCGCAATACAATAATATTAGCGGAGTTTTACCGGACACTCTTGGTGGATGGAAAAACTTGCAAGTTCTCAGATTTGGGGTGAACAATTTGGCCGGTACCATTCCTTACTCGATCTATAATCTTTCTTTTATGATAGAATTCTCAGTTCCATTTAACCAACTTGAAGGAAACCTTCCCTCGGACCTAGGAATCACTCTTTATAATCTCCAAGTCCTAAATCTTGGTGCTAACTTGTTTACCGGTTCAATTCCTATTACAATATCCAATGCCACCAAACTATATTACCTTGCGTTTTCATATAACGGATTTGAAGGAGAAGTCCCCTCTGGAAAATCTGCACGATCTCGGGAGCATACTGTTTGATGAAAATCATCTAGGAACAGGTGAAGCGAATGACTTGAGCTTTCTTCACACTTTGACCAATGCCACTGCATTGTCCGTCGTGTCTCTAACGGGAAACAACTTTGGAGGTGTGATTCCTGAATCAATCAGCAACTTCTCTAATGAATTTTCGTACTTGAGCTTGGATGTCAATAAATTAGTTGGGAGCATCCCATCCGGGATAGGGAATCTAGTCAATTTGCAGGCTCTTTACCTGTCCAACAACTATTTGAGTGGCAACCTTCCTGATGATCTCGGGAAGCTTCAAAACCTGCAGGTTTTGATGCTGCAGAGTAATACATTTCAGGGGGAGATTCCATCATCCTTCACAAATTTAACTTCTTTAGTTAATCTCTATGTATCTCAGAACAATCTTCAAGGCCGCATCCCTTTGCATATTGAGAAGTGCCAATCTCTGGAGAATCTAGGTCTTCATTATAACTATCTTAGTGGTGTCATACCCGACGGAGTTGCCAGCCTCCAATCATTGCAGTATCTAAACCTCGCGTATAACAATTTGAGTGGTTCCCTTCCATTGGAAATTGGACTTCTGCAAAATCTAGGAACGCTAAAAGTTTCTCAGAATATGTTGATTGGTAATATTCCAACTTCTATCGGTAGTTGTGTTCAGTTGACGTCATTATATATGGATGGGAACAAATTGTGGGGAATCCTTCCTTCAACTTTAGCTAATTTGAGAGGTTTGGAGGAGCTAGATCTTTCGCACAATAACTTCTCTGGAAATATCCCAGATTACTTGGGTGACTTTGTCTTTTTAGAGTATTTAAATTTATCGTTCAATGATTTTGAGGGTGCAGTACCAGAAATAGGTGTATTTAGGAATGCTACTGCCATTTCTGTTGAAGGAAACAAGATGCTCTGTGGGGGAATACCTGAATTGCACCTGCAGAGTTGTAACTCAAAAGGATCTACAAACAAAGGATTAAATCGTACCATGAAATTAGCTATTCCTATATCTTTCGGGCTTCTAGGACTGCTTCTATTCTTGTGCTTCCTATATCTGTGTTGGTTTAGAAAGACCATACATGCAACACCCATCAAGTTCTTAGGAAACTCATTTCCCCAATTGTCCTACCAAAGTCTACTTAAAGCTACTGATGGCTTTTCTCCAACCAATTTGATTGGAATGGGTAGTTTTGGTTCAGTGTATAAAGGAATTCTTGACGAGGGTCGGAAAGTTGTTGCGGTGAAGGTACTTAATCTTAGATACCATGGTGCTTCCAAGAGTTTCATAGCCGAGTGTAAAGCCCTGAAGAGCATCAAACATCGAAATCTTGTAAAGATTCTCACAGCATGTGCAAGTATTGACTATCAGGGTAATGATTTCAAAGCTTTGGTTTATGATTACATGGTCAATGGGTCCCTAGAAGAATGGTTGCATCCAAATGACCACGACAACGATGCACTCAAGGAGTCAATGAGATTAAACTTTGTGCAGAGGTTAAATATTGCGATTGATGTAGCTTCTGCACTTGATTATCTTCATCATTACTGCTCAGAACAAATAGTGCACTGTGATTTGAAGCCGAGCAACGTTCTTTTGGACAATGAAATGACTGCACACGTAGGTGATTTGGATTAGCAATGTTCCTCCTAGAAGCCACCTTCAATTCATCAACAAATCAGTCGAGCTCCATTGGCATAAGAGGGTCTATTGGTTACACTGCTCCAGGTAAGTGTACCTCTTGGGCTCTTCAAAACTTCCCTTTACCTTCACTTAAAACATTATACAGAGTTGATTCGCGTATGCATCGTAGTTGCTACTTCAACCGCTTAAATAAAGCTGATTGTTTGTGTTTTGGTTGCCACACCAACATCTAGCTTCCAAAACCATGAGAACCAGTTTTAGACATGAAGTTTCCAATTTATTGTTAGCAATTTTCTGTAGGTGGGCCTACATAGATCATATAATTAGATATTGTATATTGTCGAATAAGGTTTGAGTGGTATCGGTATTACCCATTAAGCTGTGATCATTTAATTAATGTGACCGGGTAATTGACAAATCTCTATTAGCACGTATTTGGGTTACATCACGTGTGTTAAGTGGTACGGGCTTATTGTTAAGTGTAGAGACCATTCAGGGCCCATTAGGGTTCCATCTATTATGATGGGCTATGATGGAACCAAGGCCTATAAATATGTGGTTAAGTCCCCACTCCAAACCCTAATCTCTTTCTCATACCATCCCATCGCGTGTGAGACTAAGGTCAAGATCAAGAGTAGGGCTTTGGAGGTGGAAGACGAATAACCACACACACAAGGTTTTCATCCTCCATGGCGACAGGTATGCATCCGCTATTATTTTCTTCAATGGTTTGACATGAGTTCTTGGGGTTTAGGGTTTCTTATGAAAATCCTACAAGTGGTATCAGAGCCTCTTGTCAGATTGTTGAGGAAAATACAAGTTTTTTTTCCCCCTAATTCTAAATACAAGTCGATATTCAATTGGCATCATATTAGATCGGCCAGTTGCTTTTTTGTATCGGCATAGCATTATTTTCCTTCATATATGGTCGGTCGACATACGGTTTTAATATGGTCGACATACTGTTTCAATCCTGGAATACCAATATTAATATTTTGTTGACTAATGTTTACATGGGGTGTACTTTGGGAGAAAATTTTAGGTGCGGATTGGGTGTCGGGCACCACGTGTCCCTACCCAATCCGCACCTAAAATTTTCTCGTGTACACCTATTTATCCCATCATTACAATTATTTATACATACAAGATCATCATGGCTCTGTCCTATTAAAAGGTGATTAATTCGATTGTTTGTCGATTTGTTCAAATACCAAGCTTTATCAGGCCATGTTTTGGTTCTTTTATTATGTGTGTTTTTGATGATGGTGCTGCAACCCCGATTAAATATCAATACTTATTTCTTTGATTGATTAAAGTTCTTAATTGGGGCATAAAGTTTATTTCGTAGTCCATACCCAAGGTTTAGGAGAATTAAAGTGATCAGTCGCCAAAGTGGTCTTTATCATGGAGATTTTCTTAAATTTAAAGGTAACAGTTTTGGATTACATAAAGTTACGTTTGGATCCATGCGGATAGTGATCGGCCCAAAGGAAGATTATTATTTGGCCGGATTTAAACAGTATAAGGTAGTTATTTTTTTTTGAATAATATAATTTTTAGGATATCTATGCGTTCAAAAGTCGGCCCAAAGGAAGACTTTTGATTGGCCATGTCTATTTATATAATTCATGTTAACTAGCCTTATTTATTTTTGAGAAGACCACTTGCATGTTATAATTACTGTCCAAAGACTTGGTTATGATGATGCGTTAGGTTTCTCGACAGGGCCCACCACTAAAGACATAATATTTGGTTTTTATTTTATGTCTGTTTGTCTAAATTGTTTGCCCAAATTGTTTGCCCCTACAATTAGACCAATTTTTGCATGATAATTATAATCAAGTTTTTATTTTTATCATTGCATTATTGATATTTGTTAATCGTGAGCTTCTCTTTTGTATTGTTATAGTGAATACATCTTCTATATCTGTCAATTTGAACAACATTCCAACATATTCTCTTGGTTATTTGGGCACTAAGAAAAGCAAATTCGATCATAAGGGTAAGGGAATTTCATATACTGGGACTTCACAGACAAATGTGCAACAAAATCAAGATACAATTATTCCTTGTTTCTTTTGCAAAAGGGATGATGGTCATGTGAAGAAAGATTGTCCCAAGTATCATAAGTGGCTCACAAATAAAGATAACCAATTTAGTTTTGTTTGCTGTGAATTTAATTTAGATGAAGTACCACCCAACACTTGGTGGATAGATACGGGTGCCACTATTCACATAAGTGTGTCTATGAATGGTTGTCTAAGGAGCCGAACACCCAGTGATGCCGAAAGGTTTATTTATATGGGAGATGACAATAAAGTTCGTGTTGAGGCAATTGGAGTCTATAGACTTAAATTAGAATCTGGTTTTTATTTGGATCTGGATGAGACTATTTATGTACCATCATTTAGACGGAATTTAATTTCTGTTTCCTGTTTGGACAAATCCGGTTATACTTGTTCATTTGGAAATAGAGGTTTCAGTCTTTTCCAAAATTCAAATATTATTGGTACTGGATCTCTAGTTGATAGTCTATACAGGTTAGACTTGGATGCTTCACACTTAAAGTTTAATGAAACTTTACATGTTGACAACTATGGTACAAAGCGAAAATTAATTAATGAGAACTCCTCTGTGTTGTGGCACAAGCGTTTGGGACATATCTCCAAAGAGAGAATTGAAAGGCTTGTGTCAAGTGGAATTCTTGATCCTCTTGATTTTTCAGATTTCAAAATCTGTGTTGAATGCATAAAGGGGAAGCAAACAAACATAAGGAAATTTGGTGCCAAAAGGAGTTTAGACATTTTAGAAGTGATACATACCGATATTTGTGGTCCATTCCCTACGGCTTCTTGGAATGGTCAACGGTATTTTATCACTTTTACAGATGACTATTCTCGTTATGGGTATCTGTACTTGATACATGAAAAATCACAGGCGCTGGACGTTTTTAAGGCCTATAAAGCAGAAGTTGAAAATCAACTTAATAAGAAAATTAAGGCTGTTAGATCTGATCGTGGTGGTGAATACTACGGTAGATATGACGGATCAGGTGAACAACGTCCAAGGCCTTTTGCGAGATACTTGGAAGAATGTGGGATCGTACCTCAATACACCATGCCAGGGACACCACGTAAAAATGGTGTATCTGAGAGACGAAACCGGACCCTTAAGGACATGGTTAGAAGCATGATAAGCAATTCCGCTTTACCTGATTCCCTTTGGGGAGAATCCTTAAAGACTGCAATTTATATTCTAAATCGAGTACCAAGTAAAGCAGTAGCTAAAACCCCATACGAGTTGTGGACTGGAAAGATGCCTAGTCTTAGGCATTTTCATGTCTGGGGTTGTCCAACTGAGGCTAGGCCTTATAGGCCCAATGAAAGAAAATTGGACTCAAGAACAGTTAGCTGCTATTTTATTGGATACTCTGAAAGGTCAAGAGGTTTTAAATTTTATTATCCTTCCATAAATACCATAATTGAGACGGATAATGCAAAATTTATTGAGGATGTTGAAAGTAGTAGGAGTGCACAAACAAGGAATTTTTTATTTGAAGAGGAACAAGTTGAGATTCCTATGATTCCAATTGAGACTGTTGAGGTGGTTACACCTGTACTTGTACAGAATGCGGATGCAAACCACCAAACTAATCATGAGTTGCCTCCTACTAATACAGAAGAACCACAACAAACTCAAGTAGAGGTGCCACTTAGGAGATTCAATAGGGAGAGGAGATCAGCGATTCCTAATGATTATTTGGTTTATCTCCAAGAACATGAGTTTGATATAGGATCGGAAGATGACCCCATATCTTTCAATCAAGCCAAACAAAGTGTTAACTCCCTAAAATGGATGAATGCCGTATTGGATGAGTTAAAGTCCATGAGTGACAATGACGTTTGGGATCTTGTCGAATTGCCTAAAGGTATCAAGCCTGTTGGTTGTAAATGGATATTTAAAACCAAGCGGGACTCGAAAGGCAATATCGAAAGATATAAGGCACGTCTTGTTGCTAAAGGCTTTACTCAAAAGGAAGGCATTGACTATAAAGAGACTTTCTCTCCGGTATCATCGAAAGACTCTTTTAGGATTGTTATGGCACTTGTGGCTCATTATGATTTAGAGCTTCACCAAATGGATGTAAAGATTGCGTTTCTCAACGGTGACGTTGAAGAAACCATATATATGGTGCAACCAGAAGGTTTTGAGACTAAAGGATCAGAACATTTGGTTTGCAAATTAAAGAAATCCATTTATGGCTTAAAGCAGGCATCCCGTCAATGGTACCGAAAGTTTGACCAAATAATTTCCTCTTTTGGTTTTAAGGAAAATGCTATGGATCAATGTGTTTATCTTAAGATCAGTGGGAGCAAATTTATTTTTATAGTTTTATATGTCGATGATATCTTACTGGCAAGCAGCGATATAGGCTTATTGCATGAAACTAAGAAATTTCTTTCAAATAATTTTGAAATGAAAGATCTTGGTGATGCATCTTTTGTGATAGGCATACAGATTCATCGTGACAAATCACGTGGTATAATTGGCTTATCACAAAAGACATATATCGATAAGGTGCTCAGTAGATTCGGCATGCAAAATTGTGCACCATGTGATGCACCAATTGCGAAGGGTGATAAAATGAGTTTGCTCCAATGCCCAAAGAACGACTTGGAAAGGAAACAAATGGAGGACATCCCTTATGCGTCAGCAGTAGGGAGTCTTATGTATGCTCTAGTTTGTACGCGTCCGGATATTGCGTACGCAGTTGGAATGCTTGGTAGATATTTAAGTAATCCAGGCATGGATCACTGGAAAGCAGCTAAGCGAGTTATGCGATACTTGCAAAGGACAAAAGATTATATGCTCACATATAGGAGGTCTGAACATTTGGAGATCATTGGATATTCAGACTCTGATTTTGCTGGTTGCCTCGATAGTAGGAGATCCACTTCTGGTTATGTTTTCATGTTTGCTGGAGGAGCTGTGTCATGGAAAAGTGTCAAACAGACACTCATAGCTTCATCTACCATAGAAGCTGAATTTATAGCTTGCTATGAGGCATCAAATCAAGCGATATGGTTGCGGAATTTTATCTCGGGGCTTCATATTGTGGATAATATTGAGAAGCCACTTAGGATTTATTGTGATAATAAAGCCGCTGAATTGTATTCCAAGAATGACAAGAGTTCGTCAAAATCAAAGCATATTGACATCAAGTTTCTTGTCGTTAAGGAAACAGTTCAGAATCATCTTATGTCAATTGAGTACATTAGCACAGAACTCATGATTGCGGATCTGCTTACTAAAGGCTTACCACCTAAAGTGTTTAAAGAGCATGTAGCTCATACAGGAGTGGTTAGTTCTTGTGAAGTATTTGATTAGTGGGAGTTGTGCTACTCATATTATTAATTATTTGACTTTTGTGGTGATCACTTTTGGTTTATTGATGATTTTGAAATAAAGTTGCATATTTTCAAATTGTGGTATATACATGAAGTTTTGAATATATGCGTGACTCAGGAACTCTGTTAAGTTATAAGGTTGGACTAGTTGGAAATAGGCATGCTAAAGGATCACATTTGCATGAAATTTCCATGCTACACTTCCGTACTTGATCTATGTCATTGAATACATAGATATTTGTGACCATGGATGGGTCCTGTCATGATAAATATGGCAAAGACCGCCATGATCCTATATTTATGTTTTTGATGGGCCAGATTGTTTGAGATGACACTCATAAATTTCGACAATAAAAGTTTGAGCGCTCCTAAAGTTTACAATGTCTAATATCTGGATGACCTATGTGGCCCAAGTGGGAGATTGTTCGCAATTTTCTGTAGGTGGGCCTACATTGATCATATAATTAGATATTGTATATTGTCGAATAAGGTTTGAGTGGTGTCGGTATTACCCATTAAGCTGTGATCATTTAATTAATGTGACCGGGTAATTGACAAATCTCTATTAGCACGTATTTGGGTTACATCACGTGTGTTAAGTGGTACGGGCTTATTGTTAAGTGTAGAGACCATTCAGGGCCCATTAGGGTTCCATCTATTATGATGGGCTATGATGGAACCAAGGCCTATAAATATGTGGTTAAGTCCCCACTCCAAACCCTAATCTCTTTCTCATACCATCCCATCGAGTGTGAGACTAAGGTCAAGATCAAGAGTAGGGCTTTGGAGGTGGAAGACGAATAACCACACACACAAGGTTTTCATCCTCCATGGCGACAGGTATGCATCCGCTATTATTTTCTTCAATGGTTTGACATGAGTTCTAGGGTTTAGGGTTTCTTATGAAAATCCTACATTTATTACTATTAAAACTGTGCATAGGAGATTGTCATCTAGCATATTGTATAGGCACGTAAGCATAAGAAGTAACCAATTGAAAAAATTCACAATCGTCACTCCATCGTTCTTGGTTTCGTCTGCTTTCGCCAGGAGCATGTGGTTTAATACAAGTCAAGGCGGTGTCCTTGAAATTTATTAGTTTCTTGCTTATATGTAACCTCGTCTTTAGGCATTTTAGATGAGTCGGTGGGCGTATTGAGAATATTAACAATAAAGTTTTCCCTCTCTAACAGCTTAAGCTTTCAGATGAATTAGTGGTTAACAATCTGATAAGTTTTGTCTAAGTGCGTGCTGCTTTTCCCACTTCAACTATAATAGTAGAGAGAGTTACCAATTTCTTTTACGTATAAGTACATCCTTTGGATAATACAAACCTAACACAAAACTTGATGAGACAGTATGTGCAAATTAACAAATAGTATGTTTGGTTAGCATCGTCTTGAAACAGTGAAGCACATTTCAAGCTAGGCCTTTTTATTGTGCAAGCAGAAAAATGTGTTGTTATCACACCGAGAAAAAAAACAATTCATTCCTATCTCACAATAAACGATATAATTTACATGACTCTAAACTTGCTTTATGCAGAGTATGGCATGGGAGATGAGGTGTCACCATCAGGTGATGAGTACAGTTATGGAATACTCTTACTGGAGATGTTTACAGGGAAGAGACCTACTGATAGCATGTTCAGTGATAGTCTGACTCTCCGCAACTTTGCTAAAATGGTTCCGCTTGAACAAGTGGCGAGCTTTGTGGATCCAACAATCGTACAAATTGATCAAAACCATAGCTCTTCTAGCACTCACAAAATTCAAGAGTGCTTGGTTTCAGTGCTTAAAATTGGAATCGCTTGTTCACATGATCTACCGATGGATCGAATGGGCATCAAGGATGTTGTACCACAGTTGCATGCAATCAGAAGCACTTTCCTTGAAACTGTAGCTCAGGAGTACTAGAAAAGTTCGGTGATCATGAGCAGGTATGAACCTTGGGCTTTCCTGCTGACCTCAGAATATAACATGCATTTGGCACTAAAATGACAATTTTTTTGAAAATCAAGCAAACTTTAGTTTCCTCTATGGTTTCAGACAAAAGATAAGGCAGCTTCCCACTTCAACGAGGTGGACATAAACCACGGATTTGAAGAAAATGGAGTCATCATTGTTTCAATTATCTTTGAATATGGAAGAAAAGTCTGCTTGTGATAAATGTTAGCATATCGATCATTTATTCGATTTTGTTTTCTATTATTGGCGTTTCCTTTTTCACCTTCGCCTTGCATTATGGGTCATTTATTTGGTTAGGTACCATTAAAACTGATTTTCAAGCTGCGGTAGTTTCTGACATCTGTCTTTTCTTTTCTTTTGTTTTTCCAGTTTCCATCATATTCCAACCTACAATTTTGCGATATAACTACATTTTTCTCTTGTCCAGAGTTTTTGATGTCTAAAGGCCTTGTATTTCTTAAGCTGTGTTTTACAGATATTATCCTATGCTGTAATTTTTTGATTTGCCTCTTTTATCTTCCTAGTTTGTCTAAATTTGCAGGTTCTTTACATGATTGAATGGACATCAATAAGGCTCTTGACTTCGATTGCTTATCATGTCTAAAATCCCATATATAATCTGCTCATAACTCTTCGCCCTCGTTACATGTGAGTCTGCAGGTGCGTGAAGTGTCAAGTGCTGGTTAGCTGTTTCTGCTGAGTTTTGGATATCAACGACGGTGTTGTTGCTACTGCTGCTGCTGGTTTGCTCTGAGGCTGCCACTGTTTTTTCTGCTTCAACAAGTTTGTGCTAGTGTGGTTTGCTATTTGGTGCTTCTGCAGAATTTAGTGCAGCAGATGATGGGCTGTTGGGGTAAATTTGCTCTTGATGGTCTTTGGATGCATTCGTTTGTGATGTTGGTTTGAGGCTGGCTGCCATAATGTTGGCTGAGTTTCTTCATGTTTGGTTTTGGGCTTGCGTTCTCATTTGGGGTGGAAGGGCCTTTGATGCAGCAATGTAGGTTCTGTTGGAGAGTTCATTAACAGTATCCACTTTGTTGTAAGGTTAGATATTTTGTTTCTTATCTTGTAATTCTGAACTTATGCTCTTTAGGATCTTTGGTTGGTGTTTAGTTAACCATTTTTTTTCCTTTTTGGGTACAGGGTGACATATTGCGGGGGTCAAGGTGTAAACATAGTTGGGATGGTTGTGATAAGATCGTGCTCTAGCCCTGTTAATCTTTGTTATCATTCAAGGCTTAATAATATTTCTTTTGTCGATCGAAAAAAACAAAAAGAACTTTTCACCTTCATTGCCCGACTCTAAGGAATGTTGTCTACATGTGAATCCAGCGTCTAGTCTTTCTGCAAGGTGTTTTATGGAATAAAGGGGACCTGATATTGAGAAAGCTTTGACAGCAAATTGCATAGGAAAACAGTTTGAAAAGAATAGGAAAAATTTAAGCAACTGCCTAAACCTGTGTCAAGGGCAAAGGCCTAGATTCGTACGTCCTTCTGGATCAAAAAGCACGTTCAGAATTCGGAACGGTCAAGTGGGATTTTAGTGACTCAACTGGTTTGATAGACGTGAAGAAACATGATCGAGAAATGAAACAAGCCAATGAAATTATTTATTTATTTAAAAAAAAGTTTAAAAGCCTTGGAAACTGATTTTTCAACTCAGCCATCCGAACAAAGCCTTGATTTTCTTTCTCCTCAACTAGGTGCTCGAGAGCTCCTGTGTCTTGAGATACTTGTTGGCACCATAACTACGCAATGCTGCAGTCTTCGGCTATGTGTCGCAGATAACATCATATGCTTTTCCTTTTCCTTTGTGTTTTCAGTTTGTGTAAATCTTGCAACTTTTCTCCTGTCAATGTACTAAAAGAAGATACATTCACTCAGAACTAGAAAGTTTTTGAAAGTTAACGGACTTGTTGAAGCATCATGAACCAAAAACCAAAATCTCTATGGAGAAAAAGTTGACCATCAAGAAGGGAAAAGAAGATCTAACTAAAAGTTGGAACACCCTGAGGGCAAAGCCCAAACACCCATGGGCCTAAAGTGCCCAGATAATACAATGAAAATACACTCAAAGGCCTACAAAGCCCAAATCAAACATTAAAGCATAAAGTAACTAGTCCAAACAAGTGGGCTAAGCCCAACCCCAAGAAAACCCTAAACCTAACCCTATACCAAAGTGCACCACCACCACCACCATAGATCCTGACAGCCACCACCACCACAAGACCACCAAACCACCACCGGTCAACCTAAGTGGGGGCGGAGCCAACGACCAAACAAACCACACTATCTCGGAAGCTCCCCGAGCCGTTAAGCAATAACCATGGCACCCATCAACAACCGTAGCAGAAGACCACAAAGGTAACCACCCCCACCGACACATCAGCTTGCCGTTAAGCCGAAGCCGAAGATTCCAACAAAAAACCAGTCGGAGATGCACTTGGAGGAGGAGACCAAGTAGCCATGGCAGGGAAGAGCGATAGACCCATTAAGGAGTAGGGTCAACGGGTCGAAAGAAAAACAGACCGGAGAAGGAGAGAGACAGGAAGAAGAAACCTCATCGAGAGCCGCCCTCGTCGCTGACCAAGAATCCCACCCAGGGTCGCTTATCAACTGGACCCAAGATTACCCAGACGTCAAGAACCATGACGCCGATCTGTGGGGGTCATGGTAGTTTAAAGATGAAATTTCAAAAACACCAAGTAAAAATAGACGGAGTTAGACCCAGGAACCATTTAATTATTTAAATACACATTGTATTGGGGATGCAATAGACACGATTTTTTTATTGGGGACCAAATTGATATTATGTATTAAGACTACTTACGTTGTTTTTCCCCCCTGGTGCAAACGGCTGTACCAACTTGTTGCAGTCATGTGGTTCCCCAGAGTGTGACCCGGGGAAGCTAAAGTCAAAATTCACATGAAAAAATAGGACAAAGAAGTCAAAATGAATGAAAGCGTTCAAAAAAAGACGGGATTCAATTTTACTAACATCAGTAGAGGTTACATTTGATCGAGCAGAGGCCTTTCATTTTACTCAAATTGACAGTTTGCTAATACATTGAGGATCATTTCGTAAAAAAAAAAAAAAAAAAACCCACAGTTATAGTATTGATCTGTATGGGTATACAAAACCAACATGATTAGAGATGCAAATGAACCGAGTCGTTCATCAACTGTTTGACGCTTGATTCGGAAAAAGACATATTCGAGTTTGATTCATTTATTAAACAAAATGAATCGGAACCTATTTTGTTGGCTGTACTTATGAGTCATTGCGGGACAAAATGAATCAGAACCCAATTTGGGGCCGGTTCATGGGCTTATTGTTGTGAGTGAGGGAACTCCAGTACCAGCAATGTCACCGAGAGCCCACAAAGTGTAAGGTAACAGATACCTGATAAGTGTTAGTTTAGTTATCAAACGGCAAGAGAGTACACCAACTTGGAACGATATAGTTAGCAACCTCCGCCTTCAGGCCATTCCCTACAGGGCTATTTCCCAACTGTCCTCCAATACTGTTCGAAAAGTGAGGAACTCATAATTGCTTAGATGATCACAAAAACTTTGGGACTATGTAGAAACACTAGATGTGATGTGCCGAGAAACACTGCATTCAGAGATTGGAGATTGAAATCTCTAGCTCTCAATCGAGGAAACCAAGCCCAGAAGACAAGACAACTGTGATTGTTCCACAGAGCCTTGATGCTACATGGCGAAACGTGATAACGATGATTAGAACTGACTTCATCAGGTTCAACTCAACACTGTCTGGGATGTCTTCTGAGAAGCATCTGTTGTTTGTTCGAAGTTCGAAATCGCTTGTTCCCCCCACGCCCCCGGGAGGTGAATTAGAGATGGAAGCAGTCCTCCCAGGGGCGGATCTATGTAGGGACCAAATCTATTTTTGGAGTATATTTTACATATTTTTTTGTAGTTATTCTTTAAAAAAATTATACAATTACAAAAATAATTTTCATTTCGAGACACTAAATTATGGTAATGATATCGTGTGATAATGGTATTGAGTTCGTCGAGTGATATGATAACAAAAATCCTCGAGATTAATTTTTTAATTTCTCAAAACCATCCCATTAAAACTCAATTTAGTTTTAGATAAATCATTGTACGATGATTTCTTTCATAATCCTGCCCCCTCCAACTTTGATTTCTGGCTCCGCCACTGAGCCCTCCTCCCCAAAGGGTAGTAAGTACTCATGTTATAGTAGGTAGGGGCAAAGGAGTAACTACTGAATAAGGTACTCTGTAAGCACTAAGGTGAGGTTTGGCCTAAAAAGTTAGCTGGCTTATTTTTCGTCTTTATTTGATTTTTTTTGTTGTGTTTTTTAGTTTTTTATCAACTTTTTGTGTATTATTGGTTCGTCTCGGCGAGAGGAATCAAAAAAGTAAAAAATTATGATCTAATCATAATTTTTTTTGAATAAAGACAAAAACAAGCCAAAAGTCAGCTTTTTACACTTTTTTCGATCTTATTCAAAAAAATTGAAAGTTCTAGTCATAATCTTTTACCTTGTTGGATTCCTCTCGCCAAGACGAACCAATAATACTAAAAAAATCGATGCAAAACGAACAAACGCAAAAAAAAAAATCAAATAAAGACAAAACAAAAAGTTAAGTTGGCTTTTAGGGCCAAACCTAACCTTAACAGTCTATAAGGGCTCTAGAAGAGCCTATATCGATATTTTAATGATGCTATAAGACAGTTTATAGACAGATTCTCTTATACTAAACATAGTCATAGAATTGGTTTACCTCACAGACAGTTACAATCAATTACAGCAACAACTGAAGACTGACAGAACAACTACTAGTATAGAAGTTAGCCCCCCAATCCCCTGGCTATTTGTGGGGAGTAGCTACAACAACTCAAACCCCAGTCTGGGATCAAACCGGACCACTCCGTTTTTTGACTAAATCTACGTGAAGACCTTTTCTTCTAATGTTTGAACTGACGTAAAGACTTGGCTCATGGTCTCTTGAGTCTTGCCATCATCTTTCGTCTTGTCTTGTGTTTTACTTTAAACCAAATTTGACAGAGCAAGTCCCTATCAATGAAGGTCGGCTACAGGCATCGGTTTTTCCATTGAGCTCTATCTATTGAGGGCATCGTGTTCCATAATAATCCTTTCAATTTGTTGTCTCTAGTCTTAATTTATCAAATTTCCCTTCACATGTAAAAAATGAATGTAAAGTAAGAATATATAGTTTATTAATTTCATGTGAACAATGATAAAAAAAAAAGAAAAAAAAAAAAGAAGTATATAAGGATAACAGGGGAGTGCGAAAATCATTTTTCACTTTCGAAAACAAATCCACATGGGTTGATGGATAATCCTTCTCATAATATTATGCAGCATATGAGTACTTGACTTTTGATGCTTTAAATTAAATGAGTGATTGCGATTTGATAATGCCATTGCTAAGACTGTATGTACCACATATGTGTAATGGAACCCATCTGCGAATATCTAAATAACTTATTGTTATTTCCTACGAGGATCTAAACCAAGCACAAGATATACGTGGTTTCTCAAATTCGGGTATTTCATGGGAGGGGCAGCAGATTATGTTGACTAGAGGAGGATTACAACAATCGCTCAAACTTTCACATTAATGCCTCACACAAATCTCTGACTGTTTGCTCTCTTTAACCAGATGTCTCCGCCAGAGCAAACCCTGTTCATGTGCCACAAAAAGTCTTTCTTCATGCAATAGAGGTTGAAGAGACTGGAGGTCGCTGAATGTTGTGTATCAGAGCAAACAATAAATCCTGTGTTCGAACCTCACCACTTACCTAATTGAGTAACTAAACTTTACACATGTTTTAACCAGCTTATAGAAGAAAACATGAGAGGGCATGTTGAGAATATAAAAAATAAAACTGCCCCTTCTCTAATAGCTTAATTTGGTGCAAAAATACACGAGGAGTACTTTAATTTGGTGCAAAAAAAATCGAAAAACGATATACGGAACCACTTTATTTTTTGATTTAAAATATCATGATTTTAGCACCTGGGTGCTAAAATCTTTTGGAAAACTAAGCCTTAAGCTTAAGCTTGTTAGATGAACCAGTGGTTAACATTTTAATACTGAGTACTGCCGAAGAAGGGGGTGTTTGGGAGCCTCATTTTTAACTTTTCATTTTCAACTTTTTGGCTTTTTAGCTTTTTGGATTATAGTCAGAATGTATTTTGATTCTGACAGGAGTGTTTGGGAGAAATGTGCAGAATACATTTTGCAACATGAGTAGTGTTTGGGAGAATAATGATGAAAATGAGTTATGGATTGATTGTTTACCATTTTGCCCTTGTATCTTTATTATGGTCTTAAAAATGTGTATGAATATCCTTTTTAGCAATTTTTTTGAAAGTGGAAATATTTTCAGCAATTAACAATGTATCATAAATTTTTTGTTAGAAAATATTATTTGCTCTTTTTTTTTTTTTTTGGTAATTGAAGTCTCTCACGTGTCCGGATTTGGACCGACCCATTCCTAATAGATTTTCGGAAAAAAAAAGACAAAAAAAGAAAGAAAAGAACATGGTACAAATATGCTCTCTCTCTCTCTCTCCCCCTCACCATTTATAACCAAAACCCATTTCTTCTTCACTGCCATGCACAGTCCGCCCAAATCAAACTTCCAAAACTTGTGATTCCTTGACCAATCTACACCTAAATCTCATAAAAAACTCCATTTCAAACCCTAATTTACCCACTCCATCTCTAAATCTGAAAACACTAACCCACACCCTCGTTTTTCTCTCACATTTCACCCAAAAACCTTGATTCCAAACCCTATACTGCTCAAATCCGACTTTAAATCCTCACCCAAACTCGATTTTCACCACCCATGGCTCGAGTAATTTAACGATTTTGGCCCACGAAACAAGAAAGGGGAAGAAGGTAAGTTTTTCAGAAAAATGAAAAACAGGGGTAGAATGGGAGAGTTTTTTTTTAATGAGAAAACCAGAATGAGAAGTAGAAATCAAAAGCTCCTCCGGAGCTCTTTTTGCTTTCTTGCCTGGATAGTGAAAAACGAAGAACGAGTTTTGATAGAATGGGTTTTGATTTGTGTCGGCCAAACATCCACAAGTAGAAAATGAGAATGGGAAAAGGAGAAACCATGTCTCCCAAACACCCTCCTTCAGAAGGCTCAAGTTGGCTCCACGGATGGAAGCCACAAAAGTCAACATCTATAACAGCTGGAAGCCTGAAAATCTGACTAAGCATGTGGAAAGACAATGCATTTGGAATCTGACTAAGCATGTGGAAAGACAATGCATTTGGACCAGAAACAAATGAGGGCAATTATTGGCAGTTCAAAAAAAAAATGAGGGCAATTATTAAGGTTTCTGTAATTACATTAACCTCCCTTACTTTTAAAAATAATATCAAGATTCCCCTTGCCGTTAAATTAGGCCGAACACCATTAGTTTTGAATATGAACTGTCCGAAATGCTCTCAAATTTATATAAACCCAAACTAAGCAATAACAAATAATATAATTTGACTAATTGCTCCTCCTATATTACCATACACCGTTAATAACTATTAATACTACAAGTATGTAAAAAGTTTCCCTTTTTAACTTTTTAATTACCTATGCAGAAAAATCCACAAATCTAATATTTTGAATTTTTATATTTTTGTTTTTTCGGATAGTTGATCTTTTTCGATTGCTCTCAGTGAGTGAAATTAAAAAATTAATAAATCGTACTAGTAAATTGAAAAACTTATCTATAGACGATAAAAATTGTTTCAAAATTTATGTAGTGCACTAAATTTAAATTCAATTTAGTTAAATTTTCGGCTATTGTCGTGAGAACAGATTAAAAAAATAATTTGTACCGTATTTAGAGAGAGTTTGAGTAAACTAAAGCACAAAAAATTAAAAAATAGAAACACAATTTTTTATTAGTTATATTATGAGTATTGAAAAAGTAAAAAAGTTTTTACACATTAAATACTAACAGTAGAAGTAATGCATGGTAATTATTGGAGAGGATGTTAGTAATTTACTCTATTTAATGCTTATTAGTTTTTTTCCTATAACATTAATTGTTGACTAGAAGGGTATTCCGGACATTTTGTACTCAAAACTAACGGTGTTAAGTCTAATTTAACACCAAGGGGAATCTTGATAATAGTTTCAAAAGTAAGGGAGGTTAGTGTAATTTTAAAAACTTCAAGGGAGGTCAGTGTATTTGTTTGAAACCTCAGGGGAGGTCAGTGTAATTTGCCCAATTATTATCTTGACTAGAACCGGTCATTAGCAAGCGGCAAATGCAGTACTTACATTTCCACCAAGCAGCAAATGCAGCAGCACTTACATTTCCTATCACCAATGGGTGTGGCAATGTTAAAACCATTCGTCCTTTCCATGCACGTTGTTGTTTTTCTGTTGTGCTTTCATTCTAGCTCTCCTTTTGTAGCTGGCTTAATGCAGGGCGGGAACGAGACCGACCGTCTAGCCTTGCTTGCATTCAAAGCTGCAATAACCAGTGACCCCTTTGGAAGTCTGGACTCGTGGAACGAATCCATCCATGTCTGTCAATGGGTTGGTGTAACATGCGGACGCCGACACAAGAGGGTCACGGCGCTGTGGCTTGATAATCAAGAACTATCCGGGTATGTTCCGCCCCACATTGGGAACCTGAGCTTTCTAAGGATGCTATGGTTGCGCAACAACAGCTTGAGTAGCGAAATCCCGCCGGAACTTGGCCGCTTGCAGAGACTGCAAACTATGTCATTGGTCAATAACACGATTACGGGTGAAATCCCCGCCAATTTATCTGGTTGTTCTGCGCTTCGTTACCTCGAATTGTCAGGCAATGGGCTGACAGGGGAAATTCCTGCAGAGCTCGGTTCTTTGACCAAGCTCGAGTCACTATATCTTGCGAAAAACAATCTAACAGGAGGTTTGGCTTCTACTCTCGGGAATCTTTCTTCTCTTACAATTTTTTTGGCGCAATACAATAATATTAGCGGGGTTTTACCAGACACTCTTGGTGGATGGAAAAACTTGGAAGTTCTCAGATTTGGGGTGAACAATTTGGCCGGTACCATTCCTTACTCAATCTATAATCTTTCTTCTATGATAGAATTCTCAGTTCCATATAACCAACTTGAAGGCAACCTTCCCTGGGACCTAGGAATCACTCTTTATAATCTCCATGTCCTAACTCTTGGTGCTAACTTGTTTACCGGTTCCATTCCTATTACAATATCCAATGCCACCAAACTATATTACCTTGGGTTTCCACAGAATGGATTTAAAGGAAAAGTCCCTTCTCTGGAAAAGCTGCACGATCTCAGGAGCATACTGTTTGATGAAAATCATCTAGGAACAGGTGAAGCGGATGACTTGAGCTTTCTTCACACTTTGACCAATGCCACTGCATTGTCCGTCGTGTCTCTAACGGGAAACAACTTTGGAGGTGTGATTCCTGAATCAATCAGCAACTTCTCTAATGAATTTTCGTACTTGAGCTTGGATGTCAATAAATTAGTTGGGGGCATCCCATCTGGGATAGGGAATCTAGTCAATTTGCATGCTCTTTACCTGTCCAACAACTATTTGAGTGGCAACCTTCCTGATGATCTCGGGAAGCTTCAAAACCTACAGGTTTTGATGCTGCAGGGTAATACAATTCAGGGGGAAATTCCATCATCCTTCACAAATTTAACTTCTTTAGTTAAACTCTATGTATCTCAGAACAATCTTCAAGGCAACATCCCTTTGCATATTGAGAAGTGCCAATCTTTGGAGAATCTAGGTCTTCATTATAACTATCTTAGTGGTGTCATACCCAAAGGAGTTGCCAGCCTCCCATCATTGCGGTATCTAAACCTCGCATATAACAATTTGAGTGGTTCCCTTCCATTGGAAATTGGACTTCTGAAAAATATGGGAACACTAAAAGTTTCTCAGAATATGTTGGGTGGTAATATTCCAACTTCTATCGGTAGTTGTGTGCTGTTGACGACATTATACATGGATGGGAACAAATTGTGGGGAATCCTGCCTTCAACTTTAGCTAATTTGAGGGGTATGGAGCAGCTAGATCTTTCGGACAATAATTTCTCAGGAAAAATCCCTAACTACTTGGGTGACTTTGTCTTTTTAGAGAATTTAAATTTATCGTTCAATGATTTTGAGGGTGCAGTACCAGAAATAGGTGTATTTAGGAATGCAACTGCCATTTCTGTTGAAGGAAACAAGAAGCTCTGTGGGGGAATACCTGAATTGCACCTGCAAAGTTGCAACTCAAAAGGGTCTAGAAACAAAGGATTAAATCTTACCATGAAATTAACTATTTCTATACCTTTGGGGCTTCTAGGATTGCTTCTGTTGTTGTGTTTCCTATATATGGGTCGGTTTAAAAAGACAATACATTTACCAGCCGTCGAATTCTTAGGAAACTCATTTCCCCAATTGTCCTACCAAAGTCTACTTAAAGCTACTGATGGCTTTTCCCCAGCCAATTTGATTGGAGTGGGTAGTTTTGGTTCAGTGTATAAAGGAATTCTTGATGAGGGTCGGAAAGTTGTTGCGGTGAAGGTACTTAATCTTAGATATCGTGGTGCTTCCAAGAGTTTCATAGCCGAGTGTAAAGCCCTAAAGAGCATCAAACATCGAAATCTTGTAAAGATTCTTACAGCATGTGCAAGTATTGACTATCAGGGTAATAATTTCAAAGCTTTGGTTTATGATTACATGGTCAATGGGTCCCTAGAAGAATGGTTGCATCCAAATGACCACGACAACGATGAACACAATGAGTCGAGGAGATTAAACTTTGTACAGAGGTTAAATATTGCCATTGATGTAGCTTCTGCACTTGATTATCTTCATCATTACTGCTCAGAACCAATAGTGCACTGTGATTTGAAACCGAGCAACATTCTTTTGGACGACGAAATGATTGCACATGTAGGTGATTTTGGATTAGCAAGGTTTCTTCTAGAAGCCACCTCCAATTCATCAGCAAATCAATCAAGCTCCATTGGCATAAGAGGGTCTGTTGGTTATACTGCTCCAGGTACCTCTTGGGCTCTTCAAAACTTCCCTTTGTACCTTTACTTAAAACATTATAAAGAGTTGATTCTGTTGGAAATACTGTAGGAAATATGAAACTTTTTACCTTGTAATCTATTATTGAAGAAAAAAAATATCAGAACGGAATTGACTGCTGTTTTGGGTTGAGTTACGGATTAGGTCGCTCTCTTTAAGACGTTCCGTGGCTCCGCCCTCACTGTGCAAGCAGTAACATCAACATCGTCTCCAGGATAAAACAACCCATAATACAGCCTCTGTCTCGATCTTCTTTGCACCGAAGAAGACCGAAAAATACAAGACACAATCGACCTTTCTTGCTTGTAGAACTCTGTATACGAAAAATAATTTTTGGTGTGTTTGAAAGGTTGAAGAATAGCTCCTTATATAGGCGAGGGAGAAGGATAATTTTCGAAATCAGAATCAATCAAAAATTTGTGATTGAATCAATTAACCTTACTTTTTGTGCACTGATTATGCACACAACTTTATCATTTTTGTAACGACTTTATGCACTAATTAAGAATACGTTTTGTCATTCTGTAATGACAAAAAAATCTTTTCCATGAGGCAAACTGTCATTCTCCCGAGGAGCGGCCACACACCAACATTCATATAGGTGAGTCTATCAAGAGTACTCCTGCAGCCTGGGTACTCCACTCCACATAGAGCTATAGAACTCATTAAGAGTCATAATGACTCCACCTCCTTTTGCTACAAGATGTCATGCTTCTTTGGGATGGACTTTATTTTATTTTATTTGCGTGATTCTCAGCATATCATCCATGTGATCGTTTTTCCCTTTGAAGCTATTTCTTGGGATCTCCAGTCTATAGGTTGGGTATCCATCACAAGTGACTCATTTCTCAATGGGCCTCAGTTCAATCCCTTTCGAGGTACACCACACCTTTTCCCGAACCAGTCCTTTCGTCAAAGGATCGGCAAGGTTCTTATCCGTCCGGACATAATCCACTCTAACAGCGCCAGTAGTTGAGGAGCTCTCTCACTATACTGTGCTTACGACATATTTGACATATCTGTCGTCTGTTGCCCTTATAAGAACGTTCTGAACTTTTGCAATAGCCGCAGTACTATTGCAGTGGATTAAGATTGCCGGTATCGGTCTCTCCCATAAAGGGATTTCTGACAGAAGGTTTCTCAACCAATATGCCTTTTCACTAGCCGCAGCTAGTGCTATCATCTCAGACTCCATCATAGATTGTGCCAATATTGCACCACCAGCAATATTAAACACATTCACTGGTTGCCTTGGAGTCATCTGAGAGGGTATTCCAATCAGTATCACTATATCCCTCTAACATGGCGGGATATTTAGAGTAAAACAATCCAAGGTTCATAGTTCTTTTTAGATACCACATTACCCTCTTAATAGCATGCCAATGCTCCATACTAGGTTGGCTAATAAACCTGCATAATACACCCACAACATATGCAATATACGGTCTAGAATAGTCAGTAGCATAACGAAGACTACCAATAATACTTGCATATTCACATTATCTAACACTATCGCCCGTGTTCTTAAATAGTTTCGCATAAGGATCAAAAGGGGTGCAAACAAGTTTACAATCAAAATAATTATCTTTCTTCAAAATTTTCTCAATATGGTGAGTCTGATCAAGTGAGATGCCATTGTCTAACCTAGCAATTTTGATACCCAAAATAACATCAGTTTCTCCTAAATCTTTCACGTCAAAGTTCTTACTAAGCAAAGATTTGGTTTCGTGCACAACAGACAAGCTAGAACCAAATATTAGTAGGTCATCGACAAACAAACATAGCAAAGTGCATACTGAATTTTCAAACTTGTAGTATATGCACTTGTCACATTTGTTAACCTTGAAACCATTTGATAGGACAAGATTATCAATATTTTCATGCCACTGCTTAGGTGCTTGTTTAAGGTCATATAAAGATTTAACTAACTTACACACTTTGTGTTCCATACTAGGGGTTGGTCCATATAAATCTCTTCTTTAAAATCACCATTTAAGAAAGTAGTTTTAACATCCATTTGATGTACCACTAAGTTATGAATAGCAGCTATAGCAATCAATACTCGGATAGAAG
Source organism: Vaccinium vitis-idaea (assembly GCA_963854785.1). Classification (NCBI taxonomy): domain Eukaryota; kingdom Viridiplantae; phylum Streptophyta; class Magnoliopsida; order Ericales; family Ericaceae; genus Vaccinium; species Vaccinium vitis-idaea. Next base: position 16,743,943 of record OY978215.1, read on the forward strand.
TAGTCCGAGTCACAGGAGAATAAGTGTCAAAGAAATCAATATTCTCCCTTTGCCTATATCCCTTTGCTACTAGTCTAGCTTTGAATTTATCCACTGAACCATCAGGTTTTAACTTTATTTTAAGAACCCATTTACAACCAATTGTTTTACAACCTGGTGGTAATTATATCAGTTTCCGCGTTTTATTGGTTTCTAGTGAGTCCATTTCATCGTTAATAGCTTCTTGCAAAAAATCGGCATCCAAGGAAGATAACGCTTCCTAAAGTGTAGTGGGGTCCTCTCCTAAAGAGAATGCAAAATCAAGACCAAAGTTTTTCAAGACGTGAGCCCTCTTGCTCCTTCTTGGTTCAATATCAGTGTCCCTAGAGTTCACATTTCTAGGTTCTTTTAATCTAGGTATACTGCTATTAGATTCAGTGCCCCCACTATTTTTGGATTTAAAAGAAAACTTTTCTTTATAAAAATCGGCGTCGATAGATTCTATAATCACCTTATTGTTAATATCAAAGAATCTATAAGCTTTACCGTTTACAACATAACCAATAAATATACATTCATAAGCTCTACTAGCAAGTTTTGACCTTTTAGGGTTAGGAATACGAACATAAGCCAAACTGCCCCAAACTTTAAAATAAGACACATTGGGCTTCTTGTTTCTCCACAATTCATAAGGTGAAATCAAAGATTTAGAATTAGGAATTCTATTCAACACATAGCATACAGTCAATAGAATTTCACCCCACCAATGTGAAGCTACACCCGAACTAAGCATAATAGCAACTACAAGTTCACACAAAGTTCTATTTCTACATTATGCCTTTCCATTATTTTGGGTGAGTAAGGAGAAGTTTTCTCATGTATAATGCCAGTAGATTTATAAAAAGCAATGACTTCGTTTGAATTATATTCAGTTCCTCTATCACTACGGAGTCTCTCAATCTTTCTATTAAACTGATTCTCAACTTCATTTAGAAAGATCTTAAACATGTCAAATGCTTCATTCTTATGACTCATCAAATAAACGGAAGTGTAATTTGAATGATCGTCACTAAACGTGATAAAATATCAATGTGCATTTCTTGTGAGAACTCCGTCTAGTTCACAAATATCAGTATATACCAAATCAAGCAATTCTAATTCCTTAGAAATTGATTTGTGTGGTTTATTAGTGATTTTGGCCTGATTGCATGATTCACATTTTTCGAAATCATTTAATGAGATGTTAGGAGTAAAACCTAAGTTACTCATGTTTTTAATCAATTTCTTGTTTACATGACAAAGTTTAGCGTGCCAAACATTCATAGAATAAACGAAATAGGAAGTAACAATTTTATTCATATCAACGTTAAGTTTAAACATCCCATCAACAACGTAACTTTTACCGACAAATCCTCCATTTTTGGTGAGAGTATATTGATCTGCTCCAAGTGTGTAAGTAAAGCCAGCCTTATTGAGGAGGTAGCCGGACACAAGATTCTTCCTAATTTCTAGAGTGTGCAGGACTTCTTTCAGAGTGACAGTCCTTCCAGAAATAAACTTGATATCAATATCACCAACACCAAGAACCTTAGTGGTGTGGGAGTCACCCAACAACACTTTCTTATTGTCAATTTCAGAATAACTCTTGAACAAGGAACGATCATAACAGACATGGCGAGAAGCACCAGTGTCTATCCACCACCCTACCACTTATTAGATTGGTATCTGCTATCATAGCCACAAGTAGTTCATCGTTCACCAAGTTCGCTTGGGACCAGTGCGACGCTTGGCGTTCTTGCAATTTCTTGCCATATGACCAGGCTTGTTACAATTGTAACACACAAATTGGACAAAGTTCGTGTTTCGAGCATGGCCTCCTAATGAGGGTTGGTTCCTGTTTTGATAAGGCTTCACATTCTGATTCTTTCGATTTTGGTTTGGCTTCATGATTTTTCCTTTCGACTGAAGCACAGCCAAACTCCGATTCCTTTTGTTAGAAACAAAAAGAACATCATCTTTCTCATCTTGTTTCCGTGCCTCTTCCTCAACCTGAAGACGGGCAATCGAGCTTTCCATTGAAAACTCCTTTGTTTTGTGGCAAAGATCATTCTTGAAATCTTTCCAACTTGGAGAAAGTTTGTCATAAGAACTACAACCTGAAATTGTTCATCAATAGTCATTCCTTCAGAAATAATTTCATAAGTAATTTTTTGTTACCCATGGGATTGGGCCACCACAGATTTTTCATCGACCATCTAAAATTTCATATATCGACTCACATCATACTTTTTAGACCTAGCCTCAGTATCATATTTTTTCTTTTCTTCTGTAGCGCAACCCATACATCCTTAGCAGTTTCAAAAGACGACTAGTAATTATATAGATCATCAGACAAAGTATTGAGCATATAGTTTTTGCACAAAAAATCATCATCAGTCCATTTTTTAATCTCTTCATGATTTTTGTCAGTAGTTGACGGGGTAACAATAACGGGTTTAACAGAAGCACAATATGAAGCCAATTTCTAAGTACTGAGGTAAAAGAACAACTTCTGTTTCACCATTTATGGTGCAGGCCTTCAAAGCGAAACGGCTTGTTAATGTCGGTGGGACCAAAACTAGATTTGTTCTCAAATTCCCTTGAGGATAAAAAAAAAAGGTCTTAAAATTGTTGGAAATACTGTAGGAAATATGGAATTTTTTACCTCTCAAACTGTTATTGAAGAACAAAATACCAGAACGAAATTGGCTGCTGTTTTGGGTTGAGTCACAGACTAGGTTACTCTCTTTAAGACGTTTTCCGGCTCCACCCTCACTATGCAAGCAGTAACAGCCACCTCGTCTCCAGGATAAAACAGCCCAGAATACAGCCTCTATCTCGATCATATTTGCACAAAAGAAGACCAGAAAATACGAGTCACAATCAACCTTTCTTGCTCTTAGAACTTTGTATTGTTTGAAAGACTAAAGAATAGCTCCTTATATAGGCGAGGGAGAAAGATAATTTTTGGAATCAGAATCAATCAAAAACTTGTGATTGAATCAATTCACTTGATTAATTGGTTTCTAGATCGAATTTCTCGAATTGCCTTGGGCCTTGCTATTCAGTAGCTCATTAAGCCTTCACACATATAAGGGGCTAAAATGTTTTGTAGCTAGCCAAGGTGGGACAAAAGGTTTTGTAAGACTCTTTGAAAAAATACACATTCCCAACCGATTCAGGTACGCATCGTAGTTGCTACTTCAAGCGCTTAAATAAAGCTGATTGTTCGTTTTTTCGTTGCCACACCAACATCTCGCTTCCAAACCATGAAGTTTCCAGTTTATTATTAAAACTACAAAGGAGATTGTCATCTAGCATATATTGTAGAGGCAAGTCAGCATAAGAAGTGACCAACTAAAAAAATTCACAATGACACATTTTCGTAGTTTATATCTCGATTTTCTTGGCTCAGAGATAGAATCTTTCAGCTTTCTCTGTTTGGCCTGGTACTTCTTGTTGGCCTGTGAAGATAGCCCTGCTTGGCGAGTCTGACTATTCATTGCCGCACATTGGCCCGCTTTATTTACTTTAAGCAAAATCTCCTATTTAATACAGTATATATTAGTTTCTTGCTTACATGTACCCTCATCTGTAGGCATTTAATACTAATTTGTGTCTTCTTTTATGCAACTCGTAATTAATTTGTGTTTGAATAAATTTCTGGTCGCAGATGGCATTATAACTTATACGACTCTAAACTTGCTTTATGCAGAGTATGGCATGGGAAATGAGGTGTCACCATCTGGTGATGACTACAGTTATGGAATACTCTTACTGGAGATGTTTACAGGGAAGAGACCTACTGATAGCATGTTCAGTGAAAATCTGACTCTCCGCAACTTTGCTATGCTTGAACAAGTTGCGAGCTTTGTGGATCCAACAATCGTACAAATTGATCAAAACCATAGCTCTTCTAGCACTCACGAAGTTCAAGAGTGCTTGGTTTCAGTGCTTAAAATTGGAATAGCTTGTTCACATGATCTACCAACAAATCGAATGGGCATCAAGGATGTTGTACCTCAGTTGCATGCAATCAGAAACACTTTCCTTGAAAGTGTAGCTCAGGAGGCAAAAGTACTAGAAAAGTTGGGTGATCATGAGCAGGTATGAACCCTGGACTTTCTTGCTGACCTCAGAATGTAACATGCATTTAGCACTAAAGTCTTTTTTGAAAATCCAGCAAAAACTTTAGTTTTCTCTATGGCTTCCGTTCCCACTTCGTCGAGGTGGTCATAAAACAAGGATTTGAAGAAAATGGAGGTATCGCTGTTTCAATTATCTTTGAATATGGAAGAAAAAGTCTGCTTGTGATAAATGTTAGTAGCTTCCAGCCATACATGAAAGGAATTCATAATCGATCATTTATTGGATTTTATTTTCTATTATTTGCATTTCCTTTTTCGCCTTTGCCTTGCATTATGGGTCATTTAGTTTGCTTAGGTACCATTAAAACTGATTTCCAAGCTGTGATATCCCAACCTACCATTTTGCGATATGACTATATTTTTCTCTTCTCCAGGGTTTTTGATGTCTATAGGCCTTGAAGATTGGTTGATATTGGATATTTCTTTGGCTGTGTGTTACGGATATTATCCTATGCTGTAATTTTTTATTTGCGTCTTTTCTGTTCTTAGTTTGTCTAAATTTGCAAGTTCTTTACATGATTGAATGGACATCAACAAGGCTTCGACTTCATTTTAATATCATGTCTTTGTTATGGATCCCATATATAAATTGCTCGTAACTTCTCGCCCTCGTTACATGCGAGTCTGCAGGTGCGTGAAGTGTCAAGTGCTGGTTAGCTGTTTCTGCTGAGTTTTGGATAGCAACGACGGTGTCGCTGCTGCTGCTGGTTTGCTCTGAGGCTGCCGCTGTTTTTTCTGCTTCAACAAGTTTGTGCTAGTGTGGTTTTCTATTTGCTATTTGGTGCTGCTGCTAGTTGGGATGGTTGTGATAAGATCATGCTCTAGCCTTGTTAATCTTTGTTATCATTCAAGGCCTAATAATATTTCTTTTGCCCTTCATTACATGACTCTTAAGGAATGTTGTCTACATGTGAATCCGGCGTCTAGTCTTTCTGTAAGGTGTTTTATGGAAGAAAGGGGAACTGATATTGAGAAAGCTTTGACAGCCAATTGCATAGGAAAACAGTTTGAAAAAAATAGGAAAGATTTAAGCAACTCCCAACCAAAACCTGTGTCAAGGACAATGGCCTTGATTCGTATGTCCTTTTTTTTTTTTGAACTGGAAGACAATTCATTCGTATGTCCTTTTGGATCAGAAAGTACGTTCAGAATTCGGAATGGTCAAGTGGGATTTTAGTAACTCAAATGGTTTGATAGACATGAAGAAACGTGATCGAGAGCTTGTGTCTTGAGATTCTTGTAGGCGCCTAAACTACGCAATACTGCGTATTGCTGCAGTCTTCGGCTATGTGTCGCCGATAACATCATATGCTTTTCCTTTTCCTTTTCCTTTGTGGTTTTAGTTTGTCTAAATCTTGCAACTTTTCGACTGTTGATGTACTGAAAGAAGATACAGTCACTGAGAACTAGAAAGTTTTTGAAAGTTAACGGACTTGTTCAAGCATCATGAACCAAAAACCAAAAACCCTACGGAGAAAAATTGACAGTTAGGATCCATGCAACATAGATCAAAATTGATGATTCTCAGAATCACGTTGTAAGTAGCTTTTAAGCAGCTCTCAAAGCTGATTTTGGCCCAAGAGCATAAGCAGAAATTGTGGCAAACACAATAGCAAAGCTTTTGAGGCACCAGGAAGCAGAAGCCGCACTCCTAAAGCTTTCACAAACACCCTCTTAATATAGTAAAATAAATGAACCCACAAAGAAGTTTAAATAAATTTCGCTGTTAATCAAAGTAAATCCTGCCATAATCAATGCTAATAGAAAAAACTTTTTCAAACACAAGGTTATGTGCTTAGTGTGACACATTGGAGTCACATAGACGATACTCAAAATAAATAAACAACCAGCCATGATTACCGTGACATTATTCTAAATTATCAGACATATAGTTCCCCAGGCGCGACATGGATTCATCATAATCACAATGCTAACTAGTAGAGAAAACAAAGAGAGAATACTGTTTAACGGTCTTGCTAGCAACCGCTACACGTTAAATGAGGAGCTTTAACATATTTTTGCACAAATTTAAAACACGGGTCATGAGTATGTATGCGCTTTTTTTCCACATTATACACTGCCCAAAGCCGGGTTGGCATTTTCCACGCATAAACCATTTGGAAAGTAGATACGTAAAAAAGCCTCTTCTAAACAACCACCAATTATAGAAGCCATTACAATTACTTGAGAAACCAGAAGCATGCACTAATATATTAAACGAACCTGAGTGCAAAAATGAATCCCTCGATTACTGCATTCTATGTGCAATATATTGCTGGCTGAACATAGTTAAAGCCGACAGATAGTTATGTAGAACCCAACTGTTACCATTAGGGTTCAAGTAACCACAAAAGGACCTTTACACGATTGACAAAACGAGGAGAAAATAGAACTGCCATTGATTTCATTTCAAATGGTGATGGTGAACAGTTTACATAGTCATCCAAGATCAGGTCAGCCAGACATTACCAATTGCCATTATGAGAACGCTTGGAAGTTCACAGATGATTCTTCGCTGCAATTAATCATCCCACAATCAGAATTTGGGAAGTATCCAGGTTGATTTTAAGAGCAAGGTTGAACACTGCACGGAAATAGGATCACTGTATCTTTTCTGAGGCTTTTTTAAGGCGTCAATCTTTAAAATCAAATAAATTAAGAGGGAGAGAAGACATGAAAGGAAAACGAAAGGGAAAGGAGGTCATTGTTCCCCTTACCTGGAATTAACACCTAAAGAATTTCAAGAAGCCTCTGGAGGCGTCACTACCCTGTGACTAAATAACTTGGCTAGTGCTCTGCGCTCACAGTCCTGCACATATGTTAACATAGGATTGAACTCTCTGTGTCAATTGCTTGGACGTGTATGGCCCATTTACTAGCACTTATAAATTATTCAGTATATGTGCTTAAAAAAACTTATGAAGAGTGTTTGCTGGCAATAATGGATAATCATTGATTTTGTTTTTTCAGCTTATTTGACTAAATAAAGTGAGATTATTTTAAGCTCCAATTTGCAGCTTTTTTACTTAATTTAAGTCAACAAACGTACGGATGGACATAAAACTCCATGATTTGAAAGAACTTCATTCAATAATAAGCTCTTCTACAACTTATTTAACTAAACAGTTTGAACTTCAATTTAAGCTTATAAAAGCTACACCAAACATATTTACAGCTTAGTTTAAGTCTTTTAGGGAAATAACTAAAAAATCAAACTTAGAAGTGATAACAAACGGGGCCTATATCTATCGTATTTATTGTCCTACAAAATCAGGGAAAAAAAGCAGCATGTCCACTATTTTGATATCCCCTACTTTTAGTGACATGACAGTAAAATCAACGCTAGGACTTCAGTAGTTCAGTCACAAGTTTTCCACAGAATTTAGCAAGCGTGACTGTTGGATTCCAACAGGCCAGTCTAAATGGCAAAGACGTGTGTTTCAGATTATGAAGTTTCACCAACATCGTAAAAGCCAGTTTTGAGTTGAGTTAAATACTCTCTGTCAAACATGTGCAACTACATGTATCACAAAAAAAACCACAACCTGGGTCAGTGACATCATTAGTGACACCACAGACCCAAGGAAGCTACGTTTTTTCCAAGTAAATCGTAGCTGTGTTTTGATAAAGAAGACGTTTTTTTAGGCCACGTTCCAGGTAACATTATAAGTCATAAGAAAATTGAAGCATATTGAATTGGGAGGAATTTAGAATCATTTAAGCAAGTACCTCACCTTAAACATGTTTAGAAAGAATGGCCTATCTGGATTCATTCTCTTGAGCTTCAAGAAAGTATATGCAAAGCTCAGTTGATCACGTGATGTATAACGGTCAACTTCATTAAACCAAAGACATGAAAATAAATTTGACATCGGTGTGTGGGCCCTGACAATAAACGAACCTTCAGGTACATCTGCAAAGTTCAAAATATGTGAAAAGCAAACAAAAACACAAGTTTCAAGGGGAAATAAGGACGAAGGATGAAGGCTATCTCCAGAATAGAAAAAGACAAGAATGACACGCACAACTTGGAAGAGGAGTCTTTCGGTCTGAAGCATCAAACTTGGTGAGGCCATCAGACTGGTAAAAGTTAAACTGTTCATCGATAACTGTGTGGTTGTATTTATTTAGACGCTTATTCTGGAGTACCTCCTCCCAAACACAGTGGCGAGTATAGTGATTTGAAATAGCATACTCTGATCCCTTTCGCCACAAAAAGTATTCAATAATGAGCATTGGGTCAATCTGAAGTCGCATTTTGCTATCAAGCCAGATAGAATACCTAAGAAATCACCATAGAAACGGATAATACATTAGTAGTGGCATTGGTGTAAGTTAAAGAAAAAGTGAAAGATCTAAGACTCTATACCAACACATATATACCAAAAATTGTGCGGGAATCACCTAGAGGAAGGAAAGAGACGATGTGAGAGAAATTTTGGCACCTTCCCAGTTTTGCGCATGTCCTTGTAGGGTAAGTTCCTCACGATTACTATTCTCCACAACCCAATATATCCTCTCTCATTAGGAACATTTCCATCTGCTGACAGTTTCAACAGAGTTTGCTCATCTACAAACATAACGAAGCAAACATTCTTTTTGGAGTATTCACTGATCTGTTAAGAAAACAAATTTACCAAAGAGTGCAGATCAATCAAAGGTTAATGCAAAAAAACTAAAGCAAAAGCCCAAAAACATAAGTCAGTTCCAGTAGATGGAGATTCACATTGCGATAACATAACATCAAGATTCTTGTAATAGTATAATAGAGCAAAACCCCAAAAACAACTAATATAATAGAGCAAAACATTACGGTTCCTATCATCTAAGCTGAACAGGTGATCTTAAAACTCGGCAGTCAGATGACTCAGATTATAATATCAAGATTCTTTTACACTGGCACCAATATGTAAAATGGTACGTCACTAATCAAAGCTCAATATGTGAAATGGCATGTCTCTTAGGAGAAGTGACTGGAGTATGCAAATATCCCACTAACAGTCTACAAGCAGGAACCTGAGCCTGGTCTATCTGTATTCAAAGAGCATATTTTTATTATTTTACATATTACATCAACGTCTCTATCACTTACACAGTAAAGGAGACCTCCCTTGTTTTCGGGTTATTATTCTAAAATTGTTTCCAGTACCCTGCCCTCAATTGTCGAAAAGTAGAAACTTTATCGCGGAGAAGTCTACTTCTGTGTGGTGATGGCTAACTATATTCTTCATATCTTTGTTCATAAGCTATTCTTAAAAGTTAAAATTAAAGAAGACATGAATAGTTATAGAGTGATGCTCAATATGGAGTGGACTTGAAGAAGCAGCATCCAACTTCTAGATGTACCAAAAAATGACAACCATAAGCTGTTGTATGCCTTACAAACAAAGAAGTACTTACAAGAACATAACTAAATTACCAGTTTGCTGGTGGGCCTCCTCAAAAAGTCAGAGCTACCGAAAATGCAAGATGAGACCACAACTTTGCAGCTACTCATGTACAACTTGTCCTTCTCATCCAAATCAAAACCAGTGCTTGGATATCCTTCTGGTCCTTCCACGAAACCACAATGAATAGTCTGGTTCCTCGCATAGAAGGATTTTTCTCTTTCTTCAAGGGTCTGATGTCCTCCAAATCTGGGTTCAAATCGATCATACCCATAAAGTTTCTCTTCTCTATCACGATACCCGGAGTAAAATTGTGTGAAATTTACATAATCTTTTGGCTCAACAAGATTATTGACCGAGTCCAAAAACTGAACCTCACAAGGATAAAAACCTGAGAGATCAAATATTTAAAGGGCATAATAAACAAGTGCATATTAGGAACACAGAATAAGTTTGGACTTTAAAAACCTAACACCAATAATAGCATAACATAAAGCATTCGCCTGAATAACATGACTCTGGAATTTCTAAGCCAACCTTAACAATGTCAGTATCCATTAATTGGTCAAATGGGCCGATCAATCTATGCCAGGTCTCAGGTAGCCTCTGGTGCTTGTAAAATCATGATGTGGACTGTCCATTGGACAGTGTCCATAAAGGCTCCCCGCCCTCAATCTTTTATACATAACCACTACTCCAAGTGGGGAGGCTGTAAAGCCTGCTACTAAAGCTAAGGAAAACCCCTCATGGACCACAAACTGTTAAAAATCAATGTGACATAAGATTGGATATGGTATGAATGAAACGTAGCTGCTGCTCTCATCTAAATAAATCAACCTTCGCATCTGAATCACACTTCAAAGCTAAATCATGCTGAGTTGATTTTGAGCAGATCTGGTAGACCCATAGTTCATATTGAACACAGCAGACAAGATATTTCTGGGCCAAAGATGACCAAACTTAAAGAGACTACCTATGTTAACGACTTCAAAAAGCCAAGTCTAGAAAGAGTGGCCAATGTACAAAATTGCTAACATGCTGCTTTACCGGAAATATTCAAGAAAAGGATCATACGAGACAGTTGAGATCACTATCAATCATTTACTGCTCTTCTCACTCTAATATCAACTAGGTGGGCCCTCCCAATCGTTCCAAGTATTCTTTTAAAGACATAAGCTGTGAGTGGCCCAGCCCCAAGGAAATTTCATTAACAATGACATCAGACATATTCTTACGTTGTCTACGAGGCTTTATCTTTTGTTGCTCTAAGACATCCACTCCCAAAAATTCTTCTTGTGCTTCTCGAAGTGATGAAATTCCATCTTCCATTTTTCCTAAAAATAAACATAAAAAGGAACAGTAAAACAACACGAAAAAATGAGGAGTTATCATACGCTCACCGAAAATTGTGCCTTCAAGAATGTCCACACATATAATTTGCTGGAAAATACACGAAGAGATCTTTAGCATGAGGAGATGCTGATCTTTATAGACTTTGCAAGTACCAACAGCAAAGCATAAGCGTGACCCATGAAAAGATTAGTAGCAGCATATATGTGAATGCTTTAAGCACTGGGACTTCCACATAATTAATATAGAAGGAAAAGGAAAATAGTGCAAGGAAGAAATAGAGGTGCTGTAAGCATTTCTGAAGGCTATAAGTAGGCATTGGGGATTGAAACTTTGTTAGCTGCGTCATCGTTGTTGATATTGTCATGGTCAGATGATTTGAACTTGTGATCTCTAAGAGTGTAAATGTAAACAGAAACAATCGAAAATTTAGACTCACCGTGAAACGGCACCTTTAAGCCAAAAACTGCCAAATAGATTGAAAAGAGCACTGCTACTGTAAACATCCATAACAAGAATCTTCTTATGAAAATCCGTAACCTTGTCCCTCGGCGAAAAACCCGCAAGCCATGCTTGCTTTGATTGAGGGACTTAAAAACTGCTCCAATGATGCCTCTCTTCTCTAGTAACAATTCGTTATTGTGCCTATAAAGAGCCATCACAGCATAACTTCCAAACCTCAGGTGCTAACCAGCTCATCTGTCAAAAAGTTTCAAATAAGAATCAGAGCAAAGTAATGATATAGAAAGGCAAATGCTAATGCCAAAACTGTTTTTTATTGTGCCAAAACTCCCGTGCATAAAATGCTTGTACTTGTGTGCAATGTACAAGCCTTTTATGCACTAAAGTTTTGGAACAATCAAAAACAGTTTTGGCATTATCACCACCCTATAAAAACACCAAACTCCCGCATAAATCATTCATTCATTGTTCCCTTATAATCCAGTCATCAATAGTAAGAAATTTGTTTGAAGGCTCATATGCTGCATTAACTCATTTTATCTTGGTTATGTTTTCATAAAAGGAGCACAAAGTGAAAACCAATATGGTCCTCAAAATCTTTGAGAAAATGGACTTCTGTTCAAAGAGAGCATAATGGCATGAATAAGCTCACCCAAACTTGTCAACTGGGGATCCCATTCGAGATTTCCTTGGGAGGTATAGGAAAGGAATTGAAATGTTTGGATTTGTGACTAATTGAAGTAGAACAGTAGTCAAACAATATTACGATGACATCCACCCAGCTATGGGAAAAAAAAAACTCAGCTATTTCGGAATTGGGGGGCCTGTAGTGAGTGAGCTCACTACATGCGTGTAGTGAGTTCTCTCGGCCGTCCTATCCAAAATCAACGGTTCGGATAAATTGGAGTTAAAGTTAATGTAAAAGTGATTTTTAAAGTGTAAGATGATCCGAACCGTTGATCTCGGATCGGACGGCCGAGAGAGCTCACTACACGCATGTAGTGAGTTCACTCACTACAGGGCCCCCAGTTCCAGCTATTTCCAAAAAGAAACACTAGAAAGCACAATAAAATACGCATTACTTTCTTACCAAACCAAAACAAACCGAGCCTTAAGTCCAAATTAATTGGGGTCGGCTACATGAATCCTGTTTTTCCATTGAGCTCTATCAAGGGCTACATTTTCACTGAGATTTAGAGTACTCATATCCTTGCGGACTACAGCATCTAATGTCAATATGGGTATTCCTCTCCTCGTAGCGTTACTACCTAAATCTATTCTATCAACTCTCCTAACTACTGCATTTACAGGTCTACAGTAGATATGTCCAAACCACCTAGTCTATTTCCCGCAACTTCTCCTCTATAGGTGTTACACCCACCATCTCACGAACGGTTTCATTTCTAATCCTATATTTTTTAGTCTTACCACAAATCTCTCAGCATTCTCATCTCAGTTACACCCATCTTACTCACTTGTTGCTTCTTAATAGCCCAACATTATCTCTCGTAAAGCATCGCTGGTCTTAGGAGTTTTATAGAATTTCTCTTTCAGTTTTGTGGGTATCCTCTTGTCACATAGTACACCAATAGCGCTTCTCCACTTGAGCCACCCCACTTGGATCCTAGGAGTCACATCCTCTGCAATCTCACCATATTTGCTAAAAATAGAATCTAAATACCTAAATGATCACTTTGTGGTATCTCTTGATCTTGAATCCTTATTCGTTCTACAAGAGCACTTCCATCACCACTAAACTTACATTCCATATGCTCAGTCTTGCTTCTACTTATCCTAAAGCCTTTGACTCTAATGCTACTCTCCATATTTCTAAATTGGTGTGGGGCTACAACCTCTCTGATCAGTCTTCCTTCAATCGATTGGGCAACTGGTTGATCTTCCTTTCACCTGAGCTTCTGGCCTGCACACTTTAACGCCCGTGTTAGCACCGTACTGGACCGTAGAGTCCAGAATGGCCCTCCGACGGTCAAATAAGTATACGAGGAAGAAAGAGAAGCAAGAGCCCAAATCGAGGGTTGAGGTTGAATTGACCATACCTTCATTTGGCTGGACATTACCTTTTATATGGGGTGAGTAACTTGCTCTCCAAGTTCGGTCATGTTTGTCACGCGAGATAACCGCTCGGCTGACGTCATCGTGACGAGCAAGAGCGAATTGGGTACAAGCGCATGCCTCCACTAGAATAGTGACACGTGTAAGAGGCCGTTCGGCTGACGTCACTGTCGTGATTAGAAACGGTTGCTAGCATATACTCCGTCATTCACATGCACCATGCTAGTGCTGAGTCAGCCCTAGGTATTCAGCTTTTGGCACTGTTACTTCCCTTGGCTTCAGTTGATTTCGGGTAGTTGTCGGCCATACTCGCTGAGACTATGCACCGAGACATTGATATCCCTTGTACAGGCAGCAAAACCCTTCAGGTTCCACCGACCGGTCCCTCCAATGTCACCTCTCAGCGGTACATTCTGGAGGTTTCCAGGTCTTCCCCTTATCAAGGTTCCTAGTCATCTTTCCAGTCGTGGTGATTGCTCGGTATATCCGGCCCCTACACTTGGCACTAACTCCTCTAGCAGTTTTCATCTACTAGGACAATACCATTGGCAAACAACATACACCATGGGGTCTCCTCCTGAATATGCTTGGTCAATTCATCTGTAACCAAGGCGAAGAAGTACGGACTCAAGGTTGACCCGTGGTGCAAACCTACTGTGATTGGAAATTCACTCGTTTCCCCTGTTGGTGATCTAATGGTGGTGACGACACCTTTATACGTGTCCCTAATCACATCGATATACTCTTTTGTCACTCTATTTCTCTCTAGACCCACCATATAATATCCCTAGGTACTCTATTATAAGCCTTTTCCAAATCTATAAAAAACATACGGGGATCCCTCTTCTTTTCTCTATACTTCTCCACCAATCTCCATAATATGTAGATTGCTTCCATGGTTAATATCCCAGGCATAAATCCAAACTGTTTCTCCGATTCCATAGTCACAATCCTCAAGCGAGGCTCAATAACTCTTTCTCACAACTTCATCGTATGGCTCATCAACTTAATGTCTCTATAGCTGTTGCAACTTTGAATATCCCCTTTATTCTTATATATTAGGTACTAAGGTAATCCTTCTCCATTCATCTGGCATGCATTACTTTCTTTTGGGAACATAATTTTTGGTCAAGTATCTCCAATCAGTTTAAAAAAATATCTAAAAAGCCCTACAAATTTCTTTAACAGCTTCAAAACAACACCAAAAATTGTCTCTCAAGTTGTCACACACATTTCCAAGGGATGCCTTAAAACTTCCTTTCAACATAATTGAGTTACTAACCCCAAAGGGTTGGCCTGATGGTCAAGGCAGGTGATTTGGGTGTCTCAGGTACCTCTCAGGTGCTATCAGTTCCTTTAGGGTCAGAATATACAGGTTGTATTTGGTTTGTAGTTTAGTTTAGTTTTGATGATGTAAGCAGGTGTAATGAGTGGAGAGAGATAGAAAGAGAAATGAGGGAAATGATGATGTCAATAAAACTAAAACAAAACTAAAACCCCTTACCGAACAGGGCCACAGAGATTTTGCTCTAACTTCAACCGGTGCCTTGGTAGTGGACGTGGGGTTGGTGATGTTGGTCTAGGATTAGTCGCATGGGCTGAGGGACTAAGGGACAAGAGGGGTCACTTGACCGCTCTCACTTTAACTTCTCATAAGGATTTTTGATAGTTTGGAGCTAAATTTTGCAATTTTGACCCCGCAAAAAGTTCATAAAGTACCCCAACTTGCTTAAAATGCATAGAATTCTCCAGTTTTTTCTTCTTTTCAAAAGTTGATAGTATTACAAATGAGGCTATCGTATATTATTTCGAAATCTAATAAGTCATTGGGGCCAATTATAAAGTAAAAATACATGCATCACTATAAATCTACGTTATAGATAACCTCTTAACTTAGTTATTTCTTTGCATGAGCAAATAGAAAAAATAACTTGCATATAGATTTGACCCCGCTAGCCTAAAATCTTGGCTCCGCCCCTATTAGTCGACGTACGTGTTCACACCTCACTTATCAACAAAAAAAAAAAAGACATTATTGATCTACTAGCTGTAATTTCTTCACAAGAACACTGATATGTATCAACACTCAAGGTGTAATTCGCTAGTTCATTTAGTAAAAAATACATCCAGAATCTCCACAAAATAAAGGCACTAGATTAACCCATTCCCAAAATTGCGCGAACTTCATGGGAGTTCCAAACCCATTTTTCAGAGCGAGAAGGAATGATAAGAGGAATAACATTACTGCGCATGTGTATGTGTTACCTGGTCGATTATTTCGCCCCAATCGAATTTGCAGAGGGAATGGCATAACCCATTTTTCAGAGCGAGAAGGAATGATAAGAGGAATAACATTACTGCGCATGTGTATGTGTTACCTGGTCGATTATTTCGCCCCAATCGAATTTGCAGAGGGAATGGCATAATAGGATTGTTAGATTGAAGCAGAGATCCAAACGGGAATCAATCTATGCAAATTACTGTCGTTTGTGGCAGCTAATTGGGAGCTTCGAAATCAAACCAAAACCAATAACGACATTGATAGATTCAGTTAGGGAAAAAGGATGATCGAAAAGAAAAGAAAAAAAGAGCACACTAGGCAAGCAGAAAAAGGAAACGGAAATATTACATTTTGCACCCCTTCTTTATAAAAACACTTACCCAGGTGAATCATCGTCGGGGTACGCCACTATCTATGATGATAGGGAGTTCGGGGATTCATGCGTGACTCGTGAGGTAATTGGTATTGTTTAATGTTTTCTGTGGTTTTGAACATTATACCTTGTTAATTTAATTCAACTTTTGTTTGCTTTAATTGAATAGGTTTGAATTCTACAAATCTGTTGGCATGTGATGTCAAGTTGGACTCGAAAGCTTGAAGGCTGGACCATGGACTATGTTTTTAGTTTGTTGGTGATGGACTATATTTTTAAGTTTCTGGACTACTTTAGTTTGTTGGTTGTCATGTTAGACTTGATTTTGGACTGTGTTTTATGTTGGTGATTTATGTTTGTTGGTGATGTTATCGTGTATTCGTGTTATACTTTTAAGTATTTGGGACTATGTTTTAAGTGGTTGGTGATTTAATGATTTATATTGTGACTGATCTGGAGGAACCAGGGGACCAAAGCATTGAATTTTATTGTAAATAGCAAAATGTATGTAGAAAAAATTAGGAATTCGGTGACCCCTTTGCACCACATTCGACATGTGTGACATGAGTTGGCCATTAAATAAATTGATTGATTCATGTAAAACAATAGTTTTTAGATCCATATTCAGAATTCCAGCTGAATCCCATAATTCAGATCGGGTACCCATTCGGTTCGGGTTTGCCCCGAACCCCGTTTGGTTCAGTTATGGAACAATTTTTTATAACCCGTTCGGTTATCGGTTCGGTTCGGGGCAGTGGGTTGGTGATTCGGTTCGGTTCGGTTCGGTTGATACCCCAATCCGCCCCGTTGCCATCCCTAACCCAGACACACTCACGAGAGATGGTCATCTAACAGTAGTTTCCTACAAGTCTTGACTAGCTCACGGGTCTCTTGAATGTCCTACATTGCATCTTAGGATCGAGTCACATTCTTTCTTCTCCCATGTAATAGATTAAGAATGACAAATGATAAAAAAAAAATAGTAGTTTCCCAAAATAATTTTGATTAAAATTGCATTTTGTGTTGTGTTTTTCTTCAAAAAAAAAAATGCTTTTCTTAATTTTGCGTTAAATTTTTGTGGATTATTGGTTTGTTGACTTTTTTAATTTTGCGTCAAATTTTTGTGGATTATTGATTCGTTTCGATGAGAGGAATCAGCAAAGTAAAAAAAATGTATGACTTTTAGTATTTTTTTTTTTAAGAAAGCTAAAAATGCTAAAACTTGGATAAGTATTTTCTAAAAAATATATAGTGCACA
Organism: Vaccinium vitis-idaea; assembly: GCA_963854785.1. Classification (NCBI taxonomy): domain Eukaryota; kingdom Viridiplantae; phylum Streptophyta; class Magnoliopsida; order Ericales; family Ericaceae; genus Vaccinium; species Vaccinium vitis-idaea. The sequence goes on from OY978215.1 coordinate 16,761,293, forward strand.
TTTTTGCTTATCTAACCTATACACTAAAAGAGCCAAGAGGGGGCAGTTTTTAGGGCAGTTTCGTCTGCTATTTACACGCCTCAACCCAAGAACGGGGCAGCGGGTAGCTCTCTTCCCACTTTCTTCGTTTCTTTTTTTTTTTTTTTTTTTTGGCTCAGTCTTTGTTTCTTCTTCCTTTTTCCAAACCTCTCATTGGCCTCCTTTGGGTAAAAAACTTAATCCAGATTATTGGTTTTTTAGTTTTTTGTCAAATAATCCAAAAAACCAGTTTGTTTTTTTCTTAAACTTAATCCAGATAATAATATGGATTATTGGATTAAGATTATTACCCAAAACACTCTGATTTTTTGTACCCCAAAAAACCAATAATCTGGATTAAGTTTTTTACCCAGAGGAGACCTTAGAATCCGTATAGATTCACAAAATCTTTCATAACAATTTTTTGAAAACACTCATTAGCTTTTTAAAACTATAATCTCAAAATCTGCTCCTATACTTTTTCGTACATTAATATTGCATCAGTTATGTCATGATGTCCATCAATCTCGATTATTGGTTTTTTGGTTTTTTGTCAAATAATCCAAAAAACCAGTTTGGTTTTTTCTTAAACTTAATCCAAATTATTCCCTCATTTGGCTAATAATCCAGATTATGAATTATTGGATTATTCGTTTGTCCTTATTCAAAAAAATTTGAGTTCTGACCATAATTTTATACTTGTTAGATTCGTCTCGTCGAGAGGAATCCAGAAACCACAAAATCTTGATGCAAAACTAACGAATGCAAAAAAAATTTGAATAAGGACAAACGAATAATCTGGATTATTGAATTATTACCCAAAGCACTCTGATTTTTTGGATTAAGATTATTACCCAAAGCACTAGTACAAAAAACCAAAAAACTGGATTAAGTTTTTTACCCAAAGGAGGAGGCCTTTGTCAGCAAAAGGGGAAGGCTCAGTTCCATCGGCACTGGAATCTCTCTCTCTCTCTCTCTCATGGAGTCTTGCGCTCTCTGTAGAAACCTAATAAAACCTCTCAATCTGAACCTCTCTCCATTCGTTCGTTGCTCTTCCATTTCTCCCACTCTTCACTCAGGTATTTTCCCTTCCAAAATCCTTTCTTTTTCTTTTTCTCTTTGGAATTAACTAGTATCTTCATCATCATATATATAGGCGGAGGGAGGTCAGTTAAGAGAGCATACGATGCGTTGTTGTTAGATGCTGGTGGCACACTGTTGCAATTGGCCAGACCTGTCGCAGAGACTTACGCTTCAATTGGCCAAAAATACGGTTAGTGTTGTTCTGATTCATAATGCCAATTTTGTGGATAGATTGCTATGCTCCAATAATCAGAGACGGATTGAGGGGCAGATGACTCTGGACGACTGCTCTACCCAAATTTTATAATTTATTCAGAATTATAGTAGTTTTTGTTTCAAAAACTTTGAAATTATATAAGTTCGTCCGTCCAATGTTTTTTGAAGAGTCTGACACCCTCCATCCAATGTTTTTTTCTCTTCAAAAAACTAATTTCCACCACTTAAGATTATAGGCATCTATAAATAAATAAATAAATCTACCTTTTTGAAATGAACATGAATATACGAACTATATGCATCTATGTTTTCCTATGATGGTGTTTTTTTATTGTATAAATTGATCGATAATAGTCATGATAACTTTTTTGGTAGTATTGTTTACAATCTAGATATGCGAAAGTTGATATTGCCTTTCTATATATTAGAATTTTTTATGTTAATGTTTGCCCACTCAATGCTAAGAACTTGTGTCTGTCCTTGCCAATAATTTCGCGTGGAAATTGAAACTTGAGTTGTTCTATGCAATAGGTCCTTGGCTCTCTTTTCTTGTGATTTTTGGGAGGGTTCAAAGTCAGTGCAACCAAGACCATGTGTTATTGTGCTTTCATGTTTTTATTTGCCTTCTATTTTCATGTTTCCATGCGGAATAATGGATTACATTCTGTCATCAAAATTAGCCAAGTCAGATGATTTTGGCAATTTGCTGACGGATGGTTACGATTGGTGCTAATTGATTCCGAACATAGTTGTTGAGGTGTATGGTAACAACTAAGGTTCAGTTGATTAAGAATTAAGAGACATTACATCAGTAGTCTATGAGATCTTCTGAAATTTTTGTTTGATATGTTGTGGCACCATGTGTCTAACTCCGGCAATTTGCAAACAACACTGGAGTGCTACCTGATCTCAAATTAGATAATTGGGTAGTTTAATTTGTAAATATAGAAGGTTCATGTGTTTAATCGGTCCTGTAAGTTTAGGGCCTTTTTTTCTTTCTGAAATTTGCCCTTTGTCTCGTTTTTCTGTTGTCTGAACTTTTGAAATACTTTTGACTCTTCTTTGTGAGATTCCGTTTTTTTTTTTTTTCTGCCCATTTCGTGCTTCTTGTAAGTAATATGTTTGACTACACTCCATGGTTTAGTATCTAATAGTTAACTCCACAAAGTCCAGGTTTGAGTGTGAATTCAGCTGAAATAAAGCAAGGATTTAAAAGAGCTTTTGCTGCTCCATGGCCTGAGAAACTTCGCTACCAGGTCATTCCACATTTCCACTGATCTTCGTGCTAAACATAGTTTTGTAACTTTCAATAGCCTCTTAAATTTCAATTTTTTTAAGTATCCTTTTGGGGCAACATAATGGAGGAGATGCACAGAAGTAACAGGGCAAGGACGGACCCCATTAATCATAGACCACCTTTTTACATTAAATCAATCTCTATGGATTTCATCTGGGAAGAAAATCATTTCTTTATGCGTTCCCAACATATGATAGCTAGCCAAAGAAAATTCAAGATGCTGGTAACGAAAAGATATTTAGAAAAATGAAAAGATATTTCACTTTCATTACGTTATCAAATTATCTGGCTCTATCCTGTCCTTTCGTATTTCTATTTGTTGTATCAAGCTATCTCATGCTTGAACCAGTGAGGCATCAGTCACTGTCATAGTAAAGGCACAATGCTATCCTAGTAACTTAGAAGATGAAGGCAGTGAAATCCCCCATTGTAAAGGATATCAATGGGGAGTCATTTTTCATACATTTATATCTATTTTTTGTTAAAAATTAATACTATTATTGTGCTATCTTTTGTAAGAAGTGATCCCTATGGCTACGAGGCTAGTTCATTGATTTTGGGAATCCTTTGGTCAAATAGAGTTATGGCTACCAGGCTAGTTCGTTGACACAAAAGTTGAGAGCACATGTAAAGATGAAACACTTGGACTTATTTATTCTGTAAAATTGGCAGGGAGATGGAAAGTCATTCTGGAAACTTGTTGTTTCTGAAGCCACTGGTTGTGCAGATGATGATTATTTTGAAGAAGTGTATGGGGTAATGTTTCATAACCTACATCTGCCTCATAATTGTTTTACTTTAAACTGTTGTGCAATTCCAATGCAAATTTAGTACTTGACCACTAGTCTCTGTTGTTGATGGTTGCTTGTATCAGTACTATGCAAATGGCGATGCATGGTGTCTTCCCAATGGAGCCTACGAAACAATGTCAATTCTCAAAGATGCTGGAGGTTGTAGTAATCAAGTATTTTGTTTGTCTGTTATGCTTGTGCTTTTTATATTCTTTTCCTTCGCTTCTAAATCACTGAATTTTGGCAGTTAAATTGGCTGTTGTGTCCAACTTTGACACCCGCTTGAGGAAGCTGTTAAAGGACCTGAACGTTGTAGATTTGTAAGTACTGAAGCGATCTTCTGTTGATTCTGTCTTACTTCCATTTTTTACACTATAGTGTACAGTAGTAATTCATTTTCTCGTGGGAATCAAGGATTTGTGGAGAGAAAGGAAAAGATAATGCGGAAAGGCTAAATTTGTTCTTATTTTATGTTTCCCTGCATAAATCAATCTGCGAGTTCCTAATGCAAATACAGTCAGTCTCGAGGAATAATATAGTGACTTTATACTCTATTTAGCTATTATTGTCAGGTGGACTAGTTAATTTTTATGTTTCATCGCCATAGAGAGTTTTTGCTTTCTTCTCTTTTCATTTTCTTGATCATCTTCTTCTCCTTTTCATTAAGGAACTAGATGGTGACAGTGGACCATATTTTCATCTCTCTCTCTCTCTCTCTCTCTCTCTCTCTCTCTCTCTCTCTCTCTCTCTCTCTCTCTCTCTCTCTCTCCGGAGGCACCTTACCTTAATCCATAAGAAATTGTAATACGCTGCTTGTATCTAGATATGGGTGGACATGCAACACACCCTCTTCCATATGGTGAATTAAAGTACTTTTTGGTTTTTCATTTAGGTTTGATGCTGTAATTATATCTTCAGAGGTTGGATATGAAAAACCCGACAAACATATCTTTGAAGCTGCCTTGGGTACGTCTGCAAGTGTGGAAATGTTGACCCCCATCTCATTTGAAAGTTTAAGCTTTTAAAGAGAGGGTAACTTCGTTGTTTATATCTCCAACATACATAGACATAATGGTCCGTACCCATGCCAACAGTGTTATCTACTTATCTCTGCTCAGTTTTGAATGATTACACACTTGGATTCATAAACTCCCATGTGTTTATTTGGGGATTGGATGACTGGAAAAAGTGTGCAAAGTTCGCTTGCATTTCTTGTGGTAGATGCTGATGGTGGTAACAATTCAACATTTCTAATGTTGCCCTTATTGTAGATCAGATAAGCGTGGAAGCTAAAAAAGCAGTCCATGTTGGGGATGATCTAAAGGCTGATAAGGAAGGTGCCAATGCCGTTGGTATTGATTGCTGGTAAGTTTTAAGGACTGAACATTGGATCCGTTCTCCTCTCATTTGATCCAACCATGCCACTTTGGTGACACTGATATAGACATGCATGTTGCTTCAAGAGTCCCTTCACGGTTAATGCACATCCTCTATAATCACCATTAATGTCTACTATATTTGGAAGAAAACGTGGAAGACACAATTCATGAATGAATGTTGGAATTATTTGAATGGGTTAATCTTTAGGTGGTGACATAACCTGTAGTTTGATTCTTGAATATGCAGGTTATGGGGTAAAGATGTGAAGACATTCTCAGATATAGAAACCCGCATCCTCATTCCGGATACATAGTTCTCAAGAACATACCCTTTCCTCAGGTCTTTCAGTTCCTTTCCCTTTTTTATGTAAAGATCATCTCATGTAGAATTTCAAGGGCACCATTGCTTTGGCGAAAATTGATCTTAAAATGGTTCTGTATTGTGTTGGCAGGATGAGTGTTCAACCTCAGTGTCTAAAGCGGACAAGCTGGGGTGGCAGGAATTAATTTTTTTGCTTTTTTCATGTCATGGATTAGATAACGGGTGACTTTTTTGAACTTGGGTTTCTCGAGTTGCTGTCATTCTAATCCAATTTCATTTGCTAATAATTGTTGAAAGAAGGTAGTCTTCCTTGGTCTGTTAAATGAACCAACCTGCTTGAGCTCGACTCGTGTTCAGCTCGTTAAGAGATTCGGTTAGCATTCGAACCAAGCTTGACAACCTACTTTATTATTCAATTTAAGTTTTTTTTTTTTTTTTGGGAAACAGCTTCATTAAACTTACATGAATTGTTTGAAATAACCAAGCAATTTGAGCTCGGGGTGGTTGTTCGGTTCATTAAAAGCTTGTTTAAGATTGATTTGACCAATAAACAAATTCATTTTGGACATGTTTTGATGGTACCCAAAAAAAAAATTGTAATCGGAATTAATCAGGGTGTAGCATCAGCCAAAATTCCCGAAGAAAAAAATGGAGTAATTTTTTCTCGATACTTCTTGATTCGGTGAATATTGCAACC